>CM060924.1:375842668-377092668 GCA_030737875.1 Allium sativum | reverse complement strand
CCTAGAGAGATGTCCAGCATCAAACCTATGGGTAACCCTTGCTTAGCGTCAGGGACGGTCCATACCTAACGTTTGTGGATTACTTATTCCTGAACAATACGTTTTCCGGTCCTATCGGACCTCGTAAATGGCCATTGTCGACGAAACATATCTGAGGCGCCTTGCAAACAATCATTCACATAAGTAAAAATGTCTGGGCTCCATACCATGACATCACCCATAGCTCGAAAGAAACATTTGTCCTCCCTGAGGTCCTCATCCCGTTATAGACTCACACTGGGGTGTGAAGCTTGCGAATTAACGCTACACAAAGTTGTGCTATATTAAAGCTGTGCTTTGATCATCATCCACAAGACTCTACTTTTCAACAAAAGCCTTGATCATTGCATCTTAGCATGCCACATTGTCAATCTACACCATGCCATTGATTTCCACCAATAAATAACCTCTGCGCTCGTACGCCTCAAAGAAGGGTGTTAAGCAAGAGAATAAATTCTCCGCCACCAAACAGATACATATACATACATATACATATATATATATAGCGGAGATCAACGAATAAAACACACAATACAATGACAGACATACAATCCCTTTACAAGTCCGTTCTGGGTCTAAACGAAACCAGTGGCACCTTATTCCTCGTCCCATATGTCCAATACAGGAGAGAGGTCGTCACATATCCAGTTGATCTTCAAGTACATCTGGATGACCACCACTTATTACCATGTCTTGGGGGATCAGCCCAATAAAGACATCAATAACCATCCAATCGATGTGAAGATCTCCAGCCTTCATCCACCGTTCTCATAGTCGACCTTTAATTGTCATGTCGGTTATTCAGAATGTGTTAGACCTGGTCTTTCCGAATAACTCGTGTATCTTATAATCAAGTGCTATAAAAACACATCATAAGCCTCATTCCAATCCAGAATATTCTTTTATTTCAATATTCTTATACCGGGAATTATCCCCATAAATCTTTTCAAAGATTTGATTCATTTAAAACCTCTTGTTTAAATCTTTCTTTGAAAACCATTGCAAAAGATTTTGTATTATCTTTTAACGTTCTTAAACCAAATTAAGGTTTACCAATTAGTCGAGATTGGCGAGCCTCACCAAAGTAATCATTCATTTTGTTATCCCAATCCAGACCTATTCATCCCATGGAGCAAAACTGGTAGCACTCCATATCTAACACCCATTGTGTTATCGGTAAGATTAATTACCATTTCACATTTCAAATCTAATTAAAGATTTAACTATCTCATGGAGTAAAACTAGTGATACTCCTTTCTCGATCATTTCTTGAGTTTGGTAAATTTAATTACATCATTCACATTCCAATCTAATTAAAGGTTCATTATAACTCTGGTTCAATTTTAATTTCAAAAATCATTATTTAATGATTATTCAACCCTTAAAAATCAATCTTGTCTTTACTTGGGTTAAAGAACAAGTGTCATGTAAAAACCCTATTCACAGTAAACCCAAAATCCTTTTCCACTTAATATGGAATCTTCAAAAAAATCTAAAAAAATTATAATCAATATAAATTTCCATATTCGACCAATACTATAAGTGGAATATCGGTGAAGCCTTTTAAATTCCATAAATAGTAAACGCCTACCTTCACAGAAACTCATCCCGATTATTATTAATCGAACCCCATTCAATTCCAGTATAATTAAATAATCTGGAAAACTTTCTCCAAACCTTAGATAAAAGATTTATTTCATTCATAAATGGATTCAAGAACGGTATTATTTAAGATACCATTCTCAACCAAGCCAAAATCCCATTTTCCATTTAATTCAAATTTATATGTTGGAAACTTCCAGTTATGATAAAACCACTCACAAATCCAATTTATTATTTCTAAAAATCATTGGATTATCATTATAGTTATTAACTAGTTCATTCGGATAAAAATATCTTTTATCTTTTTAACTATGGAAAATTTCATCCAAAATCTTTCCCAATCATTTCTTATGATTTTATATAATTTATTCACATTTTCAATTATCTTATTAAGGCCCTTATAGTCAGTTTCCAATATCGGCCACCAAACTACATCCATAACGATCTATTCCAAAACTGATTTGGACATATTTAAAAATCCAACCGTTTAGATTTAAGTCTCATATATGCATTAGAAAGATTTTTTCGATACGAACCCAACGGTTTCGGTTTTAGGAGAATCCTACAGTCGGATCTCCCGCTATGCCCATTTCAAATCAATGGTTAAAATTCGCGAATGGTCGCTGTGCGATACATTTTATTCAAACCATTTAAATATATATAATATATTTCATTAATTCACATTCAAAAACGTATTTTATAAAATGTTATAAATTTGTTTAAAAACTATTTCACCTCGATTACCAACTTAAATTAAAATTGAACCTCTTGTATTATTATAATCACTAAATGATAATATTTTCAAAAAGTTGGTTTTTGAAATTCAGTCTTCTTAGTTTTCATTTCTGAAAATGAATAGAATCGATATAGAATCCGTTCGAGTTAAAATAGTGTCTGTATGCTTAACTCAGCTTCATATTTCTATATTTTCGTGTCCATCCAAAATAAGACATCAAAATCAGCTTTCAATATTCATTGAATATTAATTATAAAAATATTCATGTTTATTCCAGATTGTAATAAAATCTCAACCAATATTCATATAAATAAATTTGTATGGATTTCATTCATCACAAACACCCAACAATAGTTGCAAACAACTGTCAACATCCAAAATGACATCCATTGTGCATTTTATTTTCATGTGAGCTTCAATCAAATAATTGACGCTTACATAAATCTGTCAATCAACCGACTAATCGAAATTTCACCCAAGGGAGAGGTGTGAGTCAAATATCATCCCAAGATCCGTGTGGGGTTTTCAGCCAACAACAATTATTTAATGAATCATTACTCGCATATAATGCACACACTGTAGTCATAAATAAATAAACAAACACTCAACTATCAAATGCCATTTAAAGCGACATAAGTGTCTATCCGTGGAGTATGAAAGGCGAGTGTCAAATTTTCACGCATCGCTTCCAATGCAAATGATTTGTGAAGAGTTCATGTGTTGAACTTAAAAGGGGGTAATATAACTACATGATGCAATTTCCAATTTGCTACTTAAAATGCCTAACTAATTAATTTTTCATAATTAATTAAACTACTCTAATGCACTAATTAAAGCAAGAATCTCTCAGCCCAACCATCGTAGTCATAATGTTCGACTTTTTTGTGTGTGATACCACTTAAAAATGTTGCATTTTTGCTCCGGAATTGCTCCTTACTTTCCGGCAACCCTTGTACACGTCTTTACTAGTGAATGCAGCTAGAAAGTGACGATCTTTGGAGAAACGAAGATCCAGGAAGCTCACTACTTTGCTGTCGGTAGAAGATGGAGGATGTAGCGGGCTCCACAAGGTGACACATGGCACGTAGAGGCCTTATAAGAGGTGCTAGAGGTAGTATGAGTGGTAGGAAGCCTTAAAGGAAGCTCCTTTGCACACTTTGAAGACAATCGGAGAAGAGAAGAGGGAAGAGAGCGGGGTGGCTGAGCCTTGCTGATGTGGGGGAGGGGGCTGTCCTGACGTAGGGAGGTTGATGGCTAGCGTGGGACCCACATATGCGTGAACAGGAGGAGGAAGGCCAAGAGGAAATGGCACCATTTATGAGTTTTTAAGTTCTAAAACCTATTTTAGCAAAATGAATGATACCTTAGTGTTAACCAAGTTCAATCAGCCTTAAACCCTTCCATGTAGGAATTAATTAAGGAGAGCAAGCCAAGTGGAGGAGGGAGAAGCTTAGGTGACTTATTTCCATTGGCTCGGCGCTATTCACCGAATGACATAAAGTTGAAGAAGCATTAATCACTACATGCAAACTTCGTTCCAGCCTCACGGTCACACGTTAACTCCAAAAATTATGATCTTCGGAATCTCGCTACATAATATGGTTCCAATGAACCTAGCCGCGTCGAATTTGGAGACCGTTCTAAAAATTACCTTATTTTCGGCTTAAACTGAAAACTGACTGAATTTTTAGCTTACGTTCATATACTGTTCTCTCACATACAAACTCCGTTGGACTTGAAAATTTTGAATCCCGACATATTTCGACACTATGTATCCAACAAATGTGGTTTCGTCGAATTTCGATATTGTTAGAAAAATGGTCCTATTTCAAGTGATCGATAAAGCTTCTAAAATATCGATTTTTAAATTCGTACTTATAAATAAAATTAATAATTTCATTGAGTGTTTTAAGTCAAATAAAATACAAAAACTAATTATAAAATTATTCTCAAATTTTATTTGGTAAAAATAACCATTTCATATCCAAAATTTATTAAAATAAATAAATTAAAAATTTAAATTGGTCCTGGAATATGTGTTGTTACAATCTCCCTCACTTAAAACTTTTTCATCCTCGAAAAAGAACGTGGTTAAAAGTTGTTTAACTCACCAACTCAACTTTAGTTATGGCTTGAGTTCTTCAACTTTTCAGTTTCCAAGAATTTCTAAATTTCTCTGAAATTTAGCTAACACCCTAAATTTCCAAAAAAAAATCACCATAACCTCCTTTGTATGGGTTGATCTGAAAAATTTATTGGGCCATATCAAGCACCCAATAAATAAATATATCGCGTACAAAAAAATTGTGCACTATCTATGCTCAAGGGAGATGTGTAAAAAAAAAATCACCCCTTGACCTAGTGATGGGAATTAGTCATAATCTATGTGTCGTATCTATAACAAGAGGGGCGTGTACATTTTTTTCATCTCAAGACCTGTGTAGAATTTGTTATTAAATCCTGTAATTTACCGCTATAGTTTATTAAGTCCATACTCAATCCTCAGTACAACCTATAATTCAGTCCTCTTCATACAAGCATCTCGCTCATATGGTAATTCAAACCTCATTATATAAGCGCCAAATGCTTATATGGAATATGATATGCTATGACATCTTCAGTAGTATGCTACGCGGTGTAGTACATAATTTATTTGTTACTATCCTATGGCGTATGTTTTAATTTCACACAGGACAACCATCACAACGCATCCAAATCATTCACAGTAGATATAATAATAATAATAGTAATAATAATAATAATAATAATAATAATAATAAAATTGCACAGCCAACTCATTACACCTGTTTGTCGGGCATGCAATTTATTCCTTTACTCAGCATCTAATCAATAACCTGTTTAACCGACATATGCATATATATACATACATTCAACTGAAAATAAAGTGTCTATGTTTTTAATTTGTCCATATGGGTTTTGGGTCCTTGTCATATAAAACCCCAAACAGTCATAGGTTTACATGGATAATACATATGCTATGCGGCGTAGTCATGTCACACAAATTATCCAAACATAAATCAATTACCAACCAATCACAATAAAGATCCATAATAATCATCACATCATATATATATCGCAGTGAAACATCACCAAAAAGATCAACTATATCATAGACATAGCTTATACCCTAGTGTAAAGTATCACTTGAGGTATAAACCATGTATATGTACTTGACTAATCATACCCATGCTCACCTGAGTACTGCTACATGCTTGAGATGGCTTACATCACAAAATATCACTAACCCAAAATATACATCACGTGCCTCTATCGCACCAAAACGGGTCTATCACATATATAGTACACAAATACATACATATCGACTATCAACTGCTATCACTCCTTGGTGCTGGAGCTCTGCACCGAGGGCCTAGATAAAGTCATCTCCACGGGTTCTTGCTCCCACACCTCAAAGCACGGAGGGAAAAGAGGCCAGCCACATAGAATGTGATCCTCGAACTCAAAGTCGACCGGTTTATCACAGTCATTATCGTGATCAGACCAATATACAACCACTTCGTCTTCATCCTTTTCCTCTTCTTCCTCAGGCTCATCAACAACTAATATGAGGACCTCCTCGACTAGCTCGTCAACAACGAGTATGGGGACCTCCTCGACTGGCTTGTCAACGACTAGTATGGGGACCTCCTCGACTGGCTCGTCATCCTCTACAAGTATCGGAGTAGTTGGGCCTCCTAATAACCCGTGGGCAACGCTATAAGGAAGCAATGGTATTGGTTCTAGGGGCTGAGCATAATAGGCAACCATATCGTCCATCATCTGTCTATAGTCCAGGATCATGTCTACAGCCGGGGGTGGCGGGTATACTGGCATGGCCTCTCCCTCAGGAATCACTGGTGGGTCATAGCCATCTATCATGATCATCTCTGCCATCATCTGATCAAACTCAGGTCTGAAGTTATAGGGAATTCTGGGACTAGGTCCTAAAATTCAAGGTCAATCTCGGGTTTTGGAACAAGATCGGGTATACCTGGTAGATCAAAAGGTGGGGGCTCCTCAACTACTACTGGGTCCAAGGGAACCTGTTCTCCCATGACCACATGTCCAAACTCGTCAACCTCAAACCCTAAATCATCCTCTAGCATCCATGCATCGTATTCAGCAAAATCCTCAGGCTTTGGAGTACCTAATTCTATATAAACATCTGACGAGCTGCTAGAACTATCAGCGGAATTAGTGCTATCTAGTCCATAAATACTATCTCCGTTATACAAGGAAACCAAGGAACCATCGCTTATGCTGTAAGATGAGCTATCTTCCGAAGATGAAGGGGATAGAGGAAATCGGTTCCCTGACGGTCCGTAAAGCGCTGTCTCATCCTCCTATCAAATTTTAAAACAGAGGACTTCTAACTATAACAACTTTTTGAACTAAACCTTCTTAAAACAATTGACAAGTATTTTTATGTATTCACTATCCAAAATCATGAATATAATCTCTTTATGTGCATTTATAGGTATTTTGAAGTCCCTCGGTTGTCCAAAATCCCCGAAGATTCCATTTTTAATTTACCTTAAAGCAGGCAAATTTAAAGAATAAATCGAGAAATCTTTCAGTCACAGAAACAATTAATAAATTATTTATTTATTTAACTTTCCAAACATATAGCTTATATATATATATTCAAAAATATATTTTGTAAGATCGGATTATATATATATATATATATATATATAATTACAAATACAATACTTATAAACATGTCACTCTCAGCTCATTCTAGGGCATTACTAACCCAATCTCTAATGAATTTCTCATTTTAGGATACTAACAATCCTATCTCTAACGAGTATTCTTAAATAGAATGTTATTAATTCTATCTCTGATGAATTCTTTCGTTTGGTTCTAATGTGTCTTGTTCTCGAGCTTTGTAAACCAAAGATCTGATACCACCTGTCACGATCCAAAATCACCCGATCTCTAAAGAGACGAAAAACGTGGATTGTACGATAATACACGCATTGGAACGCTGAACAAAAGAATTTTTCATTGCTATTACAACAATTTACATCAAAGTACAAGAATATATCAGAGTACGAATAAATATTGCACAGCGGGAAAAATAGCATCATAAAATAAAATACATAGCAACTGAAATTTAAAATGTATAAATACAATGCACAACGGAAATACATCAATTGCCATAACTGAAAGAAATACAGGGATACAAAGATTTTCAAATATAACTCCAGCTGTAAACCAGGGTCCTGTTAAGTAAAATCTGCAAAACCATAACTACTAGCTGCCCATGTGGAAAATATGGGCACCTAGAGTTTAGGTGAAAACAATAAACTCCAGGTTAGTCATGGGACTGGTGTGAGAACTTAAAACAGATATTAAAACTTTACTTTAAAATAGGGTAAATCACGGGACCATGTCGTATAACACGGAACGAGTTCACTCCCATGAATACTCTGATATAAAAAAATTTATATGCAATGCAATGCATTTGAAAAATGAAGCTATTATAAGACTCAGGTACCATCACACAATGCAACGCAAGCCGAAGAATAGTGTTTTACCTTATAGTAGCCAAACATGCTTGGTACGCTTTAAAGAAAATCATTTTGATATTACTATAAGTGCATAGTGTCAAAATCAACTTCAAATATTAAAGCATCAACCACAAACGACATAGGTACCATATACTATGTCGCCATATAGGTTTACAACAAAAACCTAAATATCACGTATTGGAAATTGGATTCCATCTATAAGTTCCTCTCCGATTTTGGATCACCTCTAGCAGATGTCCAGGATCACACCCATGGGCAACCCTTGGTTAGCATCAGGGCCAATCCACACCAACCGTTTGCGGATTATTTAATCCAAAACAATATGTTTCCTGGTCCTATCGGACCTCTTAAATGGACATTGTCAACCAAACATATCCGAGGCGCCTCGCAATCCATCATCCACATAAGTAAAAATGTCTGGGCTCCATACCATGACATCACCCATAGCTAGAAAGAAACGTAAGTCCTCCCTGAGGTCCTCATTCCGTTTTTGACTCACACCGGGGTGTGAAGCTCGCGAATTAACGCTACATAAAGTTGTGCTATATTGAAGCTGCACTTTTATCATCATCCACAAGACTTTGCTTTTCAACAAAAACCTTGATCATTGAATTTTAGCATGCCACATTGTCAATCTACACCATACCATAGATTTCTACCAATAAATAACCTCTAAGCTTGTACGTCTCAGAGAAGGGTGTTAAGAAAGAGAATAAATTCTCCACCATCAAACAGATATACATATAGCAGAGATCAACGAATACAACACACAACACAAGGTCAGACATACAATCCCTTTACAAGTCCGTTCTGGGTCTGAACGAAACCAGAGGCAACTTATTCCTCATCCCGTATGTCCAATACAGGAGAGAGGTCCTCGCATATCCAATTGATCTCTAGGTACGTCTAGACGACCATCACTTGTTACCTTGCCTCGGGGGATCAACCCAATCAAGACATCAGTAATCATCCATTTGATGTGAAGATCTCCGGTCTTCATCCACCTTTTTCATAGTCGGCCTTTAATTGTTGTGTCGGTTATCCGGAATGGGTTAAACTTGGTCTTTCCGAATAACTCGCCTATCAAATAATCAAGTGCTATAAAAATACATTATATGCCTCATTCCAATCTGGAATATTCTTTTATTTAGATGTTCTTATTATCGGGAATTATCCCCATAAATCATTTCAATGATTCGATTCATTTAAAACAACATGTTTGAATCTTTCTTTGAAAACCATTGCAAAAGATTTTGTATAATCTTTTAATGATCTTAAAACAAATTAAGTTTATCAACTAGTCGGGATTAGCGAGCCTTACTGAAATTATCATTCATTTTATTATCCCAATCCTAACTTATTCATCTCATGTAGAAAAACTGGTGGCACTCCATTTCAAACACCCATTATGTTATTGTGTAAACGTCTTCCTTCACAGAAACTCATCTCGATTATTGTTAGTTGAATCCCATCCAATTCCAATTTAATTAAATAAACTTGAAAACTTTCTCCAAACCTTAAGTAAAAGATTTATTTCATTCATAAATGGGTTCAACAACGACATTATTTAAGATACCATTCTCAACCAACCCAAAATCCCATTTTCCATTTAATTCCAATTTATATGTTGGAAACTTCTAGTTATGATAAAACCATTCACAAATCCAATTTATTATTTCTAAAAATCATTGGATTATCATTTTAGTTATTAACTAGTTCATTCAGATAAAAATATCTTTTATCTTTTGAACTATGGAATATTTCATCCAAAATCTTTTATAATGATTTTTTATGATTTTACATAATTTATTCACATTTTCAACTATTTTATTTAGGCCCTTACAGTCGGTTTCCAATATCAGCCGCCGAACTGCATCCATAACGACCTTTTCCAAAACTGATTTGGACATATTTAAAAATCCAACCATTCAGATTTAAATCTCATATATTCGTCGTAAAGACCTTTTAGATATGAACCCAAAGTTTTCGGTTTTAAGAGAATCCGATAGTCGGATCTCCCGCTATGTCCATTTCAAGTCAATGGTTGAAATTAGGAACGATCGCTGTGCGATATGTTCTGTTCAAACCATTTAAATATATATAATATATTTTGTTGATTCCCATTCAAAAACGTATTTTATAAAATGTTATAAATTCTTTTAAAAATGATTTCACTTCCATTACCAACTAAAATTAAAATTGAACCTCTTGTATTCTTATAATCACTAAATGATAATATTTTCAAAATGTTGGTTTTTGAAATTCAATCTTCTTAGTTTTCATTTCTGAAAATGAATAGAATCAATATAAAATCAATTTGAGGTAAAATAGTGATTGTATGCTTAACTCGGCTTCATATTTTATTTTTTCGTGTCCATCCAAAATCGGACATCAAAATCAGCTTTCAATCTTCATTGAATATTACATTATAAAAATATTCATGTTTATTCCAAAGTGAAATAAAATCTCAACCAATAATCATATAAATAATTTTGTATGGATTTTATTCATCACAAACACCCAACAGTAGTTGCAGACAACTATCAACATTCAAAATGACATCCAGTGTGCATTTTATTTTCATGTGAGCTTCAATCAAATAAATGATGCTTACATAAATCTGTCATCCACCGACTAATCGAAATTTCACCCAAGGGAAAGGTGTGAGTCAAATATCATCCCAAGACCCGTGTGTGGTTTCAACCAACAATTATTTAATTAAACATTACTCGTATATAATGCACACACCGTAGTCATAAGTAAATGAATAAATAATCAACTATCAAATGCCATTTAAGGCGCCACAAGGATCCATCCACAGAGTATAAAATGTGAGTGTCACATTTTCACACAATGCTTCTAATGCAAATGATTTGTGAAGAGTTCACGTGTTGAACTCCAAAAGGGGTAATATAACTACATGATGCAACTTCTAACTTGCAACTTAAAATGCCTAACTAATTAATTTTTCATAATTAATTAAACTACTCTAATGCACTAATTAAATCAAGAATCTCTCACCCCAACCATCATAGTCGCAAAGTCTGACTTTTCTGCGTGTGATACCGCTTAAAAATGTCACCTTGTTGCTCCAGAATTGCTCCAAACTTTCCGACAACCCTTGTACACGTCTTTACTGGTGAATGCACCTAGAAAGAGACGTTCTTTGGCAAAATGGATGTCCGAGAAGTTTATTACTTTGTTGTTCGAAGAAGATGGAGGATGTAGCGGGCTCGACAAGGTGACACGTGGCACGAAAAGGCCTTATAAGAGATGCTAGAGGTAGTATGAGTGGTAAGAAGCCTTAAAGGAAGCTCCTTTGTACACTTTGAAGACAATCGGAGAAGATAAGAGGGGAGAGAGGGAGGTGGCCGAGCCATGTTGACCGGGGGGAGGGGGAGCTGTGCTGATGGGGGAGGATGGTGGCTGGCTGGGTCCCACCTAGGCACGGATAGGAGGAGGAAGGCCAAGATGGCACCATTTATGAGTTTTTGAGTTCTAAAACCAATTTTAGCAAAATGAATGATATCTTAGCATTAACCAAGCTCAATTAGCCTTAAACCCTTCCATGTAGGCACCAATTAAGTTATGAGCCAAAAAAGTTTGAACATAATTTAAAATAAAAACACCTAAAACAATAACTTCCTATGTTCTTATTTTATGAACAAAAATAAATTTTGTGAACAAAAGAGAGTGTAGGTGAAGTGGTAAGACATGGAAAAGTTAAATAGGAGGTCGCAAGTTCGATCCCTAGCAGCGACATATTTTTTAGTTAATGTGGCCAATCTAAATGATGCATGTGTGTATGTACATATATATATATATATAATGTTACATATGTGTGTATGTGTGTGTGTGCATATATACACACACACACATGTGTATATGTGTGTGTGTGCGCGTGTGTGTATATATTTATGTATGCATGTACATATGTATATTTATATGCATATGTGCATGTGAGTGAATTTATATATTTAACAACATTAAATAATGTTTTAATTTAAAATAAGTATGTGCGCATTTATTCTAAAGTAGACGCGTTTGAAAATAAATTTTAATGCATGTTGGAAATGGAAAAAAGTTAATGCGTAGAAAATAAAATAAGAAATAAATACATAATGCTAAAAATGACGTTTGAATACTTGTTAAATACACATAATTAACATGTCAAAAATACACAAGCATATCAATTGCGCATTGGGATTTGAAATTTAATTGATTGCCAAAAGTTGGAAGTGGATAATTAATTCCATAATGCGAACACATATCTAGGCATATTTAATGTAAATATATTTTGACAGTAACATACACCATTGATGGAATAATACCAAGCGATAAAAAGTATGTTTTAGAAGATGCTAATCAGGTATTGTTTCAATTCAGAATTGATATTCGTGTATTGATAATATATGTTTGAAATTGGAAACAAAATGGTAGAAATAAACATTTATGGAATAATACATGAAGAATTTTAAAGAAGAAATAATTGTTAATGCCTCAGAGCCATTTCAAGTCCCAGCTTGATTGGTGTAGATCATAAACCTAATATCTAATGGTTTGAGATTGCCTTAGTTAATCTATAAATATGGTGGTTATATCCCTCATTTTCCTACACACAAACATTCTTCATTCCTTTCTTCCTCCAAATGTAACACCCCGTAATTTTAACAATAATAAAGAGGAAAAATTAAATAATAATTAATTTAATATTCAGAAATAAGGGAAATGAAACACGCCATTGCGTCCGTCTCGAAATTCTGGTCAAGATAGACACTTGGTTTGCATTAAATGGACACCATATGAAGAAGTTTTGAAGGTTTGAAGTTTGTATATGTGTAAGAGAATTTTGTGTGTGTATATATATAATTAAATCCAGAAAATTAGAAAACAGTTCGAAAATCAAATTTCCGTGGGCAGAAAATATCCCGCCCAAAGTTGTCGACCCCTTAGGAGGGGTGTCGTCCCCTGGGTCGACCCCTCAAGGGGGGGTGTCGACCCATGGGTCGGCCCATTAATTGGGGGGTCGACCCCCCCTGCGGCAGACTGCGCAGATTAGGGTTTCGGGGGATTTTGGCTATAAATATGGCCTTGCTTCTCTTGTTTCTTTACACTGAAAATAATGGAGAACTAGATGCTGCCTCTGCCCAGATCAAACCAAGTCTCCTCCTTCTTCAGCAATCAAGTCATTCAAGTTTAGATCTGATATCTGCAATCTTTCTTTCTAGATCCAAACACTATGAGTCCATGTTAATTCAAAATCTGAATAATTAAAAGTAAAACTTGGTATGACACTAACTTGGATTTGTGCGTATGACCATTGGAATCAAATCAGATTTGCTATAACCTGTGTATCTATGATGTTATGACATGATTATAACTTAGATCTAAAACTTCACCTATTTGTCATGTTAGATCTGCCATTGTTTCACTGTTTAGATCACCTTATACTTGTCCCTATCATGTTTGTGGTTAAATTGGATCTATTATTAGCTGGATATCTAAACCATTGTTTGGATCTTATCATGCTTATTATGACATCCCTATTATGTTAGAATCAATTCTATTATCATATGTTCATCAGATCTGTTCCTATGTGCCGATTTTGTCATTATGCCACTATATGTTTATGCCATTATATGTCAATCTAGTTAGTATGATCATTTCTGTCATCTTCCCTTCATCATTCCTTTTTTATTTTATATATCCTGGCTACCTTAGAGCCTAGGCATGCCGCTGAAATATGCGAATACGTTAGATTGGGAACAAGGGGAAAATGTTAATATTGGGCATAACTTGTAATTGGGAATTTGGGCATAACTTGAATAAAGTGCAATAATATGAATTTGGGGCATATAGTTTATTATGAACATAACTTGTGAAAAGGGGCATGGAAACCTATAACGACATAGGTAAATTTGGTTAATAATTGGAATGCCTAGGATTACAATAATTAGAACTGTAACCGCGCCTAGACATGAGGATAGATTACACTTGTGTTGGAAGTCTGCCCGGAACCGCCCGACATATACAGCGACCACCAGTGGTGAATCTAATATGAGGCGTCTAGGTGGAAAAATATGAGACATGCTAATACATGAGGTTAAGCCCGTGGAAGAAGTCTGCCCAGAACCGACCGGCATATCCAGCATCTATAAGTGGTAGGCTTAATGCGGGAGGTCTAGCACATTATAACCATAAGTGGACATGGTAATGAATTGGAATACTTAACCTAGTTAAATCCATAGGGATTGTATGAACATGAAATTTAAAAGTGGTTAAGTAAACTTGTTTGAACAGTGGGTAAGTAAAGTAAATCTGGGTGGGTGGGTAATATTTATATATAGGTCCACAAACTTAACCTGATGGGGTTATGTAATTAAAGACACCGATAGTTAAGCATAACCTGTGGAAAATCTAGTAAGATACAAGAAAAAGGGAGAGCTTGTGTCATCTTGTGTGTGGGACCCGTTTCAGTTAGTAACCCATATATAAGTATCAAATGAGTACTCCTACCTAGGTCGGAGTCGGAGCACGCTTACTAGGCAGATTATAAGAGATCCAAATGTGGAGAACAGTGTGGGCAGTGCAAACCGACTGGGACCATGTGCGTTCACGGTCCGGGCAGAGGTAAACAAGATGATCGTAACACTAGTAAATATGGTTGTGCACATCGTAAAGACGAAGGGTTGCCACTTTAGGAAGTGGTACCTCCTACCGTGGGGCCAACACAGGATATTTACGGAGTGGGGAGTCAATTGGGGTAGTAATTAGGGTGCATCTAAGCGTATGCCTAAGTCAACCATCTGGTAGTTGTTAGGATCATCTCATTTTGATTATACTAGTATCAGTGAAGAGAGAAGCATATACACTCTATCATGTCTACCTTGTTATATCTACTTCTATGGTGTTACCTTTCTTATCAACTTTATATGCCGGTCATGATACTTTTACTTAATTATTTGCTAAAAGTAACTGGAATCACCAGACTTTATGTCTGATCCTTTTTGTTTCCTCTTCTTTCTTCCGTTCCCCCCTAGGTTCTCAGGGTGGGAATACTCAAGCTTGATCAGGATTCCGCTATCTTTTTGTTGGAGCTGCTTAGATGTATTGCTCAAGCTCTTATCTTTGCTACTATGGCTGTGTTTTTATTCGAGGATTATGCTTCTTTTATTTTTGTACTCAGATGTTTTAATTTGCAAGACAGAAGTTTTGATGATGTACTCGGCTTATGTATTTTCAGACATATGATGTTTCGAACAACGATGCTTTATGATTAATAATTTTTTTAATTCCGCTGCTATTTTATATATATCTTGTAATGTTTATGTTTTTGTTTACCTATAACGCTTCACGAAACTTATTGCATACTCTTAGTGAGTGACATTAACGGACGTGGGGTGTCACACTTGGTATCAAAGCTGAAGGTTACCAGATTAGATAAAAGTTTTTGAAAACTATTTTCAAAAAGGTTTTGAAAGATAGCATTTTCAAAAAGAAAAGTCTGTTTTGTAAACCATATTCCCCAAAGCCATATATAATATCTTTCGATCCTTTTACTAAATACCTTTCATTTTCTTTTCAGCATCTATGGGGAACCTAATATTCCTGAGGGCATTACGATAACAGGCTGGTTCTGTAGGTATTTAGAGGCCACGGTGCCTACCGGTGGTCAAGTTGACGTTCCTCCCCCAGCTGCACCCGTCATTCCTCCTCCTCCTCCACATGCAGATAATTTCTCTAAAGTCTACAAAGATTTCCGTGCTATGAGAGGAAAGCCATTCCATGGAATCGAGACATTCGTAGAGGTAAGGAATTGGCTCAAAGAGACAGAGGACTTGTTTGGAAATTTCGATGTGGACGATCGTAGGAAGATTCAGCTAGCAGCTTGGCTACTGAAAGATGAAGCTTCATTAATAGGTTATCGAATTCGAATGGCAGATTTCTGTCTAGAGCAGGTAGATTAGTTCTTGTTAATTCGGTGCTGTCTGCTATTCTTACTTATTGTATGAATGTTCATTGATTTCCTCAGTGGGTTATTAGGAAAAATGACAGAATCAGGCATTATCTTTGGAGTGGTGTCCCAATTTGTAGAGGCTATAAATGCTTAATTAACTGTGAGGTGTGCTGTAAACCCAAGAAGGATGAGGGCCTGGGGATCATTAATTTATATAATTTTAATTCTTCCCTGTTAGCCAAATGGATATGGAGATTTAGGTGCCCAGATGTGTCGGCTACTTGGAAGATTATTGTTTCCAAATTTTGTTATTCTAGGGGTGAGTTTATTGTTGGTTCTAGTTTTAGTTGGATTAATGGATTATCTTATTTTTGGATGTCTATTTTGAATTGTTTTAATTTTTTTAATTTAGGTTGTAAGTTGACTGTTCATTCAGGGAATCTTACTTTCTTTTGGCATGATGCTTTGATTTCTCGTTTGCCACTTAAAATTGAATTTAGTGAGCTTTTTAATAATAGCCGCTTTAAGAATGCTTTGATTATAGATGTTTATAGAGGTGATTTAGATCCTCTATAGGAGTTTTCCTTTGATAATATTTTAGAAGGGGAAATGTTAAGGCAATTAGCCTTACTAAAAGCTAAGTTAGCCTTGTATCATTTGGGTGAGAATGGAGATTGTATTAGTTGGGGTTTTGATAAGAGTTTGTGTACTCTATTAATTCTATGTGTACTTTTATTAATTTTTCTGGTGTTTCTTTGCTCCCTATTAAGTTTCTTTGGAAATCTAATTCTCCTCCTAAAACTAAGTTACTTATGTGGTTGATTATTCATAAGAAGCTTAAGAGCTTTTAAAGAAGAAGAATATTATTTTTGATGTTTAGTGTTGTTTTTGTAGTCTTTTGGATGAAGATGTTGATCATTTATTTTTCTCTTGCAATATTACCAATTATATTTTAAATATGGTTTTAAGGATTTTTTTTTGGTTATTTTAATTCTTTTAGTAGCTGTGTTGATTATTGGGATTGTTGTAGATTTATTTATAATTCAAGGCAGAGATATGTGTTGGATTCTTTAGTTATTATCATTAGTTGGTTCATATGGTTGGAGAGGAATCAGAGATTTTTTTCATTCTATTTCAGTTTCTGCTGATAATTTAATCATTAGGATTGTTAGTTACTGTCCGGATTGGATGTCTAACTCGCACTTTAAGTTTTTTTAGTGAATCACGTTTTGAGAGTTTTTTGACTAAGGTTAGATTTAATTTGACTTTATTTTTTAGAATCAATTGATATTTTAGAGGTTATAGATCTCGCATTTGTTATTAATTTCTGTTTTTTGGTGTTGCTTGATTGCCTCTTTTTCTTTTTTATTTCTTCTTCACATATATGTATGGATATATATATATCTGTATATATATATTCTTAGATATATATATATATATTTATTTATTTATATAATACACATATACTCATATATATATATATGTGTGATGGTTACTTATGGTTTGCCTAGTTTCTTTCAGGTTTTAGGTTGTTGATTATAGCTGAGGAGCTTATTCGAGATCTATCTGGATTGGTGATTGATATTAGCTTTGGAGATATTTTTGTCTGTGGTTTCAGAGTGTTTTTGGGGATGTTCTGTTATCTTTTTTGTTGTATTTAGCTTGGAGTGACTAGTTTTTGTATTGGAGTAGATATACTTCACTATCGGGTGGTGGCTCTTCCGGAATTCGATATTGGGATATGATGGGCGGTGGTTTATCCGGAGCTCATCTATCTATTTTCCTTTACATTCATAGAGTCAGGATTTGTATTGCTTTTGTCTCCTTATGGTTATGTGGTTGGATATTGTGGCCTTTTCGTTTTATATTATATATGCGTGCTCTCTTCTTTTCAGAAGCTCACACATTTTTGTTTTCCAAAAAAGCTTCGTTTTGGTGGGAAGTAACCCAAGAGGGGCGTCCGGTGGAAACTTTGTATGATTTTAGACAGAGGTTTGAAATGAAGTTTCTTTCTCAAGTTGAGAAAAGCATGTAAATGGAGAGGTTCTGGGCTCTCAAACAAGGAAACATAACTGTTAAAGAATATGTGAACAAGTTTAACTAGCTAGCAAGGTTTGAATTGGAACTAGTAGATACTCCGCATAAGAAAGCTTTGCAGTTTGCTAAAGGGCTGAGTGAACCCCTTCATGGATTAGCTATGTCCCATATTCCAATGGGAGCAACTTTTGAAAGGCTTGTTGATATGACTTGATGCATGAGGAAGACAAAAGCGACAAAAAGGAAGTTAAAGATGAGAGACCTCAAAACAAGAAGGTATGGCCCAAGAAAGGACAGTAACAGAAGAAGGGCGGAAAGAATGACAAGGCTAAGGATAAGAGGAAGTGCCACAGTTGCGGACGAGGGGGTCACTTGGTGAAGGACTTCAAAAGAAGGAAGAATTCTTGCTTCAATTGTGGAGCGGTCAGACAATTTGCTAAGGAGTGCCCAATGAAACAAGGACAAGGTCAAAGGGCAGGAACTTTTGGAGGGCAGGTGCATGCTCTCGCGACATGTGCTCCAGATAGAGGTAGGAAAATTTCCATGGAAGGTTTGATTTCTCTTTCCAGTCATCCTATTAGAACTCTTTTTGATTTTGCCGCTTCACATTCATTTATATCAAGTTCTGTGGTTGAATCTCTGCACTTAAATACAAGTATGGTAGTGGATCCCATTGTTGTCTCAAACCCCATTGGTGCTTCGGCTCATTTGTCCATGATTTGTCAAGGCTTGAGAATATCTGTGTTAGGCATCGAGTTTGAGTGCGACGCATATATGCTCGTTTTTATGGGCTATGGTTAGATTCTAGGGATGTATTGTATAACCATGTATGGTGCCATTCTGGAGTGAGAGGAGGGTCGTTAAACTTTTGACTTGCCATGGGAGGACCCTCGAGATTTCTTATGACCCGCAAGAGTTTTTGATGCTTAGTTTCAAAGATTCTCTTGATGCATCTATCGATGATCTGCGATCTGTGCCAGTAGTCCCTGACTATCCTGATGTTTTTGATGAGGTACGGGGCTTACCTCCGAGGCGCGAGATCGATTTTCGTATATATTTGTTGGACAATACAAAGCCACTTGCATTACCTGTGCGCCATATGGATCCAAGGGAAAGTAGGAATCTTAGCAAGCAAGTAGGGGAGCTACTTGAGAAAGGGTTTAATAGGCGAAGCATATTTGAATGGGGCGCTCCAGTAGTATTTGCGACTAAGGCGGATGGTTCACTTCGCTTATGTGTAGACTATAGGGAGTTGAATAAACTCGCTAAGAAGAATAGGCACCCACTTCCGATGATAGATGATCTGTTTGACTAGTTTGTTGGTGCCTCGGTATTTTCTCAGTTAGACTTGGCCATGGGTTTACATCAGTTGAGAATCGCTGAGTATAGTATAGATAAGACGACTTTTAGGATTCTAGATGGTTTCTTTAAATGGCTCGTTATGCCTTTTGGGTTAACGAATGCACCCGCCTATTTTGTTGATTTGATGAGTAGGGTGTTTCAGGAGTTTCTAAATAACTTCATTGTGGTCTTTGTCAATGATATCTTGATCTTCTCGAAGAGCGAGGAAGAGCATGCCCAACATTTAAGAGAAGTTTTGAGAACTCTCCATGCGCATCAGCTTAAGGCAAAGTTCTCCAAATGCTATTTTTGGAGAAAAGAGGTGAGATTTCTAGGGCATGTGGTCTCAAAAGATAGGATAGCGGTAGATCCCGCAAAGGTAGTTGCAGTTCAAGATTGGAAAATTCTGAAGAATGCAACGGTGGTGAGAATTTTTCTTGGATTGGCAGGTTATTATAGGAAGTTCATAAAGGATTTCGCAAAGATATCAGCCCCACTCACCAGGTTGACGAAGAAGAATTTGGCATTCTCATGGGATACAGATTGTGATGTTGCCTTCCAACAATTGAAGACGGCTCTGACAACAACCCCAGTCTTGACCTTGCCCTATAGGAATAAAGTGTTTACAGTATACTGATGCATGTGGTATAGGGGTTGGTGCGGTTCTGATGTAAGAGGGAAAGGTAGTGTGTTATGGGGGTAAACAGCTAAGAGTTCATGAGATGAACTACCATACCCATGATTTAGAGCTAGCTGCCATAAAATTCACGCTTAAGATATGGCGTCATTATTTTCTTGGAGAGAAGTTTGAGTTGTACATTGATCATAAATCTCTCAAGTACTTGTTCTCGAAAAAGGATCTTAATTTAAGGCAACAAAGGTGATGGGGTTCCTCGCTTCTTATGATTTTGAGATTGTTTTACCCTTGGCAAGGTCAATGTGGTGGCAGACGCACCGAGTAGGCAGAGGATGGTCTTAAGTCCTCTGTTTGTGGAGAGGAAAATCTTGGAGTTCATATCGACTTTTGATTTTAGACCCTCCACCGAGTTTTTGCCTGGTTTGTTTGCAACGCTAGAGATACGACCTACTCTTATGGATCAAATAGGAGCTTCACAGCGAGATGATCCGCAGATTTCAGACATCTTGGATAGGCTCAGTAAAAGGGAGACTTCTAGTCACCTCAATAGATATTCCATAGACGATAAAGTGTGGTTGCGACGAGATGGTAGGCTTTGTGTTCCCCAAACTAGAAGTTTGTTAAACACAGTCCTAGAAGAAGCCCATCATTCTAAGATGACTATTTATCCAGGTAGTGATAAGATGTATAGGGATATGAAGAGGGTTTTCTTTTGGGCTAGGATGAAGAAACATATGGCAGAGTTTGTTTCTCAATGTTTAGATTATCACCAAGTCAAAGCTGATCAAAAGAAGCCTGGTGGTTTACATCATCCTTTGGGGGTTCCACAATGGAAGTAGGAGAGCGTCTCTATGGACTTCATAGATGTTTTGCTAGATTAAAGAAAGGCAACACTAGTATTTGGGTTGTAGTAGATAGACTTACTAAGAGTGCTCATTTCATTCCAGTTAAGAGTAGGAGGACGGCAACATGGTTGGCAGCAATTTACGTTTGTGAGATAGTCCGTCTTCATGGAGTACCTTCCAACATCGTAAGCGATCGTGGCCCTATTTTCACCAGTGAATTTTGGAGGAGCTTGCAAGAAACATTAGGTACACAGTTGTGTTTGAGCACCGCTTATCACCCACAGACCAATGGACAGACGGAAAGGTTGAATAGGATTCTTTAGGATCTTTTAAGGCTGTGTATCCTAGACTTCGGAGGGACTTGGGAAGAGCATCTTCCTTTGGCATGGCACCCTTCGAAGCATTATACGGACAACCTTGTATATCACTAACTTGTTGGTGGGAATCTAAAGAAAGGCTATTACTTGGACCAGATATGGTTAGAGAAACGTCTGAGAAGATTGGTCTTATTAGGCGGCGAATGAAGACTGCTCAAAATAGGCAGGAATCCTACGCTGACAAGAGAAGGACCGACATTGAATTTGAAGTAGGAGACATGGTTTTCATTAAGGTGTCCCCTTTGAGGAATGTGGTTCACTTCGATCTATATGGAAGTTGGCACCAAGATTTGTAGGGCCATTTCCCATAACAGAAAGGATTGGCCAATTGGCCTATAGAGTAAAGCCACCAGAGAGACAATCCGGCATTCATGATGTTTACCACGTTTCTCATTTGTGTAAGTGCTTGCATGATACCGCTGAAGAAGTTGAGCTGAGTATATTGGAAGAAGTAGAGGTGGAACAGGAGGTGACAGTCAGATGAGTTCCTACCCGTATTCTTGGATCAGAAGTTAATAAGCTACGCAATAGAGAAGTCGAGTTAATGAAAGTTTAGTGGGAAGATAACCCAGAGGATGCAATTTGGGAGCCCAAAGACAAGATTCATGCTTTGTACCCTTTTCTTTTTGAGGGTATGTTCTTAACTTCCTTTCCAAAGCTTTTATTTATGCTTGTTTCTATCATTTAAGTATGTCCTATCGATTGAATCTTTGACCTTTAGGTAGGAATCCCACGGATGTAAACATATGTTGGAGACATGTTATGTTTGATGGATGCAAGTGGATGCAAGTGTTTGCTCATGGATGCATAAACACACACATTAGGCACTAGACCGGCTCAATCACTCTCATACTGCATATGGATGTGTGTGCATTTTTTCTTCTTTTAATGGATGGAAATGGATGTATCATCATATGGATGTCACATTTGGACGGATGATTGTGCACCCATATAGAACTTACGTGTTATAATAGGATTATTTGCATACATGCTGGATTCGTGGCACTAACATACATTGCATTAAGGAGGTCGACTGAATCAGTAGACTGCCTGATCTTCGCATTGGTATTGGGACATGTACAAACACCTTTGAATATGTTCAAACAAGCATTAAAAGTCTTTAAGCACAATGGATGCTTGTAATTAGTGGATGAGTAGATCGATGATAGATGGTAGGATACATTCTTCTCAACTTGGAGATTTCTGGGACGAAATTCTTTGAGTAGGGGAGAATGTAACACCCCGTAATTTTAACAACACAAAAGAGAACAAATTAAAAAAATAATTAATTTAATATTCAGAATTAAGGGAAACAGACTATGCCATTGCATCTGTCTCGAAATTCTGGTCAAGATGGACAATTGCTTTTCATAAAACGGACAACGTATGAAAAAGTAATGATGGTTTGAAGTTTGTATACGCGTAAGAGAATTATATATATATAATTATATCCAGAAAATTAGAAAATATTCGAAAATTAAATTTCCGTGGATGGTAAATTTCCCGTCGAGGGGAGTCGACCCCTTATAGGGGTGTTGACCCCTGGGTTGAACCATCAAGGGGGGTGTCGGCCCATGGGTCGACCTCCCTACGACAAACCGGGCAGATTAGGGTTTCGGGGGTTTTTAGCTATAAATATAGCCTCGTTTCTCTAGTTTCTTCACACTGGAAATAATGGGGAACTAGATGTTGCCTCTGCCCAAATAAAACCAAGTCTCTTCCTTCTTCAACAATCTAGTCAATCAAGTTTAGATCTGATATCTGCAATCTTCCTATCCAGATCCAAACACTGTGAGTCCATATTAATTTTAGATTTGAATAATTAAAATTAAACTTGATATGACATTAACTTGGATCTATACCTATGACCATTTGAATCAAATTAGGTCTGCTATAACCTGTGTATATATGATGTTATGACATGATTATAACTTAGATCTAAACCTTAACTTATTTATCATGTCAGATCTGCCACTGTTTCACTATTTAGATCACCTTATACTTGTCCCTATCATGTTTGTAGTTAAATTGGATCTGCTATTAGTTGGATATCTAAACCATTGTTCAGATCTTATCATGCATATTATGACATCCCTATTATGTTAGAATCAGTTCTGTTATCATATGTTCATCAGATTTATTCCTACATGCCTATCTTGTCATTATGCAACTATATGTTTTTGCCATTTTATGTTAATCTAGTTAGTGTAATCATTTCTGTCATCTTCCCTTCATCTTTCCTTTTTTATTTTATATAGCCTGGCTACCTTCGAGCCTAGGCATGCCGCTGAAATATGTGAATACGTTAGATTGGGAACAAGGGGAAAACGTTAATATTGGGCATAACTTGTAATTGGGAATTTTGGCATAACTTGAATAAAGTGTAATAATATAAATTTAGGGCATATAGTTTATTATGAACATAACTTGTAAAATGGGGCATGGAAACCCATAACGACATAGGTAAATTTGGTTAATAATTGGAATGCCTAGAATTACAATAATTAGAACTGTAACTGCGCCTAGACATGAGGTTAGATTACACTTGGGGTGGAAGTCTGCCCAGAACCGCCCGGCATATCCAACGACCACAAGTGGTGAATTTAATGTGAGGGGTCTAGGTCCACGAATACGAGACATGCTAAGACACGAGGTTAAGCCCGGCTTGTCGAAGAAGTCTACCCAGAACCGACCGGCATATCCAGCATCCACAAGTTGTAGGCTTAATGTAGGAGGTATAGCACATTATAACCATAAATGGACATGGTAATGAATTGTAATACTTAACCTATTTGAATCCATACAGATTGTATGAACATGAACTTGAATAGGGGTTAAGTAAACTTGTTTAACAGTGGATAGGTTAAGTAAATCTGGGATGAGTGGGTATATTTATATATAGGCCCACAAACTTAACCTGATGGGGTTATGTAATTAAAGACACCGATAGGTAAGCATAACCTGTGGAAAACCTTATAGGGATACAAGACAAAGGGGACAGCTTGTATCATCTTATGTGTAGGACCCGTTTAAGTTAGTAACCCATATATAAGTATCAAACAAGTAATCCGAGCTAGGTCGGAGTCGGGGCATGCTTACTGGACTGATTGTAAGAGATCCAAACGTGGAGGACGTTGTGGGCGACGCAAACCGACCGGGGCCATGTCCATGCATGGTCTGGGCAGAGAGGGACAAGACGACCGTGACACCAGTAGATATGGTAATTGTTGGGATCATCTCATTCTTATTATAAGAGATCCAAACATGGAGGACGGAGTAGGGAGCTGATCGATTGGGATAGTAATTAGGGTACATCTAGACGTATGCCTAAGTCTACCATCTGGTAGTTATTGGGATCATCTCATTCTTATTATACTAGTATCAGTGCAGAGTAATCATTAGAGACACTCTATCATGTCAACCATGTCACGTCTGCTTTTATGGTGTTACCTTTCTTATCCAGTTTATATGCCTGTCATGATACTTTCACTTATTTATTTGCTAAAAGTAACTGGACTCGCCAGACTTTACGTTTGACCCTTTTTGTTTCCCCTTCTTTCTTCCGTTCCCCCTTAAGGTTTTCAGGGTGGGAACACTCAAGCTTGATCTGGATTTTGCTATCTTTTTGCTAGAGCTGCTTAGATATATTGCTCAAGCTCTTATCTTTGCTACTATGGCTATGTTTTTATTTGGGGATTATGCTTCTTTTATTTTTGTACTCTGATGTTCTAAAGTGCAAGACAAAAGTTTTGATGATGTACTGGGCTTATGTATTTTTAGACATATGATGTTTTAAACCATGATGCTTTATGATTAATAAAAGTTTTTAATTCCGTTGCTATTTTATATTTGTCTTGTAATGTTTCTGTTTACCTATAACGCTTCACGAAACTTAATGCATTCTTTTAATGTGATTAACTGACGTGGGATGTCACACCAAACTACGTTCTAAATTAAATAAGAAAAATGAGGGGATGCTGCTATAAGATAGATAAAAAAGGATAATTCAATTTTTTCTTCTACAACAACTATTTTAGAGAATTTCCCGATCTACAACAAACCTAAGTGAATATTACTGCAATTTTCAAAATTTCTTCTAAGTTAAAGTTAAATAGATATAATAGTTGTTGTACTAGTCAAAATAAAAAGAACCTTAACAGTAAATATATTTTAGATTGGAAAAATAACAATGTTTATAAGTTTATTCTTATATGTTATTTAATTACTGTCAATTACCTCTTCGTTTTCTATTATTATCAGTTTGTATGTACATCTCTATAACTTATCTCCTTTCAGTTGGTTGTTTTGTTTACAGTATTCTTATGCCTTTATGGAAAAGTATGAAATAGCGTTAATTGGAAATTAGGCATATAGAATTTGTACTATACTGGGATTATTAAAAAGGAAGAACATGTGAACATGAATAGGTTAAACTTAATTTCATATTAAGAAGAAATGTCATTTGTGGACATGAATTTGACACTAATCCATAGACATATTAATAAGGCATGAATTTGACATTAATCTGTTGGCATATGACATGAATTTGACATTAATATTAATATGGCATTAATTGGTGAGCATTTATTTCGCATTAATTTGTAGACATGTCAATAAGGCATGGGATGAAAAACATGTAATTAACAGTAATCTGTATGTGTTAATTTGAGAAACATGTAGACGTTAAAAAGAATATGTTAGACATAGTAATTTGACATTAAGAATAGTATACATTTGAGGGACATGGTAATTTGTCCATTATGAAAATAAAGAGGATAGGTTAATTTAAGGAATACGGTAATTTGTCACCTATTGACATTAACTAAGGGAAACATATCAATTTGACAATTACGAGCATTCATGTTAATTTGAGAAAACATATAATTAAATGTTAATGTTCATTTCATTTAGGAAAACGTGCAATTAAATGTTTATGTTCATTTCATGATATGTCAATAAGTCATTTATGATCATTAGATGTTAGTTTGGGAAATTTAATTAAACATTTGTATTCATTGGATTTTTATGTTCATTTGACGATGTTAACTGAGTAAACATGGCATTGATATTGGAATCACATGTTAATTAACACTGATCTGTATACATGACAATTTGGCATCTATATCGGAAAACATATAATTTGTCATTTGACATTAAAATGCGAAACATGTTCATTCAATGTTTACTTGGAAAGTACGTTAATTAAGGTTAGTACGGAAAACACGTTAATTGTACTAAATATGACATTAAGTAATCTTATTGGAGAAATGTGTTTATCAGAATAAGTTATATTTAATATGGCATTAAGTAATTAGTATGGAAAAACATGTTAAGTGGAATTTATTTGGAGAATTAACATGAAAATGAAGAACATGTGAATTATACTTAATCTAATATTAAGTAAGAACTTGATACAGAAAATGTAAGTACCAGTTGTAAATTATTATGTGAAATGAGTTATCATAATCTATATATATCTGTGCAGGTGTTTGTTTTGGGGAAGGGGTTGCACACATAATAACATTTACAGAGGAATGTCATTTACAACCATGCTTATTAATTAACTTAAATCTGCTAAGTTAAACTTGATAATTAATGACGTAACAATTCAACTTCCGTCAGACCGATTTTTTTTCTTCAAAATTCTAATATATCGAAACTCGTGTTGGTTTGCTCTGGTATCCTACTAAAAAGATAGAGACATAAAATATGTCAGAGGTCAGAAAATATCTCACAGTGGAATGGATAAAATATAAAATACTTAAAGTATAGCCTTACCGTATTAATAATACCATCTAACCAGTATCTAAAGCTATCATGTCTCTGCCACAAATCTAACCTGCGAGTATGTTATGAGGAGGGTGTCAGAACACAAATCCTGGTGAGTGGATTTAAATTATACACTTTGGATAACACTAAATATACTATTCAATCATATTCTCCTATTTATTAGGTTACTTGGGTTAACGACACTTAAGGCTTACACACACGTCATACCCCATTTACTTCCCAGTGGATTAACCTAATATAGTATATACGTAGCTACCCCTCAATACTGAGGCTCACCCCATGGTACCCCACTCGCACGGTCTCACCGTAATGCCCCAGAAATGAATGCAGTCCCCCATCCTACGCCATTGTGACGTACTGATCTCTACATAACAATATTACATTCTGCATATATCTGTCATTACTACGCTACGTAAGCATACGGACTGCCATCGTCGATCGAATCAGGTTTCATACCAGAGTAATGCCCTCAAGTCTATGATACACCACCCAGAGCCGACATGCATGTATCTAGACTGTCCCACATATGTATCGTCAAATGTGGCTTGATGCCTTAATCGCACGTCCTCTAATTTGCACCGAGTTCCGTGGAAGGGCTATACAAGAAACACGGAACTTGGTCGGGAGCTTTTCCATATGTGTACATGCCCGTCTTTAAGAGCCTCTATATACAAATATTCCTCGGGTATGTTTTTCATGGTGGCTATGGCCCCACCATGGCCCCTCCCTCAACTCCTACAAGAGCTAAACGACTGGCCCCTAACAAATAATCTAAACATCCAATTAGCGACTTCCCTCAACCATCGTACCTCGATAGTGAAAGGTGAATGGTCTATTGGTTTTAGCTCTAGTCTTTTCGCATCCCACTAGTTGCCGATGATGGGTATCCGACGATCTACTACCCTTATTGGTTATGACCCTACACCTCTCCGTTGAGGCGACCGCCGAATCACCCGGGTGTCAATACGTCACAGCATTCTGACTGCAAGGCTACTTTGCAGTCAAGGCCCACCCACCTATTAGTTACGCGTAGACCCAACCTCTGCGAGCACAACCTAAACATCTGCCACCACACAGAGGACTACCAGAAGCACCTTACATATCTCAGGAAATTGTGCGTTTCCCTTCCAGTCCTTCGGAGCCGACCGAATAATCAGATGAACATGCGCTCCCCTCGTGCCGTATGACACCACGATGATCTACCACATTGGGTTATTCATCCTCGAATGTACGGACTGGTCCAAGCGCCTCACTTTAATATGTTTTTAGACCCTATGTCTAAAAATTCTTTTACACGCTTGCCTTTCCTCATCAGTTTTCCATTTAACTTGGTTATTCCCATTCATATTGAATTCTTAATCAAGTTACCAAGTTCCTCTTGTTTATTAATTTTGGTTATATAACTTAACCCATTTGAGTTAATTAATAAGCCCACAACATGTTATTCTCTAGATTGTGACCCAAGGTCTGTAATCCACAATCCCTTTATATTCCTATTTGATTTTATCATTACAATAAGATGTTCTACTTAATATGTAATTAAGTATATCTCAATTCACATGTTTTCTTGTTTAACGTGTCAGTCATTATTTATGATTAAATATAACTTATTTCATAAGTTTTCCTCATTCTTTCTCATTTAATCATAATTCCATTTTACACCGTGTGATGACCCCAAACTCCCATGCCACGGAAGCGAGGATAATCAGTGGAATATAACACATAAACAATCACGGTAGAACAGAAATATAGAATAACACCAAATAATGTACATCAAATTACACTAGAACAAATGTAGTCATCATAGTTACACAGTATAACAAGATCATACTCTATACAAAATATAGTTTCAGCTTTACATAAAATGCCTGTAGCGGAATCAAACATAATATACATAACAAAGTCTGAACAGTATAATAGAAATGATAGAATCCATCTTTAGCTCCATAGCTATCCAGAATGAGCCCGCTAAAACCTGAATACAAGGCCGCCCATGTAGAAAATAGGGGCACCCGAGTTTACAAAGTGAAACAAACTACGAGTCAGTCATGGGACTGGTATGAGAAATCTACTTAACTGATTTAATAATAAGGTCAATCTCAAGGCCACGCCGCTAATGCGGAACGGGTTTACTCCATTTGGTTGCCAGTGCATAAAACAAGTAAATCATTTAAACACCGCAATGCTTTTTACAAAAATGAAGCCGTTATAAGACTCAAGTCCCATCACACAATGCAACGCAAACCGGAGGATAGAATTTTACCTTATAATGGCCAAAATATGCTTGATGCATATAAATCCAAATCATTTGATATTATTACTAGTGCATATATGTTTCAGAAACAATTTCCATCATAATATCAATCATAGGTGGCATAACTACTGTCTACTATTTCATCATATATAGGTTTACAATCAAAACCGCACAACGTCTTATTTGAAGTTGGATTTCCATCATGAACCAAGGCAAGGGATCGTCCTTACCGAATTCGAGACAATCTAGCCCATGTCTCAGGATCAGAACGCACCGACCCTTGGATCTTCTGGGCCGGTCCACCTAAGTGGATTAATAATCCCTGAACAAAACGTTTCCCTGCCCTATGGGGCGTAAATCTGGTCAGTATGTCGACCATATATCCATCGACCCCGTAGTGACCGATATATCCGAGGCGCCTCGCTTTTCATCATCCACAAAAGTAAAAATAGCTAGGCTCCATACCATGACACCACTATTAGCTAGAAATAAACACATGTCCTCCCTGCAGTCCTCTCCCGTTTATGGTTCATACTGGGGTGTAAGGCTCGCGAATTAACGCTACACACAAATCTATGCTATTTAAAGCCGTGCTTTGATCATCAACCACAAGACTCTGCTTTACAACAAAAACCTTGATCACTTGAATCTCAGCATGCCACATTGACATTCCACACCATGTGACTGATGTTTATCGGTATATAACCTCTAAGCTCGTACGTGTTAGAGAAGGGTGTTAAGCAAGTGAATAAATTCTCTGCCACCGAACAGATATATATTTAATAGAAATTATTCAGCAAAGAATGAAATCCACTGTCAGACACACATCCATTTACTAGTCCGTTTTGGGTCTGAACGAAACTGGAGGCACCTTATTCCTCATCCCAAATGTCCAATACAGGAGAGAGGCCATTGCACATCCGGACAATCAACAAATACGTCTGGACTACTACCACTGTAACCCCTCCTCGGAGCTAACAGATCCAGGGCATCAGTAGTAATTCATTCGATGTGAAGATCACCGGTCTTACACCATCTTCATATCTTCGACTTTTAATCGTCGATCGTTTATTTGAAATGAGAATTAACTCGGCCTTTTCAAATAATTCACGTATACATAGAATTCAAGTCAATTCTTTTCCATGGTTATACTATTCGACATTCACGTTTCAATTCAATATTGTAATTTCATGTCAAATATATATAATCATAAAAATATCCAATAAGCCAAGTAAAATCGGTTTATTTCCATTCCATATCGTTTATAATATTTTATAACGATTTTTCACTATTTTCATATATATAAAAATAGTCCATTTTCATCGAACGACGTTTCAGGTCATTTGATGGCACTGGCGCTGCTCTCATCCAAATTTGAATTAAACATTTCATAAAATTTAACCGTTGGATCTTAACGAATTTTATATTGTTGGAAAGATCTTTCCAAAGCGAACCCAACGGTTCCGGTTTCGGGAAAATCCGACGATCGGATCTCCAGTAATAATCGTTTAAAATTACGATTTCAAAACGCGAACTGCAGCATCGTTATTCGTTTAATTTTAGTTATATGTATATATAATTAATTCGACGATTTCTAAACCATTTTGACTTCAAAAATTTGGCTAACGCCTTTAAATTTCAAAAAAAAATCGCCATAACCTCCTTTGTATGGAGAGGGGTTTGGGAATTAATTGGGCCGTATTAGGTACCCAATAAATCCAGTATAAGCACACACAATTTTTAGTGACCTATCTATGCCCAAGGGAGTGCGTATAATTACTCCAGAGATAAATCTTGTCACCTCGTACAGTGTTGGAAAATAAATAATCCATGTGCCATATCTAATAACTAGAGAGACGTGATTATTGTCAACTCCAGACCCATGTGGGATTTTACCGTTATATTCTATTTAATCCATATCAGTCCTCAGTTCAACATGCAGTTCAATCCTCACCATACGAGCATCTTGCCAGTATGGTAATCTCAACCTCATCATACAAGCTCCAAATATTTATATGGAATATGATATGCTATGAAATCAATAGTTCGTCTTCGGTTCAACCTGAAATGCAGTCATCTCCATGCAAGCGTCTTGCTTGTATGGTAATTCCAACCTCGTCATACAAGCTCCAAATGCTTATATGGAATATGATAGAGTATGCTAACTTCACGAAGTATGCCATGTAGTGTAGTCCAAAATTAATTGTTACTCTCCTATGGCGACGTTTATAATCTCACACAAAACAACCAGCACACCGCATCCAATGGCATTCACAGGAGTTGATATATAAATAAAATTTTGCAGCCAACTAATTAAGGTTTACCTATTTGTCGGCCACGCAAATAAATTCTTTACTCAATAGCAAATCCATTTACATGTTTAGCATGTGTATATATATTTTCATATCTATGCTAAAAATATTATTTTTAGAGAACAAATATTTATTTCCATACATGACTATTTTTAACATTTCATATACATGTTAAAAATATTATTTTCAGCTAACAAATGTTTATTTCAACCCATGGATATTTTTAACACTTCATATATATGATAACAATATTATTTTCAATCGACAAATATTTATTTCAACCTATGGCTATTTTTAACATTTCATATACATGTTAAAAATATTATTTTCAATCGACAAATAATTATTTCAACACATGGCTATTTTTAACACTTCATATACATGTTAAAAATATTATTTTCAATCGAAAAATAGTTATTTCAAACTATGGCTATTTTTAAAGGTTCATAGATACAATAAAAATGTGATTTTTATTGTTCAAACATTTTATTTCAAAACATGAATATTTTATATACTTCCTACATACAATAAAAATGTGATTTTTAATGTTAAAAAATTTTGTTTCAAACACGAATATTTTTAGTGATTCATATATACAATAAAAATGTAATTTTTATTATCCAAACAATTTTTCATCTCAAACATGAATATTTTACAACACATGAATATTTCAGAAAATTTCGGCATTATAACGGAAGGGTAAGTAAAACCGGCACCGTGTCGAAGCATGGCTCCTCTGCTATCCTAGACCTTGCGGCCACATAAGGGGTTTCATTTCTATAATTTCCACAATATCTTTCATTTTCATAACATAATGAATTTTCCATAAATAAATCAATTTTGGTTGCAACCACAACCAACCATTCACAATCACAACCAAAGTTCACAACACAACCATTTTCCACAACACAATCAATTTATATCGTCCATGGTCCGTGGACGAGAGGAGTGTATATATATACATATGTATGTATGTAAATATATTTATTTCCATTTCAATTTCATTTCAATTCCATTTAACGCACATATGATTTATACAACGTATATATAACTTATACATCGCATACATAATTTATACAACATATATATATAACTTATACATCGCATATATAATTTATACAATGCTTGTATGTGGGATACACAACGCTTATATAATTTATACATCGATTACATAGTTTATACATCGCTATTCCATTCCAATTTGAATTTAGAAATCTCACATTGGGTTCTACTCCTTCTAAAATTATGGAAAGCTCCAAAAATTCTCCGGTCTCTTCTATAATGTGAAGAAATCGTCTAGAGTCCAATGTCTCTTGTTTCATTGGATTTTGACAAAATATGTTAAAGATATGATTTTTATTCTTAAATCACAATTCGCAACATTTAAAAGTGTTATAAACCCTAAAAATATACCTCAACCGTTAGTTTCAGCAAAGGTTCGAAACCAGGTTTCTATTTTACTTCCAATCCGTGTTGTTTGGACACGATCAAGTTGCGCCACGCTGACGGAGGAGGAGCAGCGCGCAGATCGATGGTGGTGCGGTTCAGATCGGCGGCAGCATTCAACGGCGGCGGCGCTTCGAACTGACGAACTTCATGGTGACGGTTCTCAACAAATTCGCATCAATAAATTATGAAATCTATATGGATTTATAGATCGTGGAGAGTACTACAAATTTCCCTAAAGAAGCACTTGATTTTGTTGTGTTGATTTGAAGTTGTGGAGGAGAGAAGGAAGGAAGAACAGCGTCGTCGAGAGCGAGGGTTTCTGGAACGAAAATAATAAAAGAAAATTTCCCATTGGTTAATATATATATTAATTTATTTAATTCCAAAAATACCCCTTTGTCCATTTGAACTCCAAATCAAACCCAACGACTGTCGCCTCTAGCTAAATACCCCCATTCTGAACACAATGGAATATGTTTCGTAAGCCCATTCGATTGTTTCAGTCAGTTATTCTTCAAATTAAAATATAAAACATTCAAATTTGGATTTGAACGTACAATTTAATTTTCCTGGGCCGCATACTGATTCCAAAATTCCTGAAAAATAAATCTAGCTATGTTTGGATGATACGGTCCTAACAAAATTAATTTCATCGAATTTGGAGACCGTTTGAAAAGTGGCCTTTTTCTGGTCGATCCAATTCAAACTAAAATAACCAAACGCGTTTTAATTTACCACGCTAACGTATTAATTCCAAATATTGTGGAATTTTAAACCTAGCAATAAATTGACATTCCTGATCCAACCAAAGTGGTTTCATCGAAAACGGAGGTCGTTTGCAAAATGTCTATTTTAAGGGCTATATATTATATTAAATTCCATAGCGACTATTCTGAATATTTAACTAGCTATAAATTTTTATTCCCGCTAAGAAGTTTCAATTATCTGAATCCGTTAGAAAGATATAATTAAACAGATTTAAATATTTTTTATTTTACTGAAATCCAATTTATTTTGAATCCTATATATTCATTTGAAATCGAATTTTCAAACTACTGCGCCATTTCAGGCTTGTTATATAATTAAAATAAATATATATGTTCTAACTTCGATTTAAATAAATTTTAAATCATTATTGTTTAAAATAAATCATTTTAAATATTCAAAATTCATTAAAATTGCTAAAATAAAAATTTTAAATTGGTTCTGATTTTCCGGGTTGTTACACACCGTTACTACAGCTTATCATTGTTTACTTATTGACTTAGTTCTCTTAACTAAGGCCCATTAATAAGTTCCTCTACCCATTTATTATAACCTATGTTATAATTTCCTCTTGTCCCTTAATCAAATCTAAACATGTAATTCTTATCAATGGGTTTCAGACTTCCAAGTTTACAGATTACTTAATTTATAATTAAGTACTACCTCTTATATTTCATAAAAAATTTCCCTTTTCTCAACTGGTTTCAGGATTTCCCCATTTACTGATTACTTACAATTAAGTGTCCCTCATCTCATTTCAGTAGTTATCCCATTTTCTTGTTATTTTATTATAATCTTCATTTGTCCCTAGGAAAAATCTACCTATTATACAACATTCTCTTTAATGTAATTTATTTATAATAGGTTATTATCATTCCCCGTTTAAACAATTTTCTGTTGTAACCCATTATTCTTCATTAACTGCAATATACGTTCCTTATTTTATTAAGGAAAACACTTTATGCACCTTATCAGTTTGATTTATAGAAGGAATCAGTGATTTATTTTCATAACGTATTCCTATCCAAATCCACGGTGGCAAGTAATTTATTTCCTTTTTCTTATGTTATTTTATGTGGCTTACTTGCAACCATGTTCTCAGAAATAGGTCATTTAGGGAAATACATCACTTTTTCTTCGCATCGCACTAACTCAGTCCATTACATCCCTTCCTTTCGTATTTTCTGAGTTAGACATTTAAGTACTATCATTGCCATTTATTCATATCTTGTTATATACATATATTTATGTATATATATATATATGCACTAGACTTCTCACATTAAGTGTAATAACCCGGAAAATCTGGGCCAATTTAAAATTTTTATTTTGGCAATTTTAGCGAATTTTGATTATTTAAAATGAATTATTTTAAATAATATCGACGAGAAATTTATTTTGAATATAATTCGACGTATATATTATACGCGTCGTCGTTAGAATATAAATATTTATATATAATTATAAATAGAATTGAAAATGGCGCGGTAGTTCGATAATTCGATTTCAAACTTCAATTGAATGTACCAGGTGCAAAATAATCCGGATTTTAGTGAAACCAAAAATAATGGGATCTAATTGTGAATATCTTTCCAACGAATCCGAAAAATCAAGATTTCATATCGAGAATCAAAAGATATGTCCAGTTGAAAATTCTGAATAGTCGCTATGGAATTCAGGCCCTTAAAAATGGGCATTTTGCAAATGACCTCGGATTTCGACGAAACCAGTTTTGTTGGGTCCGTGGTGTAAAGTTATTGCTAGGTTTCAAATTTCATAATTTTTCGAATTAATATGTGAGCGCGGCAAAGGAAAACGCGTTTGACCAGTTTCAGTTGATTTTAATCGACTGGAAATTGGCCATTTTTCAAACGGTCTCAGAATTCGACGAAACTAGTTTTGTTAGGACCGTATCGTCAATACGAAGCTAGAAAATATTTTTCTGTGATTTATCAAGTTAGTATGCGACCCCGGTAATTTGAAATGTACGTTTAAAATTCAATATAATGATTTAAATGTAAATTTAACGGAAACTGATTCAAACAGTCGAATCAGCCTACGATACATATCCCATTGTGTTCGGAATGGGGGTAATACGCTATGGACGACAGGCGGTGGACCTCGTTTAGAGGTCGTATGTAAAAGTCAACTTTATTTGAAAATAAATAAATAAAATAAATTATATATTATTATTCTCCCCCCCCCCCCCCCACTAATCCCTACCGTTCATTCAAAATAAAGAAGAAAAAAAAATGGGGGCGACTGCGAAAACCCGCCGCCACCCTCGGAGGACCACCGCCGCCTCGAGAAGACGCCCCCCCTAGCCAGGCGCCACCGTCGTTCGCCGATAGCCCTCCCCCTCTTCCCCCTGACCTCGCGATACCCACGAACCCCCTTCCCTCTGCGAACAACCACCGCGCCGCCCTTCTCCTCCCCCCCTCTCCTCTGCAATCGACCACCGCCGGATCCTCTACCCACTGCCACCGTACGCAGCGCCCCCCCCTGAAGTCGATGGCCGACCTGAGCACCCCCCTGAGCCACCGCGCCTCCCTCTGTAAGTTTTTTTTATTTTTTTTTATTTTATTTTTATTTTATATAAATAGAAGAATTTAAAACTGCTTTTTTTTAAGAATTTAAAACCGAATTTTTTGAAAAGCATTTAAAAACTGATTTTGAAAAGGTTTTAAAAACTGATTTTATTTTTAGACTTTAGAATAGAAAAAGATTTAAACTTTAAAAAGAGAAAGGTTTGAACTTTAAAATAGAAAAGATCAGATTTTTAAAATAGAAAAGACGGAATTTTTATTGAGTAGAAGAAGTAAAAATATGATTTTTATATTTTTTAAAGTAATAAAAATATGACTTTTATATTTTTAAAGTATTAAAAATATAGTCTTTACTATATAGATGATATAAAAATATGATTTTTGGTTAGGTAGAGAATTAAAAATATAATTTTTACATGATAGGAATATTAAAAATATCATCTTTATATAGGTAGCAAAATGTAAAGGCGATATTTTTAGATATGAAAAGACGATATTTTGATATGAGTAGTGAAGTAAAAATATGATTTTTACTTCGAGGAAAATATAAACTTTATTTTTATAAAGGGAAATCTTTATTTTTATAAAGGCGAAATATATATTTTTGAAAATTCTATTTTTACAAATATGAAATAGCGATGAAAATTCTATTTTCACAATATGAAGTTAGCGATAAAAATATGATTTTTATATAATAGAGAATATAAAAAGGTGATTTTTATATATACAGTGTATACGGGCAACGAAGATGCGATAGCGATGAAGATTTCTATCAATGAAGTGCCGTGGAGCTTGGATAGCTATTTGTGAGAATTTCTCACCTTTCAATTTCATTTTCTAGTTATATATATATACTAGGATGCAGACGGTGCTTAGTAGCACCCGACACAATCGTCCACAGACCATGGACTTGTTTGTTTGGTTGCATAGATTAGTTGGATATTTGATTTGAATTTGGTTGTTTGGTGAATTTGATTGATGTGTGAATGGCGTGGGCCTTCACTAGACCGGGGATAAGGCTAGGCCTTGTCCCGTTTCTAGTATCGTGCCGTTATGCCGCCGAAATTTTCTAAAATAAGTTAGAAAAATAGAAGTATCATTCTATTTAAAGAATGAATTGAATAGAAATTCATATGTTGAAATAAAATGTTTTGTCGTTAAAAATATAATTTTTAACGTGAAGTGAATAAAATAAAATATTCATTTATAAACCGGACGGTTTGTTTCTGTACACCTATTTGAATGACATTGATTGGGACGATAAATTTTACACATCGCCCAACTGCACGAATAAAAATCTGTGTTTGATTGTTTGAAACCCCACACGGGTGTGAGGATGAAATATGCAGTTCACTCATCCTGATTGATTAAATATGTCAATCGATTGATTGACAGGCTGTTATAAGCGTTAGATATCTATATTTGATGCTTATACAGTGTAGTGCACTTTGGTTGATGGTTGATTATTTATCGTTGCTATTATATACATGTGTTGTATAAAAATCCATATAATTAACTTTATATGGTAATTGATTGGGCCTCATTCCAATCGTGAAAATAAAGAATATTTTGATGATAACAAATATTTTGATAATAAGAAATATTTGAAATAGAATATTTGAAAATAGAAATATGTGAAGCCGTGATGATTAGATTGACGCCATTTTGACGTGAACGATATTTATATTGAATTGAAAACGATTTCGAAATGAATTGAATTGAAAACGATTTCGAAATGAATTGAATTGAAAACGATTTCGAAATGAATTGAATTGAAAACGATTTCGAAATGAATTGAATTGAAAACGATTTCGAAATGAATTGAATTGAAAACGATTTCGAAATGAATTGAATTGAAAACGATTTCGAAATGAATTGAATTGAAAACGATTTCGAAATGAATTGAATTGAAAACGATTTCGAAATGAATTGAATTGAAAACGATTTCGAAATGAATTGAATTGAAAACGATTTCGAAATGAATTGAATTGAAAACGATTTCGAAATGAATTGAATTGAAAACGATTTCGAAATGAATTGAATTGAAAACGATTTCGAAATGAATTGAATTGAAAACGATTTCGAAATGAATTGAATTGAAAACGAATTCAAATTGAATTGAAAACGAATTGAAATGAATTCAAATTGAATTGAAATTTGAATTGAATAGAAATGAATTTTGAAACGAATTTATAAAGAAGAATTCAATTTTGCTTTGAATTGAAATGGAAGTTGAAATAGATTTTGAAACGAATTCAAAACTATTTATATAATTCGTTTTAAATAGAAATCGACGCAATATATATTATATATATTATATATATAATATAATGGCCTGAATAGAACGCGCCGCGCCGCGGCAGTTCGTGAATTTCGACCATTTATTTCAAACGGACATTACGGGAGATCCGACCGTCGGATTCTCCTAAAACCGGAACCGTTGGGTTCGTATCGAAAAGAGCTTTCTAACGAATATTAGAAATTAGAAATCTGACGGTTGGATTTGGAATTATGTCCAAATCAAATTTGAAAAAGGTCGCTGTAAGTGCAGTTCGATGGCCGTTGTTGGAAATCGACTGTACGGGCCTTGATAAAATTATTAAAAATAGTAATAATTTGTGTAAAATCATAAGAAATGATTTGTGAAGATTTGGGATGAAAAATTCCATATTTGAAAAGATAAAAATAGATTTTTATCGAAATGAACTAGTTTTGAACTAGAATTATAATTCTATTTATTTTTAAATAAATAAATTGAATTTGAAATGGTTTTGAAAATAACCAAAATTTCCAATGATTGCATTGGAGTGGATTTGAATCGAAATTGTCTTCGGAATATTTCGATGTTGGAATTCGTGATTATACAGGTGTGGTTATGGAAATTTGAAAGATATATATTTATATCGTTATTTCCAATACGACATTTGTTAGTCGTAGAATTCGATATTGAATATAAGCCGATATATTTTCTATTCAGAGCCTTGTATTGAATATCGAATGTGATTTGGGTTTGTCGTGAATGGTGTCTTCACTAACACTGTTCTTGAACCCAGTTGAGAAAAGATTAAATCTTTTTATTTAGATTTAATGAAGTGTACCAATTAAATGATATTTAATTGGAATTGAATTGGTATTGATTTTTGGGTTTATCGTGAACAGTGTTTTAAATAACGCTCGTTCTTTAACCCGATAATTAATGAATGTGATTTTGGGTTTATCGTGAACCGTGTTTTAAATGACACTGATTCTTTAACCCAGTTAAAGATTAAAACTAAGTGGAGTTTTAATGAATCTTTAAATAGATTGAAAAGATCGAGAATGGAGTATCACCAGTTTTGCTCCAGGCGATCGTTAAATCTTTAATTAGATTTGAACGTGAAATGGTAATTGAATTTACCGATAACACTGTGGTGTTAGATATGAAGTATTACCAGTTTTACTTCATGGGATGAATAGGTTGGGATTGGGAAATAAAATAAATAATTACTTCGGTGTGGTTCGCTAATCCCGACTAGTTTGAATTGATATTCAAAGGAGATTAAAGAATAAATTTAAAGAATTTATCTTGGATAAAATTAATGGGAACTTTTCCCAAAGTATAAGAATATTGGAATAAAAGAATATTCTGAATTGGAATGAGGCGTATGTTGTGTTTGTGTAACACTTTTATAATATATACGCGAGTTATTCAGAAAGACCGGGTTTATCCCATTCTGAATAACTGATTCGACGTGGTGTCGAAGATGAAGACGGTGGTCGAAGACCGGAAGTCTTCACGTCGTTTGGGTGATTACCGATGATCTTGATTGGGCTGTACACCCAAGAAGATGGAAACAGTTAGTGATCGTCCAGACGTACTTGGAGATCGATGGATATGCGGGGTACTAGGTGCCTCCGGTTTCGTTCAGACCCAGAACGGACTTGTAAATGGACTGTGTGTCTGACATTGGATTTTAGTCCGTGTGATTGATCTCTATTAAATATATATCTGTTTGGCGGCGGAGAATTTATTCTCTTGCTTAACGCCCTTCTCTGAGACGTACGAGCTCAGGGGTTATATATTGATGGATATCAAACGCATGGAGTGAATTGCCTGTGTGGCATGCCTAAGTGGCAATTGATCGAGGCTTCTGTTGAAAAGCAAAGTCTTGTGGTGATGATCAAAGCACAGCCTGTGTGGCACAGCTTTGTGTAACGTGAATTCGCGAGCCTCGCACCCCGGTTGTGAACCAAAAACGGGAGAGGACGTCAGGGAGGGCATGCGTTTCTTTCTAGCTAGAAGTGGCGTCAGTGGTTTTACACGCCCTGACGAGTTTGACTTATGTGGTTGTTGCTGTTGCGAGGCGCCTCGGTTATATCGGTTTCGGCCGATGCATTCTGGTCGGCAGACGGACCAGACTTACACCCCATAGGGTGGGGAGACGCATGTTCAGGGTTTAAGTTTAATCCACATCGGTGGACTGGCCCTGAGGATCCAAGGGTCGATGCGCTCTGACCCTGAGGCTCGGGCTAGAGAGTCTCGAAGTCGGTGAGGACTATCTTTTGCCTCGGTTCATAGATGGAAATCCAGCTTCCAAATACGTGACATTTGCGGTTTTATTTGTAGAGCCTAGTATGGCGACATAGTGGGATGGGGCGCTTATGCCGCCTATGATTGATACTTATGATTTGAAGTTGTTTTATACACTATGCACTTACAATAGTATCAAATGATTTGTTTTAAACGTATCAAGCATTCTTGGCTGTTATAAGGGAAAACCCTATCCTCGGCTGCGTTGCATTGTGTGATGGGACCTGGGTCTTATAACAGCTTCATTTTTCTTTACTTAGCATTGCGCTGTTTGTTTTATGCACGGGTATTCTTGGGAGGAAACCCGTTCCGTGTTATACGGCGTGGTCCCTTGATTTACCTAATGATTTAAAATAAAGATTTATAACTGTTTTAGTTCTCACACCAGTCACATGACTGACCTGGAGTTTATTGTTTTAACCTAAACTCTGGGTGCCCCTATTTTGACGCGGGCAGCTAGCAGTTTTGGTTTTGCAGATTTTTATTCACAGGATCCTGGTTTACAGCTGGAACGATATCCGGAAAGCTTTGTATCTGTATATCTCCTTCTAGTTGTGTATTGTATTATTCTTCCGCTGCGATGTATTTAAATCTCTGATATTTCTGTGTAATATTCATTTATACTCTGTATATTCTTGTAATCTGATGCATTGTTGTAATATACAGTGAAATGTTCTTCTGTATGCGTTCTGTTTTGTCCTGTTCTCAAATGATAGGGCGTTTCGAACGGCCAGGATCGGTTTAGCGACTGGTTCGGACCGAGCGAAATTCCCGTTCGTCACACGTGGTATCAGAGCTTTGGTTTACAAAGCAGAGAACAAGGCACATTAGAACTATACGAAAGAATTCATCAGATATTGGATTAGTAATATCCAATTAGAATGACTCGTTAGAGATAGGATCAGTAGTATCCTAGAACGAGTGTGAAGAGTAAAGTTTTAAAATAAAAATGAAAACAAATTTTGTTTTGCAAATCTAAATCACTTAATCGTATTTGATTATTTATTTATATTGATTAGGACAGTCCAATATATAAAGATTTTGCGTATGCGCCTAGCTAGCGTCTATTCGAAGTTTTAATATACTGGATAGATATAGAATCACACTCTAGACGCCCGGAGATGATTCTGATGATAGTTCGAACATCATCAGAATTGGTATTCGTGTTTCGAAGGTGTGATATCTATATATTTCCTATTGATTGGTGTGAGAACCAAAAATTAGATAAGGCCTATTGTTGTGATTTGGCATCAAAAACATGATTTTTGTATATGTATCAAAATTATGAATTTGAAACGTTAATCCACTAATTGATTGATGTTTGTGTTGTTTGTTTAGTTGTTTGCTAATTTTGAACCATTACATCTAATTGTATCAAATATTGAGTTATATTGAAAATTGGTCGCATTTGCTTGCATATGCATATATATCATTGAACAGGTCATAGCAAGGAGGCTAGAGCAGAGAATAAAATTTGTTTGCCCGACAAATAGGTACATGTTTACTACATAATTTCCTGTTTTGTTTGGGTGATGATGATTTTGTGAGCCTATTAGCTAGCCGCTTGGCTTTTTCTTTTTCTTTTTGAGATCTGAAGGACCGGGGAAGCTATTTGAAATTCCCCGATGCTCCCGGTGCAGGGGAGGTTATGGCGAAATTTTTCGAAAATTTAGGGTGTTAGCCAAATTTTTGAAATTTTAGAGAATTCTCAGAAACTAAAAAGTTGGAGAATGAAAGCCAGATCGAGCGTAGTGTTGATTAATCAAACCACTTTCGACTTTGTTCCTTTTCGGGGACGAAAAGTTTTAAGTGGGGGAGATTGTAATAACCCGGAAAATCTGGGCCAGTTTAAAATTTTTATTTTGGCAATTTTAGCGAATTTTGATTATTTAAAATGAATTATTTTAAATAATATCGACGAGAAATTTATTTTGAATATAATTCGACGTATATATTATACGCGTCGTCGTTAGAATATAAATATTTATATATAATTATAAATAGAATTGAAAATGGCGCGGTAGTTCGATAATTCGATTTCAAACTTCAATTGAATGTACCAGGTGCAAAATAATCCGGATTTTAGTGAATCCAAAAATAATGGGATCTAATTGTGAATATCTTTCCAACGAATCCGAAAAATCAAGATTTCATATCGAGAATCAAAAGATATGTCCAGTTGAAAATTCTGAATAGTCGCTATGGAATTAAGGCCCTTAAAAATGGGCATTTTGCAAATGACCTCGGATTTCGACGAAACCAATTTTGTTGGGTCCGTGGTGTAAAGTTATTGCTAGGTTTCAAATTTCATAATTTTTCGAATTAATATGTGAGCGCGGCAAAGGAAAACGCGTTTGACCAGTTTCAGTTGATTTTAATCGACTGGAAATTGGCCATTTTTCAAACGGTCTCAGAATTCGACGAAACTAGTTTTGTTAGGACCGTATCGTCAATACGAAGCTAGAAAATATTTTTCTGTGATTTATCAAGTTAGTATGCGACCCCAGTAATTTGAAATGTACGTTTAAAATTCAATATAATGATTTAAATGTAAATTTAACGGAAACTGATTCAAACAGTCGAATCAGCCTACGATACATATCCCATTGTGTTCGGAATGGGGGTAATACGCTATGGACGACAGGCGGTGGACCTCGTTTAGAGGTCGTATGTAAAAGTCAACTTTATTTGAAAATAAATAAATAAAATAAATTATATATTATTATTCTCCCCCCCCACTAATCCCTACCGTTCATTCAAAATAAAGAAGAAGAAAAAAATGGGGGCGACTGCGAAAACCCGCCGCCACCCTCGGAGGACCACCGCCGCCTCGAGAAGACGCCCCCCCCTAGCCAGGCGCCACCGTCGTTCGCCGATAGCCCTCCCCCTCTTCCCCCTGACCTCGCGATACCCACGAACCCCCTTCCCTCTGCGAACAACCACCGCGCCGCCCTTCTCCTCCCCCCCTCTCCTCTGCAATCGACCACCGCCGGATCCTCTACCCACTGCCACCGTACGCAGCGCCCCCCCTGAAGTCGATGGCCGACCTGAGCACCCCCCTGAGCCACCGCGCCTCCCTCTGTAAGTTTTTTTTATTTTTTTTATTTTTTTTTATTTTATTTTTATTTTATATAAATAGAAGAATTTAAAACTGCTTTTTTTTAAGAATTTAAAACCGAATTTTTTGAAAAGCATTTAAAAACTGATTTTGAAAAGGTTTTAAAAACTGATTTTATTTTTAGACTTTAGAATAGAAAAAGATTTAAACTTTAAAAAGAGAAAGGTTTGAACTTTAAAATAGAAAAGATCAGATTTTTAAAATAGAAAAGACGGAATTTTTATTGAGTAGAAGAAGTAAAAATATGATTTTTATATTTTTTAAAGTAATAAAAATATGACTTTTATATTTTTAAAGTATTAAAAATATAGTCTTTACTATATAGATGATATAAAAATATGATTTTTGGTTAGGTAGAGAATTAAAAATATAATTTTTACATGATAGGAATATTAAAAATATCATCTTTATATAGGTAGCAAAATGTAAAGGCGATATTTTTAGATATGAAAAGACGATATTTTGATATGAGTAGTGAAGTAAAAATATGATTTTTACTTCGAGGAAAATATAAACTTTATTTTTATAAAGGGAAATCTTTATTTTTATAAAGGCGAAATATATATTTTTGAAAATTCTATTTTTACAAATATGAAATAGCGATGAAAATTCTATTTTCACAATATGAAGTTAGCGATAAAAATATGATTTTTATATAATAGAGAATATAAAAAGGTGATTTTTATATATACAGTGTATACGGGCAACGAAGATGCGATAGCGATGAAGATTTCTATCAATGAAGTGCCGTGGAGCTTGGATAGCTATTTGTGAGAATTTCTCACCTTTCAATTTCATTTTCTAGTTATATATATATACTAGGATGCAGACGGTGCTTAGTAGCACCCGACACAATCGTCCACAGACCATGGACTTGTTTGTTTGGTTGCATAGATTAGTTGGATATTTGATTTGAATTTGGTTGTTTGGTGAATTTGATTGATGTGTGAATGGCGTGGGCCTTCACTAGACCGGGGATAAGGCTAGGCCTTGTCCCGTTTCTAGTATCGTGCCGTTATGCCGCCGAAATTTTCTAAAATAAGTTAGAAAAATAGAAGTATCATTCTATTTAAAGAATGAATTGAATAGAAATTCATATGTTGAAATAAAATGTTTTGTCGTTAAAAATATAATTTTTAACGTGAAGTGAATAAAATAAAATATTCATTTATAAACCGGACGGTTTGTTTCTGTACACCTATTTGAATGACATTGATTGGGACGATAAATTTTACACATCGCCCAACTGCACGAATAAAAATCTGTGTTTGATTGTTTGAAACCCCACACGGGTGTGAGGATGAAATATGCAGTTCACTCATCCTGATTGATTAAATATGTCAATCGATTGATTGACAGGCTGTTATAAGCGTTAGATATCTATATTTGATGCTTATACAGTGTAGTGCACTTTGGTTGATGGTTGATTATTTATCGTTGCTATTATATACATGTGTTGTATAAAAATCCATATAATTAACTTTATATGGTAATTGATTGGGCCTCATTCCAATCGTGAAAATAAAGAATATTTTGATAATAAGAAATATTTGAAATAGAATATTTGAAAATAGAAATATGTGAAGCCGTGATGATTAGATTGACGCCATTTTGACGTGAACGATATTTATATTGAATTGAAAACGATTTCGAAATGAATTGAATTGAAAACGATTTCGAAATGAATTGAATTGAAAACGATTTCGAAATGAATTGAATTGAAAACGATTTCGAAATGAATTGAATTGAAAACGATTTCGAAATGAATTGAATTGAAAACGATTTCGAAATGAATTGAATTGAAAACGATTTCGAAATGAATTGAATTGAAAACGATTTCGAAATGAATTGAATTGAAAACGATTTCGAAATGAATTGAATTGAAAACGATTTCGAAATGAATTGAATTGAAAACGAATTCAAATTGAATTGAAAACGAATTGAAATGAATTCAAATTGAATTGAAATTTGAATTGAATAGAAATGAATTTTGAAACGAATTTATAAAGAAGAATTCAATTTTGCTTTGAATTGAAATGGAAGTTGAAATAGATTTTGAAACGAATTCAAAACTATTTATATAATTCGTTTTAAATAGAAATCGACGCAATATATATTATATATATTATATATATAATATAATGGCCTGAATAGAACGCGCCGCGCCGCGGCAGTTCGTGAATTTCGACCATTTATTTCAAACGGACATTACGGGAGATCCGACCGTCGGATTCTCCTAAAACCGGAACCGTTGGGTTCGTATCGAAAAGAGCTTTCTAACGAATATTAGAAATTAGAAATCTGACGGTTGGATTTGGAATTATGTCCAAATCAAATTTGAAAAAGGTCGCTGTAAGTGCAGTTCGATGGCCGTTGTTGGAAATCGACTGTACGGGCCTTGATAAAATTATTAAAAATAGTAATAATTTGTGTAAAATCATAAGAAATGATTTGTGAAGATTTGGGATGAAAAATTCCATATTTGAAAAGATAAAAATAGATTTTTATCGAAATGAACTAGTTTTGAACTAGAATTATAATTCTATTTATTTTTAAATAAATAAATTGAATTTGAAATGGTTTTGAAAATAACCAAAATTTCCAATGATTGCATTGGAGTGGATTTGAATCGAAATTGTCTTCGGAATATTTCGATGTTGGAATTCGTGATTATACAGGTGTGGTTATGGAAATTTGAAAGATATATATTTATATCGTTATTTCCAATACGACATTTGTTAGTCGTAGAATTCGATATTGAATATAAGCCGATATATTTTCTATTCAGAGCCTTGTATTGAATATCGAATGTGATTTGGGTTTGTCGTGAGTGGTGTCTTCACTAACACAGTTCTTGAACCCAGTTGAGAAAAGATTAAATCTTTTTATTTAGATTTAATGAAGTGTACCAATTAAATGATATTTAATTGGAATTGAATTGGTATTGATTTTTGGGTTTATCGTGAACAGTGTTTTAAATAACGCTCGTTCTTTAACCCGATAATTAATGAATGTGATTTTGGGTTTATCGTGAACCGTGTTTTAAATGACACTGATTCTTTAACCCAGTCAAAGATTAAAACTAAGTGGAGTTTTAATGAATCTTTAAATAGATTGAAAAGATCGAGAATGGAGTATCACCAGTTTTGCTCCAGGCGATAGTTAAATCTTTAATTAGATTTGAACGTGAAATGGTAATTGAATTTACCGATAACACCGTGGTGTTAGATATGAAGTATTACCAGTTTTACTTCATGGGATGAATAGGTTGGGATTGGGAAATAAAATAAATAATTACTTCGGTGTGGTTCTTTAATCCCGACTAGTTTGAATTGATATTCAAAGGAGATTAAAGAATAAATTTAAAGAATTTATCTTGGATAAAATTAATGGGAACTTTTCCCAAAGTATAAGAATATTGGAATAAAAGAATATTCTGAATTGGAATGAGGCGTATGTTGTGTTTGTGTAACACTTTTATAATATATACGCGAGTTATTCAGAAAGACCGGGTTTATCCCATTCTGAATAACTGATTCGACGTGGTGTCGAAGATGAAGACGGTGGTCGAAGACCGGAAGTCTTCACGTCGTTTGGGTGATTACCGATGATCTTGATTGGGCTGTACACCCAAGAAGATGGAAACAGTTAGTGATCGTCCAGACGTACTTGGAGATCGATGGATATGCGGGGTACTAGGTGCCTCCGGTTTCGTTCAGACCCAGAACGGACTTGTAAATGGACTGTGTGTCTGACATTGGATTTTAGTCCGTGTGATTGATCTCTATTAAATATATATCTGTTTGGCGGCGGAGAATTTATTCTCTTGCTTAACGCCCTTCTCTGAGACGTACGAGCTCAGGGGTTATATATTGATGGATATCAAACGCATGGAGTGAATTGCCTGTGTGGCATGCCTAAGTGGCAATTGATCGAGGCTTCTGTTGAAAAGCAAAGTCTTGTGGTGATGATCAAAGCACAGCCTGTGTGGCACAGCTTTGTGTAACGTGAATTCGCGAGCCTCGCACCCCGGTTGTGAACCAAAAACGGGAGAGGACGTCAGGGAGGGCATGCGTTTCTTTCTAGCTAGAAGTGGCGTCAGTGGTTTTACACGCCCTGACGAGTTTGACTTATGTGGTTGTTGCTGTTGCGAGGCGCCTCGGTTATATCGGTTTCGGCCGATGCATTCTGGTCGGCAGACGGACCAGACTTACACCCCATAGGGTGGGGAGACGCATGTTCAGGGTTTAAGTTTAATCCACATCGGTGGACTGGCCCTGAGGATCCAAGGGTCGATGCGCTCTGACCCTGAGGCTCGGGCTAGAGAGTCTCGAAGTCGGTGAGGACTATCTTTTGCCTCGGTTCATAGATGGAAATCCAGCTTCCAAATACGTGACATTTGCGGTTTTATTTGTAGAGCCTAGTATGGCGACATAGTGGGATGGGGCGCTTATGCCGCCTATGATTGATACTTATGATTTGAAGTTGTTTTATACACTATGCACTTACAATAGTATCAAATGATTTGTTTTAAACGTATCAAGCATTCTTGGCTGTTATAAGGGAAAACCCTATCCTCGGCTGCGTTGCATTGTGTGATGGGACCTGGGTCTTATAACAGCTTCATTTTTCTTTACTTAGCATTGCGCTGTTTGTTTTATGCACTGGTATTCTTGGGAGGAAACCCGTTCCGTGTTATACGGCGTGGTCCCTTGATTTAACTAATGATTTAAAATAAAGATTTATAACTGTTTTAGTTCTCACACCAGTCACATGACTGACCTGGAGTTTATTGTTTTAACCTAAACTCTGGGTGCCCCTATTTTGACGCGGGCAGCTAGTAGTTTTGGTTTTGCAGATTTTTATTCACAGGATCCTGGTTTACAGCTGGAACGATATCCGGAAAGCTTTGTATCCGTATATCTCCTTCTAGTTGTGTATTGTATTATTCTTCCGCTGCGATGTATTTAAATCTCTGATATTTCTGTGTAATATTCATTTATACTCTGTATATTCTTGTAATCTGATGCATTGTTGTAATATACAGTGAAATGTTCTTCTATATGCGTTCTGTTTTGTCCTGTTCTCAAACGATAGGGCGTTTCGAACGGCCTGGATCGGTTTAGCGACTGGTTCGGACCGAGCGAAATTCCCGTTCGTCACATTAAGCCTACACATGTGGATGCTGGATTTGCCGAGCGGGTCCGGCAGACTTCTACCCCAAGTTGACATAACTTCATGTCTTAGCACCATTACATGTTTTATTTATGCACTTAGACCCCTCACATTAGATTTACCACTTGTGGATGCTGGATATGTCGGGCGGGTCCGGGCAGACTTCTACCACAAGTGTAACGTAACCTCGTGTCTAAGCGCATTACAGTTTCTTATTTATTGTACATTTTAGGCATGTTATCCTTTTTTACTGTAATCGAATTTACATGACATCAAATTATGCCTATATTACGGCGCATGTTCTTTTTAACATGTGTTTAATTCTATTTTTACATGTAAACATTTAATCGGGTAATTTTTCAAATCTAATAGGTTAACATGTCATTAACTCAGTAATATGCCCATGCGAATCATGTAATTATAACCACAGTAGTCATTACTCATATTCTAACAGGTTTTTTTCCAATATGTAATCATTCCAACACTTTAACTGATTCAATATATGAATTATTCATATTAACATCTCAAATTGTTATAATAGTAATTCTTAATTATTTTGGCAAATTCACATATAATAACGGGGAATGTTTTAAATGATAACATGTTATTATCTAAAATGCTATATCTTAAATCCACTCATCTTAATTTGCTTTGCAAATTCTGGATCTGTTCCAGATCTAATCTTCATTGGTTGTCCCTTAATTGGATTCAGAACCTAACAACCATGGATTGACTATTTTTACTAAAAGAGAAAGGAAAAGAAACAGGAGGAAAATTGAATAAATCGGATCTAGAAAGTTACCTTACTTTTCACATAATTTTGAACACCTTTTATAAACATCAATCTCTTTCCTCCATATCTTGATTGAAAATTTTCCTAACTAATAATTTATATTTTCTATAGAGAACTTTAAGGGAGGAGAAATAGAAGAGCTTCAGCGTAGCCTCAGAAATATGAGGTTTAGGGTTAGCTCTGTACACTTATTTATAGGTGTATCAGAGAAACCAGGCCCCTTAGATTTAAGTTAAAAACATCATAATTGTCCACGTCAAAAACAATTTTTAGATCTGCGATGGGGTCGACCCCCCTTTAAGTGGGCGACCCCTAACTGGCAAAATTCCCACTCTTATTTACCGCTTCACGTTTTGTTTTTCTGGATAAATTTTTATTTAATATATATACATATAAGTTCCTTATATGTATACAAACTTCTAATGCTTATAACTTCTTCATACGATGTCCGTTTTATGCAAACCAGGGTGTCTATCTTGATCAGAATTTCTAGACGAACGCAATGGTGCAGTCCGTTTTACTTAATTCTGAATATTTAATTAAGTTATTCTTATTTTATTATCTTGAGTTAAAAATGTGGGGTGTTACAAATATTAATTAAGAGGTCGCTCATCTTGTTGTTGTATCTGGTTTTAGGACTTAAATCCTTGTTACTTGAGTTCACATGCTTAGGGGGCTTGGCTTTTGTAAATTTGTGTGGAATCCATCAGTATCCCCTTTGATATTGGACTAGGGGCCTCGCACTAGATAGGGGCCAGGGCACGATCTAATGATTTGGATAGTAAGAGGTTCAAAAGAGGAAGGTGAGTACAGGCGTGTTCTGGCGGAGTCATGAGCGTACATGGGTCCGATTGGGGAAACTAGGACTCTATAACACCAGTAAATAAGTCTATGTCCTATAAGTTGTCTCTTTATGCATTGATATAATCTAATGTCAGGGATGGCGCAAGATATTTACGTATTAGGAAACCAATCAATGGGTAGCATTAAGAAAAATCCCTCCTAATTACTTGTTTCTGTCTGAATCCATAGAAGTCCAAAAAAGTCAATCAGCTTGATATGATTATTATTATTGTTATCATCATTGTCTTTTCATAAGAATTTCCATGTCCTTATTATTAGTTCATATTAGCTATTGTTCACCTCTAGACATGTATATATACCTACCCTTTTATGATACTAGACACACTATTTATTTATTTTACTTAACTTAATAAGTCGAGCTGGTAATCTCAACAGCTCACCCGGCTTTGTACCTAATCCATTTCCTTTCTTCCGTTCTCTTTTCTTTTTCCCAGGCTTACAGGGAGAAAGTACCTAGTTCAAATTTCTTTGTTAGCTTTGTCATAATGGAGTTCAGCAAGTTAGATTACTTCATGTTCTCTTCTCAAGGTTAGGATGTATCTTTTTGGCTATATTTGGGGATAATATTATTTCACTCTAACATTGTTTTTAACTTAGATTTTGAGACATGAGAATTTGTGACTGTTTGATTAAATGAAACAAAGATGGTTTTATATTTAGTAAAACGAAAGTTTCTTCTTCCGCTGTAAATTCATACTTTTATGTCTTATGAAATCTTAGTCTTTGTGATGTTTTATGTCTTTATTCCTACAATGCTCATACTTCCTTAATGAAATCCTCATGTGGATGACATTAAGGAATGTAGGGTGTTACACCTTTGTTGCTATTTTACAAAAATCCCTACTTTTCTCCCAGCATAGTTAACATAAGAAGAATTTCTGTTCAAATTCCCTAAACTTATTTTGAAGAATTTATTTCCTCTAGATGTTCTCATCTTATTGGAGTTATCGTCTTTATCGCTTTCTATAATTTTATTAATTTTTTTAGTTATTCATATTTTTCTTTAATTGTAATTTTATTTACAATATTCTATGTCTTTGTTCTTTTTCTGGTGACCATCACAAACACCTAGGAAAAGAATGCCACACTAATAAATTCTGTTTTTCAACAATAAAATAAAATACTACATTGGAATGCAAATTTATACTAAAATAAAACGCGCTTTACTTTAGTCACTACTAGGTAAAAGATACAACGACTATATGTGGCTATCTACTAGCATTATGAGGCCTATGACCATGTCCCACATGACATATAAAGGTCTTAAACATAGATTCTAGATAACCAAAGCACTCCTTCTTTCCATCTACCACTCTCTACAAATGCAAGCCTTGTACTCGCTAGTTCTAGAGTTATCTGTTGCTACAAATGGGCCATCTCCAATTTTACACTGATAATATCCTGATACTCTTAGGCTAACTATCCCCAATACTTCAATAGATATAAATCTGATGATCCATACTTCACTGTGAAGTAACCATGTATTCTTAGGCCTAAATCTAATGCTATCATAAAGTTGGATAACATCCTGAACCATGTATTTCCTCAAAAAGTGCTAAAATTGATTTTTCATTAATTTCAAACCATATCATAATTTTCACTTACAGAAATTCCAAACTTGCACTTACATCCTATTTCCTCTTCATTTCAATTATATAAGATTTTAGGTCTTTCCTTGAAAATTCCATCCTTTACCTATATTATCGATTTACATCGTAGATCATGCGAACTAACAAATCTTTTTCACTTAACTTGTAACCTTCATTAAATCTGTATTTATGAGCAGTCACTTTTTGCCTCTACACTTTCCACATAATCTATAAAAAATTAAAATTATTTTTTCTCTGTTAAAACAATAATCTCCTAGAAAACATCCTTCGCAAATTTCCTTTCTCTTAATCCTTATATCTTATTCCAAAACTTTAGAGTGTTGGCCATTTCTCACTTTAATTCTTAATTCCTCTCTTAAGTCTTTCTTCAAATAATACACATGTTTTATGGCCCATTTCCATAACAAAATAATTCCTCAAGGCTCTACCTTGTGTCCCAAGCAAACTACTATAATCATTCCACTAAACCGTCTTTAATTCTCCAAAATTTATCTTCTCAAAACCTTTCTCAAATGGTAAAAACTGAAGAAGATAGGATTGATTACTTATATTTATTCACTATTGTTATGCACTTGAACTTTGTTGGATCTACTTATCTATTTTAATTCAAATTTCTTTTTCAAGAGGAATTATTAAGATCAAGTAGTTATGAATCTTTCTTAAATAAAAATTTTGTGTTCTACATAAATTAACAAAAAATATTTTTTTATTTTAATATTTTTCATTTTTTTTGAAACATATAGCACAAAATATGGTGCTTCACCAATATTTAATACACCTCTTTTGCTTTACAATTCCTTGTTGCGTTACCAAAACACGTTTGCTTATAGATTTATTGATTCATAAAGTCTTATCTTACAGTTCTTGTTGTACCAATGAGTAGAAGTGTATCACAACCCATCCTTTATTGAAACTCCTATATTTTCTTTCGAAACAAATCCGATGTCTTTCTTTTCATAAATTATTTTAATGGAACTCCCAAATTTTAAAATATTAAATTTGAAAACTGCTAAATTTTTAATTAAAATCTTGAAAACTCTCCCAAAACTTTTTCATTTTAAGTTCCTAAAAGTTTTTGATTACCAGGGTACACCCAAAGTAGGTTCTTAACTGCCATTTCCAAATAATTGTTTTTTTCAGGACCATCTATTTCTATATTGAAAGCTGCCTTTAGCACATTCGTGCAAAACACATATGTCTAAATCATTTATATTTGCATTTTTCTTTAGCTACTCATATCTCTTAACCCTACATTTTGCTTATGCACTTAATATTTTTGAAAAAAATATGTACATTTTTCCTAAAACTATTTTAATGCAAATCTCAATATTTTAAATTACTAAAATTCCTGGAAATTGTAAACTTTTAATTTTGAATTTTGAATTTCTCTATAACTATTTTTTTCAAGTTTATTTAAAAGTATAATTATGGGGCTAAGTACAAAGTGATTTCTTAATTTCCTTACCTAAATCCTTTATGCGAAATTATTATTTTTCTTTATTCAATTTTTTTACACTAATTCCACCATAACTATATTTGAGCTTAACTCAAAGTCTAGTGCTATCTTTGCGCCAAATATTAATATATATTAATAATCCATTTTCCTTGTTATTCTTTGTTATATTATAAGGATCTACTGACTAACCTGCTAATCTAAAATACCGATTTTTTTAGATATTAACGCATAGGATAACCTATTTATTTCAAATTATATTGTACACTTTATACTCTATCCACTCATGGGTCTAATGTGCTCAAATTTCCATAATCATTATCTTAGTGTATAAAAATGATATACCAACATTTTTCCATATGTCACTTCTCTTTCCAAGTGAGTTTCTCTATGGATCTAGGTATATATAATATAATATATTTATATTTTGAAAATATAAATATGTCCTCTCTCTATTTGTGTAGGAATTATGAACCTAAACTTTGATACCAAATATAACAACTCAAATTCTAGCGGGCCTGAATATTTCGCAAAATGTTAAAATCCAAGTTTATCAAAACCCAAGTTAGTTGCCTAGCATCCTGCAGAAAGGCAAAGATTAATATATCAAAGCTTAAATAAATATCTCACAACGAGACTGAATAAGATATGGTAAATACGACAATAAGTAAATACCTACCACAATAATAACACTACTAATTGTGAAGTCCCGCAGACCCTCACCCTTTGAACCGACTATAAACCACATAAGTCCAGTCCAAAAGGAAAGCATCCACAAAAAGCCTTGTGATAAACCAAATTTCCGATCTTCGATAATCGATACTTAATACATCCATGGTGTTTGTTTATGGAAAAACCAAATCTCGCAAACTAAATCCATCGGGGTTTTACCAGAGCAAACACAGTGGAACAAAACAAATGAGAAGAACAAAATCTCTCAGGGAATAGAATATGTAAAATATTCAATACAACTTTACAGCGGAAACTTTTAAATCATAACATCGTACCATGGATAGTTATAAACACCATCCTCACATAATACAACTGCGACATCGAAGTATAGATAGTAGAATACGCCCTGCCTTCTGACGAAGATCACCAGCTTCTCTGGAATTGTTTGGAAACTTCTCGAATCATGTCTAAACCTGAAATACACTCGGATCTTACTCGAGTGTCAAAAAATCGAGTTAGACTTGGATTAACCAGCTTGATAACTAGATAACAAGTCATAAATATATCAAATAATCATTAAAGGGGTGTTCAAAACTTTGTGCATGCTTTTTGTAAAGTGAAGCTACCATAAGACCCGCATCCTATCACACAAAGCAAACACACACCTTTTGGAGTATGTTTTACCTTATAATAACCAAATATGCTTGGTATGAGAAAATCGTTTGATATTATCATTAATGTTTATCTTTGAAAACATTTCAAAATAAATGTATCAATAACTAACATAAGCACCCTTATATTATGTCTACATACACCTAATAAACTAAAGCCATTAGGCTTCATGTCGGAAGTTGGGTTACATCAATGAAAAAGGAAAAGGATCTTCCTTTCTGAGATTCAGAACACCTCTAACGGGATGTCCCAAGATCAACAAATGCTTCTTTCTGTAGCAAAAGAGCTGGCCCACTTATAGCAGGTGTAGTTTAATTCTCTCATGAACATAACGTCTCTCGGTCGTTGTTGACTATTATCCAAGGCACCTCGTTCCATAATCCACTAAGAAAATTTCCTGGGCTCCATACCATAGCATCACTTTCTCAACTAGAAGGATACTTATTCCTTAACTCTGCTGTACTTCAGCATATTTCGGCTCATTATCGGTTAAGGGTCCTTGAAGTTACGCTCTCACACAAAGCTCTGCTTTTCAGCAAAAAGCTATAATCATCAATAGCTCATTACTTAGCATGCCACATTGTCAATTCACAACATATAATCAGTGTCTATTAATATATAACCCTCTGAGTACATAAGTCTTAGAGGGGCGGGGGGGGTATTAAGCTAAAAAGATAAGTACTTCAACCACCAGCTGATATAACATCAATAGAAGCCAATTGGTTATGCCGTAAAATACAACGTCATACACAAATCCATTTACAAGTTCGTTCTGGAATGTGAATGAAACCGAAGGCAACTTATTCCTTATCTAACAAAGGGGATAGGCCCTTGCTAATTTGGACAATCCCCAAGTACGTCTGTACCACTGCCACTTATAACCTCGTGTTGGGTGTACTTTTTAATAGAGACACCATCAATTAATCCAAACGATGTGAAGATCTCTGGCCTTCAACCACCGTCTTTAAAATCTTCATTGCTCATCGTATAGTTATCTAGAATGGGTTCAAACGCAGTCTTTCTTAATAACTAGCACATCTATAAAACCAATATAGATATACAAAAAAATTAAAAAGGATATGTTTGTCAAAAGTACATAGTTAAGGAACTATAATTCCTTGAAGACACCCAAGTTGTTGTAGCTTTAAGTTCTCCCTATGAGATAAAAGATTCCAATACTGAATTTACTATTGCCTCATCAGAATTAACTCGTAATTTATCTTTGAACACCCATTTCAGAATGGTTTCTCCAATAACTGCCTAGTTTTTCTTTCCACATTCACTAGAGACCTTTTTTTACATTACCCGTCTTTGAACTACTTTAACATTGTTAATTCGTTTCGTTTTAAAATCCCAGATCCTACTCTACCTTAGAAGTAGGGTCAACTTTATCATATCTGCAATTTGATTTCTATATTTAACTTTACTGTCATTTGTTCCCTTATTGATTCCATTTATATTGTCCAACAACATAAGGACTAACTCCTTGTTCAATTTCCTATATATATTTCAAAACTCTTATTACTATTCCTATTATATTTTTTCTTACCACTTCATCTGAAAAATCTTAGTGAGATAATTTGCTATTCATAAGGTCACAAAAATTTCTTTCAAAGTATATATATATATATAGTTATGTTTATTAAATTCCCTAAAATACGAATTTCAAACCGAAACATATTTTCCCTTTAAAGTTTCTATTTTCGAAATCGTATATCTATATGTGGGGTTTAGACTCAAAGTGGTTCTACAAATTTTCTTTTTCCTTAAAACACTCTTTCTCTGAATTCTTTCCTTAGAACACAAATATTTGCCATCCCATAAATCCATTTGAAATTTTTATATCATTTTTATCATTCATCCGCTAACCAAACATTTTGCATTCATTAATTTGGTGATCATATATAGATTTATTTTACTAGTCCAATCCTAATAATTAGTTTCATCTTGTTCTTATAAATCACTTTTTTCAAATGGTATTTCTAGGAACCTCGTCTCATGCCCAAATGGCATTACCTTGATGAACACCTAACTCCAATCATAGAGTATAACTAATGGCGAATTCCTATCAAAATGTTAAAACATGCTTTCGAGTAACATCCTTTAAGGTTCTCACCATATTACAAGGTATTTCCATAGAAGAAACAAGAACTCTTACATCCTATAGCCAAAAATTTAATGTCAACTATATTCTTATTTTTACAAGGAGGTCTTAAAAATCATTAGATACTCAAATTCAATAATTCTTCCTTGTTTTAAGTTCTAATTTCCTTATAATGAATATAAAATCAATAATCCATGGTCACTGAAATTTCAGTCTTTCCCTATAACAAGTAATGGCCCTACATGACTACATAAAACAAATAGTAGTTAATCTAAGGTAACTAACTACTCTCGTGGATCCTCTTACTAATTCTGCTAGCAGATCTGATACCAAAATTATAATCCGAAGCCCTTTAAGAAATTTTCTTATTTAGTTTACGCAAAAACTAAATCTCTCTTGGTGATGTATGTCGAGAAAATCTTTACCATGGAAATACTTTCAATAAATCTTTATAATTACCCACTAATCCAATAAATTTTCTTACTTCCAAAAGCGATACTCAGAGGACTTGGTCTTAGGTCTATGAGCTTATAAGGTACTAAATACCAATTTTATTCATTTACATTCTTTTATTAGACTAATATGTCATTAACAAAAGACCCCTATCAAATTACTAGAACCTCACTAATCATCCTTCTACACAAGTCAATAGTTAGGCTTAGGAAAAAGTTAGTCCAAAAAGTATGGTATAATTCTTAAAATCCATCAGATGTTCTACAAACAATTTCATCTCTATTTTTCCCACTACTCCAAACTTAATGGAAATAACAAGCAAACAAATCAAGTTATAGGGAAAAATCGGGCTCTATATAAGTAATCAAAAAGAGCATCTTCATGGGTCGAAGAGAAATGTTTCCTCCAAAAATAATTCACTTATGATTATCACAGATCTAATGGATCTATTCATCACTACAGCAAAAATGAGCAATGTCTCTCAACAAATATGTTTGCTCTTACAATGCTTTTCCAAATGTTCCTTTATTTGTTTTCCACAAAATATCTCCATTACGGTGGGCGTCCAACGACTTGTTCAAAACACATATAGAAGGCCCTATTACAGGTAACACACTCAATCTACCAAAAAATAGGTATAAGGAGTGAAATAATCAATTTCAACCAATTCCTCACAGGACAACACTAGGGTGCATCTACTATGCGTACCCTTAAGAAAACTACCCTTCTCTCAATGTCTGAGATTGCTCGTCATGTAGCTAACATGTTCAAATTACAAACCAAACCACACAAAGTAATGATATAACAATAACTCTATATTTAGAAATGATTTTAGTCATAAGCATGAAACTTATTTATCTCTTATTCCCATAAAACCATGTGCTTTACCTGATAGTGCTACAGGTTTAGCATTGTCATCCTAAAATCAATATCTCCTCTAGGAGGTAATATTTTGATACCTTATAATATATGGTAAATACAGCGCAACGAGAACTGAATCGATATCGCGTAGAGATGCACTAAGAAAAAATATAGGTAAATCAACATGTCTGATCCCTCGAGTTGTAAGAAATCTCAAGAGTTAGTTCGTTGCATATCCTAGCCCGACAATCCTCTTCTTGTAATAAAAAAAGTTCCGTACTTGTCTAATTAATCCATCCTTCAAATTTTCCTATCTCAAAATCCTCAGAATATAAGAATCTCAGTCAAACTCTACTACTGGTGTCTAAATATGAGATAACCTACTATACGACTAAACTATCTAGACCTAAAAACCAACCCATAGCCAGAAATGTCGCAAACAGCTCTTGAATCAAGATTTCTGGTTTTAAAACCCGAATCACCATAGATAACAATGCGATATCCCTACGGGGTTAAGTAAGTGCTATTGGGCCTTGAAAGTGAAAATAATCGACTAGTGATGCTATACTCAAGGATATACTTTGTCTGTAAAGGATAGCTCCATTAGGCCTACAATACAGACGTCGTTCATGGTCTATCGAATATCAACGTGGCTACAGCCGCATGCAACCACCCCTAAATCGCAAATCAAAAGTATAGAAACATAATAATCCTAAATAAGATAAGATAGAAGAACTAGAGATAGATAACATCTATGTCACCAACATTTACCCAAATTCATTCCTCAATCCTTTTGATCGACATCTTCCTCATAACCCTCTTGGGTTATAGCCACATAAACAATTTACTTGTTATGGCTAATGATATCTTCTTGAATCTTTATAAAATCACTTCTTTGATTATCTCACTATCCTTGTCCTAAAAGGTTATCTTATCTATGCTTAGACCTACTTTATTTGTCATGTATCAAGTTCCTTCTTTTCCCTCAAATACTAAGCTAAACGTGTTTATCCATAAGTCAAAACTTCAACTTATAAAACTTTAAGGTTTCTGTACACATAGAAAAGCCTAGATAGGTTTCTCTATAGTAATTTAACCAAGAAAAGAGAAATAGGACAAGGAAAGAAGACAGACTTGGAGGATTTTTATAAAACTTATATTTCCAAAGATAACTTTTTGTTACGAAAATGTATTTTCTTTAGAAAATTACTTTATTTAAAAACATTTAGATATCCTCTAACCTTAGGCTCTGATATCAAATGAAACACCCCATAACCCATTAACATTCCCAATCAAGGTCATACTAAGGAATGTGGAATCAAATTTGGGTGAAACCACGATTAATAGCTCTAAATCAGATTTTGAAATTGGAAAGCTATAAGGTGAGTGGATTTAAATTATGCCTTTTGGTAATGATATATTTACCGTTTAATTCCCCGTTATTCTTAATGAAATAAATAAATGGAATTGTTGTGGTTATCGTGTAGTTTATTCCTTAAAAGCATTAAAATATCACTGCTGTGAAAATTCATTCTGATATATTTCTCGTTTAATTCCCCGTTATTCTTAAGGAAATAAATAAATGGAATTGTTGTGGTTATCATGTAGTTCATTCCCTAAAAGCATCAAGATAAATGAAATCCCTGGCCACTTAAGGCCTATTCTAGCATATTTATTAAGGCCTATTCTAGCCACTTTAGACCCCGTCCTATCACATCAACATCATAAGTGTGTGTATATATATAGATCCTTACAAGTAATATGAGAAGTAGTATCTCGCCACTTAGTACCGGTTTAGCATTGGCCTGCATATAGCCATTTAAGACCCCTCCGGCGGATGCCTCATGTTACTACTTAACTGATATTATGGTAGTAAACCTTGCCACTTAAGACTTCCCTTAGACGGTGGTTAATGAATTGCATGCTACGTCCTACATATACCTAACCCGTCCCTAGGTTGGCTCTTACATTGCTCCTAGAGGAAGTGGACATTTCGGTAAACTACCTCACTTCGTTATCGCCATGACTAGACCGCTTTAGAGAAGGAGGACTCATAGACCACTTCGATTCTAATAAGGGAGGGTTCCATGACTTTGGCCCAAACCAAGGAATAAACCTTTGGAACGGGCCTAGTCCTAACCACTTAAGACTCAAACTAGACAAGAAGAAAGTCAACCACTATTGACCTTCTCAAGGCAGGTAGTAGCCTAGCAATTCACACCCATAATAGGTATATAAATATATATACACCCTAGACCTCTCTCATTAAACCAACTACTTATTAACGCTGGATAAGTCGGGTGGCTCCAGGAAGACTTCTACTACAAGTGGGATCAACCTCGTGTCATAGTGTACTAAATTTAATGGGCCATAGCACCCAGACCTCTCACATTAGCCAAATTCACTTGCGGTTGCTAGATTTGCAGGCCAGCTCTGGCAAGACTTCTACGACAAATGACGACTAACCTTGTGTCTGTGTGTTATTATTTAATATATATATAAGTCATTTATACACATATACAAAAAAAACAATTACTACAGTATCATATACAAATTTCCAATCTTATCCTATTTTATTTATTACAACATTATTGCATTTAATTATGCTTATTATATTATATAAATATATATAATTTAATATGTGTTATAAACGCTAATTACCATTTGAATTAAGAGGCGTTCTAATGTTGATTTTTGTCAATCATGTTCACTAATGAGGTATACAAGTCCAATTCCCATAATAAACTACTCAATTCATAGCATGATTAATAACAAGAAACAAATGGGAAAATATCACCCAATCAAACTTGTATCGAAGGCTTGTTAGAGTTATTTAGGTAATGAAAAAGAAACATGGCATTATTTACATATATACATATCTGAAATATATATGCATAATCTTATGTTTGAATCAAATTTTCCCTTGTCTATATTGCACATAAAAACCTTAATATTTAATTATTTCAGGTTTGAATACGTTCAAATTCTCCATTAAGAATGGACATCTGAACCTATCCAAATTCTGAAACCAAATCAGATCTTAACCCTTTTATACCACCAATATTTTATAACCAATTTTTCATTGGAATGGGCAAATCCAACCAATCAAAAGAAAAATCACAAATCATTCCTCAAATATAACCAAGTGATTCACAATCCCATAATATTGATTAACACCTTGCGAAAAATAAAGACGGGAGATTTTGGGTGTTTTATTGTGATATTATCATGAAAACCTAAATTCCCTTGGCATACAGATTCATATACAATCTACAAAATAGAGGGAATAGTCTAAACCAATTTTATTTCAACTCATATTTGTAGCAGTGATGAAAATATCAATAAATTGAACATTGTATGCACGAATCGATTGATTGCAAATTTATATGAAACGACCCTATAAAATTGAGTCACATATATAAATTTAGAATTTTAGAATGCAAATCTAATAAGAATTAGATTAGATAGAAATAAAATTGAGATAGAAGAACAAGAAACCTATTTCCAACCTAATTTCTGGAATTTTAACAGCAGAGTGAAGGCATAAGAGAATGAGATGGCTAGTGAATGGTGAGGTGATCGGGTGGTATTTATAGGAGTGTAAGTGAATCACAGCCATTAGATTAAACCAATTTAATCTCGACTGTTAATTCCTATAAAACTAACCCGCATACTTACATAACACACCATTACTATGCCTGGGCCGCATCAAGCGGTCGACATACCCCTACGAATTGCGGTCGACCCTTATGTGTTAACTGCTCGAGGGAAAAAATGCCCAGCGAGTCTGATGGCATGCATTTTTAATTAATTAATTCAAAACTAACCTTATATTGTTTATTCCTTTCCTTCTATAATTTATTATGTGTTTCCCTTGATCTTATCTATTTGTTTGCATTTCAAATTCACCTAAGGGAATGTTTTATTATTGTATTTAACACGTTGTTATCCCTTCGATATTTATATATATTATTAATTCAAACATTTTTGTGTTTATATTTAATGTATGATTTCATTTAATTATTTTGTCTTCAAACGGACTCCGTTTTCAACATATTATATATGAAAACGTATCAGAGTTTCGTCATGAACCCAGATATTATAATTTCGTGACCATATTCCTGTTAGTCTAAAGTTTCCATTTTCCATTGTTTTATATTTATTGTTTATTTAACTCATTTAATTACGTAGTTTATTTAGTACATTTTTACGTGATGTTACATTCTTTCCCTCACCCTTAAAACAAATTTTGTCATGTAATCTGTCTAAAGGGGCGAAAACCCAACTCGCTCTAAACATCCATGTTATACACCATTGTTATTTTTAATTCATCAATAAACATCCATGCCTCGCAGTGATTATGAAATGCAGCCTTCCTAAAGTGATCTTAGTCCTAACATGCATGTGTAATAAGTGATGTAGGATTTATGCAAAATATCCTAGTATACATATATTTTTATATAAATGCAATGCGCAATTGTGTTTCATCCATTTCCCTATCATCCAATCAAGAAACCATAGTGCATCCATAAACGTAAACTTAAAGCTTAAATTACCCGGGAATAGCTTTGGGTGGGTCTGCCTCATCCTATCCTCCCCTAAGTGTTTTCTGCAGGGTCATCTCCCTATTGTAATCAGACAAAGCGAATGGTCATATTGCAGAGTCTCTTGATTCTATGCTCAGAAATCTTTGCAGTGGCACAGGGCACCCAAGACTCCAACTCAAGGCTTCCTATGTCCCTAATCTCGTCAAGCTCGAGTCGAATAACATAATCACAAAGGCTCTTTCTCTAATGAGATACACGAAAATATTGTGGACTCCTTATAGGTGCTCAAGAAGATCGACACGACGAGCCAAAGAACTTATCCTCTAGATGATCCAAAAAGGCTCAATAAATATGGGGGACAACTTTCTGGTATTTCCAAATTTGACAGACTTATTGAGAGGGGAAACCTTTAAGAATACCAAGTCTCCAAAACTGAACTCAAGTTCCCTGCTCCTCTTATCTACATATGATTTTTGATAGTCTTGGGCTGCCTTCATCCTCTGCCTAATTAAAAAAAATCTATGGAATCAAGGACGAAGTCCAGTCTGGGTAGAACCTTATTGGTAGTTTCCCACCAACAAGTTGGAGATTTGCATGGTCGCCCATAATGCGCTTCAAAAGGGGTCACACCAATCGTTGCTTGAAAATTTTTGTTATATGCAAACTCAACAAGCGGTAAGTGCTGCTTCCAAACTCCTCCACGGTTGATAATGTTGACTCTAAGAAAATCTTCGAGGATCCGATTGACTCTTTTTGTCTGGCCAACAGTCTGTGGGTGATAGGATGTACTTAAGTTGAGCGTTCTCCCCAATTTTTCTTGTAAACTTCTCTAAAACTCACTTGTGAGTAGAAGGTCCCAATCGCTAACTATACTCGATGGAATGCAGTGTAGTGTAACTATTTCTCCGACATACAACTGGGCCAATGAAGTCGCAATCCTATTCTTCTTGACTGGTAAAGTGATCACTCTTGGTCAGATGGTCCACTATGTCCCAAATAGCTTCATTTCCCATATCACTCCTTGGAAGCCCATCAACAAAATCTACGGAAATATCTCCCATTTCCACATGGGAATCTCTAAAGTAATAGTAATCCTCTGGGCCTTCCTTGCTTCGCTTTAACTTTTTGGCACGTTAGACACTTGGCCATAAACTCAGCTATCTCTCTTTTCATCCCTTTCCAATTAAAATTTCTCTCCATATCCTTATACATGTTATCTTCACTAGGTCATACAATCATCCTTGACCTATGGTGGTACTCCAAAATTTCCTTGCTCAACTCCTTATCCTTAAGGACACAAAAAAGCATATCACTAAGTAAACTCCCATCGTCACTAAGCAAATATTTAACTGAATTAGGAAAGATCTCTTTCTTCCTAACTTTCTTCTTCAAGTTCCTTAGCTCTGCATCAAGATCTTGCACATTCTGTATCCTTTCCCTTAAAGTGGGTCTAACTAATATAACTCCAAGAAAACTACAGATGGCAGATGTAAGTTAAAGTTGGATAGAAACTCCAAATGTTTCCATCCTAAAGTTACATTCAAAGATGCATGCCTTATACTCAATGCATCCACTATGATGTCTATATTAGATTATGAAATCAAAAGAGGTAATGTATTCCATCCATCGTTGCTATCTTAAATTCAAATCACGTTGAGAGAATAAATACTCTAAGGATTTATGGTCAGTGAAAAGATCAAAATTTTCCCTTAAAAGATAATCCCTCCACATCTTAAAGGTGAATACCATGGCACCCAAATCAAGATCATCAACTAGATACATTTTTTCGTGGTCCTTGAGTTGTCTAGTAGCGTAGGCAACTACTCTTCCTTCTTGCATGAGGACCACTCCTAAACTGGTTTCGCATGCGTTAGCATAAACAGTGAACAATTTTGAACCATCGGGGATGATGAGAACAAGCGCACTAGTCAATGTTTCCTTTATTTTCCTAAAATCCATTACGCACTTATCACTCCTAGAAAATACCAAGTTCTTCTTCGTCAGTTGGGTTAAAGGGTTAGCAATCTTTGCGGAGTCCTTGATAAACATTTGGTAATATCCTACTAACATAAGGAATCTTCTCACTTCTATAGCGTTCCAGAGTACTTTCCATTCTTTAGTTACTTCGGTCTTAGTGGGGTCAACTGCCAAACCCTTCCTCGACACGATATTCCCCAAAAATCTAACTTCTTCTCTCAAGAAATGACACTTTGAAAACCTGACTTTCAACTACTTCTCTCTCAGAATTCTTAGGTCCTAACTTAAATGACTTTCATTTTGTTTATGGTCCTTAGAAAATATAAGGATATGGTCTTCAAAAACCACCACAATTTTATTTAGAATGCCCCTAAATACTCTACTCAAAAGGTCTACAGAGAAGGCGAGTTCATTCGTCAGTCCAAAGGGAATAACTTCTCATTGGAATAATCCATCTAGCGTCCTAAATGTGGTTTTATCCTTACTATATTCTACAATCCTCAATTGGTGTAATCCAGTTGTGAGGTCTAATTCGGAAAATACTCGGGCTCCTCCCAAGTTTTCAAACAGATCATCAATCTCAGTAAGGGGTACCTATTCTTCTTAGTAAGTTTATTTAGCTCCCTATAATCTACACGAATTCTTAGGGATCCGTCAGCATTGGTGGCAAACACAACAGTTGCACCCTAGATGTACTCCGTCCATTTAATCCTTTCTGTAGCAACTCCGAAATATGTTTATCCAACTCTGTCCTTTCTTTTGGCACCATATGCCTCAATGGTAAAGCTACTAGTTTGGCATCCTTCATTAGGTCAATACGAAAAGAGATCTTACTAAGGGGCGGAAGTCTCGTGACTTTTTCAAAGATTCCAAGAACTCGCATACTATAGGGATCAAAGATGGTCCTTTCAAACTAATAAACAAGGCACACAATGGGGCTTTATCCTTGTTTCTAACACTACAAGGGATTCTCAATCTACGTCCTCCTCAGTTCTGAATATGAACAATTCTCTTTTTGCAAACTAGAATGTCCCCATAAAATGATAGTAAATCTATACCAATAATAAGGTCATACCCCATAAAAATCAACACATACACATCGTAGAGGAATTTGTCATCATCGATATCCAATACTAGGTCTTTATAGACCAGTTCAATATACTTAATTTGTAATGACCCATATTTTTAACGAATAAAAAATAATTCATTTAATTATTTAAATAAAGGTTTGGTAATTTAAAATGACCAGAATTAAATAATATTAAATATTTAATTAATATTAATAATTGAATAATATATTAATTTCCGAAATTGTCGGAAATAGTAGAATTCGCAATGTTGTGTGAATAAGATGATTTAACTAATTTAATTTAATTCAGTTTAGAATTGAATTATATTAACGAATTTATTTATAAATGTTAGTTGAAAGTATAATTTATATTATAATTATAATTGAGCTCTAAATGGCGCGACAGTATGTAATTTGGCGATTCGAACTTTAAATGAATATAAAGAATCCGTTCTAAGGCGGATTTTTGTGAAACAAGAAATGTTCGGAGCTGGTGAAGTATATTTTTCTAATGGAAGAGAAAAATCGATATTTCGTTGGGTATATTTTGATTTATGTTCAAATCAAATTTTTAGATAGTTGCTATGGAATTCCTTTATAATTTATAATGATTTATTTATATTGTAAATGGGTTTTTTAATATAAATTGAATACTAATTTAATCTGAATTTCAAATGTCGAGTTATAAATTCAGATAGGAATATTTTAGAGCTGTATTATATTCTAGGTGAATATATTTAATTCATTAATATTTTTTTTTTAAATATATTAATATTTAAATGGGTTTACTTTAAGCTTTAAAAATAGCCATTTTTGCAAATGACCATCGTTTTCAATGAAACTAATTTCGTTGGATCCAGAATATTAAATTATTGTTAGATTTCAACTTTCTTGATTTTTGGAGTCAGTATGTGGCCGTATGGGTCCGTAATGTCGAACAGTAGCTGCATGTCCATTTTCGTCGAATTTGGATATTTTAAGTCATCATAGAGATTTTTAAACGATGAATGGAATAACGACTGATTATAATAGAATTAAATAATCAATTTAAAATATAATAAAATTTTTAAATATCTTTCTATAAATAACCCTTTAAGCTTTCAAACCATAAATTTATTTTTCCTCTGGTCAATAGCATTTCCGCCGTAACTTTTTCTTCTAGTAAATTTTTTATCTTCATAAATTCATAACAATTCAAATAAAATCCCATAAAAATTAAAGCAAGTATATTTGGTGACATATCGAGTTGCTCTTCGATCCTGGATAGGTTTCACAGGATTCGAACGAAATATATTTCGCTGGTCTGAAGCTAGTGTGAGTTAGGGTTGGGTTTTTAGTTTGAACGAGTTATTGATTTCTTAAATGGAGTTCGAATTCATTAAGAGGCAGGAGTTTAGCACGGTTTGGTGATTTTTTGTGGAAATCGAACATACTTGTGTTCGATGCTTACTATTGCAGCGGAATAAGGGCTGTTGGACGGAATTGTTTTCAAGGGTGTGGGCTTTGTTAAACAGGGATACAGGTGAAGAGTGATAAATGAAAGGATTTATGGTAATTTTACCTTAATTTTTAAACGATTATTGAAGGACCATGTGAAAGGGAAATATGCAGCAATATCTTATGAGTATCCTGGAGTGCGGTTTGGTCTGAAGCCATGAGAGGAAGAGTGGTTCAAGTTTATCATTTGATATGGAGATGAAGTAGTTTTGGTGAAGTTTGAAATGGTGTTATTTGTTTTCGAATTTGTGGTGAAACGAAGAAGCTTATAAATCGAGATGTTGGCATGCAATCTGTGTTGGAATGTGATTATGAGATTAAAAAGATGATAAGGGCGACATTAAGGATCTTAATTGTGGATTAAAGTTATTAATAATTTATTTATTTAAGATAATGATATTTAAAATATATTTAATTGGTAAAATTCATATCTTTATCATATGATATCAGAATCTGACGAAACAAGAGATGTTGGAACCATCTCGACAAATACTACACTATGGGACTAATTCGGAGTTAATTGGTGCTTATTACAATTTATAGAGAAATAAATTGCTGGATCCAAATCAATGATCGTTATTCGTTATTTAACGGTAACCGTCCAAGGTGAGTAAATCTCACTAACTCTGATCAATTTATATTTTTATAACGAATTTTTACAACCGATAAATGTTTGTTGATTATGGTGTGTTGACTGTTTGGATGAACTGCCAATTAATTGACTGAGAATATAGATAACGATACATATATATACACACATAAATATCGTTAAACAAATATTGATTCTGTTTATCAGAATATTTCATGTTGAAATCAAATTGATGTTAATTGTATTATTTAACATCTGTGGATGCAGGGGAACAGGTTGGAGGGATCCAACTGGATTCCTCAACATTTATGTTGCTGTTTTTCATATATTGTGATATATGATCTGATATATAATATGTTAATGATTATGTGTGTTTGTATAATATTGGTCCTTGTTATTTGGTATTTTAAATACCATAATATTACTAAAATGTAAAAGGGGAATTTTTAAAGTGTATATTGAAAATAAAATATATTTATATAAAATCAAATGATTTTATACAAAGGAATTTCAAAGTGGATATCGAATTTAAGGATTTTATAAAATCAATGGATTTTATGAAGGAATAATTTGGAAAACAAATAGAATTATAAAACGAATTATTTAGAAGTCAAATAGAATTATAAAAGGAATTATTGAAAAACAAATAGAATTATAAAAGGAATTATTTGGAAAACAAATAGAATTATAAAAGGAATGATTGGAAAACAAATATAATTATAAAAGGAATTATTTGGAAAACAAATAGAATTACAAAAGGAATTATTTGGAAAACAAATAGAATTATAAAAGGAATTATTTGGAAAACAAATAGAATTATAAAAGGAATGATTGGAAAACATATAGAATTATAGAAGGAATGACTGGAAAACAAATAGAGTTATAAAAGGGATTATTTGGAAAAAAAGAATTATAAAAGGGATTATCTGGAAAACAAATAGAATTATAAAAGGGATTATTTGGAAAACAAATAGAATTATAGAAGGAATGATTGGAAAGCAAATAGAATTATAAAAGGGAATATTTGGAAAATGAATAGAATATTATAAAAGGAAATATTTCGAAAATGAATAGAAAAAGGAAATCTATTTTTAAACGATAAATAGAAAAGATTTATTTAAAGTACAATTAAATAGAAATATGTTTTAACAGATAAATTGGAAAGATAAATTTATAAATATTGTTCTATAAATTAAGTAAAATATTTATCACTGGATAAATTTAATACATAAGTCTGAATTTATATAGGGAATTGGAATCGGTTTTAGCACCGATATTTGAACTGGGATGTAAACTTAACCATTATACAGGGAATTATAAAAAATGGAATATGAATTTCAAAAGTGAGAATCTATTTTAAAAATAGAAATGGAAGTTTGAATGGCTAGAAATAAATAACTTGTTTAATAAATAAAACAAGTAGTGTGAATTATAAACAATGTTTATAAATGAAATAATAAATAATTATCAAAGGATAATTTGGACTGTAAATTCAATAATGAATATAAAATGGGGAATTGGAAGTTGTGTTAAAAAGCAAAGGATGGAATTTATTTCGATGTTCGAAATATGAATAGGGTTAAATAAAATCCATAAAGATTTGTAATTTAAAATTTGACTGAGCCAAATGTTACAAAATAATTTATTTATGAAATTCTGTATTGAATAAATCGGGATTTGACAAGATAATTAATGTTCCGCTGGAAACCGATATTTTATAATCAAACATAAGTTATTTGAAGAGAGTTAATCGAATATAAGTTATTCGAAGAGAGTTAATCGAATATAAGTTATTAGAAGAGAGTTAATCGAATATAAGTTATTCGAAGAGAGTTAATCGAATATAATTTATTCGAAGAGAGTTAATCGAATATAATTTTATTGGAAGAGAGTTAATCGAATATAATTTATTCGAAGAGAGTTAATCGAATATAGATTATTCGAAAGAGAGTTAATCAAATATTGGTTATTCGAAAGAGAGTTAATCGAATACTGGTTATTCGAAAGAGAGTTAATCGAATATTGGTTATTCGAAAGAGAGTTATCGAATAGAGATTATTCGAGAGAATTATGCATTAGATTTCGACTGTATCGAATGTAGGAAAGTACTATTTACTTTCCATTTTTAAATCAAGATGTATTTATTTAATAAATTAATTTATTATTATTTATTCAAATTAATGAATAATTTTTTTATTTTGAAGTTAGATATTTTGAAAAATAGGGATTTTAACGTTATTGTTATAACCAATGTTTTTATAAAAGAATTGGATTCGTAAATTGAATCCGGGAGTTGTGTAAGCAATGATTTGATAAGAAGATAAGAAATGGTGTTAAGGAACTTAGAAACTGACTGGAGATTAGTTAAGTTGAATGGTTTTCTGGATATCGATCTTTGTTGGTTTCGACCTTCGGGGTTGATATTCAGGGAATTGTTCTCTTACTAATTTACAGTTAGAGACTGGTGGACGTGGAATGATAGTGATGCGTGAATACAGGTAATGGAAACGTTTTCCAATTGTAACGATTATGTTCTAAATTTAAAAATTAAGCAATTGTGAATATATGGAAATGTTTTGCCGATGTGAATAAGAAATATTTTATGGAATATAGAAAATAAATAGTTCAAAATAGATGGGAATGTTTTCCAAGAAATCGTTAGAGGCTAAAACGAGTTGGAGAAATGTTTGGGAAAATATATGGAAACGGGAAATGGGGAAATGTATAAATAAATGATAAATTAATTTAAAGGGAAAAATGTTGATTGATCGATAAAATTTCCATTTCGAAATGAGATTGTTGTGTATGTGGATGTTTTCCTTTGATAGTTAAATAACTGACTATCAAAGTTTTTACCATTTTTCCGTTGTTAATACAAAGAGACTGGGATCAGATTTATTTCCTGAACACCACTCTATATGGGCATTAGCGTTGTGAATCAAATATGATGAAGATAATTGTAAATGGAGTTTATGCAAGGGTCGTTCTGGAAAATCCTAGGTAGAAATTGCCTAAGATGGGTTTATAGAATAGTGCCTTCGGTTTGTCCAGTCCCAGGACAACCTGTATGGAAGAATGTGTGATAGAGCATATTTAATAGATCGCGTAAGTTGATCTCTTCAAATGTATTTACGTTTGGTGGTGGAGGAATTCATTTCTCTTAGCTGTATACCGGTGTTATTTTTTAGGAAATCAATTTGTGATTTGGTGTGTATGACGATGTGACATTCAAAGTAAATAAAAGTGTGATATATACATTATGGCCTCTAGCCTTACAACTAGGAAATGGTATAAAATTGGGTAGGTTGCATGGATAAGTGGTTAGCTGCCAATTAGGGTTTATTGTCACCTGATAAAGAGAAAATCCATTTAATTATTTAAACTATTTTGATGTTGTCACTTTTAGGAAACGGTTGTTGATCCTAACCAGGGTGATAATACATTCGGTACACTCAAGTGAAATGAGTGACCGGTCATGTTTAGCCTAGGTTACAAAATGTTCTTGTTGAACCCAGTGTATCTTCTCTAGAGATAAACTGTCGGAAGGTGGTCCCATACCTTCCCAGCTGGAATGCATTACCCAATAAGCGCCCGCGATTTTTGTTATATATTATGTAAGTGGAACATGAGATGAAAGCGTTCTGCTAATGATTATTTAGTTGTGGTTGATAGACATTATTATAATATCAAAAGAGTTTTGATATAAAGATTATCGTTTCATTCAAATGGATTTTGAAAGCTCAATCAAGTGTTTTGGATTCTCATAAGGGAAAACCCGTTCCGTGTCATACGGCGTAGTCTTATGAGATATAGTTTATTTTCTTGAACTGTTTTAAATTGTTTACTCACACCAGTCCCATGACTGACCCAGAGTTAATTTCATTTTGTTTTACACTAAACTCTTGGGTGCCCAAATTTGGACGGGCAGTCAAGTAGTCAGGATTTACATATACACTAGATAGAGCTTTGATAAGGAGGCTTCAGCAGCATTTTATGTTGACGGGCAAAGTTGTCGCATGCCAACACCTAAATGTGTATGTGTGAACAATTATCCAAATAAGCAGTAAAGTAGGTAAATGCGGGGAGACACAACTTTTATAGTGGTTCGGCACTAACGCCTACAACCACTTTATAATCCTTATTCGTCGTATCTTTGGTTGATTACAAAGGTGTACAAGTTCGGACAATAGCTTAGTTCGAAGTGTTACAGTGGAATAGCAAAATATATGCTTGTTCTAGACTTTGACTAAATTTCCCTTCTTCTTCTTCTTCATTGAAAAGCGTTGACTTGGTCAACAATATCTAAGTTTTGTGTTCATGTTCATGAAGTTCAAAAGTAGCATAACAATCCTCGTTAATATTCAAGTGTTGAAGGAAAACATGCATGCCTTGTATTAATTATCCATGTCATCTCTCATGGCCATTGTTGAGGTGTTGGAAGCCATTGATGAGTGTTTGGAGCTCTCAAGGTCCAAAAATTCCAAAGGTAAAGCCCTCCAATGAAGGTCAAGGCTTGGGGTATTTGTAGGAGGAAGGTTAAGTGGGAGTAGGTGAGAAATTGGACCCATAACAAGTAATTTTCGTACCCCAAAAGCAGCCTTGTAACAGGAATTTCGACCATAGAAATTTCGACCCCAGGAATTTCGACCTTAGGAATTTTGACCCCAGGAATTTCGACCCAAGGAATTTCGACCCCAGAAATTTCGTCCTCGGGAATTTCGACCCTGGAATTTCGACCCTAGGAATTTCGATCCCGGAATTTCGACCTCGGAATTTCGACCCCAGGAATTTCGACCCTAGGAATTTCGACCCCGGGAATTTCGACCCCAGGAAATTCGACCCCAGGAATTTCAAACCCAGAATTTTGAAGCCAGATGTAACGTGACTTTTTGACGCTTGAGCGCGTCACTCACCAAATACTTGACATGTGACAGCTTTGACTAAAATTCTTGTCAACATTTTCCCCCCAAAACTTATCTTGCTTGACCAAGGAAGGTGTGTTTTGCGATGAGAAGAGAAATCCAGAAACCAAAGCTAGGAGAGGTCCGAAGTGAGCTTCTATATTCATAAGACGGAAGAGCCATGACCATGCCGAGTCGTATTATCTAGGAAACCAAATCCGATAAGCGAGAAATCTGTGATCGCTTCGAATCATATTACTGGAAGCCCACAATTGCTTGGGATCGTATTAAGGAGAGAAATCCGACGATCGCTTGGGATCGTAGTAATAGAAAGCCAGAATAGCAAGGGTACCCGAGAGATTGGAGGAGCTCATTAACCTGCATAGAAAAGGTGTACACATAACCATATGTGAGCGGTCTTTCCATGCTGTCGACAAGGCTTCCATATGTCATTGTATTCATTAATAGACTGCATTCAAGGCGATCTCACGTTGGTGAGGTAGCCTAGGCATGTTAGAGCATTCAAGGAAACCTCACATTCGTGAGGTGGCCTCGGCAAGTAGCATTCAAGGAAATATCATGTGAACGAGATGACCTTGGCAAGTGGCATTCAAGGAAATCTTGTGTGAGGGAGATGACCTTGGCATGTGGCATTCAAGAAAATCTTGTGTGAGGGAGATGACCTTGGCAAGTGGCATTCAAGGAAATCTCATGTGAGGGAGATGACCTTGGCAAGTAGCATTCAAGGAAATCTCGTGTTAGTGAGATGGCCTTGGCAAGTGCATTCAAGGAGATCTCGTGTTAGCAAGATGACCTTGGCAAGTGGCATTCAAGGAAATCCCATGTGAGGGAGATGACTTTGGCAAGTGCATTCAAGGTGATCTCGTGTTAGCGAGATGGCCTTGGCAAGTGGCATTCAAGGAGATCTCATGTTAGCGAGATGGCCTTGGCAAGTGGCATTCAAGGAAATTTTGTGTAAGCGAGATGACCTTGGTAAGTGGAGTCAAAGGCACCCTTAATGAAGTAGCACAAGAGGCCGAGGTGGTGAGACTTGGCCATTTTTTGTTTCCAACTTCATTCGTAAAAGATAGGGAATAGTTTATTGTTTGTGAAGAGCATGCCTAGGATCGCACTGGTTCCAATTACACGGGTAAACAAATATAACCATTCACAATCCAAAGCCAAGAAAAGTAAACTTTTCATTAATACCCAAAAGGAAGGATTCATCAAGAGGACTAAGGTCCTTAAATACTATGCCATGGGTTGAGGCCCAAATACTTGAGTCAAGAGATACTGATGCTAGGGAGTCATAGAAAACCATAATAAGATTAGAAAATCGAAAAGCCTTAAGATACTGATGCTAGGGAGGCTTGGACCCTAAACATCAGATCTAGTGAGAGACTTAGTTGATGATGATGCCGCAGCGGGTGCTGGTCTCAGGCCTGTCCTGGTTCCTTTGAGAGGTCCGAACAAACCGCGCCAGCTCTCCATGTCTAACACGCACTTCAATAGCATTCTTAAGATGACGATAGTCGTTTGTATTGTGACTACTGGTTTCGTGAAATACGCAATATCGGTCGCTATTGCTTAGTTGTCGAGTAGAATCCCGAGTGAAAGGCCTTTGGAAGGGAGCAATAGGGTGAACTTCTTGGTAGATCTCCTCGAGAGTGTGAGTAACTTCCGTGAAGGTCGAGTACCTTTCTTGCCTATTAGCACTGTTCCGATCATTCCCCATTGGAGGTTGCTGAGCAGAATCTTTACTTTTTCTAGGATCGGGAGATTTCACGTCCTTAATAGCATTAACATCGACAACCTTCTTGCTATTTTTGGCCTTCACATCTTCTTCTCGAAGGAACCTTTTGTCTTCAAAGTAGAACTCGCCAAGGTCCCTTGGCGGGTCCCCATACAATGAAGTCCTGAATTCAGATTTATCTAAAACGCCAGATACTGCAGCCATTAAAACCATGGAAGGGTCAGGTCGGTCGACTGAAGCGACCACATCATTGAATCATTTCAAGAACTTTCGCAGAGTCTCGCCGGACTTCCGCTTAATGTTATTGAGAGTCATGACGCTTTTTGCACGAGCAATGTTGACTCTAAACTATTCCAAAAATTGGGTAATCAAAGCATTCCAAGAAGTAATGCAGTCCGACTCTAGCTGCCTGTACCACATTGCAGCTATGTCTGCCAAGAAGAGCGAGAAGCACTTGGCCATGACATTTTCAAAAGTCGAGAGAACTTTCATATGTCGAATGTATCTCATGAGGTGAGCGATGGGGTCCTTGCGACCGTCATAAGGATCCAAGCCCGGTAGCTTGAATTTAGGTGGGTTCCGAGAGTTCCTGATATCCAAAGGTAGCGGGCTGCGAGTCACACAATCCATGTCCATAGAAGAAGCACCACCTCGAGTGAATCGACGGAGGACATCCGCGATCTCTGACCCATTGCCGAAAGTGAACGACTGATTTAAACTATCCAAAGCGGCATTGGTGCACCCAATGTTCAATTTCAAGTTGGGAATCAGTTGGTTGAGGTAAAGTTTGGTTGGATTTCTACTTGAGGGGCGACATTGGGCGCAATCCTAACTTCCGGAACCGTGGGAGCCATCCAGAGCTGCGCGCACTGAGGCTTGAGCGATGTTGCCAACAGCAGAGCCCGCGACTAGTCCGACCGAAGGGTCATGGGCTAGAGCAGTGTTAGGTTTTGGGGTGCCCCCGAGTGTAGTAGGACCAGCGCCGTTTGAAGGAGCGACGTCGGCCTGCTGATTAGTTTGTGGGGTTGCCCTTAAGTCCCGAGTTGCATGTGGAGGAACATTGGTACTATTTCCGATAATGTCTGCCTGGTTAGTCGGCCTTGAAGTGTTCCTTATCCTTTCTTCCCTACAATCGAGGAAGGTATTGAAAGCATCTTCTTGTCGCTCGAGTCAAGTGCTTAAATCAGTAGCGAGATTTTTGATCATTCCATCGTCATCTTTCCGAGTGACATAGTTCGATGGAACTTCAGTCGAAGAAAGATCATGGCTTCCTTCATCTCCTATCGCTTCATGAGCTTCAGTGATAGCTGGGAGCTTCTTGCGTTTAACACCCATGGTGTGAAGTGAGTAAAGTTGAAGACGAGGTTTGAAGACAAATCCGAATCGTTAATCCGATGCAGAGGTCGATGTTGTGCGTACCCCTTCCTGGCACGCCAAAATGTTGATGGACAAAATTGTTGCACGCCAACACATAAATGTGTATGTGTGAACAATTATCCAAATAAGCAGTAAAGTATGTAAATGCGGGGAGACACGGCTTTTATAGTGGTTTGGCACTAATGCCTACATCCACTTTATAATACTTGTTCATCATATCTTTGGTTGATTAAAAGGTTGTACAAGTTCGGACAATATCTAAGTTCAAAGTGTTACAATGGAATAGCAAAATATACGCTTGTTCTACACTTTGACTAAATTACCCTTCTTCTTATTCATTGAAAAGCGTTGACTTGGTCAATAATATCCGAGTTTGGTGTTCATGTCCATGAAGTTCAAAAGTAGCATAACAATTCTTGCTAATGTTCAAGTGTTGAAGGAAAACATGCATGCCTTGTTTTAATTATCCATGTCATCTCCCATGGCCATGGTGGAGGTGTTGGAAGCCATTAATGAGTGTTTGGAGCTCTCAAGGTCCAAAAATTCCAAGGGAGAAGCCCTTCAATGAAGTCCAAGGCTTGAGGTATTTATAGGAGGAAGGTTAGGTGGGAGTAGGTGAGAAATAGGACCCATAAGATGCAATTTTCGTACCCCAAAAGAAGCCTCTAATAGGAATTTTGACCCCAGGAATTTCGATCTCAGGAATTTCAACCCTAGGAATTTCGACCCCAGGAATTTCGACCCCGGAATTTTGACCCTAGGAATTTCGACCCTAGGAATTTCGACCTCTGAATTTCAACCCCAAGAATTTCAACCCCAGGAATTTTAACCCTGGGAATTTCGACCTAGGAATTTCGACCCCGGGAATTTCAACCCCAGGAATTTCAAACCTAGAATTTCGAACCCAGAATTTCGAACCGAATTCCGAACCCAGAATTTCGAACCTATAATTCCGAACACGAATGTGATGTGACTTTTTGACGCTTGAGTGCGTCGCTCATCAAATACTTGACATGTGACAGCTTTGGCTAAAAAGCGTATCAACAATTTTCTAGCTATTGTTTATTTCTGTTGTGATGTAAGTGTTATACTCGAATGATGATATGTATGTACAAATGACCAATTTGTATTTCAAAGTTATGTTGTATACTATATTTTATTCGTTCCGCTGTGAGATTCGTGTTACTCTGATTCTGATGTTATGTTCTTCTCCTTCTTTTATTCTAATTTTCTATCTTATCTACTCCCACCGTCTAATATCTTTCTATTAAAGATCTGGAATGTTTGATGCTTGAATAATTGACATAGGTTTTATGTTGATTTTTTGGGTCAAAAATCACGGGTCGTTACAATGGTATCAAAGCTGAAGGTTAAGTTCTGTGGCGTAACTCAAAAGAGATCGGGTTAGTAATACCCTAGATTAAGTTTCAGTGTATATATACATGAGAGAGTATTTGTAGATTTTATAAAAAATTGTTTTATATTGTGCAGATTTATTAGTTAAGTTGTTTATGATTCTGATCGATCATTTTGATCGACTGTATCGGTAGGAGTTTCTAAACACTTGAATACGATGAACCGACACATTATGTTTTGAAAAGAGGGTAAATGAAATAATTTTACCCAAATTATATTTTGATATAAAAGTTTAATATTGGAATTATTATAGTATAGTGGATATGTTGGTTGTTATAATCGAATAAGATTATAATAGGGATGGTTATATATATATATATATATGTATATATATATATAACAAAACAGGATTCATATAAGTGAAATATATGAAATCAGATGAATTAAATCTGGAATTAAAATCAGGATTGGAATTAAAATTCCTAAAAGTTAGAAAAGTGTTTATAAATGGATTTGGACTAAATGTATAGGAATTTTAAAATCCTGGAAGATTTTAAAATGTTTTACAAACATTGGAAGGATATTTTGAAATGATTTCAAAATGGAGGTGTTTGAGAATTGAGTTTGAAAATGTTATAGTATTGAACTCACTTCAGTAGCTGGGAAATAACCCTGACGATGTTGGCCACATCATCGGTGTTCATTTTCGAGTTTGTAAGTGATGAATTACTACCAAAGATATTGTTTTTTGAAATATTTCGAAAAAACAAATTGTTTTGATTCCAAAAGAAAATATTTGATTTCTAAAAAGGGTAAGTTGTTTAAAACTCCCTAGGACAGATTGTTTGAATTAAAACAAATTAAAAAGGAATTTGTGAAAACAAATTGAAATTAAGTTAAAGCCAATTAAGTGGGAACTGCATTAAAATAGAGTAATATCGAGTAGAATTGGAATTTGCTATATAATTGGACTCGGTTGAGTAAGTGGTTTGATTCTGAAATGAAAATCAGATTAGATTCTGAGATAAAGATAACTAGTTAGATAAATTAATGATTCAATGCAATGTGGAAATGTAACTTAACTTAGTTAAGTTTATTAGGTTGGGGAGTTAAAAATTTGAAACCGAGAATGGGATTTCAGATTGGGAATGAGATTCGGTCAAGGTATAGAATGATTGGATTTTTGGGCGGATGATTGGATATTGATTAGAATGACATTTGTTTATGCTGGACTGACAACATCATAGAACGATATGCCCAACAAAAAGGTACAAGTTTATAATTTTTATATGAGTTTGGTGATTTTATGAGCCTATTTGGCAAGTTGCTTGGCTGTTTGATTTTCGTTTGAATTAGAGAAGGCCTAGAGAGGCGAATTGTAGTTGTACCGATTGAGCCTTACAATGGAGACACCGGCGAAATATTTCAAAATTTCGGGTGTTAGAATTTTTTTAGAATTTTAGAATTTTTTAATATAAATGAATTAATAATTTAATTAAAATAAATTGGTTCAATGAAACTTGATTTAAGAAGTAAACAATTAATTTTTATACCAGTTAATAGGGTTTGTTTTTACCTTAGCAATTTCGAGGACGAAATTATTTTTAGGGGGGACGAATGTAACAACCCGTATTATTAACGGATAATAAATAATTTAATTAGCTTTTTAAATAATGGTTTTGTAATTTAAAATGAACATAATTAAATAATATTAAATATTTAATTAATATTAATAAATTGAATAATATATTTAATTTCCGAAATTGTCAGAAATAGTAGAATTCGCAATGTTGTGTGAATCAGACGATTTATCTAATTTAATTCAGTTTAGAATTGAATTATATTAACAAATTTATTTATAAATGTCAGTTGAACATATAATTTATATTATAATTATAATCGAGCTCGAAATGGCGCGATAGTTCGTAATTTGGCGATTCTAACTTTAAACGAATATACAGAATCCTCTTTAAGCCAGATTTCTGCGAAGCAAGAAACCTTCGGAGCTAGTGAAGTATATTTTTCTAATGGAAGAGAAAATTCGAGATTTCATCAGGTAGATTTTGATTTATGTCCAAATCAAATTTTCAGATAGTCACTACAGAATTCCTTTATAATTTATAACGATTTATTTATATTATAAATGGTTTTTTTTAATATAAATTGAATACTGATTTAATCTGGATTTGAAATGTCAAGTTATAAATTCGGATAGGAATATTTTGGAGTTGTATTATATTCTATGTGAATATATACGATAATATTAATGTATTAGTATTAAATTTAATTATTTTTTTAAATATATTAATATTTAAATGGGTTTATTTAGAGCTTTAAAAATAGCCATTTTTACAAACGACCTCCGTTTTCGATGAAACCAATTTTGGATCCGGAGTATTAAATTATTGTTAGATTTCAATTTTCGTAATTTTTGAAGTCAGTATGTGGCCGTATGGAATTTTAATGTGAAAAACAGTTAATAATTTGACTTTAAAAATAAGCTGTGTGAGCAAATGGACTCCAAATTTGACGAAGTCAGTTTCGTTGGGTCTGTAATATCGAATAGTAGTTGCTTGTCCATTTTCGTCGAATTCGGATATTGTTGGTGATCATAGAGTTTTTTAAACGATGAATGGGATAACGATTGATTATAATAGAATAAAATAGTCAATTAAAAATATAATTAAAATATTAAAAATCTTTCTATAAATACCCCTTTAACCTTTCAAATCCTAAATTTATTTTTCCTCTGGTCAAAAGCATTTCTGCCGTAACATTTTCTTCTAGTAATTTTTTTTATCTTCATAAATTCATAACAATTCAAATCAAATCCCATAAAAATTAAGACAATTATATTTGGTGACATATCGAGTTGCTCTTAGATCCTGGATAGGTTTCACAGGATTCGAACGAAATATTTTTCGCTGGTCTGAAGCTGGCATGAGATAGGGTTGGGTTTTAAGTTTAATGAGTTATTGATTTCATAAACGGAGTTCGAATTCATTAAGAGGGAGGAGTTTAGCACGGTTAGGTGAATTTTTGTGGAAATCGAACATACTTTTGTTCGATGCTTACTATTGCAGCGGAATAAGGGTTGTTGGATGGAATTGTTTTCAGGGGTGTGGGTTTTGTTAAACAGAGATGGAAGTGAAGAGTGATAAACGAAAGGCTTTATGGAAATTTTACCTTGACTTTTAAACGAGTATTGAAGGACCATGTGAAAGGGAAATATGCGGCAATGTCTTACGGGTATCTTGGAGTGCGGTTTAGTCTAAAGCCATGAAAGGAAGAGTGGTTCGAGTTTATCATTTGGGATGGAGATGAAGTAGTTTTGGGGAAGTTTGAAATGGTGTTATCTATTTTCAAATTTGTGGTGAAATGAAGAAGCGTATAAATGGAGATGTTGGCCTGCAATCTGTGTTGGAATGTGATTAGAGATGAAGAAGATGATGAGGGCGGCATTAAGGATCTTAATTGGGGATTAAGGTTATCAATAATTTATTTAATTAAGATAATGATATTTAATATCTATTTAATTTGTAAAATTGATATCTTTATCCTATGATATCAGAATCTGACGAAACAAGAGATGTTGGAACCGTCTCGATAAATACTATACAATAGGACATATTCGAAGTGAATTGGAGCTCATTACAATTTATAGCGAAATAAATTGCCAGATCCAAATCAGTGATCGTTATTCGTTATTTAATGATAACCGTCCAAGGTGGGTAAATCTCACTAACTCTGATCAATTTATATTTTTATAACGTATTTTTAGAACTGATAATTGTTTGTTGATTGCTGTGTGTTGACTGTTTGGATGAACTGCTAATTAATTATTTAAGAATATAGATAACGATATATATACACACACATATATCGTTAATCAAATATTGATTCTGTTTACTAGAATATTTCATATTGAAATGAAATTGATGTTAATAATATCGTTTAACATCTGTGGATGCAGGGAAACAGGTTGGAGGGATCCAACTGGATTCCTCAAAATTTATGTTACTGTTTATCATATATTGTGATATATGATGTGATATATACTGTTAATGATTATGTGTGTTTGGATAATATTGATCCTTGTTATTTGTTATTTTAAATACCATAAGTAATACTGAAATGCACAAAGAGAATTTTCAAAGTGTATATTGAAAATAAAATATATTTATATAAAATCAAATGATTTTATAGAAAGAAATTTCGAAGTGGATATTGAATTTAAGGATTTTATAAAATCAATGGATTTTATACAAGGAATTATTTTGAAAACAAATAGAATTATAAAAGGAATGATTGTAAAACAAATAGAATTATAAAAGGAATTATTTGGAAAACAAATAGAATTATAAAAGGAATTATTTTGGAAAACAAATAGAATTATAAAAGGAATGATTTGAAAACAAATAAAATTATAGAAGGAACGACTGGAAAACAAATAAAATTATAAACGGGATTATTTGGAAAACAAATATAATTATAAAAGCGATTATTTGGAAAACAAATAGAACTATAAAAAGGATTATTTTGAAACAAATAGAATTATAGAAGGAATGATTGGAAAACAAATAGAATTATAAAAGGGATTATTTGGAAAACAAATAGAATTATAAAAGGGATTATTTGGAAAATAAATAGAATTATAAAAAGGAATGATCGGAAAACAAATAGAATTATAAAAAGGAATATTTGCAGAATGAATAGAATATTATAAAGGAAAATATTTAGAAAATGAATAGAATATTATAAAAGGAAATATTTGGAAAATGAATAGAAAATGGAAATCAGTTTTTAACAGATAAATTGAAAAGATTTATTAAAAGTAGAATTAAATAGAAATCTATTTTAATAGATAATCTGGAAAGATAAATTTATAAATAATGTTTTATAAATTAAGTGAAATATTTATCATTGGATAAATTTAATATATAAGTCTGAATTTATATAGGGAAGTGGAAATCGGTTTTAACACCGATATTTGAACTGGGATGCAAACTTAACCTTTATACTGGGAATTATATAGAATGGAATATGAATTTGAAAAGGGAGAATCTATTTTAAAGGAAGAAATGGAAGTTCGAATGGCTAGAAATAAATAACTTGTTTAATAAATAAAACAAGTGGTGTGGTTTATAAACAATGTTTATAAATGAAATAAAAAATAACTATCAGTGGATAATTTGGATTGTAAATTCAGCAGTGAATATAAAATGGAAAACTGGAAGTTGTGTTAAAAAGCAAAGGATGGAATTTATATTGATGTTCGAAATATGAATAGGGTTAAATAAAATCCATAAAGATTTGTAATTTAAATTTCGACTAAGCCAAATGTTACAAAATAATTTATTTATGAAATTCTATATTGAATAAATCGGGATTTGACAAGATAATTAATGTTCTACTGGAAACCGATATTTTATAATCAAACATAAGCTATTTGAAGAGAGTTAATCGAATATAAGTTATTCGAAGAGAGTTAATCGAATATAAGTTATTAGAAGAGAGTTAATCGAATATAAGTTATTCGAAGAGAGTTAATCAAATATAATTTATTCGAAGAGAGTTAATCGAATATAATTTTATTGGAAGAGAGTTAATCGAATATAATTTATTCAAAGAGAGTTAATCGAATATAGATTATTCGAAAGAGAGTTAATCAAATATTGGTTATTCGAAAGAGAGTTAATCGAATACTGGTTATTCGAAAGAGAGTTAATCGAATATTGGTTATTCGAAAGAGAGTTATCGAATAGAGATTATTCGAGAGAATTATGCATTAGATTTCAACTGTATCGAATATAGGAAGTACTATTCACTTTCGGTTTTTAAATCAAGATGTATTTATTTAATTAAATAATTAAGTATTATTTATTCAAATTAAAGAATAAAAGTTATATTTTGAAGTTAAATATTTCGAAAAATAGGGATTTTAATGTTATTGTTATAACCAATGTTTTTATAAAAGAACTGGATTCGTAAATTGAATCCGAGAGTTGTGTAAGCAATAATTTGATAAGAAGATAAGAAATGGAGTTAAGGAAATTAGAAAATGACTAGAGATTAGTTATGTTGAATGGTTTTCTGGATATCGATCTGATGTTGGTTTCTACCTTCGGCGTTGATATTCAGGGAATTGTTCTCTTACTAATTTACGGTTAGAGACTAATGGACATGGAATCATAGTGATGCGTGAATATAGGTAATGGAAATGTTTCCAATAATAACGATTATGTTCTAAACTTAGAAATTAAGCAATTGTGAGTATATGAAAATGTTTTACCAATATGAATAAGAAATATTTTATGGAATATAGAAATAATTAGTTTAAAATAGATGGGAAGGTTTTCCAAGAAATTGTCAGAGGCTAAACAAGTTGGATAAATATTTGGGCAAATATATGGAAACGGGAAATGAGGGAATGTATAAATTAATGATAAATTAATTTAAAGGGAAAAATGTTGATTGATGATTGATCGATAAAATTTACATTTGGAAATGAGATCGTTGTGTATGTGGATGTTTTCCCTTGATAGTTAAATAATCGACTATCAAAGTTTTGACCATTTTTCTGTCGTCAATACGGAGAGTCCGGGATCATATTTATTTTCTGAACACCTCTCCATATGGGCATTAGCGTTGCAAATCAAATATGATGAAGATAATTGAAGATAGAGTTTATGCAAGAGTCATTCTGGCAAATCCCTGGTAGAAATTGCCTAAGATGGGTTTACAGAATAGTGCCTTCGGTTTGTCCAATCTCAGGACAACCTGTACGGAAGAACGTCTGACAGAGTATATTAAATAGATCGCATAAGTTGTTCTCTTCAAACGTATTTACGTTTGTTGGTGGAGGAATTCGTTTGTCTTAGCTGTATACCCATGGTATTTTTGGGGAAATCAATTTGTGATTTGGCGGGTATGACGATGTGACATTCAAAGAAAATAGAAGTGTGATCTATACGTTATGGCCTTTAACCTTGCAACCACGAAATGGTATAAAATTGGGTATATCACATGGCTAAGTGGTTAGCTACAAAATAGGGTGTATTGTTACCTGATCTAGAGAAATTCCATTTACTTCTTTAAACTATTTCGATGTTGTCCCTTTCGGGAAACGGTCGCTGATCCCGACCATTGGGGATAATACATTCGGTACACTCAAGCGAAATGAGTGACCGGTCATGTTTAGCCTGTGTTACAAGATTTTCTTATTGAACCCGGTGTATTCCTCTCTAGAGATACACTGTCGAAAAGTGGTCCCACACCTTGCCAGTTGGAATCCATTACCCAATAAGCGCCCGCGGATTTTGATTATATATTATGTATGTGGAGTGTGAGATGAAAGTGTTTTGCTAATGATTATTTAATTGTAGTTGATAGACATTAATATAATACCAAAAGAGTTTTGATATAAAGATTATCGTTTCTTTCAGAAGAATTTTGAAAGCTAAATCAAGTGTTTTGGATTCTCATAAGGGAAAAACCCGTTCCGTGTTATACGGCGTGGTCTTATGAGATGTTGTTTATTTTCTCAAGCAATATTAAATTGTTTACTCACACCAGTCCCATGATTGACCCAGAGTTTATTTCATTTTGTTTTACCCTAAACTCTTGGGTGCCCAAATTTGGATGGGTAGTCAAGTAGTCAAGGTTTACAGATATACTAAATGAAGCTTGGAGCAGGAGGCTTCAGCAGCATTTTCTAGCTATTGTTTATTTCCGCTGTGATGTAAGTGTTATACTCTAATGATGATATGTATATACAAATGACCGATTTGTATTTCAAAGTTATGTTGTATACTATATTTTATTCATTCCGCTATGAGATTCTTATTACTCCGAATTTGTTGTTATGTTATTCTCTTTCCCCTATTCTAATTTTCTATCTTATCTAACTCACCCGCTAATTTCTTTCTATTAATGATCTAGAATGTTCGATGCCTAAATAATTGGCATGGGTTTTATGTTGATTTTCTGGGTCGAAAATCCTGAGTTATTACATAATTCCTCCGATAGGGTTGGCTATCTCTATTGGATTACTAGTGATGGATAAGGAAAGGTTCAATGAATCAACTAATCTCTTAGAAATAAAAGAATGGTTCACTCTAGAGTCAAACAAGGTATATACGAAAATTCATAAAATAGATGTAATACCTTCTAGTGCGGGCTTACCTTGATCTTCCGGTGGTCCGCTCAATATCGGTGCTGCTTCCAGTGCATAATTCTAAATGTTCTTAACAACTCTGGGCTTTGCGCAATCCCTATATAGATGTCCTTATACATGGCAATTGAAACACTTCCCCTTAAACTCCTTCTTTGTCAAACCAACCCTACAATCTTTTGCCTCATGGCACTTACGATTGCACCTTGTACTAGTCTTAGCTTCTTTCTTGAACTTACCACATTCCTTCTTGTTCTTCTACCATTCTTTCTTCTACTTCTTCTTAGAACTAGAATCTCTTTCTCCCTTCTCACCACTCTTGTTTTCATAGATCCCTCGGTCGTGCATAAGATGGTAGTCTCCACTAATGTCTCGAATGTTGCTCTGAACGTTACTTAGGCCATCAAAGCCTCCTTTAATGGGGAGCTCAACCACTTGACAAATCTTAAAGCATTATTCATTGGGGTATCCACAAAATCCTTACAAATCTTACAAAACTTAGTGAATTTGGCCACGTACTCCTGTTGGCTCGGATTTCCTTGTTTAGGATAGATAAACTTCTCTAATTGGATTGTCACCTCAGCATTTGGTAAAAATTTTGCAGCCTATGTAAAAACTCGGCCCATGTTCTCTCTGGATACCATGTTCCACCATTCGAGGACAAGTTCCTTTAAGTGCCAGGCCGTAACTTTCCTCTTAACCTCATTTGTCCATCCCATGGCCTTGAAGATCCTTTCGCATTCTATTATCCAAGTTTGAGCTCCAACAAAACCTTCCGTCCCTAAAATGGTTTTCTACCAAGGTTAGCGAAATCTTTACAGACTTAAGGAAAATCGAATGATATCTCAGTGGCTTGAGCTGCAGGCTCCGCTAGGGAAGTATTGGTGATAGGGACTTGTTCCACAATTTGGAGATATTGTTTGAACCATTCTGGAAAATACCGAGGTCTTGCTTGGGTTCCCCGACAAGAAGGTTTATCATCCATTTTACCATCTGAAAAAGAAAGGAAGAATCATATAGCGGACACTCCTGAGATAGTATACAAGCTGAGAATGAAAGAAAACGATAAAGCTTCCTGGTGTAGTTGCGTATGTCTATAGGGTTTAATAATATATAAGTATATATATATATAGCTTGGAAACCTTTTTCAAAATACAAATACGCCTCTCATACGCATATTTCCCCTTAATTGGGTAACCTCTGCTCTGATACCAAATGTAAAAACCCACCCTGAGTAGGCATAAATTTTGACCTAGAAAAGGCCCATCAAAACTTAGAGCCATTCTAAATAGGTTGTTGGTTCCTGTAATGAATTACTTTCCATAGAATAACAAAGTAATATGACGAGATGGAATCTCACAAAGTGGAACGCGGAAGTATAATAATCAAAGTAAGACGTTCCATTTATTCAAAAGCCACATGTTCAAATACAAAATACCAAATTCACATGTTTACAACGGTACATCATTATTATTTACCATCAAGTGCTTCCAACAATTAAAGGGAAGTAACAACCAATAACATATTAGTAGTCTCGTTACCTTCTTCGGGCTCCATCATCATCTCGTCCACTATGCCTATGCCTCACCTACTGATTTGTTAGATATGTTAAGGAGAGGGGTCAGACCATAAAGTTCTAGTGAATGAAAATAATATGTGTTTAAAGACTATACTTTAAATTTGGTAGGTTATATATTTTAGTATGTTTACGAACACACAGGCATGCTCACCCAAAGTTATATTTTAATTAACGAGGTGGACATCTGAATCAATCACTTAAGTCCTTTTTTAATATATTAAGGTGGATCGGCCATCACTTGAGACCCAACAAGGAGGACTTCCTTGGTCACTTAAGGCCCATTCTAGCATATACATTAAAGGTGTATTCTTATGATCCCTTATGACCCTAAGGTGGACCCTATCCACTGAATACCTTATCCTATCACGTCAACGTCATAAGTATATATATATATACACACACACACAATCACAAGTAATATGAGAAGTAGTATCTCTCCATATAGTACCGGATTAGGGTAGGCTTACATAAAGCCATTTAAGACCCCTCCGGTGGATGCCTCAGTTTACTACTTAACTGATATTATGATAGCAGACCTATGCTAATTAAGACTTCCCTTAGATGCTGGCTACTAAATTGCATGCTACATCCCACGTATACCTAACATGTCCCTAGGTTGGCCTTTTTATAGCTCCTAGAGGAAGTAGACATTCCTGTAAACTACCCTACTCTATTATCGCCATGACTACACAACTTTATAGAAGTAGGCCCCATATATCACTTCGAATCTAATAAGGGAGGGTCCCTTGAATTTGCCCAAACCAAGGATCAAACCTTCGAAATGGGCCTAATCTTAGTCACTAAAGACCCACACTAGACAAGAAGAAGGTCAACCACTTATGACATTCTCAAGGAGTGTAGAAGCCTGCCTATTCACACACATAATAGGGGGGTGTGTGTGTGTATATACACACGCTACACCTCTCACATTAAATCAACTACTTGTAGATGCTAGATATGCCGGGTGGTTCCGAGAAGACTTCTACTATAAACGGGTTTAACCTCGTGTCATAGTATACTTGTAACGACGCCATGGAATTCGACGCCCGAATTTTGACAATAATATATAAACCCGTATTACTTGCCAAAAACCTAAGTATCTAAAACACTAGATAGTTTATAGAAAGAAATTAGAGGGTGAGAAAAGATAAGAAAGAAAGATTAGAATAAAAGAAAATGAAGAAAAAACAAACTAACCAACAATACACGGAGTCTCACATCGTAGCGGAACATAATATAATATCGAAATAGATCTTTATTGAGCTTGAAATAATACTTACAATCATCAAAGTACTACCGACGTTAATCATCTGGACGGTTATAATAACTTATCCGCATATACAACACACAACGGAAAAAGTACTATATACGAATGATAAGTTTGGACTTATCTAGCTTATCTCTGGAATTTATAGCATCTGATAACCTAAACCTGTAAAACTCAGTCTGACCCAAGCATTGCAAAATCCATGGATCAGTCTGGTGAACCAACGTGAGAAAACTCACTAATTTTGTAGATATCATCCAACTTAGATTTTAAAGTAAAGATCTTTCCGAAAGAAAGGGATAATCATAAGACCAGTCCACACATAAATATGAATGGTTTTTACCTTATGATAAGCCAAAAAATTAGAAATCATATCTACTATAATATTATAATAATGTCTAAATCAAATAAATAACCACCTAGGAGAACGCTTGCATCTTACACTCTACATACATAGTCTATAATCAAAAACTGTGGGCTCTTATTGGAGAATGGATTTCCATTATGGCAAGGTATGGGACCACCTTCTGATAGTGTTTCTCTAGAGAAAATACACTAGGGTTCAATAAGAACATCTTGCAACCCTGGCTAAATATGACCGGCCACCCACTTCGCTTGAGTGTTCTGAATATATTGTCACCCTATGGCTACAGCTACCATACCCCCGGGATATACAGAACAATTGAATTTTCTCTATATGGTGGCAATACACCCTAATAGGAGCGACCCACATAGCCATGTGACGTACCCAATTTTATACCATTTCCCGGTTGATGAGGCCTGAGGATGCAATTACTGTTTTAGAACATCTAGCCACCATTCACTTTGAATGCCACATCGTGAGATCCTCCAGAAAATACTAATTGACATCCACAAAATTACCCTTGGTATTAAGCTAAGAGAAGGACTCTTCTCCTCCATCAACAAAATATGTTTGAGGAAATCAATGTACGTGACCCTTTTGGAAATACTCTACCAGACATCTGTCCATACAAGTTGTCTTGAAACTGGACAAACCGAAGGCACCCTCCTAGCACATCCTAGGAATCAACCTACAGATCGGTAGCGAGTAGTCCTTGCAAATCCGCAGATTCCAACTACTACTGAATTACCATAAAAAACCCTTTGGTTGCAATCCAGAGAAATTTATCAAACAACACTTCCACTTATGAAGATCCATGGTCTTTAATTACTCCATCTTCAATCAGCATCTTCCATGTATTCATTGGTTTAGAATGGTTTTTGAACTTATTCAATCCCGGTCTTTCCGTACCAACAATCATATAGGCAAGATTTGATAGTCGGTTATTTTAACACCCCATATTTTTAAGATAATAAGAATAACTTAATTAAATAATCATAATTTAGTAAAAGGACTGTGCCATTACGTCCGTATCGAAATTCTGGTCAAAATCGACACATGGTTTGCATAAATCGGACATCGTATGAAGAAGTTATTAAGGTTCAAAGTTTGTACACATATAAGGAGCTTATATGTGTGGGTGTATATATATTGAATAAATATATCCAGAAAATTCAAAAATAAGTTCAAAAATCAAAATCGCGAGCGGGATAGTTCGAAGGGAAAATGGACCGTTGGGGGTCGACCCACCCAAAGGGGGGTCGACCCACCCACGAATCTGGAACCTTCTTTTCTGACATGGACGATTCTGGTGTTTTATATTTTGATTTGAGGGTCCTGGTTCCTCTGCTACTCCAATAAATAAGACCTTAAGCCTAACCCTAAATCTCATAATTTAGCGGCTATGCAAGAGCTCCGTCACTGCTTCCTCTCTCTCTCTCTCCTCAAATATATTCAGAAATTTAGAATTGTAAATTAGAAAATCTTAAATTAAGACCTGGAGGGAAGAGATTGGTGTTTTTATTAAAACGCGTTCAGAATTACGTGAAAAGCAAGGTAACAACCCAAATCCAATCTATTTATAATCTTCCTATTTTCTTCCCTTCTCTCTTATTGAAAATAGTTGATCCACGTTATTAGGTTTCAAATCGAACTGAAGGGGAAAGGAAAACGATGGATGATAGAACGGATTAGATCCAAAATTTGGGAAATCATTAAATGTGAGTGGTTTTAAACTATAGTCTTTAGATAATGTTATGACTATCATTTAGCATTCCCTTTTTTATAAGTTGTGAAATTGCCAGTTTAATTATAAATTACTGTTATAACAAGTTGAGGCGTTAATACGAATAGATCAAAAAATTCATGTGTTGAATCTATTAAATTGGAGGAATGATTAGCATGATATAACGTTAAATTTTTAATATGAATAATTCATATTTTGAATCAACTGAAATGTTGGAATGTTTACATGTTATAATATTAATTTGAACGTATGGGAAAAATTCATATATTGGATTTGTTGGAGTGCTAAAAAGTTTACATGTAAATTTGTCCCAATTATTTACAGGGAATAATTGGAGCAAGTATATGACTATATGGATTCATGTTAACATAGAATCGAACAAATATGGGTTTGGGGGATCGACCAAATTATGTTTAAAATCTTTAATTGGATCACAAGCATAGAAAAATGATTTGGGTGCAAATGGGATCATATGTAAAATATGAATTGGCATAATTCGAATAATACGAATTCAGACATATAACCCATCATGAGTATGATTGGGTAAATGGGCATTAACACCTATAAAGGCATAGGTTTAATTAATTAATTAATAATGAATGTCTATGATTACAATTAGAAATTGTAATTGCACTTATGATACGAGGTTTGGTTGCATTATAAACCATAAATGGACATGGTAATGAATTGGACTACTTAACCTAATCTAATCCATAGGGATTGTATGAATATGAACTAAAGTTAGGGTTAAGTAAATATTGGTTGGACAGTGGATCGGCTAGGCAAATCTAAGGGGGTGAGTAATATTTACATATAAGCCCGGAAAGTTAGCCCGATAAGGTTATGTAATTAAGGACACCTAATGGTATACATAACCGGTAGAAATAATAAAGTTATGTAATTAAAGGCACCTTTTAGGGTAAGCATAACTTGTAGAAATGATAATCACCTATTATAAATAACATTAATGAAAATGTTGTGTAATAGTTTAACATAGGTTATAATAAAATAATAAGGAATTAGGATAACTGGCGAAATGAGATAAGGGACACTTAATTGTAAATTAAGTAATCAGTAAATGGGGAAAGCTAGAAACCAGTTGAAAAAAGGGGGTAATATATGAAATATAGGAAGTTGTACTTAATTATAAATTAAGTAATCTATAAGCCTGGAAGTCTGAAACCACGTTGATAAGAATGTTTAGGCTTGACTAAGGGACAAGAGGAAATTATAGCATACGTTAAAATAAACGGTTAGAGAAACTTATTACTGGACCTTAGTTAATGGAACTAAGTTAATAAGTAAACAATGATAAGTTGTGTTGATAATGTAAAATGGAATTATGATTAAATGGGGAAGAATGAGGAAAACTTATGGAGTGAAATAAGTTATATTCAATCGTGAATGGTGAGTGACATGTTAATTAGAGAACATGTGAATTGGATATACTTAATTACATATTAAGTAAAACATGTTATTATAATGATGAAATCAACAAGAATATAAAAAGCGATTGTGGATAACAGACCTTGAGCCACAATCTAGAAAATAACATATGGTGGGCTTATTAATAAACTTAAATGGGTTAAGTCATATGACTGAAATTAATAAGCAAGAGAAACTTGGTAATTTGTATAAGAATTCAATGTGAATGATAATAACCAAGTTAAAAGGAAACTTGATGAGGTAAGGCAAGCACGTAAAAGAATGTTTAGACATAGGGTCTAATAACATATTAAAGTAAGGCGCTTGAACCAGTCCACACATTTAAGGGTGAATAACCCAACGGGGTAGATCATCATGGTATTATAAGGCACGAGGGGGAGCGCACCTTCATCTGATTGTTTTGACGGCTCCGAAGGGCTGGAAGGGGAAGCACGTGGCTTCCTGAGATAGGTAAGGTGCTATTAGTAGTCCTCTGTGCGGTGGAATATGTCTTAGGTTGTGTCCGCAGAGGTTGGGTCTACGCATAACTACTAGGTGGGTGGGCCTTGACTGCAGGTGTAGCTATGCAGTCAGAATGTTGTGACGAGGTGACACCAGGGTGGTTCGGTGGTTACCTCAAGCGAAGGCAGAGGGTCACGAATAACAAGGATAGTAGACCAACGGATACCTGTCATCGGCAGCCAGTGGGATGCAGAAAGACTCGAGCTAAACCCAAGATACCATTTCACCCTTCACTATCGAGGTAAGGGGTTGAGGGGAGACTCCACATGGATGTTTAGATTGTCTGCATAGGGGAAGTCGCTTTGCTTTGGTAGTCTTTACTAGTTGAGGGAGGGGTCGAGGTAGGGAAATAGCCACCACGAAAACAGACCCTATGTATATCAGTATATAGAGGCTCTTTAAAGGCGGGCCTGTACAGATATGGAAAAGCTCCCGACCGAGTTCTGTGGTTCTTGTATCCCCCTGTCGTGGAACTTGGTGCACATTAGAGGACGTGCGATTGAGGCATCGAGCTACAATTAAAGATACATATGGTGGACAGTCTAGATACATGCATGTCGGCTCTGGGTATCGTATCGTAGACTCAGGGGCATTACTCCGGTATGGAGTCTGATTCGAACAAAGGTGGCAGTCGGTACGTTTACGTTGCATAGTGATGATAGATATATGCGGAACGTAATATTGTTATCCATACGTCACTATGGCGTAGGATGAGGGACTGCATATATTTCGATAGTGTTACGGTGGAGACCGTGCGAGTAGGGTACTGTGACGACCCCAAACCCCTACGGAAGTAAGGATAATCATTGGAATACGACACGTAAGCATAACAACAGAACAGAAATAGAGAATTATAGCAAATAATGTTCATCAAATTACACTGGAAATAATACTTCATCGGAGCTATACAACATAATCGGATCGTACTTAGCAATAATACAGTTTCAGTTTAATATAAATGCCCGCAGCGGAATAAAAACATAATATACTAAGTGAGGTCTGAACAGCAAAATAGGAATGATAATGTCCATCTTCAACTCCATAGCTATCCAAAATGAATCAGCTAAACCGGTACACAAGGCTGCCCATGTGGAAAAGAGGGCACCCGAGTTTGCAAATTGAAACAAAATACAAGTCAGTCATGGGACTGGTATGAGAAATTTTATTTAACCTATTTGATAATAAGGCTAATCACAGGACCACGCCGCTAACGCGGAACGGGTTTACTCCATTGGATTGCCAGTGCATAAATAAAGTAAATCATCAAACATGCAATGCTTTTTATAAAAATGAAACCATTATAAGACTCAAGTCCCATCGCACAATGCAACGCAAACCGAAGGATAGAGTCTTACCATATAATGGTCAAAAATGCCTGATACGATAAACGGATTTGATATTACTATTAGTGTGTATATGTTTTAAAAACATTTCAATCATAATATCAATCATAGACGGCATAGCTACCATATACTATGCCGCCGTACTAGTAATACAATCAAAACCGCATGGGTCATATTGGAAGTTGGATTTCCATCATGAATCAAGGCAAACGATAGTCCTTACCGAATTCGAGACTCTCTAGCCCGAGTCTCAGGATCAAAGCTCGAGTGACCTTGGATCTTCAGGGCCGGTCCACAAATATGCTAGTGGATTAATTATGCCTGAACAACACGTTTCCCCGCTCTATGGGGCGTAAATAGAGCCACTAGGGACTCAATAACTGAGGCGCCTCATTCCATTATCCACATAAGTAAAAATGTCAGGCCTTGTAAAAGCCATGACACCACTTCTAGCTAGAAGGAAACATATGTCCTCCCTGCAGTCTTTACTCCCTTTTCTGGTTCATCCCGGGGTGTGAGGCTCGCGAAGTAACGCTATACACAAAGCTATGCTTTTTAAAGTTGTGCTTTGATCATCAACCACAAGGCTCTGCTTTTCAACACTAAGCCTTGATCATTTGCATCTTGGCATGACACATAGTCAATCCATACCATACCATTGATTTCTGCCATATATATAACCTCTAAGCTCGTACATCTTAGAGAAGGGTGTTAAACATCAAACAAATATATATTTAGTCGAGATCAACAAATACGTATAAAGGAATACAACGTCAGACATACAATCCATTTACAAGTCCGTTCTGGGTTTGAACGAAACCGGAGATACCTTATACCTCGCATATCCGGACAATCAACAATACATCCAGACGGTTACCGCTGTAGCCCCTTCAAGGTAGCTACACCAATCATGGGCATCAATAACCACACATCCATTCGATGTGAAGATCGTCGGTCTTCAGCCACCGTCTTCAAATCTTCGACTTCCAATCGTCGTATAATTATTTGAAATGAGATTTAACTCGGTCTTTTTAAATAATTCTCGAATATACATAGTTCAAAATCATTTCTTTTCATTCCATATCGCTTATAATATTTTATAACGATTTATCGCTATTTTTATTTATATAAAAACAGCCATTTTAATTAAACGACGCTTCGGGTCATTACATGGCCCTAGCGTTGTTCCCATCAAAACATGATTTACACATTTCTCGAAATCTAACCATTGGATCTTAACGAATTTTATATCGTTGGAAAGATCTTTCCAAAACAAACCCAAAGGTTCCAGTTTTGAGAAAATCTGATGGTTGGATCTCACGGTATAATCATTTGATGTTACGATTGCCGAAACGCGAACTGCAACAGCGCGATTCGTTTTATTTTAATTTATATTTATATATATAAATATAAGTATAATTCTTTCAATGATTTCAAACCATTACCATTTTACCATTGGTTTCTTTTATATATGAAATAATATATTACAAAAAATGTAATTTTCTTTATCTTTATTTTATTCTTTTATTACATTGAAAAATGTAATTTCTTTATTCATTTCTTATACTACATTGAAAAATGAAATTTCTTTGCATTGTATAAAAATGTAATCTTTTAACATTACATAAAAATGCAACCTTTTATTCCAAACTTTGTTTATATTAAAAATATAACTTTCTATTTCAATGTGTTATTACATTGAAAAATATAACCCTTTTATTTCAATGTATATTTACATTGAAAAAGTAAACTTTCAATTTCAATATGTATTTACATTGAAAATAAAGCTTTTTATTTCAATGTAATCTTTTCTTGCATTATGTAAAATGTGATCTTTCCTTATCTCCTATCACATTTTGGAAATGTAGTTTGTTCTTTCTTTTGTATTACATTTTGAAAATGTAATCTTTTACCATGATGTTTCTTTGCATCTAAATATGCAAATAAAAATATGACCTTTTAACTACAATGATTATTTGCATCTAAATATGCAAATAAAAATATGATCTTTTTAACTATAATGTTTATTTGCATCTAAATATGCAAATAAAAATATGACCTTTTAACTAATGTTTATTTGCATCTAAATATGCAAATAAAAATATGACCTTTTAACTACAATGTTTATTTGCATCTAAATATGAAAATAAAAATATAATCTTCCAATTTCAATATTTTATCTGTATCCATAGTGCAAATAAAAGTATAACTTTTTATGTAATGTATGTTTGCATCAAAGAATGCAAATAAAAGAATAACTTTTATTTCAATATACATTTGCATCAAATAATGCAAATAAAAGAATAATTATTAATTTCAATATATATTTGCATCAAAAAATGCAAATAAAAGAATGACTTTTTATTTCAACGTATGAACACTTTCACATATCCTGTATTTACATTTAAAATGAGATTTTTAATGTGATCATATTTCCATGTTCAAAATATGTACATTTTTCTACCTTGCTAATTTACATTAAAAATGAGATTTTTAATGTGATCATAGTTTCATGTTCAAAATATGTACATTTTTCTACCTTGCTAATTTACATTAAAAATGAGATTTTTAATGTGATCATATTTCTTTTAAAAACATGTACAATTTTCATATACAATAAAAATGTGAATTTTTATTGCTTAGCTTATTTTCATTTCAGATGATGAATATTTTCCATATTTCTAATTTCAATAAAAATAGTGAATTTTTGATGTTCAAACAAATTTCACTTCATATATGAATATTTCACAACACACAAATATTTCAGAAAATTTCAGCAGCATAACGGCAGGGTAATTAAACCGGCACCGTCCAGATGTACGTCTCATCGCGCTACCTTAAAGCCTCGCAGCTTTTGACAAGGGGGATTTCAATAATCTATTTCGTACGTAGACGAATTTTACACAATATCAATTAATTTCAATTTCTTTTTCTATTTCTTTTTCAATCACAAATAAACACCAAATTTCAACCAATCACAAATCAATCAATCAAGTCGTCCATGGTCTGCGGACGACGGGTGTCGGGAGTTTCTAAACTTCATCTGCATCCTAATATAATTTATTTATTTTCAATCTGAATTCAGATATCTCGAATTGATTTGATGATGCCCAAAAATTGTAGCAAACTCTAAAAATTCTGCGGTCAGTTCTGAAATGAAGATCTCGATTTTACGGTCCCAATGAATCCTGTTTCATAGAATTTCGATTACGTATGAGGAAGATACGAATTTTATAAACAAAAATGAGTTAGCGACAGATTAAAGTTGTAGCAAACCTTTCTTCTTCAATTCCAGATAAAGGTCAAATGTTATTTCTTGAACCTTCAAAATTAGGGTCGAGAATTTCCTTCAACCCGCTCAGCTAGGGGCCGATCAGGATCTGTCACGACAACACGCTAGGAGAGGTGCCTCAATTCTGGTGAAGGTGCCCTATTCGATTGCTCCTGGTGGTCGCGGTGGCATGAAGGTCGGAGCGACTTCGGGGCTCTGGATCTCTAAAACCATGCAACTACAGAGGAGGAAATTTATACGAGATCGAAGAGGATGAAGATCTCTATAAAAACCTTAACTGGAGTCTATGTTTTTATTGTGTGGTTGAGGAGGAATTGGGGAATGAAGAGTGGAGCAACTGTCTCCATTGAGTTTGGGAAGATGGCGGCTTACGGAAATCGGGTCTAGGGTTCTACTGTACATCGTATTTATACCGTGTATTTCTATTTTAATTTCTATTTAATTCCTTTTTAAATCTCTACATCGCTTCCAACTCCAAATCAAACCCAGCGAGTGATGCCCCCAACCAAATACCCCCGTGCAGGACTCGATGGGATATGTTTTGTAAACCAATTCGGTTGTTACAATATGTTTTTCTTTAAATTTAATAATAAAACATTTTATTATTTAATTTGATCGAACATTTTGATTTACCGGGGCCACAGACTGACTCTAAAAATTCCAGAAAAATTATATCTGGCTTTTTTTGACGATACGGTCTCAACAAAACTGATTTCATCGAATTTGAAGACAGTTTGAAAATTGGCCATTTTCTGGTCGATCGAAATTGACTGATATTTGCCAAAACACATTTTCTTTTACCACGCCCACATATTGATCCCAAAAATTACGGAAAATTAAACTTACCCATAATTTGACATTCCGGTTCCAACAAAAGTGGTTTCGTTGAAAACAGAGGTCGTTTGCAAAATGACTATTTATACGGGTTATTTATATATAATTAATATAAATAAATTCTATAACGACCTTCCTGAAAATCCAACAGGCCATAACTTTTGATCCCTGCTATGAAATTTCAATTTTTCGGATTTGTTAGAAAGATAATCTTAAACACATTTAAATATTTTTGGTTTTACTAAAATCAGATCTATTTTGCATCCGGTACATTCAGTCAAAGTTTGAATTCAGATTTTCAAACTGCCGCGCTATTTCTAACTCCTTTTAGAGTCAAAATAAATATATCTGTTCAAAATTCGATTTAAACAAATTTTTTTAATCATTGTTATTTAAAATAAATTATTTCAAATATTCAAAATTCAATAAAATAGCCAAAATAAAAAAAATTAATTGGTTCTGATTTTCCGGGTTGTTACGATCTCCCCCACTTAAGAACTTTTCGTACCCAAAAAGAAAACAAGAGTAAAGTAGGAAACAAAACGGAAAATGTAAATATGGTAAATGTACCTTGCACTAGAGCTAGTCAGAGATATCCACTCTGCACTGGGAATAAGCCTGTTTGATGCTATCCTCTATCTCCCATGTACAGTCTCTGGGATCTCCGCTCCACTGCACTTTGACTGGATGAATTCTTTTGTTCCTCAAAACTCAGGTTTCCTTGCCAATGATCTTTACCGGCTCCCTACTTACTGCCAAGTTTGGTGTAATCTCCAAATCTTGCTGTGCAGCTTCCTCCACAATCAAGTCTGGATCATGCACATGCTTCCAAAGTTGGTACACATGGAATACATCATGTACCCCTGGCAACCAATCAGGCAACTGAACCCTGTAAGCGAAAGTTCCAATCCTTTCTAGAATAGGGAATGGACCAATGAATCTAGGTGCCAACTTCCCATTCTTCCCAAAGCAGACAACTCCTCTTAATGGAGAAACTCTCAAGTACACATGATCACCAACAGAAAATTCTAAATCCCTTCTTCTTGTATCTGTATAGCTCTTCTGTCGGCTCTGAGCTGCTAGCAATCTCTTCTTAATAAGTCAACTTTGTCTGAAGCTTCACGAATTATGTCGGGACCCAGTACCAGTCTATTGCCCGGTTCAACCTAACATGCGGGAGATTTACAAGGCCTGCCATATAATGCTTCAAATGGCGACATCCCCAAGCTTGCTTGGTAACTGTTATTATAAGAGAACTCGACCAAATGCAAGTGGTCTTCCCATGATCGGGCAAAGTCAACAATACAATCCCGCAACAAGTCTTCCAGTATACGGTTCACCCTCTCGGTCTGGCCATCAGTTTGAGGATGATAAGTGGTGCTCATATTCAATGTTGTCCCCAGTTCCTCTTGGAAAGCTTCCTAGAATTTACTAGTGAATATAGGGTCACAATCACTTACAATGCTACTGGGGACTCCATGTAATCGGACAATTTCTTTGAAATAAATCTTTGCTATATTTTGTGTTGTTCTAGTCGATTTAACAGGAATAAAATGGGCGGTTTTTGTGAGACAATCAACAATCACCCATATACTGTCATTGCCTTTTCCAGTTCTGAAACACCCCACCTCCGTTAGGGTCACTCTCAAAGGGAATGCCCTAATTTTGGTGGAGGTTTATAAGTATAAGTCACAGATATACAAGACAGATATAAGAACACATATTTTTGAACAGCAGAAAACAACAACTTTTATTTCATTAAAATATGTGTTACACAATCCATGCCATAATTTGTTTTACAATACTTCCAAAAACATAACATTTCATAACTGTCTTGATTACATCATTTAAAGAAGCATAAAGAAAACATAAATAAACTGCAAAAGTCCCATAGTTGCTGTCCAAAGCCATAGTCCAAAACGAAAAGGTCCAAGCAATACATTCTCTCTTCAAGCTGGATATGAAGGCTGGTCAAGCTGCGGTATTCCCTCCCTGTGGACCTGGGGGGGGGGGAAACGGAAGAAAAGTAGAGTCAGACATAAAGCCTGAGTAAGTCTAGGACTATTCAGTCTATGAATAAAGAACTGGGTATGATAAGTATAAACTAGAAATGGGAAACCACCATATACTTAGTTAAGTTGTCTAGGGTCGAATATACTATCGTACCCCATATCAATCTCTGAACCCATATAAACTAGTTCCCAACCGGCACCCCATAATCAGGGTGAAGTGATCCATTTTATGATGATCGGCTCCTATTCGCATAGTTACATGTGTCTTACGGCCCCCGATGTTGTAGTTACCTATGCTGGTCCCACCATGGGGTGTATCAAGTCCCATGGTGGCGGCCCGACACAATCCTAGAATGCACAGGTATGCTACTGGTGCCCAGTGCCTTATTTTTCTGCGCCAGAGTGTGTGCACGCCCGCACCCCGTTAGAACCTACACTGCTGCACCACCGCCGTCGATTTGACCTCTTACAATCAGCCCAGTAATCGTGCCCCACCCAGCCTAGTTTCAGGGTATCATGATACCTTGTAGGGTTACTGCGAAAAGGGTCCTCCGCTACTAGGTTTTCTATTTCTAGCCAACATGCTAAGTTGGTTAAGTGTTTTATAAACCTAACCCCCCAATCAGTCTGTTTAGTTTAGCATGTTCCATCTTGATTAAGTATTAATATAATTTACTTAATCCTATCAATTCTGACTCAGCCTTAATTGTCTTATCAAAACCTTGACCTCTCACATTAGACAGGTATTGTTGTGGCTGCCTGTTGCCGGTTGGGTCCGGGCAGTCTTACGCCACAACTCAGTCTAACCTCGGGTCCTTATTGGGCTCCATGTTTAACCACCCACATTGGATAGGTATTGTTGTGACTACTGGACAGCCGGGCGGTTCCGGGCAGGTTTACATCTCAACTCAATCCAACCTCGGGTTAAACACATCGTATTTTCTACATTTACATATTTTGTCTCTTTTCTTTTTATATGTAAATATTTGCGTCCCATTATTCAAAATCAATTTAAGCTAATGGTGTAAAGGTTTACACCAATCATGGGCCCAACCCATTCTTGAATTTGGGCCCATCTACTTTTATATTTTCACTTATTAATTAATTTGGCCCAACGCTATTTCCCCCGTTTAATACATTCGTTTATTATAATATAATGTTGGGCTTAGCCTTTTAAGCCCAACTTAGCCACGTGAAAAAGGGGAGGCTTAAAACGTGATTATATACACAAAAAGGGGAATGTGAACGCATGAACTTGCAACATAACGTTGGAACTACAAAATAGAAACTGGTGTACTTGCATTGTAGTAACATATACTTTGGTCATAAAGCATAAGTGACATGAATCAAACCATGTAAACTTGTAGTTAAGTTAAGAATCTAACTAAATTAGATATCATTATTGACACATAGTCTTAACTACAACATAAACCTATATTTTTACTTAGGCATAATGTCAAACATAAGCAAATCATGTTTATAAAATTACTATATGTTTACAAAGGTGCTTACTTTTGTTACTAATACAAAAGTATGGTTCAACTAGAATTATCCCAACCTAATTTTTATATGAATCATGGTTTTCATTCTATTCATAGAATTATAGCATAAACATATCTAAACTTACATCATGTGTAACAATACGGATTTTGTCCGGACTTAATCGACCGCTAAATCGACCAAGACCGTTCAATTCCCGCATACGTTAACTTTGGGAATACAACAACATCAGAACAATAACAGCAGACTTTTATAACATCATAATAAATGTTACATCAGAGTACAGAATATATATCAGAGTACATTAAATAAATTTACAGCGGAAGATAATTTTTTACATTACTTTAATACAGTGCAGCGGAAATAAAATAACTAAGACAGTGGAAGACTTTTCTATGCTCTGGACACAGCTTTGAGCTTCAATCCAGGATCCTGCTAAAGAGATAAATATCTGCAAAAAGCTACTCGACTGCCCGTGTGGAAAAGAGGGCACCCGAGTTTGCAAAAGTGGAAACAAACAACGGGTCAGTCGTGGGACTGGTGTGAGGATTCTTAACTAATATAACTAATAGTAATAAGGCAAATCCAAGGACCACGCCGCTAAAGCGGAACGGGTTTTATTCCAATGGATTGCCGTGCATAATTTAAGTAAATCGTCAAAACAACGCAATGCTTTGTAGAAAAATGAAACCATCATAAGACCCAAGTCCCATCACACAATGCAACGCAAACCGGAGGATAGGGTTTTACCTTATAATGGTCAAACATGCTTGATACGATAAAAACGATATTATTATTAGTGTGTATATGTTTTAAAACATTTCAAAGTAAATGTATCAATCCTAGGAAGCATAGGTACCATATGCTATGCCTCCATACTAGTAATACAATCAAAACCGCAAGGGTCGTATTTGGAATTTGGATTTCCATCTGAGTCAAGGCTAGGGAGGAGCTCCTTACCGATTCGAGACACTCTAGCTAATGCCCCAGGATCCCCCGCAGTGAACCCTTGGAAATGGCAGGGCCGGTCCTCACATACAGCTTAGAGGATTAGTTATTCCTAAGCACACGTTCCCCGGTCCTATAGGACCTATCCGAGGCGCCTCATTCCATCATCCACATAAGTAAAATGTCAGGGCTGGTAGGTCACTGACACCACTCTAGCTAGAAAGAAACGTGCTGCTCTCCCTGCGTTCCCTTCTCCCGTTTTAGACTCCGCCGGTGTGTGAGGCTCGTGAAGTCACGCTATACACAAAGCTATGCCTAAACAGGCTATGCTTTGATCATCCCACAAGGCCTGCTTTTCAACAAAGCCTTGATCATATGCATCTTAGCATGCCACATCGTCAATCCATACTATACCATTGATTTCTACCAACATATAACCTCTGAGCTCATACGTCTCAGAGAAGGGTGTAAAACACCAAACAGATATATGTTTAGCAGAGATCAACGAATACAGTATAAAGGAATACAATGTCAGACATACAATCCATTTACGCGCTTATGCTCTGGGTTTGAGCGAAAGCCAAACCCGTGCAATCAACACTACGTCCGGACGGCTACTACTGTCGCCCCTTCAAGGTAGCTACTCCCATCATGGGTCTCAATAGCAACACACCCATTCGATGTGAAGATCGTCGGTCTTCAATCACCGTCTTCAACTCTTCGAACGTCGTATCATTATTTGGAATGAGAGTAAACTCGGACTTTCCAAATAATTCTCGCATATATAAATTTGCAAACCATTTTATATCGTTATTTATTCTTTTATAAATATAAATATCGTCCATTCATTTCATGCATATAAATATATCGTCCATTCATTAATCGTGTCAAAGAATTTATAATTCAACAATTTATTCTTTTTATTTCAACAATCATACAAAATAAAAATGATATTTTATTTTATATCATTTCATTAAAGCCATCATATATACAATTAAAGTCTTTTAAACGTTTAATTCTTTTCAAATAAAAAGGACCTTATTTCAATATATATATAGACACGACATCAAAAATATGTTCATTTTTACTATATGAACATGATCTTAAAAATATATTTATTTTTAATATGGTAGCATAAACCTTAAGTATGTTTGAATATCATACATATATTAACGCTATCTCAATATTTGCCTTTCATTTCATATGCAGTAATACTACTCTAAACATGAATTTTTATTTCATATGCGGTTTCTTGATTATGCATTTCATATGCGACTTCATGCTTTTTTTAAACATGTTAAATTTTCATATGCGGTTCATGCTTCTAAATCATGTTTCATTTCATATTTATATCTTTTTATTCGCATGTGAAATGTAAATAAAAATTCCCTTCTTATTTTCATCTTTTTATTTACATGCGAAATGTAAATAAAAGTTTCATTCTTATTTTCTTCTTTTTATTTACATGTGAAAAGTAAATAAAAGTTTCATTCTTATTTTCATTCTTTTATTTACATGCGAAATGTAAATAAAAGTTTCATTACTTATTTTCATTCTTTTATTTACATGCGAAATGTAAATAAAAGTTTCATTACTTATTTTCATTCTTTTATTTACACGCGAAATGTAAATAAAAGTTTCATTACTTATTTTCATTCTTTTATTTACATGCGAAATGTAAATAAAAGTTTCATTACTTATTTATATAAAATATATAAATAATATAACCATTTCATGTTTACATTCATTTATTCATTTATAACATGAAAATATTCATTGCTTTATGGTTCATTTTCCATTTTCGATCACTTTCTTAATTCAGTGATCTTAACTACTTAATTCCCTTTCAATTTAATTAAAGATTTAATTAAAATCTTATTTAGTTTTAATCTTCCAAAGTCATTATTAAATGATTATTCAATTTTTAGGGAATTAATTCTATCATAAATTTGGGTTAAAGAATAAATGTTATTTAAAACATAATTCACGATAAACCCAAATTTAAATTTCATAAATTTCCCATTTAATATATATAATTAGACATCATTTATTTCAGAGTATTTCATTTAATCTTAAATAAAATATTAATCATCTTCGATTTCCTTTATAAAATGTATAACATAATTTATACGGGTTAAAATGGAGTTACTATTTTAAAATGGACTGAATAGCCCAATTCATTTTCCTTATCCATTTATTATGTTTATCTTTACATTTTATTATTTAATAGCGGGCCAGACCTCTCACATTAGGCCTACAACTTGTGGATGCTGGATATGCCGGTTGGTTCCGGGCAGACTTCTACCACAGGTTGGGCTTAACCTCGTGTCTTGACCCAATTCGTATTTGCGCACTTGGACCTCTCACATTAGGCCCAACATTTATGGCTGCTGGATATGCCGGTTGGTTCCGGGCAGACTTCCGCCATAAATGTGTCCTAACCTCGTGTCCAGGTACAATTAATAATTATAATTATAATTATCTCTTAAAAGTATTATTTTAAAACATTTCATATTTTAGAATATCTAATTTCTAAAATATCATTCATTCTTTTACTTATCCTTTCATTTCAGTAAACAATAATCTTTCCATATTAATATCATAAAACTATTCCCAAAATGTCTCAATTGTAATATCAAAACTTACCATTTTGATATTAAATGAAATCTTCCTCAATTAATCCATTTATGTTAAATTTTACAATCAAATCTTCTAAATTTACAAGTTAACATAAAAACGAGATTTTTCAATTCAAATCTTCATTATTATAATTGGAATGAAATCTTATCAATTTAAACTTTTTATTTCATCCTTTTTAAATGTGCAATCTTCTTAATTAAATCGTCCATTAATTCCATTAATTGAGTAGATAATGAAAATATTTCAAGTTCCTCAACAACGCTAATTATATATTCACTTCCATGTACAACTTTCATGCGCAATATCCATATATAATTTTTTTTTATATTTTTAATCAGAAACACTACGAATATATTTATTTACATATTTTACTCAAAAATGCTTAAAATAAACTTGCATTCATGTTTTTGACATAACAATAAAAATAAAGTTGCATTCATATTTTTATGTAAATAAAAATAGAGTTTCATTCATATTTTAACAGAACGATGCAAATAAAGTTTGCATTTATATTTTATCAAAACAGTGCAAATAATGTTTGCATTCATATTTTATCAAAACAGTGCAATTAAGTTTCCATTCTTACTTTATCAAAAACAATGCAATTAATGTTGCATTTATATTTTATAATAAACAATGCAATTAAGTTTGCATTCTTATTTTATCAAAAACAATGCAATTATAATTACTTTCTAAATTTACCTAACTCGCTAAAAATAAGTTATCAATCTTATTTTAACTTAAACAATGAAAATATATTTATTTCCTACTTTCACTTAACGCGCTAAAAATATACCAACACTCATATTTTTACATAAACGCTGGAAATAAGGTTGCATTCCTATTGTGACATTAACTATGAAAATAAGTTTATTTTCTTAAATTTTATTAAGACGCTAAGACTATTTTAATAATCTTATTCTTACTTAAGTGCTAAAAATATAATATAAATTTGCTATTTACACTCACGCACTAAAATGTGGTTATTTTCCTATTTACATGACCGCACTAAAATTATGGTCATCTTCCAATTCACATGACCGCATACAAAAATTAATAACACACAAAATATGGTGTCGCGCTTGCATATCAATAAAATGATAAATAACATAATATGGGGTGTTCAAATCCATTTCAAACCATTCAATGAGCAACATGTAGATTAATGTTAAGCATTCATGTCGACAAACAATAATGACAACATACAATAAGGTATTAAATCTTCATGTCATCGCATATAATAACATCATAAGGTGTAGTGTCACATTTTTATGTCAAGATCCCAACTTTTTTTTTTTTTCTAAATCTAAATAAGATAAGATTTTTTTTTATATATATAATATAAAAATCCTAACTTGATTTATAAATATAATTAAAAGATTTAAAATTCCTTTTACAATATAAAAATCCTAACTTGATTTATAAATATAATTAAAAGTTTTAAACTTTCTTTTATAATATAAAAATCCTATCTTTATAAATTTTAAATATAAATCTAATCTTTATTCTTAACACATCATAAAAGATCAAATTTTTATTCTCAAAACAACATAAAATACAAAATCTAATTTTTTTATTTGTCAAAACAACATAAAAAAAAAAAAAGATCAAATCCATTCGTGTAGATTCCAACAACGCAATTCATATGACAATCATCCAAACACAAATCCAAACCCAAGCATCCACATGTAGTCATACATCACGGATCTAATTCACTTCTCATTAAATTATTTAAATAACAAAAAATAATAATTAAATTAAATTAAATTAAAAATAGAATCTCACATTGATTTTTGCTGAAAATTTGACTGTCTCGGATTCAGCTCTGGTTGGTGCCATCGCAAAGAGCTCGGAAAGACGAGTCCAACGCAATTTACGGTTCGTCAATCGGACCTCGTACGAGAGAGTTATGATTTATTAAAGTTGGACATAATTAAATAATTAATTAATATTTGTGAAAAATACCTAAAAATTTCACTGTCTCAGAATTGGACAAAATTAGTGTCCACGCGTCCATCTCGTCGCCACGATCCCAACGCACCTGAAATCGTCGAATTTCGACTTCGTATGAGTGAGTTATGCAATTTTAAAGTTCTGGAAATTAATTAAATAATTTAAAAATAAAATAGAAAATACCCCAGAAATCGTTGACCACGGGTTACTGTAGCAGCCGAAACTTTGACCGCGTTTTTCTCCCTGCTCCGACCACCTGCGACACCGCCGTCTCCACCGATGGATTCCCCTTCCCGAGCAGCTCCACCGCCCCAAACGCCATCGCCTGAAACATCCCCGACCGCCGCCGACGAGCCGTCTAACTTTGCACGTACCCCCCTCCGATCCGCCGCCTCGCTTTACCAAATCGCCTGAAACTTGGCGAGCACCTCCACCTCACGTAGACGAAGAACTTCCGTGTTCGTGACTTCGTCTAATTCTTCCTCGATTCACGGGAATTTCTTGATTTACGTTTTGAGCTTCTGAATTTCGAAAACAGCGAGCTTTAAGACGAGATTCCGGCGAATCCGAGCGCTGTTTGACAAAACCGACTACACCATTAGCTTCGTATCGTCGAGACCTTCGAGATGACATATAATTTGCTATGGTTTGAAGAGATTTTATTTTCGACAAATTTTTGATTGAGGAAGAAGACAGCCATTGACAAGAGGAGGAAGGAAGGGAAAAAGATGGCTGCTGTACAATTTCGAATTTCACCCTAAATTCTGAGGAAAAAGATAATATATACTATGGGTCTAATTTTGGTTTGGGCCCAAGTATCATTACGTGTCCACTTACTAAATTTTCAACTGTTTTCTTCAATTCAAAAATTCTTATAAATACATGCTGATTTCAAAATTAATAAAATTTTAAACATAATTATTTCGGGTCATTACGAATCCAACGAACCTGATTTCGTAATTTTCCGAGTCCGTATGAATTTATTATGAATTTCCGAAGTCTGAAAATATGCTATTTTTCACTGTAAAAATTATACCGGCCACAAAATAATTCCAAAAATTATAAATTTTAGAATTTAACCTTATTTTAATATTCCGAATCCATAGAAACTGGTCTCGTCGAATTCGGAGTTCGTTTGCAAAAATTCCATTTTTCAGGCATATATTTTTAATATTTAAAAATACCAAAAATAGTGGAATTTTTCCGAAACTCAAAAATATAAGTTCTTATAGTCATTTTTATATGTAAACAACATTCTGAAACCAATGGAGATGGTTTCGGGTCCTAATTCCTTATTCTGCAAAAATTTTACGTTTCGGGCCTTATATATAATATATACGAATTCTATAGCGTTTTTCTGAAAATTTAATTTTCTCATAACTTACAATTTATAAACTGGAATCTTAATTTCTAAAACTCTTTGGAAAGATATTTTCAATACGGTCCTAGCGTTTCTTGTTTCGTCCAATTCCGATTTATATTTTATTTTTATATAATTTTTCAAAGTTGGAATTTCAAATCTAAAATTATCGCGCCGTTTTCAGGCTCGGAATGGATTTAATATAAATTTCAAGTTCGCGCTCGAAATAAAATAAGTTTTTCATCGTTATTATTTAAAATAAATAATTTTAAATATATTCATTCATTAAAATTTCTTAAAATAAAATTTTAAAATTAACCCCAAAAATCAGGGTTGTTACAGTCGCCCCCACTTAAAATCTTTTCGTCCTCGAAAAGGAACTAAGGTAAAAGTTGTTTAATTAACTAACTAAATTTTAATTTCTCTTATTAATTTCATTTGTTGACTAACTTATCAAATACATATATACTTTTATATATTTAAAAATCTTATCTTCTGAAATAGGATTATATATATAATCAAAATACTTTAATTATAAGCTTATCACTCTGAACTCATTCTAGGGCATTACTAACCCCATCTCTAATGAGTATTCTCATTCTAGGATACTGCTGATCCTATCTCTAATGAGTATTCTTATTGGACATTACTAATCCAATCTCTGATGAGTCTTTTGTTCAGTTCTAACGAGTTGTACCCCAAAGATTTGGGCTAACCAAAGCTCTGATACCAACTGTAACGATACGGATTTTGTCCGGACTTAATCGACCGCTAAATCGACCAAGACCGTTCAATTCCCGCATACGTTAACTTTGGGAATACAACAACATCAGAACAATAACAGCAGACTTTTATAACATCATAATAAATGTTACATCAGAGTACAAAATATATATCAGAGTACATTAAATAAATTTACAGCGGAAGATAATTTTTTACATTACTTTAATACAGTGCAGCGGAAATAAAATAACTAAGACAGTGGAAGACTTTTCTATGCTCTGGACACAGCTTTGAGCTTCAATCCAGGATCCTGCTAAAGAGATAAATATCTGCAAAAAGCTACTCGACTGCCCGTGTGGAAAAGAGGGCACCCGAGTTTGCAAAAGTGGAAACAAACAACGGGTCAGTCGTGGGACTGGTGTGAGGATTCTTAACTAATATAACTAATAGTAATAAGGCAAATCCAAGGACCACGCCGCTAAAGCGGAACGGGTTTTATTCCAATGGATTGCCGTGCATAATTTAAGTAAATCGTCAAAACAACGCAATGCTTTGTAGAAAAATGAAACCATCATAAGACCCAAGTCCCATCACACAATGCAACGCAAACCGGAGGATAGGGTTTTACCTTATAATGGTCAAACATGCTTGATACGATAAAAACGATATTATTATTAGTGTGTATATGTTTTAAAACATTTCAAAGTAAATGTATCAATCCTAGGAAGCATAGGTACCATATGCTATGCCTCCATACTAGTAATACAATCAAAACCGCAAGGGTCGTATTTGGAATTTGGATTTCCATCTGAGTCAAGGCTAGGGAGGAGCTCCTTACCGATTCGAGACACTCTAGCTAATGCCCCAGGATCCCCCGCAGTGAACCCTTGGAAATGGCAGGGCCGGTCCTCACATACAGCTTAGAGGATTAGTTATTCCTAAGCACACGTTCCCCGATCCTATAGGACCTATCCGAGGCGCCTCATTCCATCATCCACATAAGTAAAATGTCAGGGCTGGTAGGTCACTGACACCACTCTAGCTAGAAAGAAACGTGCTGCTCTCCCTGCGTTCCCTTCTCCCGTTTTAGACTCCGCCGGTGTGTGAGGCTCGTGAAGTCACGCTATACACAAAGCTATGCCTAAACAGGCTATGCTTTGATCATCCCACAAGGCCTGCTTTTCAACAAAGCCTTGATCATATGCATCTTAGCATGCCACATCGTCAATCCATACTATACCATTGATTTCTACCAACATATAACCTCTGAGCTCATACGTCTCAGAGAAGGGTGTAAAACACCAAACAGATATATGTTTAGCAGAGATCAACGAATACAGTATAAAGGAATACAATGTCAGACATACAATCCATTTACGCGCTTATGCTCTGGGTTTGAGCGAAAGCCAAACCCGTGCAATCAACACTACGTCCGGACGGCTACTACTGTCGCCCCTTCAAGGTAGCTACTCCCATCATGGGTCTCAATAGCAACACACCCATTCGATGTGAAGATCGTCGGTCTTCAATCACCGTCTTCAACTCTTCGAACGTCGTATCATTATTTGGAATGAGAGTAAACTCGGACTTTCCAAATAATTCTCGCATATATAAATTTGCAAACCATTTTATATCGTTATTTATTCTTTTATAAATATAAATATCGTCCATTCATTTCATGCATATAAATATATCGTCCATTCATTAATCGTGTCAAAGAATTTATAATTCAACAATTTATTCTTTTTATTTCAACAATCATACAAAATAAAAATGATATTTTATTTTATATCATTTCATTAAAGCCATCATATATACAATTAAAGTCTTTTAAACGTTTAATTCTTTTCAAATAAAAAGGACCTTATTTCAATATATATAGACACGACATCAAAAATATGTTCATTTTTACTATATGAACATGATCTTAAAAATATATTTATTTTTAATATGGTAGCATAAACCTTAAGTATGTTTGAATATCATACATATATTAACGCTATCTCAATATTTGCCTTTCATTTCATATGCAGTAATACTACTCTAAACATGAATTTTTATTTCATATGCGGTTTCTTGATTATGCATTTCATATGCGACTTCATGCTTTTTTTAAACATGTTAAATTTTCATATGCGGTTCATGCTTCTAAATCATGTTTCATTTCATATTTATATCTTTTTATTCGCATGTGAAATGTAAATAAAAATTCCCTTCTTATTTTCATCTTTTTATTTACATGCGAAATGTAAATAAAAGTTTCATTCTTATTTTCTTCTTTTTATTTACATGTGAAAAGTAAATAAAAGTTTCATTCTTATTTTCATTCTTTTATTTACATGCGAAATGTAAATAAAAGTTTCATTACTTATTTTCATTCTTTTATTTACATGCGAAATGTAAATAAAAGTTTCATTACTTATTTTCATTCTTTTATTTACACGCGAAATGTAAATAAAAGTTTCATTACTTATTTTCATTCTTTTATTTACATGCGAAATGTAAATAAAAGTTTCATTACTTATTTATATAAAATATATAAATAATATAACCATTTCATGTTTACATTCATTTATTCATTTATAACATGAAAATATTCATTGCTTTATGGTTCATTTTCCATTTTCGATCACTTTCTTAATTCAGTGATCTTAACTACTTAATTCCCTTTCAATTTAATTAAAGATTTAATTAAAATCTTATTTAGTTTTAATCTTCCAAAGTCATTATTAAATGATTATTCAATTTTTAGGGAATTAATTCTATCATAAATTTGGGTTAAAGAATAAATGTTATTTAAAACATAATTCACGATAAACCCAAATTTAAATTTCATAAATTTCCCATTTAATATATATAATTAGACATCATTTATTTCAGAGTATTTCATTTAATCTTAAATAAAATATTAATCATCTTCGGTTTCCTTTATAAAATGTATAACATAATTTATACGGGTTAAAATGGAGTTACTATTTTAAAATGGACTGAATAGCCCAATTCATTTTCCTTATCCATTTATTATGTTTATCTTTACATTTTATTATTTAATAGCGGGCCAGACCTCTCACATTAGGCCTACAACTTGTGGATGCTGGATATGCCGGTTGGTTCTGGGCAGACTTCTACCACAGGTTGGGCTTAACCTCGTGTCTTGACCCAATTCGTATTTGCGCACTTGGACCTCTCACATTAGGCCCAACATTTATGGCTGCTGGATATGCCGGTTGGTTCCGGGCAGACTTCCGCCATAAATGTGTCCTAACCTCGTGTCCAGGTACAATTAATAATTATAATTATAATTATCTCTTAAAAGTATTATTTTAAAACATTTCATATTTTAGAATATCTAATTTCTAAAATATCATTCATTCTTTTACTTATCCTTTCATTTCAGTAAACAATAATCTTTCCATATTAATATCATAAAACTATTCCCAAAATGTCTCAATTGTAATATCAAAACTTACCATTTTGATATTAAATGAAATCTTCCTCAATTAATCCATTTATGTTAAATTTTACAATCAAATCTTCTAAATTTACAAGTTAACATAAAAACGAGATTTTTCAATTTAAATCTTCATTATTATAATTGGAATGAAATCTTATCAATTTAAACTTTTTATTTCATCCTTTTTAAATGTGCAATCTTCTTAATTAAATCGTCCATTAATTCCATTAATTGAGTAGATAATGAAAATATTTCAAGTTCCTCAACAACGCTAATTATATATTCACTTCCATGTACAACTTTCATGCGCAATATCCATATATAATTTTTCTTTTATATTTTTAATCAGAAACACTACGAATATATTTATTTACATATTTTACTCAAAAATGCTTAAAATAAACTTGCATTCATGTTTTTGACATAACAATAAAAATAAAGTTGCATTCATATTTTTATGTAAATAAAAATAGAGTTTCATTCATATTTTAACAGAACGATGCAAATAAAGTTTGCATTTATATTTTATCAAAACAGTGCAAATAATGTTTGCATTCATATTTTATCAAAACAGTGCAATTAAGTTTCCATTCTTACTTTATCAAAAACAATGCAATTAATGTTGCATTTATATTTTATAATAAACAATGCAATTAAGTTTGCATTCTTATTTTATCAAAAACAATGCAATTATAATTACTTTCTAAATTTACCTAACTCGCTAAAAATAAGTTATCAATCTTATTTTAACTTAAACAATGAAAATATATTTATTTCCTACTTTCACTTAACGCGCTAAAAATATACCAACACTCATATTTTTACATAAACGCTGGAAATAAGGTTGCATTCCTATTGTGACATTAACTATGAAAATAAGTTTATTTTCTTAAATTTTATTAAGACGCTAAGACTATTTTAATAATCTTATTCTTACTTAAGTGCTAAAAATATAATATAAATTTGCTATTTACACTCACGCACTAAAATGTGGTTATTTTCCTATTTACGTGACCGCACTAAAATTATGGTCATCTTCCAATTCACATGACCGCATACAAAAATTAATAACACACAAAATATGGTGTCGCGCTTGCATATCAATAAAATGATAAATAACATAATATGGGGTGTTCAAATCCATTTCAAACCATTCAATGAGCAACATGTAGATTAATGTTAAGCATTCATGTCGACAAACAATAATGACAACATACAATAAGGTATTAAATCTTCATGTCATCGCATATAATAACATCATAAGGTGTAGTGTCACATTTTTGTGTCAAGATCCCAACTTTTTTTTTTTTTTCTAAATCTAAATAAGATAAGATTTTTTTTATATATATAATATAAAAATCCTAACTTGATTTATAAATATAATTAAAAGATTTAAAATTCCTTTTACAATATAAAAACCCTAACTTGATTTATAAATATAATTAAAAGTTTTAAACTTTCTTTTATAATATAAAAATCCTATCTTTATAAATTTTAAATATAAATCTAATCTTTATTCTTAACACATCATAAAAGATCAAATTTTTATTCTCAAAACAACATAAAATACAAAATCTAATTTTTTTATTTGTCAAAACAACATAAAAAAAAAAGATCAAATCCATTCGTGTAGATTCCAACAACGCAATTCATATGACAATCATCCAAACACAAATCCAAACCCAAGCATCCACATGTAGTCATACATCACGGATCTAATTCACTTCTCATTAAATTATTTAAATAACAAAAAATAATAATTAAATTAAATTAAATTAAAAATAGAATCTCACATTGATTTTTGCTGAAAATTTGACTGTCTCGGATTCAGCTCTGGTTGGTGCCATCGCAAAGAGCTCGGAAAGACGAGTCCAACGCAATTTACGGTTCGTCAATCGGACCTCGTACGAGAGAGTTATGATTTATTAAAGTTGGACATAATTAAATAATTAATTAATATTTGTGAAAAATACCTAAAAATTTCACTATCTCAGAATTGGACAAAATTAGTGTCCACGCGTCCATCTCGTCGCCACGATCCCAACGCACCTGAAATCGTCGAATTTCGACTTCGTATGAGTGAGTTATGCAATTTTAAAGTTCTGGAAATTAATTAAATAATTTAAAAATAAAATAGAAAATACCCCAGAAATCGTTGACCACGGGTTACTGTAGCAGCCGAAACTTTGACCGCGTTTTTCTCCCTGCTCCGACCACCTGCGACACCGCCGTCGCCACCGATGGATTCCCCTTCCCGAGCAGCTCCACCGCCCCAAACGCCATCGCCTGAAACATCCCCGACCGCCGCCGACGAGCCGTCTAACTTTGCACGTACCCCCCTCCGATCCGCCGCCTCGCTTTACCAAATCGCCTGAAACTTGGCGAGCACCTCCACCTCACGTAGACGAAGAACTTCCGTGTTCGTGACTTCGTCTAATTCTTCCTCGATTCACGGGAATTTCTTGATTTACGTTTTGAGCTTCTGAATTTTGAAAACAGCGAGCTTTAAGACGAGATTCCGGCGAATCCGAGCGTTGTTTGACAAAACCGACTACACCATTAGCTTCGTATCGTCGAGACCTTCGAGAGGACATATAATTTGCTATGGTTTGAAGAGATTTTATTTTCGACAAATTTTTGATTGAGGAAGAAGACAGCCATTGACAAGAGGAGGAAGGAAGGGAAAAAGATGGCTGCTGTACAATTTCGAATTTCACCCTAAATTCTGAGGAAAAAGATAATATATACTATGGGTCTAATTTTGGTTTGGGCCCAAGTATCATTACGTGTCCACTTACTAAATTTTCAACTGTTTTCTTCAATTCAAAAATTCTTATAAATACATGCTGATTTCAAAATTAATAAAATTTTAAACATAATTATTTCGGGTCATTACGAATCCAACGAACCTGATTTCGTAATTTTCCGATTCCGTATGAATTTATTATGAATTTCCGAAGTCTGAAAATATGCTATTTTTCACTGTAAAAATTATACCGGCCACAAAATAATTCCAAAAATTATAAATTTTAGAATTTAACCTTATTTTAATATTCCGAATCCATAGAAACTGGTCTCGTCGAATTCGGAGTTCGTTTGCAAAAATTCCATTTTTCAGGCATATATTTTTAATATTTAAAAATACCAAAAATAGTGGAATTTTTCCGAAACTCAAAAATATAAGTTCTTATAGTCATTTTTATATGTAAACAACATTCTGAAACCAATGGAGATGGTTTCGGGTCCTAATTCCTTATTCTGCAAAAATTTTACGTTTCGGGCCTTATATATAATATATACGAATTCTATAGCGTTTTTCTGAAAATTTAATTTTCTCATAACTTACAATTTATAAACTGGAATCTTAATTTCTAAAACTCTTTGGAAAGATATTTTCAATACGGTCCTAGCGTTTCTTGTTTCGTCCAATTCCGATTTATATTTTATTTTTATATAATTTTTCAAAGTTGGAATTTCAAATCTAAAATTATCGCGCCGTTTTCAGGCTCGGAATGGATTTAATATAAATTTCAAGTTCGCGCTCGAAATAAAATAAGTTTTTCATCGTTATTATTTAAAATAAATAATTTTAAATATATTCATTCATTAAAATTTCTTAAAATAAAATTTTAAAATTAACCCCAAAAATCAGGGTTGTTACATCATGGTTTTTATTTTATCTATGCAAACTTGCAAGAGGAATGAAATTCAAATGTAATTCTAATGTAACTTATGATAACAACATGAGCCTAAAAACATGTTTTTCAATTGGGCATAATAACGAACATAGTTTAGTCATGTTCATAAAATTAATACAAATTTACAAAGATGCGTGCTTTTGTCACTATCACAAAAATATGATTTTTATACTTGAACTATGATGCCAATTCCAACATAACTTCATATGAATCATAATGCTTAGGTGAATCAAATTACACTAAAGATGACCATAGAATTTTACATCATGTTGTCATAACAATAGATCATGGGCTTGCATGAATTCCAATTAAAATATCATAACATATAGTTGTTAACATGAATCATATACTTGCATGAATCTTAAATAAATTATTAGAACATATAGTTGTTAACATGAATCATATACTTGCATGAATCTTAAATAAATTATTACAACATATAGTTGTTACTTTCAACATGAATCATATGCTTGCAATTATCAAATGGGTGTTGTAAATAACTACCACAAACATGTAGTTTTCAATATGAATCATATGCTTGCATAAGTCCCAATCAAAATTCCACAACATGTGGTTGTCAGCATAAGCCACATACTTGTATGAATCAAACCATAGCATTGCCAAATCGTTAGAATCAAAATAATATACAAATATAAGTCATTATCGCCACAATTCCATTTCGTTTCCAATGCAAATCGCGTACTTGCAAATATCCAATCGTATACCATAATATTCCCAAATCGTTTTGCATCAAAGCAACCTACAAATATATATTATTATCGTCACAATCCCATTTCTTACATTACACAAATCAACACAATTATTTAATTCATATCGGAATAGCACTCTACTTACAGCGTATGACGAATCTTCAATTCAGAAATCTGAATTCTGAATTTGGAGATGCTATCCTTTGTTGTAGGCGTTGTTTTGATTGATTTGACGTTGCTTTAAGCTTTTGATTTATCCCTAATTGTCTCTCTATTTCCGACGGCTATCTTTATTCTCTCCTCAGCAACATGACGGTCTCAGCTCTATTTTAGTTTGTGTGAATTAGGGTTAGCCTTAGGTCCTTTTTATAGAGTTTGTGAGTTGATTTAGACCGTCGATGATGCTTGGTTCAATAATAGCCGTTCGTTTGAAGGAGAGACCAACCAGGAGCTGACACCTAGCCCTAGTGACAAAGCAAGACTCAGAAAATCGACCAAACACAGACCAGGCCAGCCAGGGTGGGCTGGGTTCGACCTGGCTTTGGGGCCAGGTCGACAGCCCAGTCGACACCGTGTCGACTTGGCTGTCGACACGGGTTACCCAGGTCGACAGCCCTGTCGACCTGGCTAGCCCAGGTCGACTGCCAAGTCGACATGGGTGCCTTAGGCGTGAATTTTCCCGCCCTGGCCAATTGGGCCCGATTTTGAATTTTAAACTTGTTTTTCTGAGCTTCTTTCGTCTGTTTTGAATTTTAACCTGAATTCTGAAACTTCCGGAGGCCATATCTTCTTCATACGGACTCCGTTTTTCGAAAACTCGGACTCTATTTCGCGTATTTTTCCGAGACGAACACAATGGCGTATCCCGTTTCCCTTAATTCTTTGATTTGAAATTAATTATACTTTAATTTGTGAATTTCACTGTTATAGAATACACGGGGTGTTACATTCTCCCCCACTTAAAAGGATTTCGTCCCCGAAATCTTCAAGTTTAGGAAAAATATATATGTCCTAACATCCAAACATCCATCTACTCATCCATCAAACACGAGCATCCATTGTCCTTAAAAGACTTCTAATGCTTCATGATCATATGCGAAGTGTGTGTGGGTACATGTACTTATCTAATGCAAAATCAGGCGGTCTACTGATTCAGTTGACCTCCTTAATGCGAATTATGTAAGTGCCATGAATCCATTATGTATGCAAATTTTCCTATTCATGATTCTACATGAGTGCACAATCATTCATATAAATGCAACATCCAAATGACAACACATTAAAGTTCAACCATATACGAATGCAAACATATATGCATATGCAATATGAAGTGACTGAGCCGATCTAAAACCTAGATTGTGTGTGTATATGCAACCACGAGCAACCACTAGCGACCGCTTGCAACCATTTCGCAATCATAACATGTTTCAATTACATGTTTACATCCAAAAAGATTCTACCTATGGTTCTCAAGATAGGATCGAGGAGAGAAATAGGATAAAACAAAGCATCTAGAATAAGTTAACGATGTACCGCCAGAAGGTCCGGTCTGCTTCTCAGGGCAGTCTTTGCTGATGTGTCCAGTCTTCCCACAATGAAAACATTCACCTTGCTTTCTCTTCCTCTTTCTACAATCCTTGGCTATGTGCCCTTCCGTACCACAGTAATTGCATTTCCTTTTATCACGTGAGTTGTTGTTCTTGCCTCCTTTCTCGGGGTCTACCTTCTTATTCTTAGAATCGTTGGGCTTGACCTCTTTCTTCCCTTGAGAGTTTTCTGCCTCTGTCTCCTTCTTGTCCTTATCTTCCTCGTTCAGCAATGCCATCTGCACCAACCTTTCGTACGTAGCTCCCATGGGTATATGGGTCATGGCCAAACTGTGTAATGGCTCATTCAACCCTTTGACAAAGCGGAGAGCCTTCTTGTGCGGGGTGTTGACTAGGTCCAGCCCAAACCTAGCCAGCTCATCGAATTGATTAACATACTCTTTGACTGTCATATTCCCTTGCTTAAGAAATAAGAATTTTTCCAACTGAAGACTCCTTTCAGCTTCTGAGAGAAATTTAGCCTCAAACCTTGCCCTAAAGTCCTCCCATGTTTCCACCGGTCTTTCTGCATTAGTGACTTCCCACCAGTAGGAAGCCTCACCTTTTAGTAGCCACACTGCCAGTTGTACCTTCTGCCTATCTTCTACCTCAAAGATGACGAATAAGTCCTCGGTTTCCTTTAACCAATTCCTAGCTGCCACGAAGGACTCAGTTCCATGAAAGTCCTTTCCTCCCATAGCCTTAAAATCTTTACATATCTTAGCAAAAGTGTTTCCCCGCGGAGGAGGTGGAGGAAGAGGTGCTGCTGCAGTTGGATGATTTCCTGCAGCTGGGGGAGGAGGAACGGTAGGACCTGGCTGAGTGGCCCTTGCTTCCAAGAACCGCCTAAACCAACCAGGTATTGGTACACCCTCTGGCAAGTTAAGTTCTTCGGACATGCTGAAACAAAAAGGATAGATTCAAAACGAAGGATAAGAGATAATACCTATGGCTTTGGGGGGGGGGACTTTGCCTCTTTTAAAATAAAATAATATTTTTCTTTTAAAAATGCTTCTTTAAATTTCCTTTTTGAAAATAATTTTTCAAAACTTTTTATCTTATCTGGTAAACCTATGCTCTGATACCAAGTGAAACACCCCACCTCCGTTAGGGTCACTCTCAAAGGGAATGCCCTAATTTTGGTGGAGGTTTATAAGTATAAGTCACAGATATACAAGACAGATATAAGAACACATATTTTTGAACAGCGGAAAACAACAACTTTTATTTCATTAAAATATGTGTTACACAATCCATGCCATAATTTGTTTTACAATACTTCCAAAAACATAACATTTTCATAACTGTCTTGATTACATCATTTAAAGAAGCATAAAGAAAACATAAATAAACTGCAAAAGTCCCATAGTTGCTGTCCAAAGCCATAGTCCAAAACGAAAAGGTCCAAGCAATACATTCTCTCTTCAAGCTGGATATGAAGGCTGGTCAAGCTGCGGTATTCCCTCCCTGTGGACCTGGGGGGGGAAACGGAAGAAAAGAAGACGAAAGAAAAGTAGAGTCAAACATAAAGCCTGAGTAAGTCTAGGACTATTCAGTCTATGAATAAAGAACTGGGTATGATAAGTATAAACTAGAAATGGGAAAGCACCATATACTTAGTTAAGTTGTCTATGGTCGAATATACTATCGTACCCCATATCAATCTCTGAACCCATATAAACTAGTTCCCAACTGGCACCCCATAATCAGGGTGAAGTTATCCATTTTATGATGATCGGCTCCTATTCGCATAGTTACATGTGTCTTACGGCCCCCGATGTTGTAGTTACCTATGCTGGTCCCACCATGGGGTGTATCAAGTCCCATGGTGGCGGCCCGACACAATCCTAGAATGCACAGGTATGCTACTGGTGCCCAGTGCCTTATTTTTCTGCGCCGGAGTGTGTGCACGCCTGCACCCCATTAGAACCTACACTGCTGCACCACCGCCGTCGATTTGACCTCTTACAATCAGCCCAGTAATCGTGCCCCACCCTGCCTAGTTTCAGGGTATCATGATACCTTGTAGGGTTACTGCGAAAAGGGTCCTCCGCTACTAGGTTTTCTATTTCTAGCCAACATGCTAAGTTGGTTAAGTGTTTTATAAACCTAACCCCCCAATCAGTCTGTTTAGTTTAGCATGTTCCATCTTGATTAAGTATTAATATAATTTACTTAATCCTATCAATCCTGACTCAGCCTTAATTGTCTTATTAAAGCCTTGACCTCTCACATTAGACAGGTATTGTTGTGGCTGCCTGTTGCCGGTTGGGTCCGGGCAGTCTTACGCCACAACTCAGTCTAACCTCGGGTCCTTATTGGGCTCCATGTTTAACCACCCACATTGGATAGGTATTGTTGTGACTACTGGACAGCCGGGCGGTTCCGGGCAGGTTTACATCACAACTCAATCCAACCTCGGGTTAAACACATCGTATTTTCTACATTTACATATTTTGTCTCTTTTCTTTTTATATGTAAATATTTGCGGCCCATTATTCAAAATCAATTTAAGCTAATGGTGTAAAGGTTTACACCAATCATGGGCCCAACCCAATCTTGAATTTGGGCCCATCTACTTTTATATTTTCACTTATTAATTAATTTGGCCCAACGCTATTTCCCCCGTTTAATACGTTCGTTTATTATAATATAATGTTGGGCTTAGCCTTTTAAGCCCAACTTAGCCACGTGAAAAAGGGGAGGCTTAAAACGTGATTATATACACAAAAAGGGGAATGTGAACGCATGAACTTGCAACATAACGTTGGAACTACAAAATAGAAACTGGTGTACTTGCATTGTAGTAACATATACTTTGGTCATAAAGCATAAGTGACATGAATCAAACCATGTAAACTTGTAGTTAAGTTAAGAATCTAACTAAATTAGATATCATTATTGACACATAGTCTTAACTACAACATAAACCTATATTTTTACTTAGGCATAATGTCAAACATAAGCAAATCATGTTTATAAAATTACTATATGTTTACAAAGGTGCTTACTTTTGTTACTAATACAAAAGTATGGTTCAACTAGAATTATCCCAACCTAATTTTTATATGAATCATGGTTTTCATTCTATTCATAGAATTATAGCATAAACATATCTAAACTTACATCATGGTTTTTATTTTATCTATGCAAACTTGCAAGAGGAATGAAATTCAAATGTAATTCTAATGTAACTTATGATAACAACATGAGCCTAAAAACATGTTTTTCAATTGGGCATAATAACGAACATAGTTTAGTCATGTTCATAAAATTAATACAAATTTACAAAGATGCGTGCTTTTGTCACTATCACAAAAATATGATTTTTATACTTGAACTATGGTGCCAATTCAAACATAACTTCATATGAATCATAATGCTTAGGTGAATCAAATTACACTAAAGATGACCATAGAATTTTACATCATGTTGTCATAACAATAGATCATGGACTTGCATGAATTCCAATTAAAATATCATAACATATAGTTGTTAACATGAATCATATACTTGCATGAATCTTAAATAAATTATTACAACATATAGTTGTTACTTTCAACATGAATCATATGCTTGCAATTATCAAATGGGTGTTGTAAATAACTACCACAAACATGTAGTTTTCAATATGAATCATATGCTTGCATAAGTCCCAATCAAAATTCCACAACATGTGGTTGTCAACATAAGCCACATACTTGTATGAATCAAACCATAGCATTGCCAAATCGTTAGAATCAAAATAACAAACAAATACAAGTCATTATCGCCACAATTCCATTTCGTTTCCAACGCAAATTGCGTACTTGCAAATATCCAATCGTATACCATAATATTTCCAAATCGTTTTGCATCAAAGCAACATACAAATATAGATTATTATCGCCACAATCCCATTTCTTACATTACACAAATCAACACAATTATTTAATTCATATCGGAATAGCACTCTACTTAAAGCGTATGACGAATCTTCAATTCAGAAATCTGAATTCTGAATTTGGAGATGCTATCCTTTGTTGTAGGCGTTGTTTTGATTGATTTGACGTTGCTTTAAGCTTTTGATTTATCCCTAATTGTCTCTCTATTTCCGACGGCTATCTTTAGTCTCTCCTCTGCAACATGACGGTCTCAGCTCCATTTTAGTTTGTGTGAATTAGGGTTAGCCTTAGGTCCTTTTTATAGAGTTTGTGAGTTGATTTAGACCGTCGATGAAGCTTGGTTCAATAATAGCCGTTCGTTTGAAGGAGAGACCAACCAGGAGCTGACACCTAGCCCAAGTGACAAAGCAAGACTCAGAAAATCGACCAAACACAGACCAGGCCAGCCAGGGTGGGCTGGGTTCGGCCTGGCTCTGGGGCCAGGTCGACAGCCCAGTCGACACCGTGTCGACTTGGCTGTCGACACGGGTTACCCAGGTCGACAGCCCTGTCGACCTGGCTAGCCCAGGTCGAATGCCTAGTCGACCTGGGTGCCTTAGGCGGGAATTTTCCCGCCTTGGCTAATTGGGCCCGATTTTGAATTTTAAACTTGTTTTTCTGAGCTGCTTTCGTCTGTTTTGAATTTTAACCTGAATTCTGAAACTTCCGGAGGCCATATCTTCTTCATACGGACTCCGTTTTTCGAAAACTCGGACTCTATTTCGCGTATTTTTCCGAGACGAACACAATGGCGTATCCCGTTTCCCTTAATTCTTTGATTTGAAATTAATTATACTTTTTGTGAATTTCACTGTTATAGAATACACGGGGTGTTACAAGTTCGGGGCAAGACATCGATAAAATCCATGGAAATTTGATCCCATTTCTAACTTGGAACTGGTAGTGGATGTAACAAGCCTACAGGTTTTTGCTGATCACTTTTAACTTGTTGGCAAGTAGAACACCTGCTGACATAAATGGAGATGTCTCTTTTCTCATATTTTTTCCTGCTTTTCTCATATTTTTTCGAAGCTCCACTATTTCATATAAAATGAATTTATTTCCAAACTCGAAATAAACAACCAAAATACATGAAATAGTTAAGTAAAAAGAAAAAAAAATCCCTCAAGATTTGAAAACACTTATTAGAACAACAATTAATCATGATATAAAAATCAATGAGAAGTGGAGGAGTCGTTCTTAGAAACTTCTTTGATATTGGTAACTCTTGGTGTCCATGGCAACCACGTTTCCTTTGCTCCTTCATTTCGACTGTAGTTACGATCCTAGGAGTTAGAACTCCTAGAGGAAGAAGGAGCATACGGTATAGGTTCATGAACTCCATGTTTGTCCGTGCTACAGAAAAACGACGCCATGCTTTCTAATAGTGTTAAACGTTCGGACGTAAGTTTTTGTTCGTAATGAAGTTGACGTTGGAGATCCATTTGATCTTTCTGGTAGTGGTGAATTTCACTTATCTTTTCTCTAGTTCGTAGGGAGAAAAATAATGCCATTTTTGCACATTTAGACTTTGGTGTATTTTCGGGGGTATGAAAACATTTTGGTCTACTTTTTGGTGTTTCTGGAGAAAAGTATTCCTCCGGTTCAGAACTGGTGACCGAAATATGTGACCTCTGTGCACATTTGTCGCAACTGTGAGCCATTTTGATATAATTGAACTTGTTTAAGAAAAAATATGGACTCAGAGGTAGGGGATGTAGAAAGGAGAAGGAATGAACTCATATATATAAGTTTGTCTAAGAATAGAGTAATGGTTGAAAAGATTCAAAGCATATATACCATAAAAAAATGGATAGCTCATAATTTCTTACCAATAATAGTGATAGCTTCTTAATTGCTAAAATATGAAAAAAATGAAAGCACCGGTTAGAAAAGATCTTGACAATTCATATGAGTATACCTTTAGAATTTATACATCAAGTTCAGTTCTAGAGATCAATCCAAGCTCTCTACGCAAATAAATAAAACTTGATTCGAGTAGAGGCTTGGTAAAAATGTCCGCTAGTTGATGTTCAATCTGGACATATTCAAGACATATTGTTCCTTTTTCAATATTATCTCTCAAGAAATGATGTCGAATATCATTGTGCTTTGTTCGAGAATGATTTACTGGATTTTTTGATAAGTTGATCGCACTTGTGTTATCTCAGTATATGATGGAGTTTGATAAATGAATATCAAAATCACGAAGTGTTTGTGGCATATATAGTACTTGAGTACAAGCAAGAGTTGCTGATATATACTCAGCGTCACATGTCGATAGTGTAATGCAATTTCGTTTTTTTTACTAAACCAAGAGACAGTGATTTTCCAATAAAATGGCATGTACCACTTATACTCTTTCTATCCGTACGAGAGCCTTGAAAATCAGTATCACTATAGGATACTAATTCGAATGGACAATCTTTTAGGTAGAAAAGACCAAAGTCTTTGGTATTATTAAGATACCGTATTATACGTTTTACTGCTCATAAATGTGATTCTTTAGGATTCGCTTGAAATCGTGCACATAGACAAACACTCATCATTATATCAGGACGACTTGCGGTAAGATAAAGAAGAGAACCAATCATGCTTCGATATACTTCTGGTCAACATTTTTACCATATTCATCTTTTTCAAGATGTGTAGTCGTACTCATAGGAGTAGGTTTACCAGATGTATTTTCCAAACCAAAGCGTTTGATAAGATTTCCACAGTATTTTTCTTTATTAATAAAAATACCATTAGAAAGTTGTTTGATTTGAAGACCAAGAAAATATGATAGTTCTCCCATATGAGACATTTCAAACTCCTTGGTCATTATATTTGCCAACTCTTTGCAGAGTTTCTCCTTTGTTGAACCGAACATGATATCGTCTACATATATCTGGATAAATAATATATCTTTTTGAAAATGTGTGATGAATAAAGTCTGATCAACTTTACCAATTTGAAATCCTGAGTCAGTAAGATAGCTGCATAATCGTTCATACCAAGCACGAGGTGACTGTTTTAACCCATGTAAAGCTTTCTTAGGTTTATATACGTGATCAAGATGCTTTTCATGTATGAACAAGGAGGGTTGTTCGATATATACATTCTCTTTGATAAACCTATTTAGAAAAGCATTTTTGACATCCATTTGATAAAGTTTGAAATTATGATGACAAGCAAAGGATAATAAGATTCTAATAGCTTCTAGTCGTGCAACTGGTGCAAAAGTTTCTTCATAATCGATACCTTCTTCCTGATTGTATCCTTGTGCTACTAATCTTGCTTTATTTCTGGTTATATTTCTTTGTTCATCGGCCTTATTTTTATAGACCCATTTTGACTGATCAATTGGTCTTGGAACAAGTTCCTAGACATCATTGCGCTCAAACTGATTTAGTTCTTTCTACATGGAAAAGATCCAGTAATCATCAGTTGCAGCTTCTTTTGGATTCTTAGGTTCGATATTTGAAAGAAACGCGACATGACCCATTTGATTGAGTTGAGTCCTTGTTCTAATTTGTGATGATACTTCTCCAATTACATTTTGAACTGGATTGTCTCTTAGAATTCTCGGAGGAGAACGAAATTTTGGTGGAGAAGGTATCACAATTTGCTGAGGAATATTCTCAATAATTTCAGAGTCGGAGTCATTATTTGTGATGATAGGATTTTCAGTGACAATAACTTCGTCGTCATCTGATATGTTATGAGACGGTTTATAGAATTCATTGAATGAGACATGAAGTGATTCTTCAATAGTTTTAGTTCTTTTATTAAACATACAATAGGCCTTGCTTCGTTCTGAATATCCAACAAATATTCCTTCATCGGATTTTGAATCAAATTTTCCATGATGGTCTTTCGTATTTAAAATACGGGTGCGTTTTTTACAGGTCCCTATTAAGTTTCAAAATTAGGCTCACATCCGGTCATAAACTTATTATAAATTAAGTCCCTATTTTTCAAAAATAGATCAAAAATAAAAAAATATGAAAATTAATATTTAATAAATTATGCATTCGACAAAAAAAAACACTCAAAAAAATCAAAAAACACTCAAAAAAAAAACCCAGAAAAAACAGCGAAAATATACAGTTAAATGCATAATTTTATGCACGAATTCCAATTTCTGGCATACATATGTGATAGTATTCCAGTGTTGCATCCGCATTTGATTTTTTAGCATATTTCTGTGCAAGTATTACATTATTCTTGCATAAAAATATGCAATATTTCATAACAGTTCAACTCAGTTCATTTTTATTTGCTTTCAAGTGTGCAAGTACATCCGAAACATGCACACGTATGCAACATATCTGCAGGCAAACCATTAGCATAATTTCCTTTATGCAATAATTGCATATATATTGGTAATACTTGCATACATATATGATACTTTTTTTCTCGGCGTAGACTTTTGCTATTATTTCTAGATTCTAGATTTTTTGTTTGCTCAATGCCGCATTTTTTCCTAGCACAAAATGAAGGAGGCATAACCAAAAAAGAAAAAGGCAGATGCATACAAGTAGGAAACGAATCATACAAAACTGGAGGCAGCAATTCAAAAATAGGGGGCATGTTTATATTATAAACTATGACCGGATGTGAGCTTAGTTAAGTTTTCTTTTAGGGATGTGTGCCTAATTTTCACTTAAAATAAAGCACTTAGAACCAAAAACTTTGAAGTATGAAATATTTGTCTTTCTTTGATTAAATAACTCATAAGATGTATTCTTGGTGAGAGGTCGAATGGATACACGATTCAAAACATAACATGCAGCTGCAACAGCTTCTGCCCAAAAATGTTTTGGTAAAGTGGATCCATTTAATAATGTTCTTGTACATTCTTGTAAAGTCCGATTTTTTCGTTCTAAAACTTCGTTTTGTTGTGGAGTTCTACGAAACGAAAATTTATGATATATACCTTTCTTTGTACAAAAATGTTCAAATTCATTATTTTCAAACTCTCTGCCATGATCACTTCTTATATTCTTAACTTTAACCCTTTTTATTTTTGAGTTCTCTTGACGAAAGATTTGAAATGATTGAAAGTGTCACTTTTGTTTTTCAAGAAAATTACCCAAGTATAACGAGATTAATCATCAACAATTACAAACACATATCTATTATGATTTATTAACTGAACCTGTGTAGGTACAAATAAATCCATATGTAATAGCTCAAGTGGTTTTAACGTTGATATGACTTTCTTGGATTTAAATGATGATTTAGTCAATTTTCCTAATTGACATGCATCACAAATATTATCAACCGTAAAGCTCATTTTGGTTAGTCCTATAATTAGGTCATTTTTGGCTAGCTTGTCGATAGTTCTGAAGTTTATATGACAGAAACGTTTGTGCCATAGCCATGGATCATTATCATTTGCTACAAGACACATATCTGAATTATGATTGACATTCATATTCAGAATATAAATATTTCCGTCTCTATATCCTTAAAAAACTAAATTTTGATCTTTATCTAAATACTACATTTGTTATCCGAAAAGGAAATGGTAAAACCCTTGTCACATAGTTGACTGATACTTAGTAAATTGTGTTTCAAATTTTTAACTAGCATGACGTTAGTAATAAGAGGTAAGTTAGATGTACCACAATAGCTCACATCGCCTTTGCTGATGATATAGCTTTTTGAATTATCTCCAAAAGTGACGGAGCCACCATCTAAATAAGTGATATTTGTCAATAAGCTCTTATCTCCAGTCATATGCTTCGAGCAACTACTGTCCAATATCCACTTTCCTCTTTTCTTAAGTGGGACCTGCAAAAAATAAAATTAAGTCCTTGGTACCCACCTTTTTATAGGGTCCTAAGAGTTAGGTCTTAGGAGTCCAAACCCATATGGGATTCGGTATCACCTTTATATAGATAATTGGAATTATTATGCACAAAATTCAAAAAATTCTGAATGTATTTGTTCCTAATCAAATTTTTATTTGTTTTAGGAACCCGTATTTTGATAGTCTTGACATTTTTCTTTTGAAATTTCGCAACCGGTTTTGGTTTGGAATATAATAAACTAAGATTTTTCTTAGCTTCTGTTTCTTGTACTATTTTAATTTTCTTTTTCTTTTATTACCAAGTTATTTCTTGATATCTTGTTTCTTATACCCCAAACCTTGTTTATTCGAAGCAGATTGTGAATTTTCAATAATTTTTGTCAAATTTTCTCGACTTTTGTTGAAGTTAGAAACATTTTGAGTAATGTTTTCTAACTTACTTTGTAAATTAGCATTTTCTAGAACTAGAATTTTGACTTTTGCCTTAAGCTCATGATTTTCAGTAGTAAGAGCATCATTATTCTCTTTTTGAGTTTCAATTTCTTGACTCAAAAGAGATAATTGAGAATCAGTATTAGATGATGATTCTTGAACTTTTTCAAGTTCCTCCTCTAATATTTTCTTCTCGTCTTTTAACATATCTTGTAACACCCCGTATGTTCCAAAAAATGAAAATCATTCAAACATTCATTATAATATATATTTCATTGTTTACGTATATTTGGACGGACAATGTGCGTGTGTGTGTATACTCGCACAGTTAACGTAGTTATTTTTCTTTTTTACATTATTATTAAGTTCAACCAATACCCAAACATTCATTTTCGCATTCAATTTTGAAATAAGGTTCTAATCTTACAAAAAGATTATTACTGTAAAGTATGCCTGAATATTGAAATAAACACATTTCAAACCACAAGAAATATATATATATATATATATATTATGTATGTTTTGGAATAGTCAATGTAAACTACTCAAAAGAATAAGGCCTTACCCCTTTATTTATAGGGGTGGAAATGGCCATGAACTGTTAGATTTATTTTAATTAATATTCATCCATTCGCTTATTAATATGAAATAAGCTAAACCCATTAACCCTAGCCGTCGCTTGGCGTTCTGGCACCCAGTAGGTCGACCGCTATGGTAGACCGCCTGGATTGCCAATTGCCCAGTGAAGGCGATTAAATATGGTATTAAATATTTATAAATTCTGGTTGATTTATTTTCCACCCGTGATCGTATTTCATCAGTAACTTTTTCATACGGACTCCGTTCGCGAAACTCTAAACATGACAGTAGGCCAAAATTCTTAGACAAGCGCAACTGTTAAAATTTCTTAATCAAATTCCATCATTTTTAGAAATTACTATTTTTGAAATATAATTAAATAACTAATATATTGTCAAAATTCCGAGTTGTTACACTCTTCCCTCCTTAAAAGAAATTTCATCCCGAAATTCTGACATCTACTTTCCATATCCTACACTACCAATTTGTGTACATCCACTTTGCAACCATGTGTGCATGTGCACAGTGTACATAATGCATTTCAAGCACAAAACATGTATGAACAATGATTCTAAATCGGGCCCTCCTACATTTATGCATTAAATTTTTAAAACACTTTTGAAAACATGATGCAAAACATCCTAAATATAATGGTAGTTCTATATGAATGCAATTTTCGAAGATACTTTTTCATCCATAACCCTCACACGATTATGAATAAAAGTGTGAAACAAACAATTTTGCATCCCAACCCTACCATCCAAAACATCAACGCATCTAATCACTTCTTATTTTATTTCTCCTAAACTGGAAAAAAGAAATCAAAGCGATTAATTTTAATGTTCACTTCTGTTTGAATCAAAAATGACTCAAACACCAAGGGTGTGAGACCCCACTTCACCAGTTATGGTTAGAAATTGAAAGAGCCACAATCACATAAAAAATGAGAAAAAGTAAGTAAAAGACAAGGGTTTTTTATAGTGGTTCGATTCAAAATGAATCTACGTCCACTTTGAACACTTTTCTTATTAGCACTTTGGCAATTACAAAACATATGAATTTATCCATATTGTCCATTTTTCTATTTATTCTCTTTTCACAATGATCTCTCCTATTTTCACTTTAATTTGCTTGAAATCACGGATGAACGGACGAGATTTTTTGGTCTATGATAGTGGATGCATAGATCCTTGCTCACTTTACTAATTAGATGATCCTTGAAGATTTCATAGTGATTTTATGCTTGATCTAGGCTTGAGAGGAGAATGATAGCGGTTGAAGATAACTTGAGTTAGATCGGAGAGCTTTCTAATGAAGAATGATGATGATTTGATCGCTTTGTTGTTGAATCAAGCTTCATTGAATTGGAGAAGCCATTAATGGAGTTTGAAATGCTTTAGAATGGTTGAAGAATGATTTTGGCAGCCCTTCGGGTTAGTGGAATCGGTCCCTTGAATTATGGAGAAAGGGGCTATTTATAGGTGTCGTTTGGGGGCAATGGCAGTCTTGTAATTAGGGTGTGCAGAGTTTGGGTCGGCCATAAATTTGGATTGGCCTAAAACTTATTTACAGAAATGTCGTTAGCTCTAATAATGACCGAGCCAAATTCTTACAATGCACCGATCCACTTCTGTCCAATGTACCGATCCATTTTATCATCTATGGGACCGATCCATTTAATTACAAAGGTGCCACAGCATATATTATATGCCCGACCCATGTTTCGAATGAAAGGAACCGACCCAGTTTTCGAATAAAGTGCCAATCTACTTGCTTACAATATACCGACCCATTCCAATATCTTACAGACCGAACACGTGTGTGTATTTGCGGAAGCTGATTCATATGAAACCAGTCCACATATGCTTTAACAATACTGGTCCACGTTCCTATCAATAGGACTGACCCAGATTCAATACTGTAGTCGTTCTTTCTTGCTGACCAATCAAAGAATGCGGGCGCATCAATTACATTAATGCCACTATGTTATTTTCATTTATACCAATTAGCTTGTAAACGTGATGAAAGTATAGCGTCAACCACCTACCTTTTCCTCAACTGAATGATATAATATGAAACAGGGCAGAATTAAATTTTAAAATCTGAACCAGGGTAAACGGGCTATGCCATTGCGTTCGTCTCGGAAAAATAAGCGAAATAGAGTCTGAGTTTTCGAAAATCGGAGTCCGTATGACCCAGATATGGCCCGAAGAAGTTTCAGAAAATTAAAAAACAGATTTTAAAACAGAAATATCAAATTTTAGAAGTGGCGGGAAAATTCCCGCCAGACCCAGGGGGTCGACCTGCCCACCAGGTCGACTGGGGAGTCGACCGTAGTGTCGACCTGGGGGTCGACCTCCCTGGTCGAGCCCAGGTGACCTGGGTGCACCTGTTTGGCTTTTGGGCTGTGTTTTGGTGGCTAGGACGTGATCTGACGGCTCTAATCTGATTTAGGGTTAATCTAATGGCCTAAAACACCTAACTACTCTATAAATACACCCTAAGACTACCCTAATTCATACTAAAAATAGAAATAATGCCGTCATGCCGTCAAAATGTAACTTGAAGGAGCCTCCATCAATTTGTAGAAGAAGATAGCATCTCAAATCAATTTTTAATCAACTCTAGCAACTTAATCTTCTTCTTAGGAGTGCTAATCAACAAGTTGTGAGTTTTCTATAGCCTTAATGACCAATTATTGAAATGATTATGATAGGATATAATGAGTTTATGGCTATGAATGTGGATCAATGCAAGTTATGCAAGTTATATGCTATGTGTTAATGATGTTATGCATGTTATGCAAGTTATATGCTATGTGTTAATGATGTTATGCAAGCTATATGCTATGTGTTTGTGATGTTATGCAAGATATGCAAGTCATATGCTACATGTTCATGATGTTATGCAAGTTATGCAAGTCATATGTTACATGTTCATGATGTTATGCAAGTTATGCAAGCTATATGCTATATGATCATGATGTTATGCAAGTGTTCATGATGCTAGTTGCTATGATAAACATTGATCCATTATGACACCATGATTATGCAAGTTTGGTGTATGATTATATGCAAGTTCATATATAATATGTTATGCAAGTTTGGTGTATGATTATATGCAAGTCCATATATGACATGTTATGCAAGTTTGGTGTTTGATTATATGCATGTTCATATATGACATGTTATGCAAGTTTGGTGTTTGATGATATGCAAGTAACATGTGCAATTTTACACCTTATTATGATATGCATACATATGCAAGTTAACCCCTTTGTATGTCATACATACATATGCAAGTTTACCCCTTTGTATGACATAAATAACTTATGCAAGTTAACCTCCTTATGACATATGTGATTCATGCAAGTTTGGGTTGATTATTTATGCTAGTTGGGTTGATGCTATATGCATGTTGACACCTTTAAAACCCATGTTAATGTTATGCAAGTTGAACCCATTGTTTTTGTGATGAATCTTCCCTTTTATGTCATGTTAGCGAATTACGTGGGGAACGATGGGGTTAATATACATGTTAATGAAATGGTGTGAAGTTGGTATGATTATGCATACCATAAAGTGGATGAACATAATTGAGTCAATTATGTACATCGTAAAAATTGGAATTAATTAGGGAAAATTAATTTGGGGTGATTAATTAGGTGTAATTAATCGACTAAGACACGAGGTTGGACCCTTTTGTAGCGTAAGACTGCCCGGAACCGACCGGCAAATCCAGCGGCTACAAATGATTGGCCCAATGTGAGAGGTCTTAGGCACAAACTAAATACGTGACAAGTGTATAGACACGAGGTTAGACTCGGTTATGGCGTGAGGCTGCCCGGACCCAACCGGCAAAATCCAGCTGCCATAAAAGATAGTCTAATGTGAGAGGTCTTTACAACGGTTACGTTTTTAATCAATTAAGAAACACTTAACCAGATAAGCATGTAGTGGGCATGAGTGGTTAAGTGGGTGCCTTGGGTGGCATGTGGAAATCAAGTAAGTGCCTTGGGTGGCATGAGGAAATCTAGTGGGTTGCCTTGGGTGGCAATAGAAAATACGATTAGAATACTTAACCAAGTGGAAACATGTAATTAAACATGATTAAAGGGTTAAGTGGGATGCACTAGATATAATGACAAGCTTAGGTGGTAGCTTGTGGGGGCCCATTTCACCCAGTAACCCATATGTATCTTATTGGGCTCGACCCATGTCGAGGACGGGACACGCGTACTGGGCTTGATTATAAGAGGCCAAAACGGGTTAGCGGTGGCAACGCAAGTCCAACGGGTTTCATATGCGTGTGTGGACCCGGACTGGTAGGTAAGACGTTGTTGCATCGTGTAGGTATAAGCCGTGCACCATTTGTTGTATCGGGTTGCCACTTTGGGGAGTGATACACCCCATTGTGGGGCCAGCACGGGTATCTACGGTAGGGAGCCGATCGCTTGGGAGTAGTGGGTACACCTAGTGGAGATAGGGGCAGACGGCACCAATGTAGTCAGCTAGGGTTACACGAAACTACTGGGTAAATTCTCTAAGTCCTTGGGAGGGATCAACCTTTAAGTAGGAATGACTGGTGTGGTGCAGTTAGTAATTATCCTTGGGTGAGTAGATGCGTCTTTACCGTTATCCTAGTTCACCTTATGTCTAGTTGGCTACTTAGCGTAGTCATTTATCCCCAATCATCCCATGCCAAGTTTATATCATACCCTAATTACTTTAATGATTGTGTTGTTAAAGTTATAGGGCTCACTGAGACTTATGTCTGACCCCGTTGTTTTTATCTTTTTCCCCCTCAGGTCCTCAGGTTGGGCCTGGCACTAGTGGGCTTTGATCAGATTTCTTATCTATCTTCTGGAGCTTGGACCGTGATGTAAAGCCCAGATTATCTTTTCTTTTATGGCTATTGTTTATGTAGTGGGATTATGTACTTATGTTTTTATCAGGATGGATATTTAGTACTTGACTCTTTATGGTGTTGTAACTAAACATGTTTACCTTCTGCTGCTATGAAATGATGTTTTAGATTTTCAAGTATTTATATCTGTCTTGTTGTAATTTTTCTGTTCTATACTCACTTAAAATGCTCCACCGAAGTTAAGGCATTCCTATAGTGAGTGACCTTAGCGGGTGTGGGGTGTTACACGTGGTATCAGAGCGAAGGTTACCGGAACAGATACATTTTTTAGAAAACTATTTTTCTAAAAACATTTTTGGAAGAAGTATTTTCAAAAACATGTTTGTAAAGAGAAAAGTTTTTGAAAGAAAAGCATAATCCCCAATAGCCATATCTTTATCTTTCGAATTCTCCGTTTTGAATCTTTCCCTTTTCGTTTCAGCATGGCTGAAGATCTTAACTTTCCGGAGGGTGTGACGATACCAGTATGGTATAGGAGATTGATGGAGGCTAGGGCCGCCACTGCGGGTCCAGCAAATGTTCCTCCACCAACTGTAGCACCCGATCTTCCTCCTCCCCCTCCTCCTCCTCGCACGGATACTTTTACTAAGACTTGCAAGGAATTTAAAGCTATGGGAGGGAAACCTTTTCAAGGATCAGAAACTTTTGTGGAGGCTAGAGATTGGCTTAAGGAGGTGGAAGAGTTGATAGACATCTTTGAGATGGAAGAAGGAAAGAAAGTCAAGTTAGCTGCTTGGTTAATGAAGGGAGAGGCCTCATTTTGGTGGGAGGTCACTAATGGAGAACACCCTATTGACTCTTGGGCGGATTTCAGGCAAAGATTTGTGGCAAAGTTTCTCTCAAGGGCGGAGGAAAACTTGTATATGGAAAGGTTCTTGACTCTAAAGCAAGGAAATCTCTCGGTGAAGGAATATGTCAACAAGTTTAATCAATTGGCAAGATTTGGCATAGACATGGTGAATACACCGGAGAAGAAGGCTTTGAGGTTCGTTAAAGGCTTGAATGAACCGATGCATGGATTGGCTATGACTCATATCCCTATGGGGACCACCTTTGAGAAGCTAGTTGACATGGCACTCATGCATGAGGAAGAGAAGGGTCCCAATGCTAATAAGGCACCCGAGAAGAAAGGAGATCAGAAGAGACCTCAGCAACAGCAAAACAAGGGTGGGAAAGGCAACGGTGGCAAGGGGAAGAAGAAGTGCTTCAATTGCGGGATACTAGGCCACCTAAGCAAAGATTGTCGGAAGAAGAAGAAGACTGGCTGCTATCACTGTGGCGAAGCAGGGCATTTAGTGAAGGATTGCCCTAAGAAGGGGCAAAGGACGGGATCTACCTCAGGAGGACAGGTGCAAGCTCTTATGGCACCGGGTCAGGCAAGGGGGCAAGTTCAGGCTCTCGCGGTTCCACCGATTCAGGAAAGAGGTAGGACTATTTCCGTTGAAAGTCTGGTTTTTCTATTTGATCATCCTGTCCGTACATTTTTTGATTCTGGCGCATCGCATTCGTTTATCTCATCATCATTAGTTGAGTCACTGCACTTAGACACCAGTCTAGTAGATGATCCCTTGGTTGTTTCAAACCCAATTGGGGGCTCCACTTATTTGTCCATGATATGTTTGGGTTTGAAGATTTCTATACTTAGCATTGAGTTTAGATGTGATGCTTTTGTTTTGGGCTTCACGGGCTATGGGTTGATTTTGGGCATGGACTGGTTATCCAGTAATGGTGTCGTTCTTGATTGTGAAAGGAGAGTTGTTAGGCTTATGACCCGCTTGGGAAACACTCTCGAGATCTCTTGTAATCCCATGGGTTCTGTTATGCTAAGTTATCTTGAATCGCTTGACGCTTCGGTCGAGAGTTTGCGATCTGTTAGAGTGGTCTGGGAGTACCCGGATGTGTTTGAGGAGGTGAAGGGCTTACCTCCGAAGCGGGAGATAGACTTCCGAATACATCTGGTGGATAATGCTAATCCTGTATCTTTACCAGTGCGCCACATGGCTCCTCGTGAGAGGAGGGAACTCCATAAGCAAGTAGGGGAGTTGCTTGAGAAGGGGTTCATAAGACGAAGTATATCGAAGTGGGGTGCTCCAGTAGTTTTTGCCACAAAGGCAGATGGGTCCCTCAGACTTTGTGTAGACTATAGAGAACTCAACAAGCTCACAAAGAAGAATAGACACCCATTGCCGAGGATTGATGATCTTTTTGATCAGTTGGTTGGCGCTTCAGTATTTTCTCAGTTGGACTTAGCCACGGGGTTTCATCAGTTGAGAGTGGCTGAGGATAGCATAGACAAGACTGCCTTTAGGACTCCAGATGGTTTCTATGAGTGGCTGGTGATGCCATTTGGTTTGACGAACGCCCCTGCATACTTTGTTGATTTGATGAGTAGGGTGTTCAGGGAGTTCCTTAATAAGTTCGTGGTGGTCTTTGTGGATGACATCTTAGTCTTTTCTAAGAGTGAAGAAGAGCATGCCCTACATCTTAGGGAAGTGTTGGAGACTCTTCGAGCGCATAGCCTTAAGGCTAAATTTTCTAAATGTCACTTCTGGAGGAGAGAAGTACGGTTCTTGGGGCACGTGGTCTCCAAGGAAGGGATAGCTGTGGATCCCGCGAAGGTAGTATCTATTCAAGATTGGAAGGTTCCGAAGAATGCTACCGAGGTGAGGAGTTTCTTGGGGTTGGCTGGATACTATAGGAAGTTTATCAAGGACTTCGCGAAGATATCAACCCCATTAACTCGCTTGACGAAGAAGAATCTAGTCTTCGCATGGGACGTAGATTGTGATGATGCGTTCCGACGGTTAAAGAGAGCTTTAACCACAGCTCCAGTCTTAGTGTTGCCAGATGGGAGTAAGCCATTTGTTGTCTATACCGATCCTTTTGGGACAGGACTGGGCGCAGTCTTAATGCAAGAGGGAAGGGTAATAGCCTATGGTGGAAGGCAGTTGAGAGCACATGAGAAAAATTACCCTACCCATGATTTAGAGTTGGCCGCTATTGTTTTTGCGCTTAAGATTTGGCGCCATTATCTTCTGGGAGAGAGGTTCGAATTGTTCACTGATCACAAATCATTGAAGTACTTGTTTTCTCAGAAGGATTTGAACTTGAGACAGCAAAGGTGGATGGAGTTCTTAGCATCCTATGATTTCGAGATAGCGTATACCCCTGGCAAGGGTAACGTGGTGGCGGACGCCTTGAGTAGAAAAAGGTTGTCCTTGAGTCCATTGTTCGTGGAACGACGAAGCTTGGAATTTATCTCGATGTTTGATTTCAGACCTTCCATTGACTATATACCCGGTTTGCTAGCATCCTTGGAGGTTAGACCTACTCTTTTGGGGCGGATTAGCGAGGCACAGCGGGACGACCCATAGTTGGTTGAGTTGGTAGAGAGGCTCATAAGGGGGGAGTCGTCCAGCCATTTGAGTAGGTACACCCAAGACGATAGGGGGTGCTTGCGTAGAGACATTAGACTTTGTGTACCGCAAGACGAGGGTTTGAGGAAGGCTATTCTTGATGATGCACACCGTTCTAGGATGACCATTAATCCCGGTGGGGACAAGATGTACCAGGACATGAAGCGAGTTTTCTTTTGGGCCGGTATGAAGAAGGATGTGGCCGAGTATGTCGCTAGATGCTTGGTGTGCCAACAGGTGAAAGCGGAACAAAAGAAACCAGGTGGGTTGCTTCACCCATTGGAAGTTCCGCAATGGAAGTGGGATAGCGTCTCGATGGATTTTATTGACGGGTTACCCAGATCGAGAAAGGGTAATACGGGAATTTGGGTTGTGGTAGACAGACTTACTAAGAGCGCCCATTTCATACCTGTGAAGAGCAAAAGGACTGCTCCATGGCTAGCTTCAGTTTATCTTCGAGAGATAGTTCGATTGCATGGGGTACCCTCTAGCATAGTGAGTGATCGAGATCCTATCTTCACTAGCGAGTTTTGGAAGAGTTTGCAAGAAGCAGTGGGGACTCAGTTGTGTCTGAGCACCGCATATCATCCTCAGACGGACGGCCAGACCGAGAGGGTGAATCGTGTTTTGGAAGACCTTTTGAGGCTTTGTATCTTAGATTTTGGAGGTACATGGGAAGAGCATCTTCCATTGGTGGAGTTCGCCTTTAATAACAGCTTTCAGTCCAGTATTGGTATGGCTCCTTTCGAAGCTCTTTATGGAAGGCCTTGTCGATCACCTACATGTTGGTGGGAATCTACGGATAAGATCTTGCTTGGGCCCGATATGGTTAAAGAGACTTCGGAAAAGATTGATTTGATTCGAAGAAGGATGAAAGCAGCGCAGGATAGGCAAAAATCTTATGCGGACAAGAGGAGGACGGATCTGGAGTTTGAGGTTGGGGACATGGTCTTTGTCAAAGTATCTCCATTACGGAATGTAGTTCGCTTTGGGTCCGTTGGGAAGTTAGCTCCAAGATTTGTTGGGCCGTTTCCTATTAAGGAAAGTATTGGACGGATGGCATATAGAGTGGATTTACCCGAGAGACTTAGTTGGGTACATGACGTATTCCATGTGTCACATTTGAGGAAGTGCCTACATGAGACCGCAGAGGTGGTAGAGCCGAGCTTGCTAAAAGAAGTGGAGGTAGAGCATGATGCAACTATTCGACGAGCTCCTACCCGCATCCTTGGGTCAGAGATTAGGAAGTTGAGGAACAGAGAGGTGCGGCTAGTCAAAGTGCAATGGGGAGAAGATGAGAGCAATGCTACTTGGGAGACAGAAGCGAAGATGCGTTCATTATACCCATTCCTTTTTTAGGGTATGTCTTTTAACTTCTCCTTTATCGTTTGTCTAGTACTTATCTTATCTTTAGTATGTCCTCTCATTTGTACCTTTGACCTTTAGATAGGGTAAAACCTATGGTTGAAACATGTGTTTGAGACATGTTATGTTCGATGGATGCGTGTGGATGCAAGTGTTTGCTAGTGGTTGCTCGTGGATGCATATACACACACTCTAGGCACTAGATCGGCTCAATCACTTCATATTGCATATTGCATAAAATAGTGTGTAGGTAGCTATATTAATGGATGTATAATGGTTGTGCTATCATATGGATGATGCATTTTGGTGAATGATTGTGCACTCATGTAGAAATAGTATGTGTCGATAGGGTTCTTTCGCATACATATTGGATGCATGGCACTATCATGGTTTGCATCAAGGAGGTCAACTGAATCAGTAGACCGCCTGATTTTGCATTAGACAGGGAACATATACACACACTCTTTGCATATGTTCATACAGCATTAGAAACTCTAAGGACAATGGATGCCAGTGTTTGATGGTTTAGTAGATGGTTGTTTGGTTGGTAGGATACGTTCTTCTTGACTTAGAGATTTCGGGGACGAAATCCTTTAAGTAGGGGAGAATGTAACACCCCGTATGTTGAATAACTTACTATAATATAAAACATGGCAGAATTAAATTTTAAAATCTGAACCAGGGGAAACGGGCTATGCCATTGCGTTCGTCTTGGAAAAATACGCGAAATAGATTCCGAGTTTTCAAAAATCGGAGTTTGTATGACCCAGATATTGCCCGAAGAAGTTTCAGAAAATTTAAAAACAGATTTTAAAACAGAAATTTCAAATTTCAGAAGTGGCGGGAAAATTCCCGCCAGACCCAGGGGGTCGACTGGGGAGTCGACCTGCCCACCAGGTCGACTGGGGAGTCGACCCTAGTGTCGACCTGGGGGTCAACCTCCCTGGTCGAGCCCAGGTGACCTGGGTGCACCTGTTTGGCTTTTGGGCTGTGTTTTGGTGGCTAGGACGTGATCTGACGGCTCTAATCTGATTTAGGGTTAATCTAATGGCCTAAAATACCTAACTACTCTATAAATACACCCTAAGACTACCCTAATTCATAATAAAAATAGAAATAATGTCGTCATGCCGTCAAAATGCAACTTGAAGGAGCCTCCATCAATTTGTAGAAGAAGATAGCATCTCAAATCAATTTTTAATCAACTCTAGCAACTTAATCTTCTTCTTAGGAGTGCTAATCAACAAGTTGTGAGTTTTCTATAGCCTTAATGACCAATTATTGAAATGATTATGATAGGATATAATAAGGTTATGGCTATGAATGTGGATCAATGCAACTTATATGCTATGTGTTAATGATGTTATGCATGTTATGCAAGTTATATGCTATGTGTTAATGATGTTATGCTTGTTATGCAAGCTATATGCTATGTGTTTGTGATGTTATGCAAGTTATGCAAGTCATATGCTACATGTTCATGATGTTATGCAAGTTATGCAAGTCATATGTTACATGTTCATGATGTTATGCAAGTTATGCAAGCTATATGCTATATGATAATGATGTTATGCAAGTGTTCATTATGCTAGTTGCTATGATAAACATTGATCCATTATGACACCATGATTATGCAAGTTTGGTGTATGATTATATGCAAGTTCATATATAATATGTTATGCAAGTTTGGTGTATGATTATATGCAAGTCCATATATGACATGTTATGCAAGTTTGGTGTTTGATTATATGCATGTTCATATATGACATGTTATGCAAGTTTGGTGTTTGATGATATGCAAGTAACATGTGCAAGTTTACACCTTATTATGATATGCATACATATGCAAGTTAACCCCTTTGTATGTCATACATACATATGCAAGTTTACCCCTTTGTATGACATAAATAACTTATGCAAGTTAACCTCCTTATGACATATGTGATTCATGCAAGTTTGGGTTGATTATTTATGCTAGTTGGGTTGATTCTATATGCATGTTGACACCTTTAAAACCCATGTTAATGTTATGCAAGTTGAACCCATTGTTTTTGTGATGAATCTTCCCTTTTATGTCATGTTAGCGAATTACGTGGGGAACGATGGGGTTAATATACATGTTAATGAAATGGTGTGAAGTTGGTATTATTATGCATACCATAAAGTGGATGAACATAATTGAGTCAATTATGTACATCGCAAAAATTGGAATTAATTAGGGAAAATTAATTCGGGGGTGATTAATTAGGTGTAATTAATCGACTAAGACACGAGGTTGGACCCTTTTGTAGCGTAAGACTACCCGGAACCGACCGGCAAATCCAGCGGCTACAAATGATTGGCCTAATGTGAGAGGTCTTAGGCACAAACTAAATACGTGACAAGTGTATAGACACGAGGTTAGACTCGGTTATGGCGTAAGGCTGCCCGGACCCAACCGGCAAAATCCAGCTGCCATAAAAGATAGTCTAATGTGAGAGGTCTTTACAACGGTTATGTTTTTAATCAATTAAGAAACACTTAACCAGATAAGCATGTAGTGGGCATGAGGGGTTAAGTGGGTGCCTTGGGTGGCATGTGGAAATCAAGTAAGTGCCTTGGGTGGCATGAGGAAATCTAGTGGGTTGCCTTGGGTGGCAATAGAAAATACGATTAGAATACTTAACCAAGTGGAAACATGTAATTAAACATGATTAAAGGGTTAAGTGGGATGCACTAGATATAATGACAAGCTTAGGTGGTAGCTTGTGGGGGCCCATTTCACCCAGTAACCCATATGTATCTTATTGGGCTCGACCCATGTCGAGGACGGGACACGCGTACTGGGCTTGATTATAAGAGGCCAAAACGGGTTAGCGGTGGCAACGCAAGTCCAACGGGTTTCATATGCGTGTGTGGACCCGGGCTGGTAGGTAAGACGTTGTTGCATCGTGTAGGTATAAGCCGTGCACCATTTGTTGTATCGGGTTGCCACTTTGGGGAGTGATACACCCCATTGTGGGGCCAGCACGGGTATCTACGGTAGGGAGCCGATCACTTGGGAGTAGTGGGTACACCTAGTGGAGATAGGGGAAGACGGCACCTATGTAGTCAGCTAGGGGTACACGAAACTACTGGGTAAATTCTCTAAGTCCTTGGGAGGGATCAACCTTTAAGTAGGAATGACTGGTGTGGTGCAGTTAGTAATTATCCTTGGGTGAGTAGATGCGTCTTTACCGTTATCCTAGTTCACCTTATGTCTAGTTGGCTACTTAGTGTAGTCATTTATCCCCAGTCATCCCGTGCCAAGTTTATATCATACCCTAATTACTTTAATGATTGTGTTGTTAAAGTTATAGGGCTCACTCAGACTTATGTCTGACCCCGTTGTTTTTATCTTTTTCCCCCTCAGGTCCTCAGGTTGGGCCTAGTACTAGTGGGCTTTGATCAGATTTCTTATCTATCTTCTGGAGCTTGGACCGTGATGTAAAGCCCAGATTATCTTTTCTTTTATGGCTATTGTTTATGTAGTGGGATTATGTACTTATGTTTTTATCAGGATGGATATTTAGTACTTGACTCTTTAATTTTAAATATTAATTCAGCATTAATATCAAGAACTTCTTCAAGAGTAGGAATTTGTACCTTATCTTCTATTGCCATGAAACATACATTAGCTTGTTCATTGTCTGAGTTACTTTCACTGTCAGATGAAGATGAGTCTAAATCATCCCATGTAACTGAGAATGCTCGTTTCTTTGACTTGTCTTTCTTGTATTTGAATTTGTCATTTTCTGACTTCTTTTGCTCCAAACAGTCCTTTTGCATATGCCCCTTTTTGTGATAGTGGAAGCATTCTATATTTGATGATGACGGTTTATTTGAACCGAACTTCTTTTTGTTGTATCAACTTGCTTTTCGTAGCTTTAAGAATTTCTTGAATCCTTTTGCAATGAACGCTAAATCTTCATCTTCGGAATCTGAGTTGTCTTCATCTTTTTCAGCATGAAAAGCTACATTTTTCTTTTCTTCTTTCTGTTCTTTTCTAGCCTGCAAATTTTCTTCACATGACATTAGATTTCCTATCAATTCATCTGGCTTCATGACAGAAAGGTCATTAGCTTCTTTAATTCTAATACTTTTCCTTCCCATTCACTAGTCAGAGAATGTAGGACTGTCGAAACAACATCAAAATCGGAATATTTTTGCTTTAAACCAATAAGTGCATGATGAATAGTTTGACACCGTGAATACATATCATTGATTGTCTCATTCGGTTTCATTTTGAAATTTTGAAATTGACTTTTCAGCATGGCTACTTTGGCTTGTTCAACCTTGTTAGTACCTTCGTGAGTGGTTTTTAGTGTTTGCCAAATTTGTTAAACAGTGGTGCAAATACTAAAATGGTTATATTCATTTTGGTCTAATGCACAAAACAAAATATTTATTGCTTTTGGATTTACGACTGCTGCTGTTTTCTCAGCCGGTGTCCATTCGGAATACTCAGTTGTTGGATTTACTATTTCTTTCTGAGTAGCATTCCAAGCATCATAGTTAGTTCATTGCATGTAAAAAGCCATATGTGTTGCCCAATAGCTATAATTAAGACCATTGAGGAAAGGAGGTCTTTGTGTTGATTGACCTTCAGTGTAAGTGGTGTTAGTGCTACTACTTGGGTTATTTTCCATATTACTAGAATATATCAAATAACTGTGTTACGGTTATAAGATAACCGCGCTCTGGTACCAAATGAAAGTGAACGTAGGTACTTGCCAAGTATAATACACACAAGGATCATGTAATATAACGAACAATAGTCAAGTATAGAGTAATAGATAATCACAGAACTGTATAATAATAAATACTGTAAAAAAGGAAAAATCACACCAGGGATTTTTATACTGGTTTGGAGCACCGTCCTACGTCCAGTCCCAGACTTCTATCTGGATTTTCACTAATCAACAACCTCACTTCACCCGGAGGAATAGGTATACAACACCCGAGCAGCCGAACGGGAATTTAACGCCTCTATCAACACGAGGACTTCACAACTTGCCTCTTACAACACGGAGGACTTCAAACAAGACGAGTAGACTTGTAGTTTGACAATGTGTGTTCTTAGTAACACGAATTTGTCAATTCTTGTACAACCTTCCTATAATCTTATCCTCAAATAGAAATTGTGTATGCGAAGATTTGGAAGATGATATCGTGTTTGAATCAAAAGAATAATATATAAATTCTTGGATCCAAAAATGATATAAGAAGATTATGAGCGCTTGACTGTTTTGAAAGATCAAGAATGAAATCAACAATAGATAGAATAGATAGAAATAATTAGTTATTGAATTGATGATTTCAAGTTGTTTTTATAGGAGATAAAGAGTTACAACCATTAGTGAAAAGAAGTATTGAAGAGAAATGATTTTTGATGAAAGGAAAAAGAAGCAACTTTTGATGAAATGAGATGTCTGTACAAAGAGTTGCTTTCAGTTCGAAAATTGATCGATAGGTCAAAAATAACCAATAGACTGAAATTTGAATATATATATATATATACGTTACATATATGTGTGCACATTTATTGTGCTTTCTGCCCAGAAACGGTCGACCGCATAATTTGAAACCGGTCGACCGGTTTCTGGTAATATGTACCACAAATGTGCATTCATATATATACATATATATATATATATATATATATTCACAATAATGAGGTATACGATTATTTGAGGATGGATTTTTAACATTTATAACACGGCTAAACCACTAAATAATCAACCTCTAACTTACGATACCATTGATTCTCTTCTTTTTGTCGATCAGGAAACTTCTCCTTGTCATTAATCAAAATGCTATGAATACCTGGACTCAACATTCTCTCCCTTTTTGATTGATGACAATATAGCTCTGAAAGTATTGCTAACTCCCCCTGTATGTGTACCCCCCCTGAAATATATATTAAAAATCTACAAAAATATTGTTAGTAACATTTTTCTCCCCCTTTGTCATTGACAAAAAGGAGTAGTTAAGACACACATACCATAAATCAAACATAAAATACGGTAGGATTGTATCATACAGTACACACCATACATACCTAACCACGTCACGTAGCTAAGAGTTAATTCGTACAAACCCAAAATAAAATACAGCACTACTTATAAACAAGTGCTGATTTAGGTCTTAATATAATAGACATAATACCGTAAAAGATGAATAAAAAGAATTAGTGAGATGGTGATTCGGATTCAGTCGTATCTCCTTCTTCTTCTTTGTCTCCTTCTTCTTCTTCTTCTTCTTCTTCCTCACTATCAGATTTCCCATGACCACGTCCATTACTTGTTCCAGAAATTGTGCCTTCCGCTGAAGATGACCATGTAAAGTAGGAGGCATTGGACGTTTGCCTGGGTCTTATATATGCGTAGAGGATGATGATGCTCCAAATGATATTGCATCCCAAAGTGTACAAAAGAAAGACTTAAGTTTTTAAAAGCATTTGTCAAGCTTTGTATTTAAATGATCGATCTTATTGTCCATACGCTTAAGTCTTGCTTCTAGAAGGAATTGATTCCGAGCAATTTGTTCTAGTGAATCTTTGGTCGAGGAGGATGTTTGAAGAAGCTTAACCTCTTCTGGTTTAGGTTTAGAGGGCTTTGACGAAGTGCTTTCTTAGTGACCTTGTTCCTGGTATTGTTCGAAGGGTATGATACTTACATGGTTCAGGAAGCTTCATTCTCTTTTTCGATGCTTTGTTGATACATTTTGGTTTACAGACTTTAGATTTGGGAGATTTGAGACCAAAATCAAGTATAAGTCGCATGATATATTCATTGTAGAATAAATGTGGTCGCTTACGATCATTTACAAGTAAAATCTCATCGAAGATCATACTTATCCAATTGATTTGTATATCTCCATATATAGCGTACAAAGCCTTAAATTCTCTTTATATACAGCATCGAAACTACCCACTCTCAGTAATAAAGAATGCGTAATAGCATGATGTAGAATTCTAGCGGTAGGCCGTAAGTTAATCGCTTTTGTACTAAGTTTATGATCTTCAATAAAAAAGTGACTTACCTTGTCTAGATTATGAATAATACAAAAATCTCTAGAGAACTTTCTTCCATTGTTATTTGAACCAAGTACAGTTGCCATCCTTTCCTTTGAAATAAATATGTGCTCACCACATACAATCGACCATAGACAATGAGTAGAATTCTCAGGTTTAAACTTTTCTAAGTTAGGATTAGCATAGAACAATTTGATCACTATATGATTGATTTCCATATTGTTCTTATCAAATTCAAGAAGATTTTAAATACGGGCTTTGATTGCTAATTCTTTAAAATCATAGAGAATAAAATTAGAGAATTTGATGAAAGAACCTTCATGAATTGTGTAATCTTTCATTTCATTCCATCGCTTGACTGCTATTGGATCCATTAACCATTGTTTGATATTAGAATCAATGGGTTGTAGTTGTGTAGAAGATGATTTCTTTAATCTCTTTTGTGGTGGAGCCATTGATTTTGTAGGAATTTTTTTTTTGGATTTTAGGGTTGATAAGATATGTGAGTTTGAGAGATGAAAAGGTGTGAGGGAGGAACCGACATGAAGTTTAATTTAAAAATAGAAAGTAACGAGACCGGTCGACCACTATTAATTGTCCGCTCGGCCGTTTGGAAACAGAGAATAAAATGGTCGAATGGGGACTTTTAACCAGTCGACTGGTTCGGGTGAGAAAAGTTTTGTTTCTAGAGACATAAACGGTCGACTGGTGGGATCCTGACGGTCAACCGGTTTGTCTGATCTTTGTTTTTCCTACTTTTCTCATATTTTTTCGAAGCTCCACTATTTCATATAAAATGAATTTATTTCAAACTCGAAATAAACAACCAAAATATATGAAATAGTTAAGTAAAAAGAAAAAAAATCCCTCAAGATTTGGAAAACACTTATTAGAACAACAATTAATCATGATATAAAAATCAATGAGAAGTGTAGGATTCGTTCTCAGAAACTTCTTTGATATTGGTAACTCTTGGTGTCCATGGCAACCAAGTTTCTTTTGCTCCTTCATTTCGATTGTAGTTACGATCCCAGGAGTTTTTGGAGAAAAGTATTCCTCCAGTTCAGAACTGGTGACCAAAATATGTGACCTCTGTGCACATTTGTCGCAAATGTGAGCCATTTTGATATAATTGAACTTGTTTAAGAAAAAATATGGACTCAGAGGTAGGGGATGCAGAAAGGAGAAGGAATGAACTCATATATATATAAGTTTGTCTAAGAATAGAGTAATGGTTGAAAAGGTTCAAAGAATATATACCATAAAAAAATGTATAGCTCATAATTTCTTACTAATAATAGTGATACCTTCTTAATAGCTAAAATGTGAAAAAAAATGGAAGAAAAGGTTAGAAAAGAACTTGACAATTCATATGAATATACCTTTAGAATTTATACATCAAGTTCAATTCTAGAGATCAATCCAAGCTCTCTACGTAAAGAAAAAAAACTTGATTCGAGTAGAGGCTTGGTAAAAATGTCCGCTAGTTGATGTTCAGTCTGGACATATTCGAGACATATTGTTCCTTTTTCAATATTATCTCTCAAGAAATGATGTCGAATATCAATGTGCTTTGTTCGAGAATGATTTACTGGATTTTTTGATAAGTTGATCGCACTTGTGTTATAACAGTATATGATGGATTTTGATAAATGAATATCAAAATCATGAAGTGTTTATTGTATATATAGTACTTGAGTACAAGCAAGAGCTGTTGATATATACTCAGCTTCACATGTCGATAGTGAAACGCAATTTTGTTTTTTACTAAACCAAGAGACAAGTCATTTTCTAAAAAAATGGCATGTACCACTTTTATTCTTTCTATCTGTACGAGAGCCTCAGAAATTAGCATCACTATAGGATACTAATTCGAATGGAAAATCTTTTGGGTAGAAAAGACCAAAGTCTTTGGTACTATTAAGATACCGTATTATACGTTTTACTGCTCGTAAATGTGATTCTTTAGGATTTTCTTGAAATCGTGCACATAGACAAACACTCATCATTATATCAAGATGACTTGCGGTAAGATAAAGAAGAGAACCAATCATGCTTCGATATAACTTCTGGTCAACATTTTTACCATGTTCATCTTTTTCAAGATGTGTAGTCGTACTCATAGAAGTAGGTTTACCAGATGTATTTTCCAAACCGAAGCATTTGATAAGATTTCCACAGTATTTTTCTCGATTAATAAAAATACCGTTAGAAAGTTTTTGATTTGAAGACCAAGAAAATATGATAGTTCTCCCATATGAGACATTTCAAACTCCTTGGTCATAATATTTGCAAACTCTTTGCAGAGTTTCTCGTTTGTTGAACCAAAGATGGTATTGTCTACATATATCTGGATAACTAATATATCTTTTCGAAAAAGTTTGATGAATAAATTCTGATCGAATTTACCAATTTCAAATCCTGAGTCAATAAGATAGCTGCGTAATCGTTCATACCAAGCATGAGGTGCTTGTTTTAATCCATATAAAGCTTTCTTAAGTTTATATACATGATTAGGATGTTTTTCATGTATGAACAAGGGAGGTTGTTCGACATATACATTCTCTTTGATAAACCCGTTTAGAAAGCACTTTTGACATCCATTTGATAAAGTTTGAAATTATGATGACAAGCAAAGGATAATAAGATTCTAATAGATTCTAGTCATGCAACTGGTACAAAAGTTTCTTCGTAATCGATACCTTCTTCCTGATTGTATCCTTGTGCTACTAATCTTACTTTATTTCTGGTTATATTTCCTTGTTCATCGGCCTTATTTTTATAGACCCATTTCGTACCAATAACTGACTGATCAGTTGGTCTTGGAACAAGTTCCCATACATCATTGCGCTCGAACTGATTTAGTTCTTCCTGCATGGCAATGATCTAGTAATCATCAGTAGCAGCTTCTTTCGGATTCTTAGGTTCGATATTTGAAAGAAACGCGACATGACCCATTTGATTGAGTTGACTCCTTGTTCTAATTTGTGATAATACTTCTCCAATTACATTTTGAACCGGATGATCTCTTAGAATTCTCGGAGGAGATCGAAATCTTAGTGGAGAAGGTATCACAATTTGCTGAGGAAGATTCTCAATAATTTCTGAGTCAAAGTCATTATTTGTGCTGATAGAATTTTCAGTGACTATAAATTCGTCATCATCTGATATGTTATGAGGCAGTTAGTAGAATTCATCGAATGATACATGAAGTGATTCTTTAATAGTTTTAGCTCTTTTATTAAATATACGATAGTCCTTGCTTCGTTCTGAATATCCAACAAATATTCCTTCATCGGATTTTGAATCAAATTTTCCAAGATGGTCTTTCGTATCTAAAATAAAGCACTTAGAACCAAAAACTTTGAAGTATGAAATATTTGGCTTTCTTTGATTAAATAACTCATAAGATGTATTCTTGGTGAGAGGTCGAATGGATACACGATTCAAAACATAACACGCAGTTGCAACAGCTTCTGCCCAAAAATGTTTTGGTAAAGTGGATCCATTTAATAATGTTCTTGCACATTCTTGTAAAGTCCGATTTTTCCGTTCTACAACTCCGTTTTGTTATGGAGTTTTACGAAACGAAAAATTATGATATATACCTTTCTTTGTACAAAAATGTTCAAATTCATTATTTTCAAACTCTCTGCCATGATCACATCTTATATTCTTAACTTTAAGCCCTTTTGATTTTTGAATTCTCTTAACGAAAGATTTGAAATGACTGAAAGTGTCACTTTTGTTTTTCAAGAAAATTATCCAAGTATAACTAGAGTAATCATCAACAATTACAAACACATATCGACTATGATTTATTGACTGAACCTGTGTAGGTCCGAATAAATCCATATGTAATAGCTCAAGTGGTTGTAACGTTGATATGGCTTTTTTGGATTAAAATGATGATTTAGTCAATTTTCCTAATTGACATGCATCACAAATATTATCAACCGTTAAGCTCATTTTGGGTAGTCCTTTAATTAGGTCATTTTTGGCTAGCTTGTCGATAGTTCTGAAGTTTATATGACAGAAACGTTTGTGCCATAGCCATGGATCATTATCATTTGCTACAAGACACATATCTGAATTATGATTGACATTCATACTCGGAATATAAATATTTCTATCTCTATATCCTTAAAAAACTAAATTTCGATCTTTATCTAAAATACTACATTTGTTATCCGAAAAGGAAATGGTAAAACCCTTGTCACATGGTTGACTGATACTTAGTAAATTGTGTTTCAAATTTTTAACTAGCATGACATTAGTAATAAGAGGTAAGTTAGATGTACCGCAATTTCTTACATCGCCTTTGCCGATGATATAGCATTTTGAATTGTCTCCAAAAGTGACCAAGCCACCATCTGAATAAGTGATATTTGTCAATAAGCTCTTGTCTCTAGCCATATACTTCGAGCAACCACTGTCCAATATCCACTTTCCTCTTTTCTAAAGTGGGACCTGCAAAAAATAAAATTAAGTTCATGGTACCTACCTTTTTATAGGGTCCTAAGAGTTAGGTCTTAGGAGTCCAAACCCATATGGGTTCGGTATCCCCTTTATATAGATAATTGGAATTATGATGCACAGAATTCAAAAAATTCTGAATGTATTTATTCCTAATCAAATTATTATTTGCTTTAGGAACCCATATTTTGATAGTCTTGACATTTTTCTTTTAAATTTCACAACTAGATTTTGTTTGGAATATAATAAACTAAGGTTTTTCTTAGCTTTAGTTTCTTGTACTATTTTATTTTTCCTTTTTCTTTTATTGCCAAGATATTTCTTAATATCTTGTTTCTTATACCCCAAACCTTGTTTATTCGAAGCAGATTGTGAATTTTCAATAATTTTTGTCAAATTTTCTCGACCTTTGTTGAAGTTAGAAACATTTTGAGTAATGTTGTCTAACTTAGTTTGTAAACCAGCTTTTTCTAGATCTAGAATTTTGTCTTTTGCCTTAAGCTCATGATTTTCAGTAGTGAGAGCATCATTTTTCTCTTTTTGAGTTTCAATTTCTTAACTCAAAAGAGGTAATTGAGAATCAATATCAGATGATGATTCTTGAACTTTTTCAAGTTCCCCCTCTAATATTTTCTTCTCGTCTTTTAACATATCTCATTCAAATTCTACTCTACTTAAATCTGCCATGGCTTGTTTGCATTGTCGTTTCATATCTTTAAATTTAAATATTAATTCAGCATTAATATCAAGAACTTCTTCAAAAGTAGGAATTTGTACCTCATCTTCTGTTGCCATGAAACATACATTAGCTTGTTCATCTGAGCCACTTTCACTATCAGATGAGTCTAAATCATCCCATGTTACTGAGAGTGCTCATTTCTTTAACTTGTCTTTCTTGTATTTGAATTTGTCATTTTCTGACTTCTTCTTTTGCTCTGGACAGTCCTTTTGCATATGCCCCTTTTTATGACAGCTGAAGCATTTTATATTTGATGATGATGGTTTATTTGAACCGAACTTCTTTTTGTTGTATCGACTAGCTTTTCGTTGCTTTAAGAATTTCTTAAATCCTTTTGCAATAAACGCTAAATCTTCATCTTTGGAATCTGAGTTGTCTTCATCTTTTTCAGCATGAAAAGCTACAATTTTCTTTTCTTCTTTCTGTTCTTTTCTAGCCTGCAAATTTACTTCATAGGACATTGGATTTCCTATCAATTCACCTGGCTTAATGATGGAAAGGTCATTGGCTTCTTCAATTGCTAATACTTTTCCTTACCATCCACTAGTCAGAGAATATGTTACGACCCAAAATCCCCCTTACGGGAAATCATGGATTGTACTGAGGACATGCCACAACAGAACACAAACAGAAGAACATTTCATTGTATATTACAACAATTCCTTTAGAATACAAGAATATACAGAGTATGAATAAATATTACACAGAAAATATCAGAGATTCAAATTACATTTAAATACATCGCAGTGGAAAAATAATACAAAACATAACTGAAAGAAATACGCGGATACAGATCTTTACGAATATCACTTTAGCTATAAACCAGGATCCTGTTAATATAAATCTGCAAAACCCAACTACTAGCTGCCCGTGCGGAAAATAAGGGCACACAGAGTTTAGGTTAAAACAATAAACTCCAGGTCAGTCATGTGACTGGTGTGAGAACTAAACAATTATTAATCTTTATTTTTAAAGTTAGGTAAATCAGGGGACCACGCCGTATAACACAGAATGGGTTTCCTCCCAAGAATACCAGTGCATAAAACAATAGGGAAATGCTAAAAAAAGAACAATGAAGCTATTATAAGACCCAGGTCCGATCACACAATGCAACACAAGCCGGAGGATAGGGTTTTTACCTTATAATAGCCAAGAATGCTTGGTATGTGAAATTTCATGTTTTATTATTACTATAAGTGTATAGCGTCAAAACAATTTCAATCATAAGTATCAATCATAGACGGCATAAGTGCCCCATACCACTATGTCGCCATACTAGGCTCTACAATCAAAACTGCAAGGTCACGTATTAGAAGTTGGATTTCCATTTGTGAACCGAGGCTGGGGATAGTCCTCACCGAATTCGAGACTCTCTAGCCCGAGCATCAGGCAAGTGCTCAATCAATCCTTGGATCGTCAGAGCCGGTCCACCGATGTGGATTAAAATGCCTGAACACTGCGTTTCCTCGCTCTTTGTGGAGTAAATGAGCCAAATGACTCCACCGGCTCCACATAGTCACCGATATATCCGAGGCGCCTCGCAATCCAAAAACCACACAGGTGAAAATAATATAAATGTCAAGGCTGGTAGGTCACTGACACCACCCTAGCTAGAAAGAAATGCATACCCTTCCTGATGTCCTCTCCTGTTTCTGGTTCACAACCGGGGTGGGAGGCTCGCGAATCAACGCTACACAAAGCTATGCCACATAGGCCATGCTTTGATCATCAACCACAAGTCTCTGCTTTTCAATAGAAGCCTTGATCATTTGCATCTTAGCATGCCACACAGGCACACCACTCCATGCAATCGATATCCATCCATCACACAGAATGATATCCAATGTCAGACACACAATCCATTTACAAGTCCGTTCTGGGTCTGAACGAAACCGGAGGCACCTTGTACCTCGCATATCCATCGATCTCTAAGTACATCTGGACGATCACCAACTGATTCCCTCCTCTTGGATGTACAGTCCAATCAAGATCATCAGTAATTATCCAAACGATGTGAAGACCTCCGGTCTTCGACCACCGTCTTCATCCTCGACACATCGTCGAATCAGTTATTCAGAATAGGATAAACCCGGTATTTCTGAATAACTCGCGCATATAATAAACAAGTGTTACACAAACACAACATACGCCTCACTCCAATTCAGAATATTCTTTTATTCAAATATTCTTATTCTTTGGGAAAGGTTCCCATTAATTTTATCAAAGATAAATTCTTTGAATTTATTCTTTAATCTTCCTTTGAATATCAATTCAGACCAAATTAAGGTATATCCAAACTAGTCGGGATTAACGAACCTTACCGAAGTAATCATTTGTTTTAATTTCCCAATCCCAACCTATTCATCCCATGAAGTAGAACTGGTAATGCTTCATATCTAACACCACGATGTTATCGGTAAATTCAATTACCATTTCACATTCAAATCTAATTAAAGTTTTAACTATCGCCTGCAGCAAAACTGGTGATACTCCATTCTCGATCCTTTTAATCTAATTAAAGATTCATTAAAACTCCACTTGGTTTTGATCTTCTCAAAAATCACTATCAATGATTATTTAACTTGGGAAATCATATCCCGTCTTTAACTGGGTTAAAGAACCAATGTCATTTAAAACTTGGTTCACGATAAACCCAAAATCACATTCTATTCCATCAGCTTTTAACCGTAAATTAGCAAGTGAACAATTCCCTAAGTAATAACCCCAAAGGCCGAAACCAACATCAGATCAATAGCCAGGAAACCATTCAACTTAACTAATCTTCAGTTAGTTTCTGATTTTCTTAACTCCGTTGGGTCTAAGAACAGTGTTAATGAAGACACCATTCAAGACAAATCCAAATCCCATTTGATATTAAACACAAGGCTCTGAATAGAAAATATATCGCCATATATTCGATATCAAATTCAACGACCAACAAACATCGTATTGGAAATAACGATATAAATATATCTTTCAAATTTTCATAACAATATCTATATAATCACGAAATCCAACATCGAAATATTCCAAAGACAATTTCGATTCAAATCCATTCCAATTCAATTATTGGAATTTCTGGTTACTTTTAAAACCCTTTCAAATCCAATTTATTTGTTTCAAAAATAAATGGATTTTAATTCTAGTTTAAAACTAGTTCATTTCGATGAAAATCTATTTTTATCTTTTCAAATATGGAATTTTTCATCCTAATTCTTTTCAAACCATTTCTTTTGATTTTACAAAAATTATTAATATTTTTAATAATTTTATCATGGCCTGTACAGTCGATTTCCATAAACGGCCATCGAACTGCACTTACATCGACCTTTTCCAAATTTGATTTGGACATAATTCCAAATCCAACCATTAGATTTCAAATCTCTATATTTGTTAGAAAGCAATTTTCGACAAGAACCCAATGGTTCCAGTTTTAGGAGAATCCGATGGTCGGATCTCCCGTAATATCCATTCGAAGACAATGGTCGAAATTCGCAACTACCGCAGCGTGGCGCGTTCTATTCAGGCCATTATATATATAATATATATATTTTTCTTCGATTTCCTTTTAAAACGTATTTTATAAATCGTTTTAAATTCGTTTTCAAAATAATTTAAACTTCATATTCAATTTCTAATCAAAACTGAATATTCCATATCATCGATATATATATATATATATGATAATATTTTCAAAACGTTATATTTTGAAATCAATTCCTTTTCGATATTCATTATAAAAATGAATAAATCGATATAAATACCATTTGCATCAAAATGGCGCATATCCAATCAACACGGCTTTATATATTCCTATTTCAAATATTTCTTTTCAAATATTTCTATTTCAAATATTTCTTTTCAAATATTTCTATTTCAAATATTTCTTATTCAAATATTTCTTTTCAAAACTAGAGTGAGGTCCAATCAATTACCAAGATTTTATTCCTATGGATTTTCATACAACACATGTATATATCAATAGTGATAAACAATCATCCATCATCCAGAGTGCACTACTCAACTGCATAAGCATTGAATATAAATAATCAATGCTTACAACAGCCTGTCAACCAATCGATCGACATACAACTAAACAATTGGGATTAATGTACGTCAATATCATCCCAACACCCGTGTGGGGTTTCAATCAATCAAACACATATTTTATTTGTGCAGTTGGGCGATGTGTAAAATTTATCGTCCTAATCAATATCAGTCAAATCGGTGTACATAAACAAACCATTCGTTTTGTAAATGAATATTTATTTTACCTCAACACATGAATATATATTTTATTTTGACACATGAATATATATTTTATTTCGACACATGAATATATATTTTATTTCAACAAATTAATATATATTTTATTTCAACACATGAATATATATTTTATTTTCAACACATGAATATATATTTTATTTCAACACATGAATATATTTTATTTCAACACATGAATGTATATTTTATTTCAACACATGAATATATATTTTATTTCGACACATGAATATATATTTTATTTCAACACATAAATATATATTTTACACATCACAATCTACAGTCAAAATTCACAACACAAACAATCACACAAGTCGTCCATGGTCTGTGGACGACGGGGAGCAGTTTCTATATGTAGTTATAAAATAAATAACTGAACAGAATATTTTAGTGAGGAGTTATCACCTTGGAGTTCCACTCCATCATTCTTTAATTGAAAGGTTTTGATTCGTTTCCCGCCAGTTCCATCACACAATGTTTCACGCTGTTTATAGAAAAATCACATTTTTAATTTGCTGTTCTTATATATAAAATCATATTTTTATTACAATGCTTTGTATATAAAAATAACACATTTTTATTTCAATGTTTTATATTTTTTAGATCATATTTTTATTCTAAACCTTTTCTGTAAAAATCATACTTTTATATGCTTATTATATATATAAAAATTATAATTTTATATTGTTAAAATCATATATTTATTTCGCTTTCATGTACATAAAGATCATATTTTTACCTCGCTATACATATAAAAATTATATTTTTATATCTCTACATATATAAAGATTATATTTTTAATATTTTACTAAGATAAAAATCATATTTTTGTTATCCCTATAATATAAAAATCATATTTTTTTATAATCTCTTTTCATCCAAAAACTTATATTTTTTTTACTATGTTATATTTAAAACATAACTGAATTTTTTTCTATGTTATATTTAAAACAAAACTGAATTTTTTCTTTGTTATGTTTAAAACAAAAACTAAATTTTTTCTTTGTTATGTTTAAAACAAAAACTAATTTTTTTTTTCTTCTAAACAATTTTGTTTTAGTTTTAAGAACAATTTTATTTATATAAATTTCAGATTCAAAACAAATTGATTTAAATAAATAGAAAAACAGAGAGAAGCTCACCTTTCTTCTGCATCGTGTTCGAACTGAGCTCCTGTCCTAGGGCTCTGATTTGCGCGCCACTGGAGAGGGCGGAGCCCGGTCGGAGTGCGCCACATGAACAGCGGCGGAGCGTTCTTCCACCGCCCGGGAGGGCTTGACGCTCGGTGGGGCCCAGGCAGCGGAAGGTGGCTGCGAACGGCGCCCCATTGAGGGACAATTTCTCATCCAATCCTCTACGAAAATTGATGCAATTTATATGGATTCGAAGAGCTCAGAAAATACCATGATTTTCGTTTTAAAATTGGGAATTAATTCGATTGGGACTGAAGGATTTTGGGTTTTGAAATTGGGAGTGGTTTCCACCGTTGTTCAGAGAAAGAGGCGTGACAATTTTCCTGTGTTGACCGCGTATTGGACTTTGACTGTATTTTAGGGTTTGATTTTTTTATATATACTAGTATTTTTATTTTATTTTATTCAAAATTTACTTGTTTGTTGCCATGAACTTCAAATCCAACTCAACAGCTATCGTCCCTAGCTAATTGCCCCCATCCCGGACACAGTGGGATATGTTTCATAATCCAATTTGGCTGTTACGATCAGTTTTCGCTGAAATTAGAATATAAATCATCATATTGAATTTTAACGCACATTTCAATTTACTGGGGCCACATACGGACCCCAAAATTCCCGAAAAATATTTTCTAGCTTCCTATTGATGATACGGTCCTAACAAAACTAATTTCGTCAAATTCTGAGATCGTTTTAAAATTGGCCATTTTAAAGGGCCAGAATTCCATACGACTATTCTGAATTTTCAACTGGACATAACTTTTTATCCCCGCTATGAAATTTTGATTTTTCGGATTCATTGGAAAGACATTCTCAATTAGATTCTAATATTTTCAGGTTCGCTAAAATCCGATATATTTTGAATCCTGTACATTCATTTGAAATTAGAAATCGAATTTTCAAACTACCGCGCCAATTTCAATTCCTTTTATAATTATAAATAATTATTTATATTCTAACGACGATTCAAATAAATATATACGTTCTATTTCTATTCAAAATAAATTTCTCATCGTTATTATTTAAAATAAATCATTTTAAATATTCAAAATTCGCAAGAATTGCCAAAATAAAAAATTTAAATTGGCTCGGGTTTACGGGTTATTACAATCTCCCCACTTAAAACTTTTCGTCCCCGAAAAGGAACGAAGCTGAAAGTTGTTTTACAAACCAACTCAAGTTCCATTGTTTTCTTCATGGCTTAAGTTCTTCAACTTTTCAGTTTCAAAGAACTTTTCAAATTTTTCAAAAATTTGGCTAACACCCTAAATTTTCGAAAAATTTCGCCATAACCTCCCCTGCACCGGGAGCTTCGGGATATTTCAAATAGCCTCCCATGTCCCTCACCAATCCAAAAAGAAACAGCCAAGCGGCTAGCCAATCGGCTCATAAAATCATCAAAAACCCAAGAAATAGAATAAACATGTACCTATTTGTCGGGCAAACAATTTTATTCCTCTTCTCTAGCCTCCTTGCTATGACCTGTTCAATGTAAGTACATGTACATGCATGCAAATGCGATAAATTTTCAATACAATCCACTATTTGGTTCAATTTAGCTAAAGGTTCAACATTAATTAATCAACCAAAACAATCATCAATCAATTTGTTGATTATCATTTCAAACACATAACTTTGATACATAGTCAAAAATCACGTTTTTGATGCCAAGTTACAACAATATATTCTAACTATATTTTGATTCTCACACCAGTCTAATGGAATCATATAGAAATCCTACTTTCGAAACTCGAACACAGACACTGATTATGAGGCCTCATCATCAGAATCATCTCCGGGCGACTAGAGTGTGATTCTATATCTACCCAATATATTAAAACTTCGAATACCTGTGGATCAGACGTATATGCAAAATCTTTATATATTGGATTGCCCAAATTCCATAAAAATAAATATTCAAATACGTTGAATAAAGTTTAAATTTTCAAAACAAAATTCGTTTTCATTTTAAAAATATACTCTTCACACTCGTTTTAGGATACTACTGATCCCATCTCTAACGAGTCATTCTGATTGGATACTACTAATCCAATCTCTGATAAATTCTTTCGTTTGGTTCTAACGTGTCTTGTTCTCCGAGCTCTGTAAACCAAAGCTCTGATACCAAGTTGTTACGATCCGAAATCCCCCATATGGGAAATCACGGATTGTACTAAGGACAAGCCACATCAGAACAAAAACAGGAGAACATTTCACTGTATATTACAACAATTCCATCAGAATACAAGAATATATAGAGTATGCATAAATATCACATAGAAAATATATACGATTAAAATTACTTTTAAATACATCGCAGCGGAAAATTAATACAAAACATAACTGAAAGAAATACGCGGATACAGAGCTTTCTGAATATCACTTCAGCTATAAACCAGGATCCTATGAATATAAATCTGCAAAACCCAACTACTAGCTGCCCGTGCGGAAAATAAGGGCACCCAGAGTTTAGGTTAAAACAGTAAACTCCAGGTCAGTCATGTGACTGGTGTGAGAACTAAAACAGTTATTAATCCTTATTTTTAAAGTTAGGTAAATCAAGGGACCACGCCATATAACACGGAACGGGTTTCCTCCCAAGAATACCAGTGCATAAAACAACAGCGCAATGCTAAATAAAGAACAATGAAACTATTATAAGACCCAGGACCCATCACACAATGCAACACAAGCCGGGGGATAGGGTTTTTACCTTATAATATCCAAGAATGCTTGGTATGTGAAATTTCATGTTTTATTATTACTATAAGTGTATAGTGTCAAAAGAATTTCAATCATAAGTATTAATCATAGACGGCATAAGTGCCCCATACCACTATGTCGCCATACTAGGCTCTACAATCAAAACCGCAAGGTCACGTATTGGAAGTTGGATTTCCATATGTGAACCAAGGCTAGGGATCGTCCTCACTGAATTCGAGACTCTCTAGCCCGAGCCTCAGGCAAGTGCTCAGTCAAGCCTTGGATCGTCAGTGTCGGACCACCGATGTGGATTAAAATGCCTGAACACTAGGTTTCCACACCCTTTGGGGCGTAAATGAGCCAAATGACTCCATCGGCTCCACATAGTCAACGATATATCCGAGGCGACTCGCAATCCAACAACCACGCAGGTGAAAATAATATATAAATGTCAGGGCTGGTAGGTCACTGCCACCCCCTAGCTAGAAAGAAACGCATGCCCTCCCTGATTTCCTCCCCCGTTTCTGGTTCACAACCGGGGTGTGAGGCTCGCAAAGCAACGCTACACAAAGTTATGCCACACAGGTCGTGCTTTGATCATCAACCACAAGACTCTTCTTTTCAATAGAAGCCTTGATCATTTGCATCTTAGCATGCCACATAGGCAAACCACTCCATGCAACCGATATCCATCAATCACACAAAATGATATCCAATGTCAGAAACACAGTCCGTTCTGGGTCTGAACGAAACCGGAGGCACATTGTACCTCGCATATCCATCGATCTCCAAGTACGTCTGGACGATCACCAACTGATTCCCTCCTCTTGGGTGTACATCCCAATCAAGATCATCAGTAATTATCCAAATGATGTGAAGACCTCCGGTCTTCGACCACCGTCTTCATCCTCGACACATCGTCGAATCAGTTATTCAGAATAGGATAAACCCGGTCTTTCTGAATAACTCACGTATATAATAAACAAGTGTTACCAAACACAACATACGCCTCATTCCAATTCAGAATATTCTTTTATTCAAATATTCTTATTCTTTGGGAAAGGGTCCCTTAATTTTATCAAAGATAAATTCTTTAAATTTATTCTTTAATCTTCCTATGAATAACAATTCAAACCAAATTATGGTTTATCCAAACTAGTCGGGATTAACGAACCTTACCGAAGTAATCATTTGTTTTAATTTCCCAATCCCAACCTCTTCATCCCATGAAGTAAAACTGGTAATACTTCATATCTAATACCACGATGTTATCTGTAAATTCAATTACCATTTCACGTTCAAATATAATTAAAGATTTAACTATCGCCTGGAGCAAAACTGGTGATACTCCATTCTCAATCATTTCAATCTAATTAAAGATTCATTAAAACTCTACTTGGTTTTAATCTTCTCAAAAATCACTATCAATGATTATTTAACTTGGGAAAACATATCCTGTCTTTAACTGGGTTAAAGAACCAATTTCATTTAAAACACGGTTCACGATAAACCCAAAATCACGTTCTATTCCATCAGCCTTTAACCGTAAATTAGCAAGTGGATAATTCCCTAAGTAATAACCCCGAAGGCCGAAACCAACATCAGATCAATACCCAGGAAACCATTCAACTTAACTAATCTTCAGTTAGTTTCTGATTTTCTTAACTCCGTTGGGTCTAAGAACAGTGTTAATGAAGACACCATTCACGAAAAACCCAAATCCCATTTAATATTAAATACAAGGCTCTGAATAGAAAATATATCGGCTTATATTCAATATCAAATTCTACGACCAACAAATATCGTATTGGAAATAACGATATAAATATATCTTTCAAATTTCCATAACAATATCTGTATAATCACGAAATCCAACATCAAAATATTCCAAAGACAATTTCGATTCAAATCCATTCCAGTTCAATTATTGGAATTTCTGGTTACTTTTAAAACCCTTTCAAATCCAATTTATTTATTTCAAAAATAAATGAATTTTAATTCTAGTTCAAAACTAGTTCATTTCGATGAAAATCTATTGTTATCTTTTCAAATATGGAATTTTTCATCCTAATTCTTTTCAAATCATTTCTTTTGATTTTACACAAATTATTAATATTTTTGATAATTTTATCAAGGCCCGTACAGTCGATGTCCATAAACGGCCATCGAACTGCATTTACAACGACCTTTTCCAAATTTGATTTGGATATAATTCCAAATCCAACCATTAGATTTCAAATCTCTAATATTCGTTAGAAAGCCCTTTTCGATACGAACCCAACAGTTTCGGTTTTAGGAGAATCCGACGGTCGGATCTCACGTAATATCCATTCGAAGACAATGGTCGAAATTCGCAACTACCGCAGCACAGCGCGTTCTATTCAGACCATTATATATATATATATATTATTATATATATTTCGTTGATTTCCTTTTAAAACGTATTTTATAAATCATTTTAAATTCGTTATAAATTCGTTTTCAATACATTTTAAACTTCATATTCAGTTTCTAATCAAAATTGAATATTCCATATCATCGACATATATATACATATATATTTATATATGATAATATTTTCAAAACGTTATATTTTGAAATCAATTCTTTTCGATATTCATTATAAAAATGAATAAAATCGATATAAATACCGTTTGCGTCAAAATGGCACATATCCAATCAACACGGCTTTATATATTTCTATTTCAAATATTTCTTTTCAAATATTTCTATTTCAAATATTTCTTTTCAAATATTTCTATTTCAAATATTTCTTTTTCAAATATTTCTTTTCAAAACTGGAGTGAGGCCCAATCAATTACCATAGATTTTATTCCTATGGATTTCCATACTACACATGTATATATCAATAGTGATAAACAATCATCCATCATCCAGAGTGCACTACTCAACTGCATAAGCATTGAATATAAATCATCAACGCTTACAACAACCTGTCAACCAATCGATCGACATACAACTAAACAATTGGGATTAGTGTATGTCAATATCATCCCAACACCCGTGTGCGGTTTCAATCAATCAAACACATATTTTATTTGTGCAGTTGGGCGATGTGTAAAATTTAGCGTCCCAATCAATATCATTCAAATCGGTGTATATAAACAAATCGTTCGATTTGTAAATGAATATTTATTTTACTTCAACACATGAATATATATTTTATTTCAACACATGAATATATATTTTATTTCAACACATGAATATATATATTTTATTTTGACACATGAATATATATTTTATTTCAACACATGAATATATATTTTATTTCAACACATGAATATATATTTTATTTCAACACATGAATATATATTTTATTTCGACACATGAATATATATTTTATTTCAACACATGAATATATATTTTATTTCAACACATGAGTACATATTTTATTTCAACACATGAATATATTTTTTACACATCACAATCTACAGTCAAATTTCACAGCACAAACAATCACATAAGTCGTCCATGGTCTGTGGACGACGGGGAGCAGTTCATATATGTAGTTATAAAATAAATAACTGAACAGAAAATTTTAGTGAGGAGTTCTCACCTTGGAGTTCCACTCCATCATTCGTTAATTGAAAGGTTTTGATTCGTTTCCCGCAAGTTCCAACACACAATGTTTCATGCTGTTCATAGAAAAATCACATTTTTAATTTGCTGTTCTTATATATAAAATCATATTTTATTACAATGCTTTATATATAAAAATAACACATTTTTATTTCAATGTTTTATATTTTTTAGATCATATTTTTATTTTAATCCTTTTCTATAAAAATTATATTATTATATATATATATAAATTATATTTTTATATCGTTAAAAATCATATATTTACATCGCTTTCATGTACATAAAGATCATATTTTTACTTCGCTACACATATAAAAATTATATTTTTATTTCTCTACATATATAAATATTATATTTTTAATATTCTACTAAGATAAAAATCATATTTTTATTATCCCTATAATATAAGAATCATATTTTTTTATAATCTCTTTTTATACAAAAACTTTTTTTTTTACTATGTTATGTTTAAAACAAAATGGAATTTTTTTTATGTTATATTTAAAGCAAAACTGAATTTTTTCTTTGTTATGTTTAAAACAAAAACTAAATTTTTTCTTTATTACGTTTAAAACAAAACTAATTTTTTTTCTTCTAAACAAATTTTTTTAGTTTTAAGAACAATTTTATTTATATAAATTTCAGATTCAAAACAAATTGATTTAAATAAATAGAAAAACAAAGAGAACCTCACCTTTCTTCTGCATCGTGTTTGAGCTGAGCTCCTGTCCTAGGGCTCTGATTTGCGCTCCACTGGAGAGGGCAGAGCCCGGTCGGAGGGCGCTACATGAACAGCGACGGCGCGTTCTTCCACCGCCCGGGGGGCTCGACGCTCGGTGGGGCCCTGGCAGTGGAAGGTGGCTGCGAACGGCGCCCCATTGAGGGACAATTTCTCACCCAATCCTCCACGAAAATCGATGCAAGTTATATGGATTCGAAGAGCTCAGAAAATACCATGATTTTCATTTTATAATTGGGAATTAATTCGATTGGGATTGAAGGATTTTGGGATTTGAAATTGGGAGTGGTTTCCACCGTTGTTCAGAGAGAGAGGCGCGACATTTTTCATGTGTTGACCGCGTATTGGACTTTGACTGAATTTTAGGGTTTGATTTTTTTATATATACTAGTATTTTTATTTTATTTAATTCAAAATTTACTTGTTTGTTTCCATGAACTTCAAATCCAACTCAACAACTGTCATCCCTAGCTAATTACCCCCATTCCGAACACAATGGATATGTTTTGTAATCCAATTCTGCTGTTACGATCAGTTTTCGCTGAAATTAGAATATAAATCATCATATTGAATTTTAACGCACATTTCAATTTACTGGGGCCACATACAGACCCCAAAAATTTCTGAAAAATGTTTTCTAGCTTCATGTTGACGATACAGTCCTAACAAAACTAATTTCGTCAAATTCTGAGATCGTTTTAAAATTGGCCATTTTAAAGGGCCAGAATTCCATAGCGGCTATTCTGAATTTTCAGCTGGACGTAACTTTTTATCCCTGCTATGAAATTTTGATTTTTCGGATTCGTTGGAAAGATATTCTCAATTAGATTCTAATATTTTCATTTTCGCTAAAATCCGGTTTATTTTAAATCCTGTACATTCATTTGAAATTAGAAACCAAATTTCAAACTACCGCGCCATTTTCAATTCCTTTTAAAATTATAAATAATTATTTATATTCTAACAATGATTCAAATAAATATATACGTCCTATTTCTATTCAAAATAAATTTCTCGTCGTTATTATTTAAAAAAATCATTTTAAATATTCAAAATTCGCTAAAATTGCCAAAATAAAATTTTTAAATTGGCTCGGATTTCCGGGTTATTACAGAATGTAGGAATGTCGAAACAACATCAAAATCGGAATATTTTTGCCCTAAAACCAATAAGTGCATGATGAATAGTTTGAAACCGGGAATACATATCATTGATTGTCGTCTCATTCGGTTTCATTTTGAAACTGACTTTTCAGCATTGCTATTTTGGCTTGTTTAACCTTGTTAGTACCTTCATGAGTGGTTTTTAGTGTTTGCCAAATTCGATAAGCAGTGGTGCAAATACTAACACGGTTATATTCATTTTGGTCTAATGCACAAAACAACATATTTATTGCTTTGCATTTACGGCTGCTGTCGTTTTCTCAGCCGGTGTCCATTCTGAATACTCAGTTGTTGGATTTACTATTTCTTTCTGAGTAGCATTCCAAGCATCATAGTTAGTTGATTGCATGTAAAAAGCCATACGTGTTGCCCAATAGCTATAGTTGAGACCATTGAAGAAAGGAGATCTTTGTGTTGATTGACCTTCAATGTAAGTGGTGGTACTGCTACTACTTGGGTTATTTGCCATATTACTAGAATATATCAAATAACTGTGTTATGGTTATAAGATTACCGCGCTCTGATACCAAATGAAAGTGAACGTGTGTACTTGCCAAGTATAATACACACAAGGATCGTGTAATATGACGAACAATATTCAACTATAGAGTAATAGATAATCACAGAACTGTATAATAATAAATACTGTAAAAAGGAAAAATCACGCGGGGTTTTTATACTGGTTCGGAGCACCGTCCTACATCCAGTCCCCGACTTCTATCTGGATTTTCACTAATCAACAACCTCACTTCACCCGGAGGAATAGGTATACAACACCCGAGCAGCCGAACGGGAATTTCACGCCTCTATCAACACGAGGATTTCACAACTTGCCTCTTACAACACGGAGGACTTCAAACATGACGAGTAGACTTGTAGTTTGACAATGTTTGTTCTAAATAACATGAATTTGTCAATTCTTGTACAACCTTCCTATAATCTTATCCTCAAATAGAAATTGTGTATGTGAAGATTTGGAAGATGATATCGTGTTTGAATCAAAAGAATAATATATAAATTCTTGGATTCAAGAACAATATAAGAAGATTATGAGCGCTTGAGTGCTTTGAAAGATCAAGAATGAAATCAACAATAGATAGAATAGATAGAAAGAATAAGTTATTGAATTGATGATTTCAAGTTGTTTTTATAGGAGATAAAGAGTTACAACCATTAGTGAAGAGAAGTATTGAAGAGAAATGATTTTTGATGAAAGGAAAAAGAAGCAACTTTTGATGAAAGGAGATGTCTATACAAAGAGTTGTTTTCAGTTCGAAAATCGGTCGACAGGTCAAAAATAACCAGTAGACTGAAATTTGAATATATATATATATATATGTTACATATATGTGTGCACATTTATTGTGCTTTCTGCCCAGAAACGGTCGACCGCATAATTTGAGACCGGTCGACCGGTTTCTAGTAATATGCACAATAAATGTGCATACATATATATATATATATTCACAATAATGAGGTATATGATTATTTGAGGATAGATTTTTAACATTTATAACACGGCTAAACCACTAAATAATCAACCTCTAACTTACGATACCATTGATTCTCTTCTTTTTGTCGATCATGAAACTTCTCCTTGTCATTAATCAAAATGCTATGAATACCTGGACTCAACAGTCATAAGTGACGTAATTCTTATCATGCGGTTTTAACTGACGGCTAGCATATGTGACTACTTTGTCTCTTTGCATTAACACTGCACCAATACCATCTTTAGAAGCGTCGGTCCAAACTTTCAGATCCTGATTGCCATTAGTGATGGTCAACACAGGAGTCGTGATCAACTTCTATTTCAGCTCTTGGAAAGCTGCCTCACATTCGGGTGTCCAGATAAACTTTGTATGCTCCTTTGTAAGCTTCGTCAATGGACAAGCTATTCTTGAAAAATCTTTAACGAATTTCCGATAATAGCCAGCAAGTCCCAGAAAGCTTCTGACTTCAGTAGGGGTGGTAGGCTGCTTCCAATCTTTAATGGCTGTGATTTTGCTAGGATCCACTGAAATTCCTTCCTTCGATACTACATGACCGAGGAACTTCACTTCTTCTTGCCAGAATACACATTTAGAGAACTTTGCTTTTAATACGTTCTTTCTCAGAATTTCCAAAACTTGTTCTAAATGTTTCTCATGCTCGGCAGTTCACTTAGAAGAAATTAAGATGTCATCAACGAAGACTAGCACAAATTTGTTCAAAACATCGCGGAATACTCGATTCATCAAATCGACAAAATAGGCTGGAGTGTTGCATAAGACGAACGACATTACTAACCATTCATAAAATGTGTCTGGACCTATGGAAGCTGTCAAAGGGACACTCTTCAGCAATACGCAGTCGATGGAAACCTGTAGCTAGGTCCATCTTTGAAAACACATTCGCTCCATTCAAACGATCCAACAAATCGTCTATACGGGGCAATGGATACTTATTCTTGAGCGTCTGCTTATTTAAATCTCGGTAATCCATACACAGTCTGAGAGTACCGTCTGATTTGGGAACAAACACTACTGTTGCACCATATTCTGAGAAACTGGGTGTAATAACCCGAAAATTCTGGGCCAATTTAAATTTTTTATTTTGGCAATTTTGGCGAATTTTGAATATTTAAAATGATTTATTTTAAATAATAACGACGAGAAATTATTTCGAACAGAAATAGAACGTATATATTTATTTGAATCATCGTTAGAATATAAATATTTTATTTTAATTATAAAAGTAATTGAAAATGGCACGGTAGTTCGATATTTCGATTTCAAATTTCAAATGAATGTACAGGATGCAAAATAAACCATATTTTAGTGAAACCAAAAATATTAGAATCTAATTGAGAATATCTTTCCAACGAATCCGAAAAATCAAAATTTCATAGCGGGGATAAAAAGTTATCCCCTGTTGAAAATTCAGAATAGTCGCTATGGAATTCTGGCCCTTAAAAATGGAAATTTTGCAAACGACCTCAGTTTTTGACGAGTCCAATTTTTTTGGATCCGTGATGTCAAGTTGTTGCTAGATTCCAAAATTCGTAATTTTTCGAATCAATAGGTGCGCGTGGCAAAGGAAACCACGTTTGACCAGTTTCGGTTGATTTTAATCGACTGGAAAATGGTCATTTTTCAAACGGTCTCAGAATTCGATGGAATTAGTTTTGTTAGGACCGTATCGTCAATACGAAGCTAGAAAATATTTTTCGGGAATTTTTCTAGTTAGTATGTGGCCACGGTAAATTGAAATGTGCGTTCAAATTCAATATATAGATTTATACTTTGATTTTGACGAAAACTAATCGAAATGATCGAATCAGTTAACGATACATATCCCATTGTGTCCGTGGTGGGGGTAATTAGCTATGGACGACAGTCGATGGGTTCGATTTCGAGTTCGAAATAAAAGTTGCTTTTTGAAATTAAATAATTATATATATATATATTAATATACTCTCTCCCTCCTCCCCTCTTCTATTCTCTCAGATGAAATGAAAAAAAAGAAAAAGAAAAATCACGTCGCCCTCCTCCCCGATGGAGCTGCGCCGCCGCTAGTGGCACCCACGGCCGCCGCCCGACGCATCTGATTCCCCCCTCATCACCAGCGCCCCCTCCTCTTCCCCCACCGCCTCTCTCCTTCTTCCCCTAGCCACTGTAAAAACCCTAGCCCCCTGGAACCCAAAAACGTGCCGCGCTACCCCCCCCCTTGCCTGAGCGCGCCTCCCCCCACGTCGGTCAGTCCCCCCTCCTTCCTTTCCCCTCTCTTTCTTCCCTCTTTGCACCTCCAAACACCCGGTGAGTGTTTATCCCCCTTTTTACTTATTCATGTAGTTAAAAATATGATTTTTATATGAAATAAAAAATCTGAAATCCATGTTTATGTTCTTGAAATAGAAATCTGAAATTTCTATGAAGGGTTTTGCAATAAAAACACGTTTTTTTAGCCTATATGGGAATGAAAATGCGATGTTTATATAGGAAAAAATATATATGTTTTTGTTTATAGAAAAGATTAGGCTTTTCATCATAGAAAGAAATTATTTTTATATTATAGAAATAATAGGAATATAATTTTTATATAATGTAGCCATGTAAAATATGATTTTTATATTATATAGATAATAAAAATTCAATCTTTATTATGTAGGAGATATAAAAGTATGATTTTTATTCATGTAGAGTAATAAAAATATAATTTATATTATATTGCTAGCAAGATTAAAATATAATTTTTATTATGGAAGTAGCGTTGTAAAGGAGTGATTCTTGCATACGTAGCAGTGATATAAAAAATAGAATTTTTATCTATATAATAACAGTGTAAAAATAGAATTTTTATCCATATAGAATGATTATAAAAATATGATTTTTATATACATAGCAACAACATAAAAATGTGATTTTTATATATGTAGTGGCTACGGACGACGAAATTGGCAAAAGGCGGGCACGACGAAGATTTCTACATATGAAGAGTCGTGGCGATTGGTTTAGCTAGTCGGTGAGAACTCCTCACTTTAAATTTCTTTTTCTAGTTAAAAATATATACTAGGATGCAAACGATGCTTAGCAGCATCTGACACCCGTCGTCCACAGACCATGGACGACTTGTATGCTTGTTTGATGTGTTGTGAAGTTTGTTTGTGATGTTGATGCGTTGAAAGAAAATAAACATTCATGTGTTGAAATAAATTAATTATCGTGAAAAATATAATTTTTAACGTGAATGTGAATAAATAAATATTCATTTACAAACTAGACGGTTTGTTTATGAACACCTATTTGAAGGACATTGATTGGGACGGTAAATTTTACACGTCGCCCAACTGCACAAATAATATTCAGTGTTTGTGGATTGAAACCCCACACGGGTGTTGGGATGACATTTGCCGTACACTAATCCCAATTGTTTAGTGGTATATCGATCGTTGGATTGACAGACTGTACGAGCGTTAATTATTTATATTTAATGCTTATGCAGTTGTGTGGTGCACTTTGGATGATGGTTGATTATTTATCATGGCTATTATATACGTGTGTTGTATGGAATCCATATAATTAACATTATATGGTAATTGATTAGGCCTCATTCCAATTGAGAAAATAAAGAATATTATAAAATAAAGATTCATGTGTTGAATAAAATAAATAGTCATGTGTTGACGATGCTCATGTGTTGAGAATATTCATGTGTTGAACGAAATATTTTAACAATAAAATTTACATCTTTATCATATATAAAATTAGAAACTAACTGGAAAACAGATAAGATGAGTGGTCTCCTGGGTATTGATCTAATGTTGGCTTCGGCCTTCGGGGTTAATATTTAGGGAATTGCTCTCTTGCTAATTTACGGTTAGAGTTTGATATAAAATTAAATGATAGAAATCATAATTTTATAAAACATATTAAATAACAAAAATAGTCATGTGTTGACAGTACTCATGTGCTGAGAATAGTCATGCGTTGAAAGAAATATAGATTCATGTGTTGAATAGAATAAATATTCATTTGTTGAATAGAGTAACGAAGTTATTGAAAAATATAAAGCCGTGTTGATTAGAGATGCGCTATTTTGACGTGAACGATATTTATATCGATTATATTCGTTTTTATAATGATTATAGAAAAGAAAGTGATTTCAAAATATAACGTTTTGAAAATATTGTCATTTGTATATCGATGATGTGGAATATTCAATTTTGATTCGAAATTGAATATGAAGTTGAAATCATTTCGAAAACGAATTTAAAACAATTTATAAAATACGTTTTAAAAGGAAATCGACGAAATTTATATAATATATATATTATATATATAATGGCCTGAATAGAACGTGCCGCGCCGCGGCAGTTCGTGAATTTCGACCATTAACTTCGAATGGACATTACGGTAGATCCGACAGTCGGATTCTCCTGAAACTAAAACCGTTGGGTTCGTATTGAAAAGAGCTTTCCAATGAATATTATAAATCTGAAATCTAACGGTTGTATTTGGAATTATGTCCAAATCAAATTTGGAAAAGGTCGCTGTAAGTGCAGTTCGATGGTCGTTGGTGGAAATCGACTGGACGGGCCTTGATAAAATTATTATAATTATTAATAATTTGTGTAAAATCATAATATATGAATTGGAAAGAACTAGGATGAAATATTCCACATTTGTAAAGATAAAAATAGTTTTTTTATCGAAATGAACTAGTTTTATACTAGAATTAAAATCCAATTATTTTTAAATAAATAAAGTGGATTTGAAGTGGTTTTGAAAATAATCAGAATTTCCAATATACGAATTGGAATGGATTTGAATCGAAATTATCTTCAGAATATTTCGATGTTGGATTTCTTGATTATACAGATATGGTTGTGGAAATTTGAAAGATATATTTATATCATTATTTCCAATACGATATTTGTTGGTCGTAGATTTTGATATTGAATATAAGCCGATATATTTTCTATTCAGAGCCTTGTATTTAATATCAAATGTGATTTGGGTTTGTCGTGAATGGTGTCTTCATTAACACTGTTCTTGAACCCAGTTGAGAAAAGATTAAATCTTTCTATTTAGATTTAATGAAGTGTACCAATTAAATAATATTTAATTGGAATTGAATTTGAAAGTGATTTTGGGTTTATCGTGAATCGTGTATTAGGTGACATTGGTTCTTTAACCCAGTTAAAGACAGGATATTGATTTTTGAGAAGATTAAAACTTACTGGAGTTTTAATGAATCTGTAATTAGATTGAAATGTGAATTGATGATTTAAATTATCAAATTTGGAAAGTGATCGAGAATGGAGTATCTCCAGTTTTGCTCCAAAGTGATAATTAAATCTTTAATTAGATTTGAACGTGAAATGGTAATTAATTTTACCGATAACACCGAGGTGTTAGATATGGAGTATTACCAGTTTTGCTTCATGGGATGAATAGGTTGGGATTGGGAAATAAAATAAATAATTACTTCGGTGTGGTTCGCTAATCCCGACTAGTTTGGAAAACCATAATATGGTTTGAAATGATATCCAAAGGAAGATTAAATAATAAATTTAGAAGATTTTATCTTTGATAAAATTAATGGGAACCTTTCCCTAAGAATGTGAAATTTTGAATAAAAGAATATTCCGAATTGGAATGAGGTGTATGTTGTGTTTGTGTAACACGTGTTTATTATATACGTGGGTTATTCGGAAAGGCCGGGTTTATACCTATTTTGAATAACTAATTCAACGATAAGTCGAAGATGAAGACGCTGGTTGAAGACTGGAGGTCTTCACATCATTTGGGTGATTACTGATGATCTTGATTGGGCTGTACACCCAAGAGAAGGGAAACAGTTGGTGATCGTCCAGACGTACTTGGAGATCGATGGATATGCGAGGAAAGTGCCTCCGGTTTCGTTCAGACCTAGAACGAACTTATAAATGGACTGTGTGTCTAACATTGGATTTTATTCTGTGTTGATTGATCTCTATCAAATATACATCTGTTTGACGGCGGAGAAGTTATTCTCTTGCTTAACGCCCTTCTCTGAGACATACGAGCTCAGAGGTTGTATATCGATGGACATCAGTCGCATGGAGTGAATTGCCAGTGTGGCATGCCTAAGTGGCAAATGATCAAGGCTTCTGTTGAAAAGCAAAGTCTTGTGGTTGATGTTCAAAGCACGGCCTGTGTGGCATAGCTTTGTGTATAACGTGAATTCGCAAGCCTCACACCTCGGTATGAGTCAAAAACGGGATATGGACCGCTGGGAGAACACGATGTTTCTTTCTAGTTGTGGGTGGTGTCAGCGTTTTACTAGCCCTGACATCATCGATTATTATACCTATGTGGATGTTGGATTGCGAGGCGCCTCGATTTTAGGTCTGTAAGGACCGGGAAACGTGTGTTCAGGAATTGCCAATCCTCAAACGTAAGAGAGGACCGGCCCAGCCGATTCCAGGGGTTATCCAGAGTGTGTAGTCCCGAGGATTTTGCTAGAGTGTCTCGAAGCAGAGAGGAGCTTGCCCCTTGCCTCGACTCATGATGGAAATCCAATTTCCAATACGTGACATTTCGGTTTTGATTGTAGAGCCTAGTATTGGCGACATGATAGATGGTACCCATGCCGCCTATGATTGATATTTATGATTGAAATTGTTTTGACACTATACACTTATAATAGTATCAAATGATTTGTTTTTGAACGTACCAAGCATGTTTGGCTATTATAAGGGAAAACCCTATCCTCCGGCTTGCGTTGCATTATGTGATGGGACCTGGGTCTTATAATAGCTTCATTTTTCGAAAAAGCATTGCACTGTTCATTTATATGCACTAGTATTCTTGGGAGGAAACCCGTTCCGTGTTATACGGCGTGGTCACTTGATTTACCTAACTTTAAAAATAAAGATTAATAACTGTTTTAGTTCTCACACCAATCACATGACTGACCTGAAGTTTATTTTTTAACCTAAACTCTTGGTGCCCTTATTTTCGACACGGGCAGCTAGTAGTTTTGGTTTTGCAGATTTATGTTCACAGGATCCTGATTTACAACTGTAAAGATGCTTGGAAAGCTCTGTATCCGTGTATTATTTTCAGTTGTGTTTTGTAATATTTTTCCGCTGATTTGTAATTTAAATCTCTGATATTTTCTATGTAATATTCATTCATTCTCTGTATATTCTTGTATTCTGATGGAATTGTTGTAATAAACAACGAAATGTTCTTCTGTTTGCATTCCGATGTGTGTTGTTCTCAACGCCATCTGTGCTTTCCTTCATGGGGAAGTTCAGGTCGTGTCAGTTTGGTATCAGAGCTTTGGTTTACAGAGCTCGAGAACAAGACATATTAGAACCGAACGAAAGAATCCATCAGACATTGAATTAGTAATACCCAATTAGAATTGCTCGTTAGAGATAGGATCAGTAGTGTAACACCGCGAATTTTCGAATAATCAGATTAACTAAATTAAAGAATACTTAATTTCAAATTTGGGAATTAAGGGAAACGGGTCATTCCATTGCGTTCGTCTCAGAATTCTGGTTGAAATAGAGTCCGAGTTTGCGGGAAACGGGTACTGGATGAAGGAGTTATGGACGAACGAAGTTTAGTGGAAAAATAGAGAAAAAAAAAGATTGCACTGGTGCACTTCCTGCACTGGTGCACTTGGGAAGTGCGCCAGTACAAATTTGCATTGGCGCACTTCCCAAGTGCGCCCAGGCCGAAAGAAAACCTGCACAGCCTTCTAGTTCAGTCTAACCCATGTTCTGACTCATTTCTGAGTCCCTACTGACTCCTTGCTGAGTCATTAGGGCTGAGGCATCACCCTATCCCGACTGAGTGGTTTTGATTAACCCTAAGATCATCCGACAACTATAATTAAATTAAAATTCTATATAAACATGTGTAGACCGAAACCCTAGAATCAAATCAAAAATTAGATCAGTAGCCGTCATGTTGTCACTCCAAACCCTAGAGTAGCCGCCACCAACATGAAGCAAATTAAAGACAACAATTCAATTCAAATCAAGCCTAAAACTACAACAACGTAATTGTCTACAACAAGGGAACGCTAGTCAACTACAGAATTCAGAACCCAGAACTCAAGACCCCTTATTCGGTGAGTTCTAGTCACTTTTAGGTTTAAATAAATAAAATTGAATCGTGGTAGACTATGATTTGGGTATATGTTGTTTGTAGTTATGCAAGTTTATTGTTGTGAATCATGAAATGATGCAAGTCCCTTATTATGAAAGTTCATTATTGTTGTGAATCATGGAATGATGCAAGTTCATTATCGTTGTGAATCATAAAGTTATACAAATTATTATGTTGTGAAACTATGAATCTATGCAAGTCGTTATCATGAATCTATGCAAGTCGTTATCATGAACCTATGCAAGTGGTTATTATGAATCTATGCAAGTTGTTATCATGAATTTATGCAAGTCGTTATTATGCAAGTTGTTATCATGAATCTATGCAAATTGTTATGAGATCGTACAAGTTACCTATGCAAGTTATTGTGTGATGAATTCATGAATCTATGCTAGTTGTAATGTTATGAACCATGAACCTATGCAAGTTGATAAGTTGTTAATTCATGTACCTATGCTAGTTGTTATGTTGTGGATCATGAATCTATGTAAGTCACCTATGCAAGAAGTTATGTTATGAATTATGCAAGTTGTTATATTGTGAATCATGAACCCATATAAGTTGTTGACTATGTTGAGAATCATGAACCTATGTTGGTTGTTAATTATGTTGTTAATTCATAAACCTATGCAAGTTGTTATGAATCTATGAAAATTGAAAATTGAGAATTGGCATAAAATAAATTTGTGATGAAAATTGGTATGATTTTTCATACCATAAATAGATGGACATAACTGAGTCAATTATGGCCATAGTGAAATTTGGAATTAATTGATAATTTGAATAGGGAAATTAATTCAAATTGGGGGATGATTAATTAGGAGTAATTAATCGTCTAAGACACGAGGTTAGGCTCGATTGTGGTGTAAGACTGCCCGGACCCGCCCGGCAAATCCAGCTGCCACAAATGTCAGTCTAATGTGGGAGGACTTAGGCATAAATTAAATATGTAATAATTGTAAAGAAACGAGGTTAGACACGTTTGTGGTGTAAGACTGTCCGGACCCCCCCCCCCCCAGCAAATCCAGCTGCCACAAATGCCAGTCTAATGTGAGAGGTCTTTATAAGGTTACGGTCTTAATGAATTAAGAAACACTTAACTAGATAAACATGTAGTGGGACATGAGGGGTTAAGTAGATGCCTTGGGTGGCATGTGGAATTAAGTCGGTGCCTGGGGTGGTATGTGAAATACGATTAGATATTTCAATAATTAATTAATGCTGATTAAAGACTACTTAACCTAACTTAATACATATGGACTGTATGATGATAGACGTAAGTTAGGGTTAAGTAAAACGAATTGCATTGTGGGTGGGTTAAGTACAACTTATGGGTAGGTGGGTAATATTAGTATATATAGGCCCACAAACTTAAACATTAAATAAATAGGATTAAATCAGTGGGAGGGTTAAGTACAACTGAAGGGTAGGTGGGTAATATCAATACATGTAGGCCCACAAACTTAACCATTAAAAAGGGGTTATGTAATTAAAGACACCTAATGGTATACATAACCGGGGCAGAATAGGTAAAGTTATGTATTAAAGACACCCTCAGGGGTATGCATAACTAATGGGAATAGGTAAAGTTATGTATTAAAGACACCCTCAGGGGTACGCATAACTAATGGGAGTAGGTAAAGTTATGTATTAAAGACACCCTCAGGGGTACGCATAACTAATGGGAGTAGGTAAAGTTATGTATTAAAGACACCTATAGGTACGCATAACCGATAGGTAGAATAGGGGTTATGTATTAAAGACACCTATAGGTACGCATAACTGATTGAGGGCTATGTAATTAAAGACACCTTAGGGTATACATAGTCAGTAGAAAACCTAATGGGGATACAAGACATAGGGGAGAGCTTGCATCATGTTGTATGGGACCCATTTCAGTCAGTAACCCGGAGAGGTATCAAAGTAAAAATCTCCGTACTAGGCGGGGAAGGGGCATGCTTACTGATTGATTGTAAGAGATCCAAAATGAGACGTATGGTGTGGGCGGTGCAAACCGACCGGGGACATATGTGTGCATGGGTCGGGCAGAGGGGGACAAGACGACCGTGACGCCAGTAGGTATAACTGTGCACACCTTAGGTTGCCACTTTAGGGAAGTGATACCCCCTAGTTATGGGACCAGCACAGGGTATCTACAGAGTAGGGAGCCGATCGATTAGGGTAGTGGTTAGGGTATATCCGGACATATGCCCTAAGTCTACCAATTTATAGCAGGAGGGTAGTGGGTACGACTAGTTGAGATAGGAACAGGCGGCACCTATGGCAGCAGCTAGGAATACACGAAACTACCACCATCGTTATCATTAGCGGAAGGGATCATCTCATCTTGATTTGACTAGTAATAGTGCAGAGTAGTTAATAGTGTATCATGCGTACACCTTACCTTATTTGTCCTGTCATACCTGTTATCTGTACCGTGATCCTCTTATCCACTTTGTATGCCTGTCATGTTTACCTTTATTTATTTACTGGCTAAAAGTTACTGGACTCACCAGACGTATGTATGACCTAGTTTGTTTTGCCTCTTTTTCTTCCGTTCCCCCCCCCAGGTTCTCAGGGAGGGAACACCCAGGTTTAGTCGGGATTTGGATATCATCTTCTAGGAGCTACTTCTGAAGTATGGATCGAGGCTCTGTTTCTTATATGGCTTGCTCTTTAATATGGGGAATGATGATTTTCTTTTAAAAACCTATGTACTCTGATGATATAAGACAGAAGTGTTTTGTTGTAATAGTTTTATGACTCATGGTATTATGTAACTAAGTATTTTGGAGATTTAACAAAGTTATTTGTTTCCACTGCAAAAAAAATTTATGTCTGTCTTGTGATATTCTGTGTCTGTTTACCAAAAACGCTCCACTGAAGTTAAGGCATTCCCTTTTCTGAGTGACCTTAATGGAGGTGGGGTGTTACACTTGGTATCAGAGCTGAAGGTTACCAGATTAGATAAAAGTGTTTGAAAACTATTTTCAAAAGGATTTTAAAAGAAAGTATTTTCAAAAAGGGAAGCCTGTTTTAAAAAACATTCCCCGAAAAGCCATATGTAGTATCCTTCGGTCCTTTGTCTAGAATCTCTTCCTTGATAGGATAGGAGAATGCTCTCACGGCTGATGGATAGGATAGGGATAGGAAAATTTATGTTGAAGGTTTAATTTCCTTATCTGGTTATGAAGTTAAGACTCTTTTGGATTCTGGCATTGAGACTCTGCACTTTAGTACTAGTCTTGTTTCTGATCCCGTAGTTGTTTCAAAACCCATTTGTGGTTCGGCTCAATTATTAGTGATTCGTAGGGGTTTGAAATTATCTGTGTTAGGCATCAAAAATTTGAATGTGACATTTGTGTGCTCAAGTTTATGGGCTATGGGTTGGTTCTAAATGGACCAGCTTTCTATGTAGAGGGTCGTTCTAGATTTTGAGAGGAGGGTCGTTAAGTTTCTAACTTGTCATGGGAAGACCCCCAAAGTTTCTTGTGACCCGCAACGGTCTGTTATGCTTAGCTTTTTGAGAATCATTCTGTAATCTGATCTATACCAGTAGTCTGTAGGTATCTGGATATTTCTGAAGGATAAGGGTTTCTACTCGAAGCATGAAGTAGATCTCCAGTTTTGACATTGTTTAACGGGGATAATTCTCTGAGTGTCGGTCTGATGTTGATTTCGGTCTTCGAGGCTGAGACTTAGGGAATTATTCTCTTAATCGATGTCAGATAGGAACAGAGCTTTTGTTTTAGTTATATCATTTGTTTGTATCCCATCAACTGAATCTTCGACCTTTAGATAGGAAATCCATGGATGTAAACATGTGCTTGGGACATGTTATGTTTGATGGTTGCAAGTGTTTGCTAGTGGTTGCTCGTGGATGCATTTACACACACATTAGGCACTAGATCGGCTCAAATCACTTTCATATTGCATATAAATGTGTGTGCATATTTAGGTTAATGGATGAACAATGGTTGTGTTATCATATGGATGCTGCATTTTGATGAATGGTTTAGCACACATGTAGAAATAATATGTATCGATAGGATTCTTTCGCATACATAATGGACGCATGGCACTATCATGGTTTGCATTGAGAAGGCCAATTGATTCAGTAGACCGCCTGATTTTGCATTAGATAAGGAACATATACACACACTATTGCATATGTTCATACAACATTAGAAGTTTTCTAAGGACAATGGATGCTTGTGGATGATGGTTGAGTAGATGGGTGATTGGATGGTAGGACACATTCCTCTTAACTTGAAGATTTCGGGGACGAAATCCTTTAAGTAGGGGGAATGTAACACCCCGAATTTTCAAATAATCAGATTAAATAAATTAAAGAACACTTAATTTAAAATTTGGGAATTAAGGGAAACGGGTCGTTCCATTGCGTTCGTCTCGGAATTCTGGTTGAAATAGAGTCCGAGTTTGCGGGAAACGGGTACCGGATGAAGGAGTTATGGACGAACGAAGTTTGGTGGCAAAATAGAATAAAAAAAAGAGATTACACTGGCGCACTTGGGAAGTGCGCTAGTACAAATTTGCATTGGCTCACTTCCCAAGTGCGCCCAGGCCGAGAGAAAACCTGCACAGCCTTCTGGTTCAGTCTGACCCATGTTCTGACTCATTTCTGAGTCCTTTCTGACTCCTTGCCGAGTCATTAGGGCTGAGGCGTCACCCTATCACGACTGAGTGGTTTTGATTAACCCTAAGATCATCCGACGACTATAATTAAATTGAAATTCTGTATAAACATGTGTAGACCCAAACCCTAGAATCAAATCAAAAATTAGATCAGTAGCCGTCATGTTGTCACTCCAAACCCTAGAGTAGCCGCCACCAACAGGAAGCAAATTAAAGACAACAATTCAATTCAAATCAAGCCTAAAACTAAACAACGTAATTGTCTACAACAAGGGAATGCTAATCAATTACAGAATTCAGAACCCAGAACTCAAGACCCCTTATTTGGTGAGTTCTAGTCACTTTTAGGTTTAAATAAATAAAAGTGAATCGTGGTAGACTGTGATTTGGGTATATGTTGTTTGTAGTTATGCAAGTTTATTGTTGTGAATCATGAATTGATGCAAGTCCCTTATTATGCAATTTCATTATTGTTGTGAATCATGGAATGATGCAAGTTCATTATTGTTGTGAATCATAAAGTTATGCAAATTATTATGTTGTGAAACTATGAATCTATGCAAGTCGTTATCATGAATCTATGCAAGTGGTTATTATGAATCTATGCAAGTTGTTATCATGAATCTATGCAAGTTGTTATTATGAATCTATGCAAGTCGTTATTATGCAAGTTGTTATCATGAATCTAGGCAAATTGTTATCGGATCATACAAGTTACCTATGCAAGTTATTGTGTGATGAATTCATGAATCTATGCTAGTTGTTATGTTATGAACCATGAACCTATGCAAGTTGATAAGTTGTTAATTCATGAACCTATGTAGTTGTTATGTTGTGGATCATGAATCTATGTAAGTCACCTATGCAAGAAGTTATGTTATGAATTATTCAAGTTGTTATATTGTGAATCATGAACCCATATAAGTTGTTGACTATGTTGAGAATCATGAACCTATGTTGGTTGTTAATTATGTTGTTAATTCATAAACCTATGCAAGTTGTTATGAATCTATGAAAATTGCTAATTATGTGGTGAATCATAATTATATGCGAAGTTATCATGTCATTTTCCCTAGTTGTCATGCTTATGCCAAAAATTGTACTGAAAACGATCACCTTGTCATTCCCTTTATTTTATTGTTATGGCGAGACTATTTTGTAGCCTCGATGACGCCAAAAACGCAAACGGTTACGCTAGTTAAGAAACAGGGAAAAGGGGAATTTGTAAAAGGCATAATATACGTAGTGACTATGTAAATTGGGTACATAATTCAAGTAGGAAAACATATAAATAATTACCTATTATGACATGGGTGAAATTGGGTAAAAATGGTATAATTTAAATATGACCATTTATGGATAAGAAATCGAAATTGTTAATAAGATAGGTATTGGCACCTATGAAAAAGGAAAGGATTAATTAATTTACTTAATTAATCAAAAGAGAGATGTTTAAGCAATTAAAGTCTAAAGATTTAATATTGAGAATTGACATAAAATAAATTTGTGATGAAAATTGGTATGATTTTTCATACCATAAATAGATGGACATAACTGAGTCAATTATGGCCATAGTGAAATTTGGAATTAATTGATAATTTGAATAGGGAAAGTAATTCAAATTGGGGGATGATTAATTAAGAGTAATTAATTGTCTCAGACACGAGGTTAGGCTCTATTGTGGTGTAAGACTGCCCGGACCCTCCCGGCAAATCCAGCTGCCACAAATGTCAGTCTAATGTGGGAGGTCTTAGGCATGAATTAAATACGTAACAATTGTAAAGACTTGAGGTTAGACTCGTTTGTGGTGTAAGACTGCCCGTACCCGCCCGGCAAATCTAGCTGCCACAAATGCCAGTCTAACGTGAGAGGTCTTTATAAGGTTACGGTCTTAATGAATTAAGAAACACTTAACCAGATAAACATGTAGTGGGACATGAGGGGTTAAGTGGATGCCTTGGGTGGCATGTGGAATTAAGTGGGTGCCTGGGGTGGCATTTTAAATACGATTAGATATTTCAAAAATTAATTAATGCTGATTAAAGACTACTTAACCTAACTTAATACATATGGACTGTATGATGATAGACATAAGTTTGGCTTAAGTAAAACGAATTGCATTGTGGGTGGGTTAAGTACAACTGATGGGTAGGTGGGTAATATTAGTATATATAGGCCCACAAACTTAACCATTAAATAAATAGGATTAAATCAGTGGGAGGGTTAAGTACAACTGAAGGGTAGGTGGGTAATATCAATACATATAGGCCCACAAACTTAACCATTAAAAAGGGGTTATGTAATTAAATACACCTAATGGTATACATAACCGGGGCAGAATAGGTAAAGTTATGTATTAAAGACACCCTCAGGGGTACGCATAATTAATGGGAATAGGTAAAGTTATGTATTAAAGACACCCTCAGGGGTACGCATAACTAATGGGAGTAGGTAAAGTTATGTATTAAAGACACCCTCAGGGGTACGCATAACTAATGGGAATAGGTAAAGTTATGTATTAAAGACACCCTCAGGGGTACGCATAACTAATAGGAGTAGGTAAAGTTATGTATTAAAGACACCCTCAGGGGTACGCATAACTAATGGGAATAGGTAAAGTTATGTATTAAAGACAACTTCAGGGGTATGCTTAACTAATGGGAATAGGTAAAGTTATGTATTAAAGACACCCTCAGGTTTACGCATAACTAATGGGAGTAGGTAAAGTTATGTATTAAAGACACCTATAGGTACGCATAACCGATAGGTAGAATAGGGGTTATGTATTAAAGACACCTATAGGTATGCATAACTGATTGAGGGCTATGTAATTAAAGACACATCACTGTATACATAGTCAGTAGAAAACCTAGTGGGGATACAAGACATAGGGTAGAGCTTGTATCATGTTGTATGGGACCCATTTCAGTCAGTAACCCGGAGAGGTATCAAAGTAAAAATCTCCGTACTAGGCAGGGAAGGGGCACGCTTACTGATTTATTGTAAAAGATCCAAAACGAGACGGATGTTGTGGACGGCGCAAACCGACCGGTGACATGTGCGTGCATGGGCCGGGCAGAGGGGGACAAGACGACCGTGACACCAGTAGGTATAATTGTGCACACCTTAGGTTGCCACTTTAGGGAAGTGATACCCCCTAGTTGTGGGACCATCATAGGGTATCTACAGAGTAGGGAGCCGATCGATTAGGGTAGTGGTTAGGGTATATCCGGACATATGCCCTAAGTTTACCAATTTATAGTAGGAGGGTAGTGGGTACGACTAGTTGAGATAGGAACAGGCGGCACCTATGGCAGCAGCTAGGAATACATGAAATTACCACCATCGTTATCATTAGCGGAAGGGATCATCTCATCTTGATTTGACTAGTAATAGTGTAGAGTAGTTAGTAGTGAATCATGCATACACCTTACCTTATTTGTCCTGTCATACCTGTCATCTGTACTGTGATCCTCTTATCCACTTTGTATGCCTGTCATGTTTACCTTTATTTATTTACTGGCTAAAAGTTATTGGACTCACTAGACGTATGTCTGACCTAGTTTGTTTCGCCTCTGTTTCTTCCGTTCCCCCCCAGGTTCTCAGGGAGGGAACACCCAGGTTTAGTCAGGATTTGGATATCATCTTCTAGGAGCTACTTCTGAAGTATGGCTCAAGGCTCTGTTTCTTATATGGCTTGCTCTTTAATCTGGGGAATGATGATTTTATTTTAAAAACCTATGTACTCTGATGATATAAGACAGAAGTGTTTTGTTGTAATAGTTTTATGACTCATGGTATTATGTAACAAAGTATTTTGGAGATTTAATAAAGTTATTTGCTTCCGCTGCAAAAAAAATTTATGTCTGTCTTGTGATATTCTGTGTCTATTTACCAAAAACGCTCCACTAAAGTTAAGGCATTCCCTTTTGTGAGTGACCTTAATGGAGGTGGGGTGTTACAAGTAGTATCCTAGAACGAGTGTGAAATTGTTTTGTAAGTTAAATTCAAGTATACGTATTTAAATATTTTATTTGTATTGAATTAGGACAATCCAGTATATAAAGGTTTTGCATATACGCATCATGAATGTATATTAGAAGTTTTAATATACTGGATAGATATGGAATCACACTCTAGTCGTCCGGGGACAATTCTGATGATGATTACAACATCATCAGTATTTATGTTCGTGTTTCGAAGGTGTGATATCTATATATTTCCATTAGACTGGTGTGAGAACCAAAACTAGATAGGCTTATTGTTGTGATGTGGCATTAATAACATGATTTTCTGTATATATATCAAAATTATGAATTTTAAAAGCTAATCAACTAGTTGATTGATGGTTGTGTTGTATGATTATTCCTTTAGACCATTATGTGAATGAACGGTGAATTTATGCCAAATTGAACCAAATATTGAACTGTGTTGAAAATTATTTGCAAATGCATGCATGCACATATATATATGTGTGTGAACAGGTCATAGCAAGGAGGCTAGAGCGGAAGAATAAAATTGTTTGTCCGACAAATAGGTACATGTTTATTGTATTTCTTTAGGGTTGGATGATTTTATGAGCCGATTGGATAGCCGCTTGGCTTTTTCTTTTTCTTTTGGACTGATGAGGGCCATGGGAGGCTATTTGAAATATCCCAAAGTCGCCGGTGCAGGGGAGGTTATGGCGAATTTTTTTGAAAATTTAGGGTGTTAGCCAAATTTTTGAAGAATTTGAAAAGTTCTTAGAAACTGAAAAGTTGAAGAACTTAAGCCGTGAAGAAATAGTGGAAGTTGAGTTGATTTGTTAAACAACTTTCAACTTCGTTCCTTTTCGGGGACGAAACGTTTTTAGTGGGGGAGATTGTAATAACTCGGAAATTCTGGGCCAATTTAAAAATTTTATTTTGGCAATTTTGGCAAATTTTGAATATTTAAAATGATTTATTTTAAATAATAACGACAAGAAATTATTTCGAATAGAAATAGAACGTATATATTTATTTGAATCGTCGTTTCAATATAAATATTTTATTTTAATTATAAAAGGAATTAAAAATGGCACGGTAGTTCGATATTTCGATTTCAAATGAATGTACAGGATGCAAAATAAACCGGATTTTAGCGAAACCAAAAATATTAGAATCTAATTGAGAATATCTTTCCAATGGATCCGAAAAATCAAAATTTCATAGCGGGGATAAAAAGTTATGCCCAGTTGAAAATTCAGAATAGTCGCTATGGAATTCTGGCCCTTAAAATGGAAATTTTGCAAACGACCTCGGTTTTCAACGAAACCACTTTTGTTCGATCCGTGATGTCAAGTTATTGCTAGATTCCAAAATTCGTAATTTTTCGAATCAATAGGTGAGCATGGCAAAGGAAAACGCGTTTGACTAGTTTCAGTTGATTTTAATCGACTGGAAAATGGCCATTTTTCAAACGGTCTCAGAATTCGTTGAAATTAGTTTTGTTAGGACCGTATCATCAATACGAAGCTAGAAAATATTTTTCGGGAATTTTTCTAGTTAGTATATGGCCCCAGTAAATTGAAATGTGCGTTCAAATTCAATATATAGATTTATATTTTGATTTTGACGAAAATTGATCGAAATGATCGAATCAGCTTACGATACCTATCTCATTGTGTTCGGAGTGGGGGTAATGAGCCATGGACGATAGTTGATGGGTTCGATTTCGAGTTCGAAATTAAAAGTTGTTTTTTGAAATTAAATAATTAATTATATATATATATTAATATACTCTCTCCCTCCTCCCCCTTCTATTCTCTCAGACGAAATAAAAAAAATCGCGTCGCCCCCCCTCCTCCCTCCTGCCGATGGAGCTGCGCCACTGGTGGTGGCACCCACGGCCGCCGCCCGATGCATCTGATTCCCCCCCATCACCAGCGCCCCCTCCTCTTCCCCCACCGCCTCTCTCTTTCTTCCCTTAGCCACCGTGAAAACCCTAGCCACCTGGAACCCAAAAACGCGCCGCGCCACCCCCCTTTTGCCTGAGTGCGCATTCCCCCACGTTGGTCAGTCCCCCCTCCTTCCTTTCCCCTCTCTTTCTTCCCTCTTTGCACCTCCAAATGCCCGGTGAGTGTTTATCCCTCTTTTTACTTATTCATGTAGTTAAAAATATGATTTTTGTATGAAATAAAAATATGAAATCCATGTTTATGTTCTTGAAATAGAAATCTAAAATTTCTATGAAGGATTTTACAATAAAAACACGTTTTTTTAGCCTACACGGGAATGAAAATGCGATGTTTATATAGGAAAAAAAAAATGTTTTTGTTTATAGAAAAGATTAGGCTTTTCATCATAGAAAGAAATGATTTTTATATTATAGAAATAATAGGAATATAATTTTTATATAATGTAGAGTAATAAAGATGTGATCTTTATAGAAGTAGCCATGTAAAAATACGATTTTTATATTATATAGATAATAAAAATTCGATCTTTATTATGTAGAAGATATAAAAATATGATTTTTATTCATGTAGAGTAATAAAAATATAATTTTTATTATATTGCTAGCAAGATTAAAATATAATTTTTGTCATGGAAGTAGCGTTGTGAAGGAGTGATTCTTGCATACATAGCAGTGATATAAAAAATAGAATTTTTATCTATATAGTAACAGTGTAAAAATAGAATTTTTATCCATATAGAGTGATTATAAAAATGTGATTTTTATATACATAGCAACAACATAAAAATGTGATTTTTATATATGTAGTGGCTACGGATGACGAAATTGACAAAAGGCGAGCACGATGAAGATTTCTACATAAGAAGAGTTGTGGCAATTGGTTTAGCTAGTCGGTGAGAACTCCTCACTTTAAATTTCCTTTTCTAGTTAAAAACATATACTAGGATGCAGACAGTGCTTAGCAGCACCTGACACCCGTCGTCCACAGACCATGGACGACTTGTATGCTTGTTTGATGTGTTGTGAAGTTTGTTTGTGATGTTGATGTGTTGAAAGAAAAATAAACATTCATGTGTTGAAATAAATTAATTATCGTTAAAAATATAATATTTAATGTGAATGTGAATAAATAAATATTCATTTACAAACCGGACGGTTTGTTTATGAACACCTATTTGAAGGACATAGATTGGGATGATAAATTTTACACGTCATCCAACTGCACAAATAATATTCAGTGTTTGTGGATTGAAACCCCATATGGGTGTTGGGATGACATTTGACATACACTAATCCCAATTGTTTAGTAGTATGTCGATCGTTGGATTGACTGACTGTACGAGTGTTAATTATTTATATTTAATGCTTATGCAGTTGTGTGGTGCACTTTGGATGATGGTTGATTATTTATCGTTGCTATTATATACATGTGTTTTATGGAATCCATATAATTAACATTATACGGTAATTGATTGGGCCTCATTCCAATTGAGAAAATAAAGAATATTATAAAATAAAGATTCATGTGTTGAATAGAATATATAGTCATGTGTTGACGATGCTCATGTGTTGAGAATATTCATGTGTTGAAACTTATCATCTATTGAACGAAATATTTTAACAATAAAATTTACATCTTTATCATATATAAAACTCAGAAACTAACTGGAAAATAGATAAGATGAGTGGTCTCCTGGGTATTGATCTGATGTTGGTTTCGGCCTTCGATGTTATATTTATGGAATTGCTCTCTTACTAATTTACGGTTAGAGTTTGATGTAAAATTAAACGATAGAAATCATAATTTTATAAAATATATTAAATAACAAAAATAGTTATGTGTTGACAGTATCATGTGTTGAGAATAGTCATGTGTTGAAAGAAATATAGATTCATGTGATTGAACAGAATAAGTATTCATTTGTTGAATAGAGTAACGAAGTTATTGAAAAATATAAAGCCTTGTTGATTAGAGATGCGCTTTTTTGACGCGAATGATATTTATATCGATTATATTCGTTTTTATAATGATTATAGAAAAGTAAGTGATTTCAAATATAACGTTTTGAAAATATTGTCATTTGTATATCGATGACGTGGAATATTCAATTTTGATTCGAAATTGGATATGAAGTTGAAATCGTTTCGAAAACGAATTTAAAACGATTTATAAAATACGTTTTAAAAGGAAATCGACGAAATATATATAATATATATATTATATATATAACGACCTGAAAAGAAAGCGCTGCGCCGTGGCAGATCGTGAATTTCGTCCATTGACTTCGAATGGACATTACGAAAGATCCGACCGTCGGATTCTCCTGGAACTGGAACCGTTGGGTTCGTATCGAAAAGAGCTTTCCAATGAATATTATAAATCTGAAATCTAATGGTTGGATTTGAAATTATGTCCAAATCAAATTTGGAAAAGGTCGTTGTAAGTGCAGTCCGATGCCCGTTGATGGAAATCGACTGGACGGGCCTTGATAAAATTATTAAAAATATTAATAATTTGGGTAAAATCATAATATATGAATTGGAAAGAACTGGGATGAAAAGTTCCACATTTGTAAAGATAAAAATAGATTTTTATCGAAATGAACTAGTTTTGAACTAGAATTAAAATCCAATTATTTTTAAATAAATAAAGTGATTTGAAGTGGTTTTGAAAATAATCAGAATTTCCAATATACGAATTGGAATGGATTTGAATCGAAATTATCTTCAGAATATTTCGATGTTGGATTTCGTGATTATAGAGATATAGTTGTGGAAATTCGAAAGATATATTTATATCGTTATTTCCAATACGATATTTGTTGGTCGTAGAATTTGATATTGAATATAAGCCGATATATTTTCTATTCAGAGCCTTGTATTTAATATCAAATGTGATTTGGGTTTGTCGTGAATGGTGTCTTCATTAACACTGTTCCTGAACCCAGTTGAGAAAAGATTAAATCTATCTATTTAATGAAGTGTACCAATTAAATAATATTTAATTGGAATTGAATTTGACAGTGATTTTGGGTTTATCGTGAATCGTGTATTAGGTGACATTAGTTCTTTAACCCAGTTAAAGATAGGATATTGATTTTTGAGAAGATTAAAACTAAATGGAGTTTTAATGAATCTGTAATTAGATTGATATGTGAATTGATGATTTAAATTATCAAATTTGGAAAGTGATCGAGAATGGATTATCACCAGTTTTGCTCCAAAGCGATAATTAATCTTTAATTAGATTTGAATGTGAAATGGTAATTAATTTTACCGATAACACTGAGGTGTTAGATATGGAGTATTACCAGTTTTTCTTCATGGGATGAATAGGTTGGGATTGGGAAATAAAATAAATAATTACTTCGGTGTGGTTCACTAATCCCGACTAGTTTGGAAAACCATAATATGGTTTGAAATGATATCCAAAGGAAGATTAAAGAATAAATTTAGAAGAATTTATCTTTGATAAAATTAATGGGAACCTTTCCCTAAGAATGTGAAATTTTGAATAAAAGAATATTCTGAATTGGAATGAGGCATATGTTGTGTTTGTGTAACACGTGTTTATTATATACGTAGGTTATTCGGAAAGGCCGGGTTTATACCCATTCTGAATAACCGATTCGATGATAAGTCGAAGATGATGACGGTGGTTGAAGACCGAAAGTCTTCACATCGTTTGGGTGATTACTGATGATCTTGATTGGGTTGTACACCCAAGAGGAGGGAAACAGTTGGTGATCATCCAGGCGTACTTGGAGATCGATGGATATGCGAGGAAAGTGCCTCCGGTTTCATTCAGACCTAGAACGAACTTGTAAATGGACTGTGTGTCTGACATTGAATTTTGTTCTGTGTTGATTGATCTCTATCAAATATACATCTGTTTGGTGGTGGAGAACTTATTCTCTTTCTTAACGCCCTTCTCTGAGACGTACGAGCTCAGAGGTTGTATATCGATGGACATCAGTCGCATGGAGTGAATTGCCTGTGTGGCATACATAAGTGGCAAATGATCAAGGCTTCTGTTGAAAAGCAAAGTCTTGTGGTTGATGATCAAAGCACGACCTGTGTGGCATAGCTTTGTATATAACGTTAATTCGCGAGCCTCACACCTCGGTATGAGTCAAAAAGGGGATACAGACTGCTGGGAGAACACGACGTTTCTTTCTAGTTATGGGTGGTGTCAGCGTTTTACTAGCCCTGACATCATCGATTATTATACCTATGTGGATGTTGGATTGCGAGGCGCCTCGATTATAGGTCTATAAGGACCGGGAAACGGTGTTCAGGAATTGCCAATCCTCAAACGTAAGAGAGGACCGGCCCAGCCGATTCCAGGGGTTATCCAGAGTGTGTAGTCTCGAGGCATTTGCTAGAGTGTCTCGTAGCGGAGAGGAGCTTGCCCCTTGCCTCGACTCATGACGGAAATCCAATTTCCAATAAGTGACATTTCAGTTTTGATTGTAGAGCCTAGTATTGGCAACATGATAGATGGTACCCATGCCGCCTATGATTGATATTTATGATTGAAATTGTTTTGACACTATACACTTACAATAGTATCAAACGATTTGTTTTTGAACGTACCAAGCATGTTTGGCTATTATAAGGGAAAACCCTATCCTCCGGCTTGCGTTGCATTGTGTGATGGGACCTGGGTCTTATAATAGCTTCATTTTTCGAAAAAGCATTGCGTTGTTCATTTATATGCACTGGTATTCTTGGGAGGAAACCCGTTCCGTGTTATACGGCGTGGTCCCTTGATTTACCTAACTTTAAAAATAAAGATTAATAACTGTTTTAGTTCCCACACCAGTCACATGACTGACCTGGAGTTTATTGTTTTAACCTAAACTTTGGGTGCCCTTATTTTCGACATGGCAGCTAGTAGTTTTGGTTTTGCAGATTTATGTTCACAGGATCCTGATTTACAACTGGAACGATGCTCGGAAAGCTCTATATTCGTGTATTATTTTCAGTTGTGTTTTGTAATATTTTTCCGCTGCTATGTAATTTAAATCTCTGATATTTTCTTTGTAATATTTATTCATTCTCTGTATATTCATGTATTCTGATGGAATTGTTGTAATAAACAATGAAATGTTCTTCTGTTTGTGTTCCGATGTGTGTTGTTCTCAACGCCATCCATGCTTTCCTTCACGGGGAAGTTCGGGTCATGTCACTGGGTCTGATCAGACCTTTCCACAAAAGCTGTTTGGTTTAATTGCTCAGTTCTTCTTTTTCTTTTGGCGCCATTCTCCGAATAAGATGGACAACTGGTCTTTCATTTGGAGCTAGGTCAATCCTGAAGTCAATTTCTCTCCGTGGAGGTAAGCGATCAACTTCTTCGAACACATCCGCATAATTTTTGATAATAGGAATATTTTCAAGAGCAGTGGGGGTGACTTCTAGAGTAGCCCAAAATTCTTTTCTATCTGAATCTGAGCCTACACAAGGTATAACAATATCTCCTAGCTTCGTTTTAACTTTAACAAACCTTTCAGCACATTTAACCCTGGCTTCATGTCTTGTTAACCAATCTAGCCCAAGGATAGTATCGAACTCAGAAAAATCCATGGCAATCAAATTAATAGGGAATCAGTAACAAGAAAATGAGATCGGCACTCGACAATATACACCAAGAACAAGGGAACCACCGACCAGACTATGGACATTAATCGATTCTTTAAGATCCATCAATTTTAAATCGAGCTTCTTGACTGTATTACTCGAAATGAAACTTCGTGATGCACGGGTATCAAATAATAATGTGATAGGGATATTTTTAATATTAAGAGTGCCTTTCAAAACATCTGGCCTTTCTTGGCTTGCTGAGGGTGTTGGAGCTTCTGCCACCTAATTGACTTGAGCCACTTAAGACTTCTTTTATAGCTGGCATTTCTTTGAAAGATGCCCCATCTGATGGCAAAGATCGCATTCTCTATTCTCTTCAAACTTTCTATTGGATTTAGACCCATCATTTTTTCGTTTCTTCGAAGATTTGCAGTTTATCAACAAATGTCCTTGCCTATTGCAGTTAGAGCATATGGCAGTCATTAACATTTCATTCTGAGATCTTGGCCTTTTCTTATTGGCTTTAGGCTTCTTGCTGACGTCAGGCTGCGTACTAGCCTCAGGGCTATCAGTTTCAAACTTCCTTTTTCTACTAGAACTGCCTCCTTCTTCATCTTCCGAACCATTTTGCTTATCATTATCCTCATAGCAACAAGCCATAGCTATCATTTCTTAAAAAGGGAGATGAATATGTGCAGTTACTCTATATTTGCTTTGAAGTCCTTTGATGAACCTCCGATTCTTCCTCAAAGGATCTTGAATTAGTTATGGGCAAAGCGGGAAAGTTCTTCAAATTTCTTCTGATACTCCCGAATGGTCATATCACCTTGTTTCAGATTGTATAAATCATCATATAGCCTATCAATTTCTCTTGGGGGAATAAACTTTTCGGTGAAAATTTCTCTGAATTTGTCCCAGTTAATATTATCTTCTGGATTCCCCTTAGTAACAGTTTCCCACCAGAATAAAGCTTCGCCTTTTAGTACCCAAGATGTTGTTAGTCTTTTCTAATTATCTCTCAGCTTTATTTCTTCAAAAATTCTCTCAGCAGAATGCATCCATGCTTGTGTTTCAATACTGGATTCTTTGCCCGTGAATGGTTCTCCACCCAGATTTCGATACCTCTTTACTAGAGCTTCTAGATCTGGTTCTGGTTGGGGGAGCATGACTGTCTCATTAGATTGCTGAACCAAAGATTTACTTCTTCTGTTTCTGCCACTCATTTCTACTATGTCCGCAAATAGCAGACAAAGAGTCAGGCCAACAGAATAGATATTGTAAAACATAGAGACACACATTTAAATGTATATGAATCTATGGGGAGTATTATTTTCTTTTACTCACTCTAGGACATTACTAGTCCTATCTATGATGAGTTATTCGTTTTGGAATTCTGTTGATTCTATCTCTGATGAGTTTGTTAATATGTTATATTCCGAGCTAAGTTTAACCTCGCTCTGATACCAAATGTGACGACCCCAAACCCCATGTATACGAAAGTAAGGATAATCATTGGAATACAACACATAGCAATAACAATAGAATAGAAATAGAGAATTACAGCAGATAATGTTCATCAAATTACACTGGAAATAATACTTCATTAGAGTTACATAGCATAATCGGATCATACTTAGCAATAATATTGTTTCAGCTTAATATAAAATGTCTGCAGCGGAATAAAAACATAATATACTAAGTGATGTCTGAACAACAAAATAGGAATGATAATGTCCATCTTCAGCTCCATAGCTATCCAAAATGAATCAGCTAAACCTGTATACAAGGCTTCCCGTGTGGAAAACAGAGCACCCGAGTTTGCAAAGGGAAACAAACTACGAGTCAGTCATGGGAGTGGTATGATAAATCTTATTTAACCTATTTGATAATAAAGCTAATCGCAGGACCACGCCGCTAACGCAGAACGGGTTTACTCCATTGGATTGCCAGTGCATAAATAAAGTAAATCATCAAATACGCAATGCTTTTTATAAAAATGAAACCATTATAAGACTCAAGTCCCATCACACAATGCAACACAAACCGGAGGATAGAGTTTTACCTTATAATGGTAAAAAATGCTTGATACGATAAAACGAATTTGATATTATTATTAGTGTGTATATGTTTTAAAAACATTTCAATCATAATATCAATCATAGATGGCATAGCTACCATATACTATGTCGCCGTACTAGTAATACAATCAAAACCGTGTGGGTCGTATTGGAAGTTGGATTTCCATTATGAACCAAGGCAAAAGATAGTCCTTACCGTATTCGAGACTCTCTAGCCCGAGTCTCAGGATCAGAGCTCAAGTGACCCTTGGATCTTCAGGGATGGTCCACAAATATGCTAGTGGATTAATTATGCCTGAACAATACATTTCCCCGCCCTATAGGGCGTAAATAGAGCCACTAGGGACTCAGTAACCGAGGCGCCTCATTCCATCATCCACATAAGTAAAAATGTCAGGCCTTGTAAAAGCCATTACAACACTTCTAGCTAGAAGGAAACGTATGTCCTCCTGCAGTCCTTACTCCCGTTTCTGGCTCATACCGGGGTGTGAGGCTCGCGAAGTAACGCTATACACAAAGCTATGCTTTTTAAAGATATGCTTTGATCATCAACCACAAGGCTCTGCTTTTCAACAATAAGCCTTGATCATTTGCATCTTGGCATGCCACATTGTCAATCCATACCATACCATTGATTTCTGCCAATATACAACCTCTAAGCTCGTACGTCTTAGAGAAGGGTGTTAAACACCAAACAGATATATATTTAGCCGAGATAAACGAATACAGTATAAAAGAATACAACGTCAGACATACAATCCGTTTACAAGTCCGTTCTGGGTCTGAACGAAACCGGAGGCACCTTATACCTCGCATATCCGAACAATCAACAATACGTCCGGATGGTTACCACTGTAGCCCCTTCAAGGTAGCTACTCCAATCATGGGCATTAGTAGCCACACATCCATTCGATGAGAAGATCGTCGGTCTTCAAGCACCGTCTTCAAATCTTCGACTTTCAATCGTCGTATAATTATTTGAAATGAGATTTAACTCGGTCTTTTCAAATAAATCTCAAATATACATAGTTCTAAATCATTTCTTTTCATTCCATATCGCTTATAATATTTTATAACGATTTATCGCTATTTTTATTTATATAAAAATAGTCATTTTAATTAAATGACGCTTCGGGTCATTACATGGCCCTAGCGCTGTTTTCATCAAAATTTGATTTACACATTTCTCCAAATCTAACCATTGGATCTTAAAAAAAATTATATCGTTGAAAACATCTTTCCAAAACGAACCCAACGTTTCCAGTTTTGAGAAAATCCGACGATTGGATCTCACGGTATAATCATTTGAAGTTACGATTGCCGAAATGCGAACTACAGCAGCGCAATTCGTTTTATTTTAATTTATATTATATATATATATATAAGTATAATCCTTTCAACGATTTCAAAATATTACCATTTTACCATTGATTTCTTTTATATATGAAATCATATATTACAGAAAAATGTAATTTTCCTTATCTTTCTATTATTCTTTCATTACATTGAAAAATGTAATTTCTTTATTCATTTCTTATACTACATTGAAAAATGAAATTTCTTTGCATTGTATAAAAATGTAATCTTTTAACATTACATAAAAATGTAACCTTCTATTCCAAACTTTGCTTATATTAAAAATATAAATTCCTATTTCAATGTGTTATTACATTGAAAATATAACCCTTTTATTTCAATGTATATTTACATTGAAAAAGTAAACTTTCAATTTCAATATGTATTTACATTGAAAATAAAGCTTTTTATTTCAATGTAATCTTTTCTTGAATTATGTAAAATGTGATCTTTCCTTATCTCCTATCACATTTTGGAAATGTAGTATGTTCTTTCTTTTGTGTTACATTTTGAAAATGTAATCTTTTACTACGATGTTTCTTTGCATCTAAATATGAAAATAAAAATATGACCTTTTAACTATAATGTTTATTTGCATCTAAATATGCAAATAAAAATATGATCTTTTAACTACAATATTTATTTGCATTTAAATATGCAAATAAAAATATGGCCTTTTAACAACAATGTTTATTTGCATCTAACTATGCAAATAAAAATATGACCTTTTAACTACAATGTTTATTTGCATCTAAATATGCAAATAAAAATATGACCCTTTAACTACAATGTTTATTTGCATCTAAATATGCAAATAAAAATATGACCTTTTAACTACAATGTTTATTTGCATCTAAATATGCAAATAAAAATATGACCTTTTAACTACAATGTTTATTTGCATCTAAATATGCAAATAAAAATATGACCTTTTGACTACATTGTTTATTTTCATCTAAATATGCAAATAAAAATATGACATTTTGACTACAATGTTTATTTGCATCTAAATATGCAAATAAAAATACAATCTTTCAATTTCAACATTTTATCTGTATCAATAGTGCAAATAAAAGTATAACTTTTTATTGCTATGTATGTTTGCATCAAAGAATGCAAATAAAAGAATAACTTTTATTTCAATATACATTTGCATCAAAGAATGCATATAAAAGAATAACTATTAATTTCAATATATATTTGCATCAAAGAATGCAAATAAAAGAATGACTTTTTATTTCAACATATGAACAATTTCACATATCCTGTATTTACATTTAAAATGAGATTTTTAATGTGATCATATTTCCATGTTTAAAATATGTACATTTTTCTACCTTACTAATTTACATTAAAAATGAGATTTTTAATGTGATCATATTTTCATGTTCAAAATATGTACATTTTTCTACCTTCCTAATTTACATTAAAAATGAGATTTTTTTTAATGTGATCATATTTCTTTTAAAAACATGTACAATTTTCGTATACAATAAAAATGTGAATTTTTATTGCTTAACTTATTTTCATTTCAGATAATGAATATTTTCCATATTTCTAATTTCAATAAAAATAGTGAATTTCTGATGTTTAAACAAATTTCACTTCATATATGAACATTTCACAACACACAAATATTTCAGAAAATTTCAGCAGCATAACGGCAGGGTAATTAAACCGGCACCGTCCCGATATACGGCTCCTCGCGCTACCTTAAAGCCTCACAGCTTTTGACAATGGGGATTTTAATAATTTATTTCGCACACAGACGAATTTTTCACAATATCAATTAATTTCAATTTCTGTTTCTATTTCTTTTTCAACCACAAACAAACACCAAATTTCAACCAATCACAAATCAATCAATCAAGTCGTCCATGGTCTGTGGACGACGGGTGTCGGGAGTTTCTAAACTCCGCCTGCATCCTAATATTATTTATTTATTTTCAATCTGAATTCGGATATCACACATTGATTTGACGACGCCCAAAAATTGTAGCGAGCTCTAAAAATTCCACGGTCAGTTCTGAAATGAAGGTCTCGATTTTACGGTCCCAATGAATCCTGTTTCATAGAATTTCAATTACATATGAGGAAGAAACAAATTTTATAAACAAAAATGAGTTAGCGACGGACTAAAGTTGTTGCAAACCTTTCTTCTTCAATTCCAAATAAAGACCGAACGTTATTTCTTGAACCTTCAAAACTAAGGTCGACAATTTCCTTCAATCCGCTCAACTAGGGGCTGATAAGGATCTGCCACAACGGCACGCTAGGAGAGGCGCCTCAACTCCGGTGTAGGTGCCCAGTTCGATCGCTCCTGGTGGTCACGGCGGCATGAAGGACAGAGCGACTTCGGGGCTCTGGATCTCTAAAACTGTGCAACTACAGAGGAGGAAATTTATACGAGATCGAAGAGGATGAAGATCTCTATAAAAACCTTAACTGGAGTTTTTGTTTTTATTGTGTGATTGAGGAGGAATTGGGGAATGAAGAGTGGAGCAACTATCGCCGTCGAGTTTGGGAAGGTGGCGGCTTACCGAAATCGGGTCTAGGGTTCTACTGTACATCGTATTTATACCATGTATTTCTATTTTAATTTCTATTTAATTCCTTTTTAAATCTCTACATCGCTTTCAACTCCAAATCAAACCCAGCGAGTGACGCCCTTAACCAAATACCCCCGTGCCGGACTCGATGGGATATGTTTCGTATCACAATTCAGCTGTTACGATATGTTTTTCTTTAAATTTAATAATAAAACATTTTATTATTTAATTTGATCGAACATTTTAATTTACCGGGGCCACAGACTGACTCTAAAAATTCCAGAAAAATTATATTTGGCTTTGTTTTGACGATAGGTCTCAACAAAACAAATTTCGTCGAATTTGAAGAACGTTTGAAAAATGGCCATTTTTTGGTCGATCGAAATTGGCTGATATTTGTCAAAACACATTTTCTTTTACCACGCCCACATATTGATCCCAAAAATTATGGAAAATTAAACTTAGCCATAATTTGACATTCCGGTTCCAACAAAAGTGGTTTCGTCGAAAACAGAGGTCGTTTGGAAAATGACTATTTATACGGGCTATTTATTTATATTAAATATAAAAAAAATTCTATAGCGACCTTTCTGAAGATCCAACTGGCCAAAACTTTTGATCCCTGCTATAAAATTTAAATTTTTCGGATTCGTTAGAAAGATAATCTTAAACAGATTTAAATATTTTTGGTTTTACTAAAATCCGATCTATTTTGCATCCGGTACAGTCATTAAAAGTTTGAATTCAGATTTTCAAACTGCCGTGCTACTTCTAAATCCTTTTAGAGTCAAAATAAATATATTCCTTCAAACTTTGATTTAAACAAATTTTTTTAATCGTTATTATTTAAAATAAATTATTTCAACTATTCAAAATTCAATAAAGTAGCCAAAATAAAAAAATTAAATTGGTTCTGATTTTCCGGGTTGTTACAGGTACCATGGGGGGTACCTCGATATTGGGGGTAGATACATATATACCACATTAGGTTAATCCACTGGGAAGTAAATTGGTACGACGCGTGTGTAAGCCTTGAGTGCTGTTAACCCAAGTAACCTAATAAATAAGAAAATATGATTGAACGGTATATGCAGGATTATCGAAAGTGTATAGTTTAAATCCAGTCACCAGAACTTGTGTTCTGACCCCCTCCTCATAACATAGTCGCAGGTTAGATTTGTGGCAGAGACATGAGACATTATAGCTTTAGATACTAGTTGGTCAGTATTTTTAATATGGTAAGGCTATACTTTGATTACATTATATTTTATCCATTCCGCTGTGAGATATTTTCTAAACTCTGACATATTTATGTCTCTATCTTTTCTGTAGGATATCAAAGCAAACACTTCTGAGTTTCGATAGATTGGAATTTTGAAGAAGAAAAAAATCGGTCTATCGAAATTGGGGTTGTCACATCTGGTATCAGAGCTTAGGTTTAGGATTCCTGTATAGATAGTGAGGGAACGTATTTGTATTTTTAAAAATATAAATATATTATATATATACCTAGATCCATAGAGGAACCCACTAAATAGAATGAGTATAGATGGGATGTTTGTTTTGTACACTAAAGGAATGAATAAGAAAATTTGAGACCCTTAGGTAATTGGGTGGAAAGTGTACAATATATTTTGTATGGAAGGAAAGTGAATCCCATATGATTAGTATTTTGGGTTAGTGGGTTCAGCAGTAAAACCTTATAGATTGGAAAAGGTTAAAAAGAGAAAAATGGATTAGAAATATATATGGTTGAGAGAATTGAACTTGGGGAGTGTCTAGGAAAGCCTAGAAAATTGGAAACCCGCTTTGAGTCTAACCCTATTGTTAAATTTTAAAAACTTGTAATTGTAAAAAATTTAGTAAAATGGTTTATGGTGTTTTCAAGTTTTAATCTTAAAAGTTATAGTTTCAAACATGTGAAGTATACATATTTAGTTTTAAAGTAAAATGGGATATATTTTGCAAATAGTGATTTCTTGCCAAGATTTTGTCTAAAATAAAATTCTCTCAATAAAAGGTGCATAATATAGAGCATGTATAGCTCGCTATTTTTTTGTTATATTTCATACAAGAATCTTTAATAAAGAAATATTTTAAATTTCTATTCTTATGACAACCCTTTTTGATAAATTATTTTAAGATAATTTTGTTGGGTGGACAAAATAAGTGCAGGAATTAAGAATAGAGTGGACGTCTGCACCTTGTAGCAAGGGACTAAACCGACCTTATAGTAAGAACATGTCATAAACCCGAATGAGAAAATAATTGTCCGTATCTACTTCAGTTTTTGTGATTTGGAAAAAAATTGATGATTTACATTTTTTAAGATGACATGTTTTTGTGGTTTGGCAAAAGTAAGTTTTCATGAGGAAAAAGAAATTTTGATACTTTTGAATTTTTGGAAGAAAATTTAAATGAAAAAGAAAGGCCAAACCATGTTTTAAAATGTATGGAGTAGGTAAGGGTTAGTGCCTAGGAAAGACGGGAAAAGTTTTGAGGCTATGAAGTAAATAGCTAGAATTATCTTGGAATAATAGTGAGTTCCCGTAGAATGCGTAAGTGTTGGAAGGCCTAAGATGTTGCTTGAAATAATTGTTGGAACACAGCTCGGACTAGTAGTGACTACTAGATAGTAAAGGGCAAGTAATTGTTTAGATCATGTTGCTTATTTCCATGTTAGGGGTAAAAACCTGTTACTACATTTCTGTGGGGATCGTTCCGTTATTTTGTTGGGTAGTTAGGGTAACACCTAAACATATCCTGGATTCCATATTTTGGACTTTTCCATCTGAAGGGGACATAGTCCTGAGATTCTTGGCCCTAAGTAGTAGCTGTGTAGGGTGTATGTACTCCTGTTTCAGTTGGAAGACTAGAGGTTTATATAAATTCAAACTAAGATCATATAATTAAATAAGCTAAGAAAAGAGAAAAGGTACAACTGAAAAGGCAGAAAATTTAGTAAAGCAACAAAAATGGAAAATTATGAGAAAAGATGGAGAAAATTTTCCTAGATAAGATAATTAGTAATAAAGAAAATTTTCTTATGTAGACCGTGCTTGGATAGGAAAATAGGGAATCTTTATAAATAGTTACATAAAAAACCAAGTACGGTTAGAAAAAGGTTGGAAAACGAAAAGCGGGAGATGCGGAGTTATCCGTATTCCACCGTTTTGTAACATAATAAATCGAATTTTGAAAATTAGATTTTTTTGAAATTCGAAAAATAAAGTTGGTTGGTTAGATTATGGATGCAACAATTGGATGAACTATGCTCTTACTCAGTAAGAGTGTGGGAAAATTTGGGTGAAAAAGCTTTTTTTTTTTCAAAATATTGCATTCATATAGAACTGCTAGTATATTTCGGATGTGAGCATCATATTTTAAAAGGATTTTTGAAAATTTGAATACACATAGGAGGTACCGATTAGGCATACATGCATTATTACGTTGAACTTCACATTGCACAAGTGCACAATGTTTGCAAAAATTAGATGCACAAATGTTGGATGTATATTATGCGAGGGGTTAATTAATTTTACCCTTATTAAATTTCGGGGACGAAATTCCCTAAGGGTGGGAGAATGTAACACCCCGTATTATTAAGATAATAAGAATAACTTAATTAAATATACAGAATTTAGTAAAAGGACTGCTCTATTGTGTCCATCTCGGAATTCTGATCAAAATTGACACTTGGTTTGCGTAAATCGGACACCGTATGAAGAAATTATTAAGGTTCGAAGTTTGTATACATATAAGGAGCTTATATGTGTATATATATATATTAAATAAATATATCCAGAAAATTCAAAAATCAGCTCAAAAATAAAAATTGCGAGTGGGAAAGTTCGGAGAGAAAATGGACCATTATGGGTCGACCCACCCAAAGGGGAGTCAACCTAGGGGTCGAGCACTCGCGAATCTGGAACCTTCCTTTTTGGGGTGGACGATTCTGTTGTTTTAGATTTTGATCTGAGGGTCCTGGTTCCTCCGCTACTCTTATAAATAAGACCCTAAGCCTAACCCTAAATCTCATAATTAAGAAATTTAGATTTGTAAATTAGAAAATCTTAAATTAAGATCTGAAGGGAAGATATTGGTGTTTTAATTAAAAGGCGTTAAGAATTACATGAAAATCAAGGTAACGTCCCAGATCCAATCTATTCATATTCTTCCTAATTTCTTTCCCTTCTCTCTTATTGAAAATAGTCGATCCACGTTATTAGGTTTCAAATCAATTAAAGGGGAAAGGAAAATGATGGATGATAGAACGGATCAGATCCAAAATTTGGGTAAACATGAAAGGTGAGTGGGTTTAAACTGTAGTCTTTAGATAATGTTATGACTATCGTTTAGCATTCCCATATTATAAATTGTGAAATTGCCAGTTTAATTATAAATTGCTGTTATAACAAGTTGAGGTGTTAATATGAATAGATCAGAAAATTCTAAATTGGGGGAATGATTAGCATGATATAACATTAAATCGTTAAAATGAATAATTCATATATTGAATCAGTTGAAATGTTGGAATGTTTACACGTTATAATATTAATTTGAACATGTGGGAAAAATTCAAATATTGGATTTGTTGGAGTGCTAAAAAGTTTACATGTAAATTTGTCCCAATTATATACAGGGAACAATTGGAGTAAGTATATGACTATATGGATTCATGTAAACATAGAATTGAATAAATATGGGTTTGGGGCATCGATAAAATTATGTTTAAAGATCTTTAATTGGATCATAAGTATAGAAAAAATGATTTGGGTGCAAATGGGATCATATGTAAAATGTGAATTGGCATAATTCGAATAATATGAATTTAGACATATAACCCATCATGAATATAATTAGGTAAATGGGCATTAACACCTATAAAGGCATAGGTTTAAATAATTAATTAATAATAAATACTAAGGATTACAATTAGAAATTGTAATTGCACTTGTGACACGAGGTTAGGTTGCATTAGTGGTGGAAGTCTGCCCGAACCCGACCGGCATATCCAGCAACCACTAATGTTGAACCTAATGTGAGAGGTCTAAGTGTGCAAATACAAGATGGGCTATGACACGAGGTTAAGCCCAACTTGTGGAAGAAGTCTGCCTGGACCCGACCAGCATATCCAGCATCCACAAGTTGCAGGTCTAATGTGGGAGGTCTAGCCCATTATAAACCATAAATGGACATGGTTTTGAATTGGACTACTTAACCTAATCTAATCCATAGGGATTGTATGAATATGAACTAAAGTTAGGGTTAAGTAAAAATAGGTTGGACAGTGGGTGCGCTAGGCAAATCTAAGTGGGTGGGTAATATTTACATATAGGCCTGCAAACTTATAATTAAAGACACCTAGTGGTATACATAACCAGTAGAAACAATAAAGTTATGTAATAAGAGGCACCTTTTAAGGTAAGCATAGCTTGTAGAAATGATAATCACCTATTATAAATAAATAACATTAATGAAAATGTTGTATAATAGGTAGACTTGTCCTAGGGACAAGTGAAGATTATAACTTAGGTTATAATAAACTAATAAGGAAATAGAATAACTGGCGAAATGAGATAAGGGACACTTAATTGTAAATTAAGCAATCAATAAATGGGGAAAGCCAGAAACTAGTTGAGAAAAGGGGGAAAATATATGAAATATAAGAAGCTATACTTAATTATAAATTAAGTAATCTATAAGCCTGGAAATCTGAAACCCCGTTGATAAGAATGTTTAGGCTTGTCCTAGGGACAAGAGGAAATTATAGCATAGGTTATAATAAACGGGTAAAGAAACTTATTAATGGACCTTAGTTAATGGAACTAAGTTAACAAGTAAACAAAGATAAGTTGTGTTGACAATGTAAAATGGAATTATGATTAAATGGGGAAGAATAAGGAAAACTTATGGAATGAAATAAGTTATATTTAATCACAAATGGTGAGTGACATGTTAATTAGAGAACATGTGAACTGGATATACTTAATTACATATTAAGTAAAACAAGTTATTGTAATGATGAAATCAACAAGAATATAAAAAGGGATTGTGGATTACAGACCTTGGGCCACAATTTAGAGAATAACATATGGTAGGCTTATTAATAAACTTAAATGGGTTAAGTCGTATGACTGAAACTAATAAGCAAGAGAAACTTGGTAATTTAAATAAGAATTCAATGTGAATGAGAATAACCAAGTTAAAAAGAAACCTGATGCGGTAAGGCAAGCGCGTAAAAGAATGTTTACACATAAGATCTAATAACATATTAAAGTAAGGAACTTGAACCAGTCCACACGTTTGAGGGTGAATAACCCAATGGGGTAGATCATCATTTTATTATAAGGCACGAGGGGGAGCGCACCTTCATCTGATTGTTCTAACGGCTCCAAAGAACTGGAAGGGGAAGCACGCGGCTTCCTGAGGTACGTAAGGTGCTCCTAGTCGTTCTTTGTGCGGCAGTATATCTTATGCTGTGTCCGCAGAGGTTGGATCTGTCGTAACTACTAGGTGGGTAGGCCTTGACTGCAGATGTAGCTATGCAGTCAGAATGTTGTGACGAGGTGACACCAGGGTGGTTCGGTGGTTGCCTCATGAGGAGGCAGAGGATCATGACCAACAAGGATAGTAGACCATCGGATACCCATCACCGGCAGCTAGTGGGATGCAGAAAGACTCGAGCTAAACCTAAGATACCATTTCACCCTTCACTATCGGGGTAAGGGGTTGAGGGAAGACACCACATGGATGTTTAGATTGTTTGCGTAGGGGTAGTTGCTTAGCTTTGGTAGTCTTTACTAGTTGAAGGACGGGCCGAGGTGGGGCCACAGCCACCACGAAAACAGACCCTAGGTATATCTGTATATAGAGGCTCTTTAAAGTCAGGCCTGTATAGATATGGAAAAGCTCCCGACCGAGTTCCGTGCTTCTTGTATCGCCCCGCCGCGGAACTTGGTAAACATTAGAGGACGTGCGATTAAGGCATCGAGCTACAATTGAAGATACGTATAGTGGACAGTCATGATACATGCATGTCGGCTCTGGGTGGTGTATCATAGACTTGAGGGCATTACTCCGGTATGGAGTCTGATTCGAACAAAGGTGGTAGTCGGTACGTTTATGTATCATAGTAATGATAGATATATGCGGAACGTAATATTGTCATCCGTACGTCACTATAGCATAGGATGAGGGACTGCGTATATTTCGATAGTGTTACGGTGAAGACCGTGCGAGTGGGGCACCATGGGGGGTACCTCGATATTGGGGGTAGTTACATATATACTATATTAGGTTAATCCACTAGGAAGTAAATGGGTACGACGCGAGTGTAAGCCTTGAGTGTTGTTAACCCAAGTAACCTAATAAATAAGAAAATATGATTGAAAGGTATATATAGGATTATCCAAAGTATATAGTTTAAATCCAGTCACCAGAACTTGTGTTTTGACCCCCTCCTCATAACATACTCACAGGTTGGATTTGTGGCGGAGACATAAGAAATTATTGCTTTGGATACTAGTTGGTCAGTATTATTAATACGGTAAGGCTAGCTGTGAGATATTTTCTGAGCTCTTACATATTTATGGCTCTGTCTTTTCACTAGGATACCAGAGCAAAGCAATCCGAGTTTCGATAGATTGGAATTTTGAGAAAAAAATCTGGTCTTTCAAAATTAGGGTTGTCACGGTTATTTAAATATCAAATAAACAACCATTCATTTATAAAAAGAAAATGAATTAATTGATTTAATACCTAGCATCATTTAGCCTCTACTGACCAGCTTTTTGGTAAAAGCTATTCCAATCAATAGAAGGAACCAGAGTCAAATATCGGCCCATACCAGGCTTCGCAAGGTATTTGTTATCACGGGTCGACCCACGATAAGTTGACCCCAAGCCATAACAACATTAAACTAGTCGGTCGAATCATCACCAAATCAACCGACCGAGCCATCTGTTTGTAGATCAATCCGATCCCGCAATACCACGCCAACCCTGGAGTCTCAGATCTCACCAGAAGTATCTTGGGAGATATAGCTAATGAACAAAGACCTATTCCCAAGGCTGCTGATTCAAACAAGTTTTTGACCAGCTCTCCTTTTAGTATTCCAACTATCAAGCTCCACGTAGATGCCGAGTTCCTAGGAGAACTATTTATCAGCAGTAGACTGGGTCCCTTGCCACAACTATTCATCTGGATCGAGCTCCACATGTCCAAGCTCGAAAAAAGAGGCAAGCCACATGGCACACAGTTCATCCTACCTTCTTTACCTATAAATACACCATTATTTAAAATGGAAAAAGGCTAAATTCTCTACTTCAATCTTAAGCTCGGTATACTGGAAATATCCAACCATGCATTTCAAAACAAAAACTAGGACTTCACAATCTCTTCTTTCTTCTACAAAAACCAATTGTACTCTGTAATCAGTCAAAAATCAGTAAATATAAAGTTGGCGTAGGTACTGACTTTGCCGAACCACTATAAAAACCTTATGCGCGCCCTGTCTTGATTTACTTTTTATGTACTCAGTGATTGTTTCTCATGTGTACTCTACACACGTTGGTGGTTGACTATCGCTAGACCAACCTTTGACGTTAACACTTTGGCGCGCCAGGAAGGGGAAGACAGACATACCCTATGACCTTCGACTGCCTTCAGCAATTTCTAAGCAAAACATGGTAAATAAGCGAAAGAAGGATGCTTCACCTTCCCGCCCTTCACCTGCCGATGCAGCAGAAACAGCAACAACGGAGGCGAGCGATGATGCTTCCTCCCACGAAGACACGTCCCATTACCTTACTAGGGACGACATGGATAAAAAAAATCTAAGTTCAGAAATCAGATGGCATCTCAGGGTGAACTTCTGAAACCTCAACAGGGAGTGATGAACAACATCCTTGCTTGGATGGAAAAAGGATCTAACATTACAGTACCAATTCCTACATCAGGAAAGTATGGGACAATAACTGATCTTCGATCTACACAAATCCAAGACTTAGATTGGTCCACACCTTTGCTTCCTCCCAGCTCAACTTCACTTCCCGATCGGCTACAGCCAGGGAAATCACCCTGGACAACTAGCACAACCGGTGGGTCGGCCAGAACAAGCCCAACCAGTGGGTCGGTTAGAACCGGGAATGCTGATACATCTGGTTCGACCCAATGTCTTACTACAAACCCATCTTATGTCGCCTCCCCTTCAACGTAGAGTTAGCGATAGAAACCCTCCGCCTCACCAAGACCACTCTACCACTCTGGTCGCTAACATGATGAAGGGAAACATTACCATAAACCCTTCTAACATCACTCCAAGCGGGGGCAATGCTGAGCCTCGGATGGATAACACACACCTGGGGCCTTCACTTCCAAGTTCCAACAGGAGCGGATACGGTTCGGTCCAATAATAACTAGGAGACTTTAGCTACAATCGGATCAACTCTCGAGGTTCGGATACACCCTCACCCTCACCTTCACTCAGCTCTAGGAGGTCAATCCCAACCGACCGTTCCCCTTCTGAGCAACCGAGTCCTAGCACTGGTGTTCTCAACAATGCCCCTGATACAGGATTGGATTCGTGGCAACAACTTCTAAGAGATGGAACCCAACTTGCAAGTATCATCACACGCTTCACCCTAGGCACTTCTTCTCAACAAGATGTGGATGAAATCCACCGTAATCCGTCCATAAGGGAAATCAGGAACTCCCGAAACCATCCATACTTCAAGCTTCCGGTCCTAGAGCTCTACAACGACAGGACCGACCTGACCATATATCTCATGCGATACATGCGTCAAATGGAAGTACATTATGCATCGACCAATGTCATGGCCAAGTGCTACCCTCTATTCCTCACAAACATAGCTGGTATGTGGTTTCGATAGCTAACAACTGAGTCAATCAACAGCTAGAAAATGTTGGTCACTCTCTTCATCGAGCAGTTCAGAGTCCACATCTTCTGACCAAAGAGCGCCATGTTCCTTACCTCTATCAAGTAGTGGTCCGATGATACCCCCTTGTTCCTTCTTAGAAATATTCAACGCGGTAATAACATCAGTTGATCAACTTGAGCCGTCGATGTTGCTTATGGTCGCCATAGCCGGTCTCCAGAACCGATCAGAATTTAGGATCGTTTTAGCCAAGGATCCTCCCAAGGACATTGAAGACTTCTACGTCGAAGAAGACTGATTTCTCCAACAAGAGGATGGTAATATTAAGATGGAGAGCCTCAAGGTACTTGCTACCAAGGACGGAGGTCCATATAACACTAATGGCCAGAACAAAGGCGCAGGAAAGATCTCAGAAAAGAGCGGTCGGAACGTACGATCTCGAAGAGATAACAATTATGGTCAATACATCGAGCTCAACTCATCTCTGCTCGACATCTACCTTGATGTACGAGGATCCATGCCTTTCCCAAAGCCTCCTCGAGTGGAACCGACTCAAAAGGAACACAACTTTGGAAAACACTACATGTACCCCAACATAACAGGCCATAGCACCAGTAAATGCTGGCACTTGCGGGATCTCATCGAGGACAAGGTTAGGCATGGAGAACTACCCGAGTACATCAACAAACCCACATTGGCCATGCTACCACAACCTTTTGCCCAAGCTCTTCAGGCCTATCCTCTAGCTCCTCGAAAGGAAAAGAATCCTGAGCCCAGCAATCGCGACATCATTGTTAATTAATGCAATCTAGATTTTTCCCGTTTCTTAGGATATAAGAAATGTACTTTTATTTTTTCTTTTAATAAGGTGATTAGTTTGAGGTACACACATATGAAGTTATGCTCCTAGGCGTGCTCTGGATTCAACCATCATCCACCTAAAATTTGTTTTCATCTTTTTGTAATAGCTCCTTAGCATCAATAAACTTTCTTCTTCGAACATGGATTATGTCTGAACGATTCAAGCTGAGCAAGAATAATGCTCGCCAACTCAAATATGGTTAGTGTTTTCCACCGTTTCTAAACTATGGTCGACACCTGCCACCATAAGTAACGAACTCCGTAAGCCGAGTATGGTTAAACTCCATAAGTCGGGTATGGATAATATCGCCAACATCATAAGCCAAGTATAAATAATACTCACCAACTTCATAAGCCGAGTACAGATAATACTCGTCAACTTCATAAGCCCAGTATGGATAATACTCGCCAACTCCATAAGCCGAGTATGGTTAACACTCGCTAAAACCATAAGCTGAGTATGGTTGATACTCACCACTTTCTTAAGCCAAGTGTGTTTGCCACTCGCCAAAATTTCACAAAACCTTGTTAGAACTTGACAAGTCAAAGCTATAAATTCAAGAGCACGGTTTACACTCAGACCTTCTGATCATTCACCAGACATAGTCAAAATCCAACCTTATAAATCCTGGAACAACCGACTACACCGTCTCACTAGGCAAAAGACGAGTATGGTTAATACTCGCCAATTATCCAAGCTAAACATAATTGACGCTCGTCGATTTGAGTATGGTCAGTGGTAGTCGCCATTTCTGAACCAATAGCTGATGCTCGCCACCATATCAGATCAACTCCACAAATCGAGTATGGTTGACGCTTGCCAATTCCTCAAACGGAGTACGATTGAAACTCGCCAACTTCGCGAAAAACCGAACATGACTTATGTTCGCCCACCGGACTATATTGTCCTACCAAAGGAAACCGAGCATGATTCAATGCTCGTAACCCTGTCTTTTGGAGGTATTATGCCAAAGATCAAACCCGGAATGAGCGACTAATTTCATGAAATTCCGGGCCTTAATACGGTCTTTGATGGTTGTCGGGTTCCCGGCCTTAATACGATCAACACCGATCGTCAAATTTCTAGCATTAATACGACCATCAGGATCGTCGGTTTTCCGGCCCTTCTCATCATGACCTCTCATAAAGGACTTTAGGTAATGCTTTCAAGAAGAACCAGAATACGTCACCTTTCTTCAAGAAGATGTATTTTGGGGGGAAAGTGTTGACCATCTTTTTAGCAAAAGCCGTTCCAACCGATAGAAGGAACCAGAGCTAAATATCGACCCATACCAGGCTTTGCAAGGATTTTTGTTATCACGGGTCGACCCATAGTCCCACACTAAGCCGATCCCAAGCAAAAACAACATTAAACTACTCGGTTGAGCCATCACCAGATCAACCGACCGAGCCATCTGTCATTAGATCAAGCAGATACCGCAATACCACGCCAAATCTGGAGTCTTGGATCTCACTAGAAGTACCTTAAGAGATATACACTACCGTATGAAGACCTATTCCCAAGGATGTTGATTCAAACAAGCTTTTGACCCGCTCTCCTTTTGATATTCCAACTATCAAGCTTCACGTCGACGCCGAATTCCGAGGAGAACTATTCATTAGTAGTAGACTAGGACCTCCACCGCAACTATTCAGCTGGATCGTGCTCCACGTGTCAAAGCTCTAAAAAAGAGGCAAGCCATGTGGCATGCAGTTCATCCCACCTTCTTCGCCTATAAATACACCGTTGCTGAAAATGAAAAGAGGCTGAATTATCCATTTCAAACTTAAGCTCAATATACTAGAAATACCCAACTGTGAATTTCAAAACTAAAACAAGGACTTCACAATCTCTTCTTTCTTCTACAAAAACCAATTGTACTCTTTAATAAATCAAAAATCAGCAAATATAAAGTGGATGTAGGCACCGACTTTGCCAAACCACAATAAAAACCTTGTGTGTTCATTGTCTTTATTTTCTTTTTCTGTACTCTGTGATTGTTTCTCGTGTGTACTCAACAACGTTGAGGGTTGACCATCACTAGACCAACTTTTGATGTCAACAACCTCTTTAATTAACCAGTCATTAATTTAAATAGTAAAACTTCTAATTCCTATTATTTTAGTAAAGCATTTCCCATTTCTTATTTAATATAAGAATATTCAGTTATCGTTTCACTTCTACATCACTAACTTCTCATTGAAAATTGGTAAGTGGATAAATCATTCGCAACCATTATTATTCAATTGTTAAAATATTCGAAAGTTACTCGACTCAATCGACGTACAGTAGGTTCCAATTTCTTTAAATATCCCTTTATAAATACCAGTACGCTAGGCACGTCCGTTGGAAGTATGTATAGAATACCGAGACCAAATCTATTACTCCGTCCAGTTCAAATTATATGACTTCCTATTGTTTGGAACATTTCGCAAAATATATGACGCTTTGACACAAAACAACACCTTATTCTCCATTTTACCCTTTTTGAAAATGTTGCTCATTAATAAATACGTCTATATTTTATATTCAATGCAACATTTACATGCAATGCACCAATGCTAAACAAAATGTGCATAGATTGTGTGTTCTTTGATGAAAAATAAAAGTGCATTTAATAACAAATTGAAGGATAACAATGTCATTTTTTAGTTCTCTTAATATGCGTGAAATTTTCCAAAACGTCATTTATTTTGAACTGGAGGGAGTAATAGTGTAGTAATGGTTAACTTAATTAATGCCTCCTAAAATAAATTTATAGCTGTAATTTTGTACATATTAGATAACTGGGCATGAATCGCAGTTAAAAACATATGACTAAAATTAAAGCAAACATTGTATGAAAGATAGTATTAGATATTCAGATATTGAAATCCCGTGAGTTGAAGATGGTAAAATTCTCGTTGGTGCTGACGAATATCTGATACGATATGATAATAAATTATTCAACATCAAAATTATACACATAATTCATCATGAATCAAAGTACACGTGCATAGCTTTCTGGAGAGGTTAACAATTACACATTTTGGCATGCATTTTATAAAACCATAGTATCCTAGTTTACACCATATTAGTGCCCTATGTGGTCGTGACATGACTTCAAACAAATGCATCCACCTCCATGTTTATTTTCCGGAATGTCAGTGCAGGCTTGCCTATCCATATTTGCAATGTTTCAGCTTGTTGACCATATCTATCTTGACTGCAATCAAATTTGTTATTAGTTTAGGATATAATGCAAAATGTAAATGGTATGCATGGGGAAGCAATATCAAACCAAATATGTTTTACAACTATTTAATTTTGCATTGAACACACATCACAAGATTTTGGCATAACATCATAAAAGACATAGACGCAGAAAATTGAATTAGATCATTAATACTATACAAACTAAGCTGCATTAGTTTAGCAGTCATATCCGTTTAGAATGTAATATATTTATCTTGTGTAGATGTTGATATTGGATTGTATTTATCTTTATCCATTTAGAATGTATGCCTACTTTATCTTCAAACTTCCATGACTAATATCATCTTATATCCTAGACCTAACTGAACATTAAACATAAACAAACAATAAGAGCATAGCAAAGTCGTAAAATTAATCAGTGTAGTTTAAGTAATAGTGAAAGTATGAAAAATCTTTGTTTACTTACAGTTATGAAGTAATATCTTCCCAAACAATGGAAACTCCCCCATTTAAATACGTATACACATCGTAGAAGCAAGCCATAGAGTTTCCCATACTGCGCCATTAGATTGAAGTGGCACCTATATAAAACAATGTGCCTAATTAAACATCCAGCTCAGCCAAGAAATCAACTGTGCACCCGTGATGTTTGATCTTTGGTTTAGTATGAATATAAGTCCTCATCTGGTCAAAATAGAAATGACCCAAACATGTAGACTTTAACATCAGTAGGCTGGAGAGAATTAGTTAAAATACCAATCGCTGATGCAAACAAATCGTACAATTGAAATCTGTGACGTGCAAAATAAAACAAAAGGGAATTTGCGGAATAAAGTAATACACCTTTATTCATGGACGGGGAGATTCAATAGCGCCTAAATCGCTCCAACTTTCTGGAGAGACGGTTAGGAGACAATGGATTATCAATCTCGGTATAACCACTTCCTGCTTCAATAAGTAATGATGTAAGAAAAAAATGCAAGAAAAGAAATAGAGGGAAAAGACATGAACCGTATTAAAGGCTTGTTCCATAAGACTAAACAAAAATAGCATCTCGTAAATAGTTAAGTCTACAAAAGCATAAAAGACGAAAAGTCATTTAATTTATGTAGCATAAAAATCATACCGAAGTTTTGTTGTAAGCGGCCATGGTTTTGTTATACTCAGACATCCTTTTTGAAGCTTTTGCCTTATAAGGAGCTTTGTCATATAAATTAAGAAATCAAATTTTAGATTGAAATTAGTTTTCCAAATATTGGATGGATCACTCTTCAGAAATAATACTTACAGCAGCTGACATAACGTCAGACTTTTCGCCACTGCTTTACAGACCTAATTCACCAAATGAAAGAGTTCTAACTAATCAGAAATTAAAATTAAACCAACATACTGAGCAAAACAAAAGAATGAATCGTACCATTTGTAGCTAAAACTTGCTTATTGTCAAGGTTTATGCATTATACTACTTCTGTGTATGTCATAATCTATGTAAAGTAAAGACATGATATAAATTATTTCAATAATCTGCCATATAAATAATAAACTTTTACAACACTGATTTGAAGATAATGATAAGTTCAACTGTAAGTGCAATCAATTTATATGTATAATTGAACCGAAGAAATATTATCATTGAGATAAAAGTACTTAAAAGAAAGTTTTAGCTCATGAACCAAAAACATTGTTATAGAATAAGTTAAAAGAAATATAAGGTATAAGACAAACTGATACTTCACACATGCAAATGCAAAAATATAAAATATTCAATATGTGCTACATAAGAAATGATATAACTTCTATGTGATGGATAAGCGAGCAGTGCAAGATGATTAACAAAAAAAGAATAAAAACGGTTTTTATTTGAGTTTAATATTTTTTAAGAATAAAAAATGAAACTTAATTACTATAACTATTCTTTTGGATGACTTTGAATTCTAGTCTTCTGAAATCTTATGGTATAATTCGTATATGCACAGAATAATAGATTACTAATTTTGAATCGCGGACTGGAAGATTTTTACTTAAGTAAGAAATACATACATTTTCTATTTATAAAACATAATATTGCTACTGCATGAAATAGGAGGCAAATGTAAGTAGATTATGGCGAGATTCTTATATGCATGAAAACATTTATTACTATTTATGGATCATAGACTGGAAGGTCTTTATCAACTGAAGGTTTTTACTTTCTTATCGATTGACAATAAAACCTTCTTTTTAAGTTGGAAACTAAAATAACACAGTAAGAAATACATAATTTTTGAATATACAAAAGAAAATATTGTTATTACATGAAACATGAGGTAAATATAAATAGATTACCAAACCAACTTTCAATCTCTAAGATCAGACTGGTGGAAGATCCAATATAATGTAGGATCTGAATTAGGGATGATGACAAAGGATTAGCTTCCGGACATGTTACATTCATAGTCATTATTTGGCATTAATATCCATTAGCTATATTTGATATGTAATACATTAAATTTTAAGAAAATATTTATTGGGTCAAAGGAAGGCTATGTTTTCAAGAATGCAATTAACATTTCAATATATGAAAAAAGACAAAATTATTCACATATCGTCAAAAATTATATACTAAAAACATATTCTAGTTGCCATAAAATACTATGTTTTTATTTTATAGTGTTTTGTGGAGCAATTTAAGAAGTCGCTTCATTCAAGTTCGTTTTTAAGGATTATGGACAATAGTGAAGATAAAATATGATTGAAAGTTGATTTATCATATAGATAAAATTATAGGAAAAAATTATTAATGGATTAAATGTAAATTTAAACCATTAATACTCTAGTTCAAAAAAATGATTTTAGCGTATTAGAAAAGTTTATTTACATGTTTTTTCACTACTTCAAACTCTTTTCAATGAAAAAATATCAATGGATTATTCTAAGTCATTGCTTTGAAATTATATATTACCATTAATATGCCATATTTCATGATTATGGTATGAAGTCATAGCTAGTTAAAAAAGGGTGTTTAAAAGATATTCAATATATCAATTGCCTTTTTTAATTCATGATAGTCGAGCAATATAATGATCATGTGTTGAAATTGGTGATACGCAAATCACAATTTTGGGCAACAAATAATCTTACATATTTTGTGGAGAGATTTGTTGCTTGGTTTTGTACTAGATTTGATGAAGAGATTTGGTGCTAGATTTGATGAAGAGATTTGGTGCTAGATTTTATGGAAAGATATTGATTGCTATATTTATGGACATTTATTGCAAGGATATTTGGTGCTTATCCAAATAGTTTTATAAAAAATATGAAGATAATTTGGATGCCAAGTTTTCTTGGGCATGAAGAAATTCTCTCTTCAAAAAGGGCCAGCTGACATCTTCATTAGGTGTGGGTGAGAGCCACCAAGAGTGGGTGAGAGCCACCAAGTGTGGCTGAGAGCCACCAAGAGTGATCATTCTAGCTATTCCAAATTGAGTGTTATCCTTCAAATTATTTAGCCATTATATATTCTCTACCAATTTATCAATAAGGTTGTTGGTTCAAGTTGTAATTGTTTGTAACGATAGTTGAGATCGATTGTAAACAATATTTTGGTGAATCAATAAGGAGGGTGGTTGGGTGGAATATCGTGTGTTCATATTTCCGATATATTTGTGTTGTTTTTTGTTTTTCAATCAAATTCATCTTCAAGTGATTGGGTGATAAAGATCCAATTTTTCTTGGTATTTTTTGTCAAGCTTCCGCTGCGCGCAAAAATCCAATAGTTTGGTATCGGAACAATTTTTACATAAGAATTTGGTATCAGAGCTCAGTTCATCGCATAGCTTGGAGTGATTTTGGATTGTAGATTGTAGATGTCGGAGATGATGTTTCTTTCATGGATGGCTATTGTGGAGTAGGAGATTTTGAGAATTTGGAATGAAGAACCTAGTCCGCAGCAAGGTGGAGAGGTTGGTTTTGATCACTACTGAAGATCCGTTGAGGATCATGTTATCGATTGTTGTCTTCACGTTGATAATTCTCGAGGGATCCATTTAGATTAAGAGGGATCAAGAGGTAGGCGTATATCTATAATGAGGAGGTGTGATTGAGCCTGGAAATCAATTAGGTAATCTTATGGCCTGATGAAATCAAGAAGGTGTGATTGAGCCTGGAAATCAATTAGGTAATCTTATGAGCAGATGAAATCAAGAAGGTGTGATTGAGCCTGGAAATCAATTAGGTAATCTTGTGGCCATATGAAATCAAGAAGGTGTGATTGAGCCTGCAAATCAATTGAGCCTGGACTTGAAGAGAAGACAGGATGGTTTTATCTCATAGCCGTTAAAATCGAGATGGTGTTAATTGAGAAAGAAGAGGTAGAAAGTGAGAGCTAAGGGGCTATTGTTTGAGCAGAGGAGATGTTATGATTTGGTATCAAGGTGGAGTGTTGAAATTGGTGATACGCAAATCACAATTTTGGGCAACAAATAATCTTACATATTTTGTGGAGAGATTTGTTGATAGGTTTTGTGCTAGATTTGATGAAGAGATTTGGTGCTAGATTTGATGAAGAGATTTGGTGCTAGATTTTATGGAGAGATATTGATTGTTATATTTATGGACATTTATTGCAAGGATATTTGGTGCTTATCCAAATAGTTTTATAACAAATATGAAGATAATTTGGATGCCAAGTTTTCTTGGGCATGAAGCAATTTTCTCTATAAAAAGGGCTAACTGACATCTTCATTAGGTGTGGGTGAGAGCCACCAAGAGTGGCTGAGAGCCACCAAGAGTGATCATTCTAGCTATTCCAAATTGAGTGTTCTCCTTAAAATTATTTAGCCATTAGATATTCTGTACCTATTTCTCAATAAGGTTATTGGTTCAAGTTGTAATTGTTTGTAACGATAGTTGAGATCGGTTGTAAACAACATTTTGGTGAATTAATAAAGAGGGTGGTTGGGTGTAATATCGTGTGTTCATATTTCCGATATATTTGTGTTGTTTTTGTTTTTTAATCAAATTCATCTTCAAGTGATTGGGTGATAAAGATCTTGTTTTTTGGGCCTTTTGTCAAACTTCCGCTGAGCACAAAAATCATAACAGTTTGGTATCAGATCAAAAATCATAACATCATGCACTTAACCATCTACTCAAAGAGGTAGAAAACTTTAAAGGAAAACATTATAATTACTTAGTAAGTAAAGAAATCACTTTAAATATTATATAGATATATGCTTGCTATAAGGCTAAACTATTTATAGATGTTAAAAGAAGTTGTGTAGGAAAAAAATTACCTACAAAAGTTACCACTTATTACCATGCTTCATGTTGATTTCATCTTAATACCCGCTTTTTTCACAGCTGGATTTTTGCATTTTTCTATCATCGGATTTTACATATTATGGAAAGAAATAATAATGGAGATGTTTACCAAATATCAATTTTCAAAGCCAAATCCAAATATGAAATCAGACCTGTGCTTAGAGCAAACTATAACAATTTCAGATTAATCCGTGGTATTATCAGTTAAACTATGCAAGTAATAAAGATTTAGAAAAATAAAGTTACCTAATTCATCAGAAGTTACCTCTTAGTAACATGCTTCGTGTCAACTTCACATCAGTACTGAATTTCTTCACACTTGGTATTTTGTAATTTGTATCATCGGATTCCGCTTAATATGGAAAGAAAAAATAATGGAAGATAGTTTACCAGATATCAATTTTTCAAAACCAAATACAAATCTGACCATATGATTTGGTTCACTTTGATTGCTTTGGTTAACGCATAGAATGCCAATTTTCCGCCTCGATAGCTCGTAACCCAGTATAGAAGCAAATATATCATAATTTTTGGAATCTATCAGTTTCATTCTCTTTAATGAATATAAAACAAACTTTCTATTATAACATGCAAGCTCAGCACGGTAGGTTCTAATTTTTCAAAGGAGACAGTCGATATGTACATGGTGACAAAGAATCGAGTGAAATAGAATACTGGATGACAATAGTTACAAATGACATAGAAATGGATAAACATAGTTTGGATTGTTCCTGCATGAGCAGTTTTTCAACAGTACAATCATTCAGGTCATTTGAAAAAATTTCAAAGTGATAACAGTATAATGATGTATCTACAAAAGATCCCAAGATAGCAAAAGTCTTTTTGTTATTGTTGAACTTAAACTATAATAATCATCTGCTCTTATTCTCGTGTGAACAAACACGAAAAACCAACAATTTAATATATAAAAAAGTCAAAAGATATCATCCATTTGAAATACAACATAATCATATAATCATACTTCGAAGTATATATTCACACAAACTGACATGTATACAAAGTTTTTGCATACATAATGGGAGTGCCTATTGTTTCAAGATTACCGCACTCAAAAGTTTATATACACACACTAACACCCCTTCGGTTTCAAGATTACCGCAAACTCAAAAGTTTATATCTACAAAAGTGCTTATTGTTTCAAGATTACTGCTACACACTCAATTTCATACGTACATACAACTGCAATTTCATATTTAAGACAAATGCACTTGAAAACAGGTTTATTTGATGAAAAGTACCTTTCTTTGAGTGCATGATCTCATTTAAGTTACAGCTCAGTAATTCCAAGTACTTCCAATATGCTATTTCTTTGTTGATACCGAGAGCAATCTATAACCATATATGAAATTTTAGATAGTAATTTTTGTTAAAAGTGGACATACCATCCTTATTTTTGTGGATCAAACCTCAGGTGCCAACATATTGACGGTACAAATTTTTCTTTGAACTGGTAGAATATTAGAAAAGTAAATAGTAATTTAATGTAAATGAGGACGGTATAAAACATTAATGTCAATCAAACTAAGATAAAGCCATTGGAATACCCAGTAATTTCACCTTGTTTGACGAAGCATGAGCAACTCAACTCCATGGTTGAGCAAGTCAGATCCATGGTTGAGCGACTCGGATTTCCGCATAGTTGAATTGCAGCGTAAAGAAGAGAGAAGAAAGCCGTAAAAAATGCTAGAAGAGTAGAGTTGGTTTAAATTGTTACCGTTCATAAATCTAAAGAATAGAGCAGGTTAAACATCTTAATACTGAGAAATCATAGGATAACAACGCGGAGGTGAACATACGATCGTGAATCGTATCAAATTTTGGTAAAAATAGAGGAGAAAGTATTACATGAAGAGACGAAAGAGGAGAAAACCGAATAAAATGGGAGCATGGGCAGTGGACTCCGTGAAGTGTGGCGCGTGGATGAACTGGAAAAGGACGGAACTGCCCCAGCCTAAAAGTATAATGTTTGAAGGGTGTTTAAGACATTTCAAAAGCATCATTTCAAAGTATTCTCATTATAATATAGATTAAAAATCATTCGCAACCATTATTATTCAATGTTTAAAATCATATATAAAAATATTAAATAAAATATTAGGTTTATTAACCATAATCAACTTAACATCCATAAACAAATGTTACTGATTTCATTCCAAAACACTGAATTCTTTTATTTTATCAAATTCTTTCTATTTGCAAATATTTTGTAGATAACTTGGGTTCTTTGTTTCTAATTAATTTTCCCATATTCAACTCTTACTTGATAATTCCCTTTATTATAGAAAATTCATTTCACAACTCGTATGACAACCACGTCTATTAATATCACTCATTAAGAGAATGCATTAAGTTTCGTGAAGCGTTTTAGGTAAACAGACACAAAACATTACAAGACAGATATAAAATGTTGCAACGGAGTTAAAATTTTTATTTAAAACATAATTCATAACATCATGGTATCCGAGTCCAGATTAAGCCACATCAATAAAGACTAGAACTTGAGCAATACTTCAAAAGCAGCTCCTAGCAGGATAATAGCCGAGTCCTGATTAAGCCTGAGTATTCCCACCCTACGAACCTGGGAGGGGGAAACGAAAGAGAGAAGAGGAAACAAAAAGGGTCAGACATAAAGTTTGGCGAGCCTAATTACTTTTAACAAATAAATAAGTAAAGTATCATGACATACATATAAGGTGGATAAGAAAGATAACACCCTAAAAGTTAAGTATGACAAGGTAAACATGATAGAATGTATACGCTTCCCTAATGATTAATCTGATTCTCTGCACTAATACTATTATAACCATAATAAGATGATCATAACAACTACAAGATGGTAGACTTAGGCGTACTTCTGGTGAGGGGTGTTAACCCTATATAATCCACAGGCAGCCTAACCTAACAGGCTCCTAAACTTTTTATCAAAGTCTAGATGTACCCCAACTACTACCCTAATCGATCGGCTCCCTACTCTGTAGATACCCTGTGCCAACCCTACAGTAGGAGGTAACACTTTCGTGATGTGCACAACTATGTCTACCAGTGTCACTGTCGTCTTATCCCCATCTGGCCGGCCCATGTATGCACATATCCTCGGTCGGTTTGCGTCACCCACACTGTCCTCCACGTTTGGATCTCTTACAATCAGCCCAGTAAGCGTGCCCCAACTCCAACCTAGGGCGGAGTACTCGTTCGATACTGTTATATGGATTACTGACTGAAACGGGTCCCATACAAGATGATACAACCTCTCCTCCTTGTCTCGTATTCCCACTAAGATTTCCACCAGTTATGTATACCTATAGGTGTTTTTAATTACATAACCCCCTTGGGTTAACTTTCTGGGCCTATATATAAATATTACCCACCCCCTTAGATTTACATAACCTACCCACTATTCAACCAAATATACTTAGCCCCTATTCAAGTTCATGTTCATACAATCTCTATGGATTCATCTAGGATAAGTATTCCAATTCATTACCATGTCCATTTATAGTTATAATGCGTTGGACCCCTCACATTAAGCCTAATACTTGTGGATGTTGGATTTTCGGTCGGTTCTGGGCAGACTTCTTCCACAAGTCGGGCTTAACCTCGTGTCTCAGCACGTCTCGTATTTGTACACTAGACCCCTCACATTAGATTCACCACTTATGGTCCTAGATATGCCGGGAGGTTCCAAGTAGACTTCCACCACGAGTGTAATCTAAACTTGTGTTTAGGCCCAGTTACAGTTTCTAATTACTATACTACTAGGCATTACATTATTAGCCAATTTTTACCTATGTCGTTATAGGTTTCATGCCCCTTTACCCTAAATATGTTCATGATGAATTATATGCCCTAAACTCATATTCGCAAACATTACTCAAGTTATGCCAATTTTCCCCTTTACAAGTTATGCCCAATTTCAATGTTTTTCCCCTCGATCCTAAACTAACGCATTCGCATAATTTAGCGGCATGCCTAAGAATGAAAGTAGCTTGGCTATATAAAATAAAAGGAAAAGGGTGAAGGGAAATTTACAGAGATGATTATTCTAGCAAAATTGACAAAAACATATAATGGAATAATGTTAAGATGGACATATAAGAACAGATCTGGTGAAATTGTGATAATAAAACTAGTTCTAACATAGTAGGGATGTCATAATAGGCATGATTAGATCTAAACAAGGATTTAGATGTCCATCTAATGACAGATCCAAATTAACTACAACATGATAGGTACAAGATGATCTAAATAGTAAATTAGACTATAATCAAAAGTATATCTGACATGATAAAGGTTGAGATCCAAGTCATAGTTAATTAAGAATTTCATGGGCTCATAAATTACAATAGATCTGATATAATTTAGTCACAGGGATAGATCCAAATTGCAGTCATATCAGGTTTTACATTTAGTTATTTATACCTAATGGTAACTTAAACTCACAATGTTCGGATCTAGAAAAATAGAAGGAGGAAAACGGAGATTGAATCACATATCTATACTTGAATCTATGAACTTTGATTGCAAAAGAAGAAAAGGGGTTTGATTCAGTCTAGGCACCGACAACATTTAGGCCTCCATTGATTTCAGTGTGAGAAAACTAGAAAAAGGAGGCTGTATATATAACTCCCAGTCCCCAGAACCGACTTAGCCACATCAGCCTTATGGGATCGACCCTCGACCCAGGGGTCGGCACCCCCTTTGAGGGGTCGACCCAGGGGTCGACACCCCTCTTAAAAGGTTGACTCCCCTGGGCAGGAATTTTCCTATTCACCCGAAGTTCTGCGATTTTGAAATTTCTGAACCAAATTTTGAATTTCTTTATCTTATATGTATATATATATAATTATCTTGTGCGTATACAAACTTCAAACCCTCATAACTTCTTCATATGGTATCCTTTTACGCAAACAAAATATCTATCTTGACCAGAATTTCGAGACAGACACAATGGCGTAGTCTGTTTCCCTTAATTCTGAATATTAATTTAATTTATCCTCTTCAATGTTGTTAAAATTACGGGGTGTTACATTCTCCCCTACTCAAAGGATTTCGTCCCAGAAATCTTTATGTTAAGAAGAATGTATATCCTACCATCCATCACCCATCTACTCATCCACCAATCACAGGCAACCGTTGTCCTTAAAGACTTCTAATGCTTATACGAACATATGCAAAGGTGTGTGTATATGTCCCAACACTAATGCGAAGATCAGTTGGTCTACTGATTCAGTCGACCTCCTTAATGCAATGTTTGTTAGTGCCATGAACCCAACATATATGCAATAATCCTATTATAACATGTAAGTCCTATACGGGTGCACAATAATCCTTCCAAATGCAACATCCATATAATGATACATTCAATTTCATCCATAAAAAAATGCACACACATCCATATGCAATATGAGAGAGCCGATCTAGTGCCTAACTTGCGTGTATATGCATCCACGAGCAACCGCTAGCAAACACTTGCATCCATCAAACATAACATGTCTCAAATACATGTTTACATCCATGGGATTCCTACCTAAAGGTCGAAGATTCGATCGATAGGACATACTAAAATGATAGAAATAAGCATAGATAAAAACATTGGAAAAGGAAGTTAAGTACATACTCTTGAAAAGAAAAGGGTACGAAGCACGAATTTTGTCTTTGGTCTCCCAAGTTGCATCCTCTGGGTTATCTCCCTACTGAACTTTCACCAACTTGACTTCTCTATTGCGTAGCTTCTTAACTTCTGATCCAAGAATACGGGAAGGAACTTGTCTGACTGTCGCCTGCCATTCCACCTCTACTTCTTCCAATACACAAATCTCAACTACTTCTGCGGTATCATGCAAGCACTTCCGCAAGTGAGAAATGTGGAAAACATCATGAATGTCGGATAGTCTCTCTGGCAGCTTTACTCTATAGCCCATTTGGGCAATCCTTTCTGTTATGGGAAATGGCACTATGGATCTTGGTGCCAAATTCCCTACAGATCCAAAGCAAACCACATTCCTCAAAGGTGACACTTTAATGAAAACCATATCTCCTACTTCGAATTCTATGTTAGTCCTTCTCTTGTCTCCGTAGGATTTTTGCCTATCTTGAGCGGTCTTCGTTCGTCGTCTAATAAGATCAATCTTCTCGGACGTCTCTCTAACCATATCTGGTCCAAGTAATAGCCTTTCTGTGGAGTCCCACCAACAAGTTGGTGATCTACAGGGTCGTCTATATAATGCTTCAAAAGGTGCCATGCCAATGCTTGCTTGAAAACTATTATTGTACGCGAATTCTACTAAGGGAAGATGCTCTTCCCAAGTCCCTCCGAAGTCTAGGATAACAGCCTCAAAAGATCCTCAAGAATTATGTTCACCCTCTACATCTGCACATCGGTCTAAGGATCATAAGAGGTGCTCAAACATAAGTGTGTACCTAATGCTTCTTGTAAACTCCTCCAAAATTCACTGGTGAAGATGGGGTCACGATCGCTTACGATGCTGGAAGGTACTCCATGAAGATGGACTATCTCACGAACATAAATTGCTGCCAACCAAGTTGTCGTCCTCTTACTCTTAACTAGAACGAAATGGGCACTCTTAGTAAGTCTATCTACTACTACCCAAATACTGGTGTTGCCTTTATTTGATCTAGGAAAACCATCTATGAAATCCATAGAGACACTCTCCCATTTCCATTGTGAAACCTCCAAAGGATGAAGTAAACCACCGGGCCTCTTTTGCTCAGCTTTGACTTGCTGACAAACTAAACATTGAGAAACAAATTCTACCACATCCTTCTTCATTCCAGCCCAAAAGAAAACCCTCTTCATGTCCCTATACATCTTATCCTCGGAAGTAGGTGCCTGTTCTTCTTAATGAGTTTGTTCAATACTCTATAGTCCACACACAAATGAATTGAACCATCTGCCTTAGCTGCGAATACTACTAGAGCACCCCATTCAGATATGTTTCGCCAGATAAACCCTTTCTCCAATAGCTTCCCTACTTGCTTCATAAGATCCCTCCTTTCCCTTGGAGCCATATGGCGCATTGGTAATGCAACTGGCTTTGCATTGTCCACCAAATATATACGAAAATCGATCTCGTGCCTCAGAGGTAAGCCCCGCACCTCATCAAAAATATCAGAATAATCACGGACTACTGGAACAGATTGCAGGTCATCGATAGATGCATCAAGAGACTCTAGGAAACTAAGCACAACAGACCCTTATGGGTCGCAAGAAATCTCGAGGGTCCTCACATGACAGGTCAGAAGCCTAATGACCCTTCTCTCACAATCCAGAATGGCACCATAAATGGTTAGCCAATCCATCCCTAGAATCAAACCGTAGCCCATAAAACCGAGCACATACGCGTCGCACTCAAACTTGATGCCTAAGATAGATATTCTCAAACCCCAACAAATCAAAAACAAATGAGTCAAACCACCAATAGGGTTTGAGACAACAATGGGATCCACTATTATACTAGTATTTAAGTGCAGAGAATCAACCAAGAACTAGGTATAAATGAATGTGAAGTGCCAGAATCAAAAAGAGTTCTAATAGGATGATTGGAAAGATAAATCGGATCTTGCATGAAAATTTTCCTACCTCTGTCCGGAGCATTGGTCGCGAGAGCATGCACCTGCCCTCCAAAAGATCCTGCCCTTTGGCCTTGTCCCTGTAGTCCCTATTTTTTCGGGGAATCCCTTGCAAAGTGTCTAACATCTCCATAATTAATGTAACACCCCGTATGTTGAATAACTTGTTATATTATAAATCAGGGCAGAATTAAATTTTAAGATCTGAATCAGGGGAAACGGGCTATGCCATTGTGTTCGTCTCGGAAAAATACGCGAAATATTGTACGAGTTTTTGTAAATCGGAGTCCGTATGACCAAGTTATGGCCCAACGAAGTTTTCAGAAAATTCAAGTTTAAAAACAGTTTAAAACTAAAGCCAAATTCGAAATTCAACACACAGGGGGAAGGCGGGAAAAATCCCGCGCAGGCCAAGTCGACAGGGGTGTCGACTGCCCAGTCGACACCGCCCCAACCCATGTCGACTGCCCAGTCGACACGGGTGTCGACCTGGGTACTCGACCATGTTGGCCTGGGTGCAGTCTGAAGGGGTTTGGGCTGTGTTTGGGGGCTTGTGACGAAATCTGACGGCTCTAACCTAAATTAGGGTTAATCTAAGGGCCTAAACTACAACTTAAATCTATAAATACACCCTAAGACTACCCTAATCCATACTAAAAATAGATACAACGTCGTCATGCCGACAAAATGCAATTAGAAGGAGCCTCCATCAAATTTTAGAAGAAGATAGTTTCTCAAATCAACTTCGAATCAACTCTAGCAACTTAATCTTCTCCATAGGAGTGCTAATCAACAAGTTGTGAGTTTCTATGCCTTTAGCAAGCAATTGCTAAACTAATTATGATAGGATGTAATGAGGTTATGGTTATGAATGTGGATCAATGCAAGTTATGTTATCATATGCTATGTGCTCATGATGTTAGTTGTGCAAGTTTACACCTTTGTATGATATGCATACATATGCAAGTTTACCCCTTTGTATGTCATGCATATATATGCATGTTTACCCCTTTTTATGATATGAAGTAACATATTCAAGTTCATCCCTTTTTAGACCTATGACATGTATGCAAGTTTATCCCTTTATGATAGGTCTATGACATGAACATCTATGCAAGTTACCCTCTTTATGACATATGTGATTCATGCAAGTTTGGGTTGGTTATTTATGCTAGTTGGGTTTGATGCTATGGTCATATATGCAAGTTGAAACCTTTAAAACCCATGTTGATGCTAATGTTATGCAAAGTGGAACCCATTGTATTTGTGATGAATCTTCCCTTTTAAGTATGTCATGTTAGCGTATTACGTGGGGAACGATGGGGTTAATATTCATGTTAACAAAATTGTGGTGAAATTGGTATGATGTTGCATACCATAAGTGGATGGACATAATTGAGTCAATTATGTACATCATTAAATTGGAATTAATTAGGGAAAAATAATTCAAAATATGGGGGTGATTAATTAGGTGTAATTAATCGACTAAGACACGAGGTTGGACCCTTTTGTAGCATAAGACTGCATGGACCCGACCGGCAAATCCAGCGGCTACAAATGATTGGCCCAATGTGAGAGGTCTTAGGCATAAACTAAATACATGACAAGTGTAAAGACACGAGGTTAGACTCTGTTATGGCGTAAGGCTGCCCGGACCCGACCGGCAAATCCAGCTGCCATAAAAGATAGTCTAATGTGAGAGGTCTTTACAAAGGTTACGGTCTTAATCAATTAAGAAACACTTAACCAGATAAGCATGTAGTGGGGCATGAGGGGTTAAGTCGGTGCCTTGGGTGGCATGTGGAAATCAAGTAAGTGCCTTGGGTGGCATGTGGAAATCTAGTGGGTTGCCTTGGGTGGAAATAGAAAATACGATTAGAATACTTAACCAAAGTGGAAACATGTAATTAAACATGATTAAAGGGTTAAGTGGGATACACTAGAGGGAGCAAGCTTAGGTGGGTAGCTTGTGGGGGCCCATTTCAACCAGTAACCCATATGTATCTTTGTGGGCTCGACCCATGTCGAGGACGGGACACGCGTACTGGGCTTGACTATAAGAGGCCAAAACGGGTTAGCGGTGGCAACGCAAGTCCAACGGGTTTCATAAGCGTGTGTGGACCCGGGCTGGTAGGTAAGACGTTGTTGAATCGTGTAGGTATAAGCCATGCATCAGTATTGGTATCGGGTTGCCACTTTGGGGAATGATACACCCCACTGTGGGACCAGCACAGATATCTACGTTAGGGAGTCGATCGCTTGGGGAGTAGAGGGTTCACCTAGTGGAGATAGGGGCAGACGGCACCTATGTGGTCAGCTAGGGGTACACGAAACTACTAGTTATATTTTCTAAGTCCATGGGTGGGATCAACCTTTAAGTAGGAATGACTGGTGTGGTGCAGTGTAGTAATTACCCTCGGGTGGGTAGATGCGTCTTTACCGATATCTTCGTTCTTCCTGTGTCTAGTTGGCTGCTTAGTGTAGTCATTTATCCCCAGTCGTTACCGTACCAAGTTTATATCATACCCTAATTACTTTAATGATTGTATTGTTAAAGTTGTAGGACTCGCTCAGACTTATGTCTGACCCCGTTGTTTTTATCTTTTTTTCCAACCCTCAGGTTCTCAGAGTTGGCCTAGCACTAGTGGGCTTTGATCAGATTGCTTTATCTATCTTTTGGAGCTTGGACCGTTGATGTAAAGCTCATCTTATCTTTTCCATTATGGCTATTAGTTATGTAGTGGGATTATGTACTTGTGTTTTTATCAGGATGGATATTTAGTACTTGACTCTTGTTTTATGGTTTTGTTATTGTAACCAAACATGTTTACCTTCTGCTGCAATGAAATGATGTTTTAGTTAACAAGTATTATTTATATCTGTCTTGTTGTAATTTTTCTGTTCTATATTCACTTAAAATACTCCACCGAAGTCAAGGCATTCCCTTAGTGAGTGACCTTAGCGGGTGTGGGGTGTTACACGTGGTATCAGAGCGAGGTTACCAGAACAGATAAAAATTTTGGAAAAACTATTTTTCTAAAAACATTTTTGAAGGAGTATTTTCAAAAATAAACATGTCTTTTAAGAGAAATGTTTTTGAAAGAAAAGCATAATCCCCAATAGCCATATCTTTATCTTTCGAATTCTCCGTTTTGAATCTTTCCATTTTCGTTTCAGCATGGCTGAAGATCTTAACTTTCCGGAGGGTGTAGCGATACCAGTATGGTATAGGAGATTGATGGAGGCTAGGGCCACCGCTGCGGGTCCAGCAGATGTTCCTCCTCCACCAGTTGCACCCGATCTTCCTCCCCCTCCTCCTCGCGCGGATACTTTGGCTAAGACTTGCAAGGAATTTAAGGCTATGGGAGGGAAACCTTTTCAAGGATGAGAAACTTTTGTGGAAGCTAGGGATTGGCTTAAGGAAACGGAAGAGTTGATAGACATCTTTGTGATGGAAGAAGGAAAGAAAGTCAAGTTAGCTGCTTGGTTAATGAAGGGAGAGGCCTCGTGCTAGTGGGAGGTCACTAATGGGGAGCGCCCTGTTGACTCTTGGGCGGATTTCAGACAAAGGTTTGTGGCAAAGTTTCTCTCAAGGGCGGAAGAAAATCTGTATATGGAAAGGCAACGGTGGCAAGGGAAAGAAGAAGTGCTTCAATTGTGGGACACCAGGCCTCCTAAGCAAAGATTGTCGGAAGAAGAAGAAGACTGGTTGCTTCCACTGTGGCGAAGCAGGGCATCTAGTGAAGGACTGCCCTAAGAAGGGGCAGAGGACGGGATCTACCTCAGGAGGACAGGTGCAAGCTCTTATGGCACCAGGTCAGGCAAGGGGGCAAGTTCAGGCTCTCGCGGTTCCACCGATTCAGGAAAGAGGTAGAACTATTTCCGTTGAAAGTCTGGTTTTTCTGTTTGATCATCCTGTCCGTACTTTATTCGACTCTGGCGCATCGCATTCATTTATCTCATCATCATTAGTTGAGTCACTGCACTTTAGACACTAGATCGGCTCAGTCACTTCATATTGCATATAATTGTGTGTAGGTAGCTATATTAATGGATGTATAATGGTTGTGTTATCATATGGATGATGCATTTTGGTGTATGGTTGTGCACACATGTAGAGATAGTATGTGTCGATAGGGTTCTTTCGCATACATATTGGATGCATGGCACTATCATGGTTTGCATTAAGGAGGTCAACTGAATCAGTAGACCGCCTGATTTTGCATTAGACAGGGAACATATACACACACTTTTTGCATATATTCATATGTCATTAGAAATTTTAAGGACAATGGATGCCAGTGTTTGATGGTTTAGTAGATGGTTGTTTGGGTGGTAGGATACGTTCTTCTTGACTTAGAGATTTCGGGGACGAAATCCTTTAAGTAGGGGAGAATGTAACACCCCGTATATTGAATAACTTGTTATAATATAAATCAGGGCAGAATTAAATTTTAAGATCAGAATCAGGGGAACCAGGCTATGCCATTGCGTTCGTCTCGGAAAAATACGCGAAATAGAGTCCGAGTTTTTGTAAATCAGAGTCCGTATGACCAAGTTATGGCCCAACGAAGTTTTCAGAAAATTCAAGTTTAAAAACAGTTTAAAACTAAAGCCAAATTCGAAATTCAACACACAGGGGGAAGGCGGGAAAAATCTCGCGCAGGCCAAGTCGACAGGGGTGTCGACTGCCCAGTCGACACCGCCCCAACCCATGTCGACTGCCCAGTCGACACGGGTGTCGACCTGGGTACTCGACCAGGTTGGCCTGGGTGCAGTCTGAAGGGGTTTGGGCTGTGTTTGGGGGCTTGTGACGAAATCTGACGGCTCTAACCTAAATTAGGGTTAATCTAAGGGCCTAAACTACATCCTAGATCTATAAATCCACCCTAAGACTACCCTAATCCATACTAAAAATAGATACAACGTCGTCATGCCGTCAAAATGCAATTAGAAGGAGCCTCCATCAAATTTTAGAAGAAGATAGCTTCTCAAATCAACTTCTAATCAACTCTAGCAACTTAATCTTCTCTATAGGAGTGCTAATCAACAAGTTGTGAGTTTCTATGCCTTTAGCAAGCAATTGCTAAACTAATTATGATAGGATGTAATGAGGTTATGGTTATGAATGTGGATCAATGCAAGTTATGTTATCATATGCTATGTGCTCATGATGTTAGTTGTGCAAGTTTACACCTTTGTATGATATGCATACATATGCAAGTTTACCCCTTTGTATGTCATGCATATATATGCATGTTTACCCCTTTTTATGATATGAAGTAACATATGAAAGTTCATCCCTTTTTAGACCTATGACATGTATGCAAGTTTATCCCTTTATGATAGGTCTATGACATGAACATCTATGCAAGTTACCCTCTTTATGACATATGTGATTCATGCAAGTTTGGGTTGGTTATTTATGCTAGTTGGGTTTGATGCTATGGTCATATATGCAAGTTGACACCTTTAAAAACCATGTTGATGCTAATGTTATGCAAAGTGGAACCCACTGTATTTGTGATGAATCTTCCCTTTTAAGTATGTCATGTTAGCGTATTACGTGGGGAACGATGGGGTTAATATTCATGTTAACAAAATTGTGGTGAAATTGGTATGATGTTGCATACCATAAGTGGATGGACATAATTGAGTCAATTATGTACATCATTAAATTGGAATTAATTAGGGAAAATTAATTCAAAATATGGGGGTGATTAATTAGGTGAAATTAATCGACTAAGACACGAGGTTGGACCCTTTTGTAGCATAAGACTGCCCGGACCCGACCGACAAATCCAGCGGCTACAAATGATTGGCCCAATGTGAGAGGTCTTAGGCATAAACTAAATACGTGACAAGTGTAAAGACACGAGGTTAGACTCTGTTATGGCGTAAGGCTGCCCGGACCCGACCGGCAAATCCAGCTGCCATAAAAGACAGTCTAATGTGAGAGGTCTTTACAAAGGTTACGGTCTTAATCAATTAAGAAACACTTAACCAGATAAGCATGTAGTGGGGCATGAGGGGTTAAGTGGGTGCCTTGGGTGGCATGTGGAAATCAAGTAAGTGCCTTGGGTGGCATGTGGAAATCTAGTGGGTTGCCTTGGGTGGCAATAGAAAATACGATTAGAATACTTAACCAAAGTGGAAACATGTAATTAAACATGATTAAAGGGTTAAGTGGGATACACTAGAGGGAGCAAGCTTAGGTGGGTAGCTTGTGGGGGCCCATTTCAACCAGTAACCCATATGTATCTTTGTGGGCTCGACCCATGTCGAGGACGGGACACGCGTACTGGGCTTGACTATAAGAGGCCAAAACGGGTTAGCGGTGGCAACGCAAGTCCAACGGGTTTCATAAGCGTGTGTGGACCCGGGCTGGTAGGTAAGACGTTGTTGCATCGTGTAGGTATAAGCCGTGCATCAGTATTGGTATCGGGTTGCCACTTTGGGGAATGATACACCCCACTGTGGGACCAGCACGGATATTTACGTTAGGGAGCCGATTGCTTGGGGAGTAGTGGGTACACCTAGTGGAGATAGGGGAAGACGACACCAATGTGGTCAGCTAGGGGTACACGAAACTACTAGTTATATTTTCTAAGTCCATGGGTGGGATCAACCTTTAAGTAGGAATGACTGGTGTGGTGCAGTGTAGTAATTACCCTTGGGTGGGTTGATGCGTCTTTACCGATATCTTCGTTCTTCCTGTGTCTAGTTGGCTGCTTAGTGTAGTCATTTATCCCCAGTCGTTACCGTACCAAGTTTATATCATACCCTAATTACTTTAATGATTGTATTGTTAAAGTTGTAGGACTCGCTCAGACTTATGTCTGACCCCGTTGTTTTTATCTTTTTCCCAACCCTCAGGTTCTCAGAGTGGGCCTAGCACTAGTGGGCTTTGATCAGATTGCTTTATCTATCTTTTGGAGCTTGGACCGTTGATGTAAAGCTCAGCTTATCTTTTCTATTATGGCTATTAGTTATGTAGTGGGATTATGTACTTGTGTTTTTATCAAGATGGATATTTAGTACTTGACTCTTGTTTTATGGTTTTGTTATTGTTACCAAACATGTTTACCTTCTGCTGCAATGAAATGATGTTTTAGTTAACAAGTATTATTTATATCTGTCTTGTTGTAATTTTTCTATTCTATATTCACTTAAAATACTCAACCGAAGTTAAGGCATTCCCTTAGTGAGTGACCTTAGCGGGTGTGGGGTGTTACAATTGAAGCAAGTATTCTTCCTTCTTTTGCAGTCCTTGGCCAAGTGACCCTCTCGTCCATAACTATGACATTTCCTCTTATCCTTAGCCTTATCATTCTTTCCTCCTTTCTTCTGTTGTTATTGTGGTAGTTGTCCTTTCTTGGGCCATACTTTCTTGTTTTACATTGTTTCCTCAGCTTTAACTTCCTTCTTTTCTCCCTTGTCTTCCTCATGCATCAAGGCCATATCAACAAGCCTTTCAAAAGTAGCTCCTATTGGAATAAGGGACATAACTAACCCATAAAGGGTTTCATTCAGCCCTTTAGCAAACCGCAAAGATTTCTTATGCAGATTATCCACCAATTCCAATCCAAACCTTCCTAGTTGGTTGAATTTATTTGCATATTCCTTAATAGTCATGTTTCATTGTTTGAGCGCCAAGAACCTCTCCATCTGCATGCTTTTATCAGCTTGAGAAAGAAACTTCATTTCAAACCTCTATCTAAAATCATCCCATGTTTCCACCGGATGCCCTGCTTGGGTTACTTCCCACTAGAATGAAGCTTCGTCTTTCAGTAGCCAGGCAACTAACTGAATCTTCCTTTGATCTTCCACTTCAAAGATTACAAACAAGTCCTCGGTCTCCTTGAGCCAATTCCTTTCCTCTATGAATGTTTTGGTTCCACGGAATGGCTTCCCTCCCATAGCACATAATTTTTTGCAGATCTTAGCGAAATTATCTTCTCTTGGAGGAGGAGGAGGAGGAGGAGCAACGGGTGCAGCTGGGGGAGGAATGTCAGCTTGACCTTCGGCAGGCGCAGTGGCCTCTAGATACCTGCGGAACCAGCCTAGTATCGTAACGCCCTCAGGGATATTAGGTTCCCCAGACATGCTGAAACGAAAAGGAAAGTGATTTAGACAAATGATCGAAGGATATTACATATAGCTTTGGGGAATTTGTTTTTCAATACAGACTTTTCTTTTGAAAATGCTTTCTTTTAAAACCTTTTTGAATATAGTTTTCAAAAACCTTTATCTAATCTGGTAACTTTCAGCTCTGATACCAAGTGTGACACCTTACGTTTGTTAATGTCACTCATTAAGAGAATGCACTAAGTTTCGTCAAGCATTTTAGGCAAATAGACACAAAACATTACAAGACAGATATAAAAGATTGTAGCAGAATTTAAATTTTTATTCAAAACATAATTCATAACATCGTGGTCCAAAATATCTGTAACAACCCGCATTCTACGCATCGAAGGATCGTGGAATATTTATTTCACTTTCATACGAAGTTGTATGGTCGTGTAACTTTGGGAAACGACTATTCGGGTCATTTCCCATGTTCACGATTTTTTCCGAATTTAGAGTGACCGTTTTGCCACTAGCGAATCTTGTTTTGCCTATAACTTTTTATTGTAAGGAGTTTTAACTTGAAACCACTACCATTGGATTCAGATAATGGTTTACCTTTCTGTAGAGTGGTTACATTAATCAAACGGATATACCGTTTGGGAGATATGGCTGAAATAAGGTTTGGAAGGTGAAAAACAACATAATTGGGCTTAACCGGGTGATTAGCAGCTAAGTCCAAAACCCATTTCGGGATTTGGGTTATGAGAGGAAAGATAGGGTTTGGGAAATTAGTTTTGTTTAATTTTCTAGCCGCCATTTACCTCCCTCTAGCCCTAGCAACGGCCTCCACCTTCTATATTCATCTCTAATCACTTCCTAGTCACTAATTAACCAAAACTACACCAGATCAAGAGAAATTAGCATCAAATCATAGATGGAGCTGCTGCTACACATTGGAATTCGTGCCATATAAGTCGTAATTTCAGATCTAATATTCATTTATGGCTAAGGTGAGTGATTTGCACTTTTATTCACTAATTACGGCTAATTAGGGGTGATTAGTGATAATTAGCGAAATCATGCATCATAAAAATCCAAAAAAATATGTAGAAATTCTTAAATATTATTTAATGTCACTGGTGAAAATTTGGGTTAATTTGGATTAAGTTTGTTAATCCTATAGTTACAACACGGTTAAGGGGATTAAGGGGAAAATCATGCTTTTTGGGTATGTTTGATCTAAAATATTTCATGTGAATGATGTTTTAATGCTTTTGATTGATTCTATATGTTGTTACCGTTGTTTGGAATGTTTTATGATGTCATACAAAGGTTAGAATGGTTGAAAACGCTGTCGTTTAGCGAAAATAGCTTGCTGGAAAAAGTTGTAGATTTTCAGGTCCGGTTAGGAGGAAGACCCGATCCGAACCGGTTAGGAAAGACACACAACCGATCTGGATAGGAGAAAGAAACCTGAACCGATCCGAATAGGAGAAAGACACCCGAACCGAACCAGATAGAAGAAAGAGAATCGAACTGAACCGGATAGGAGAAGGAGAGAAGGAGACCCAAAGCGAACCAGATAGGAGGAGGAGACCTGAACCGAACCAGATAGGAGGAAGAGATCCGAACCGGATAGGAGGAAGACCTGAACCGAACCGGATAGGAGGAGGAGACCCGAACCAAACTGGATAGCAGGAGGAGACCTGAACCAAACTGGAGGAGACCAAACCCCAAGATGCAAAGGAAGTGCAAATGGGAAGTTATTATTCAGGATCCAGATGGGAACCAATGAGTTAACTTCTAGAGTTGGGCTTTGCTGCGGAACGTGTGCAAAGGGGTTATCGATATCTATAACTTTGGTTCACCATTAAAGAGAGGGGGCATGTAGACAAACCCGAGCCAGGGAAGGATGGACTAGTTGGCCCTTAACCTAGAGCCAGGTATGTGTGGACTGGATAGGGTTATTGACTATAGACCAGGGGAGTATGGTCATAGCAATAGCCAACGGAGTTGTCGTCATGGCCCCAATGGATTTGGTGCTCAAAGCGATGGATATCGTATGCTTTACGCACTGAGTGAGTGATGTGAGGATGACTTCTATGTTTGATGTATGTTATCCCCATGACATGCACATTCCTATTTTACACTTTATGTTAGTGTTACCTTAGAGTACTGTACATCTTGTTGTGCTAACTCTTTGGTTGTAGGTTCAGGTATAATTATTTATACCTGTTATTGTTTTATTTTGTTGTTATCGCTCATACCATACTTTTGTATGACCCAGAGTTTTATGTCTCTTCTTATTACTCTGGGTGCTCCTAAACGAGCAGACTAGAGACAAGTCAGGTGGTTATGCACGAGTAGCTGTCCGGAGACGAGCAGGAGGCTTTCACGTACCATTTACATATATTCCCCCTGTGTTGTTGATGGTCACTGCTTTGGGCATTAGTAGTGCACCTTCTTTATTTCCTTGTTAGAGACAGTATTTTGATGTTGTAATAACGGTTTGGATCATAAGCTGTATTTATGGATTCCGCTACTCTGATGGTCAAGGTTTAGTTTTCAGCTTGTGCACTGTTTCACTTGTTTTATGTCAAGTTATGTTACTATTATATTTTATTCCATGTGCTGTGAGATATACTACAGGTTCTTGGTGATTCATAGTTTCGAAACCCTTTTCCTTTGACGACCGTCCCGTGCTAGTTGGGAATTAGCACAACGCATTTCAGGGAAATGTCGACTGGTTCGGGGTGGACCGTCACACTTGGTATCAGAGCCTAGGTTGCATAGTTAACCTAGGGGAAGACATCAGGGAGAGATAGTATATGTATATGAGAGCACGTATTTGTGATATTTTGGTTTTCAAAAACTATATATATACACTATTAGTGTATCTAAGGATGAAGTCGCACTGCATGGACACCACTAAGGAGATGGTTAATTGTTTTTCTCTTTATAGATTGAATGATGAGCTGATATACGAGGAGTATGGGTTCAAGGGCCAACAATGGGAATGTCCCTGAAATGAGGACGATGTTTACTGCCTTCATGCAAGAGATGCTTAGGGATGCTCAGGGAGCAGTTCCTAATGCTGCTAACTGTGGTGGTGTAGCGGTGCAGGCATCTAGGACCGATTTCGCCAAGCTCAAAAAGGATTATACTAATCTTGGTGGAAATTTGTTCCATGGAACGAAATTGTCTATGGAGGTTCAAGATTGGCTTGATAGTTGTGAGCGCATCTTCGAAATTTGGGGATCGAGGATGCAATGAAGAGAAAGTTAGCATCGTGTCAACATCAAGGACGAGCTACGAACTGGTGGAATGCTATTAAAGCGGCCACTCCCAAGGATCAAGTTACTTGGAATCAGTTTAAGACCCGTTTCAGTGACAAGTTTATCCCAGCTGTTTATAATTCAGAATTGTTCAGGAAGTTTTTGGAGCTTAGGCAGAATGGTAGGGCAGTCTCAGAGTATATTGCTGAATTTGATACCTTATCGAAATATGGATTGTCCCTTATCGATACTGCCGAGAAGAAGAACGAGAAGTTCATAACTGGCCTAGATGGGTACTTGGGGGAAAGACTCATAAACCATATCAATGAGACATTCGAATCTATTGTGGGAAAGGCATTGAGGTCTGAGAGCCTTTACCCTAAGTCAAAAACCGAGGTTGCTGTTACATCTGCAGAGGAGCCAAAGCCGCAGGCAAGAGGTGGAGGCAAGAATAATTCCCAGAATAAGAGGAAGTAGAACCAGATGAATGATGGTCAAAAAAAGAAGAATAAGAAAGATATTGAGTGCTTCAGCAGTGGCAAGAAGGGCCATTATGCCAGCAATTGTCGAGCAAAACCGGGAAAAAGAAGTGCTTCAACTGTGGCCAAGTAGGACATTTTAAGAATGAATGTCCACATCCCCCTAACGAGAAGCAAATGGTGAAAGCCTGTGCTATAAACGCTGTTCCTTCTTCGTCGAATGCCCCAACTACGGCGCGGAAGGGAAAAGGTGTTATTATCCAAGGTATACTTTCTATTTATGATGTTTCTCTTCGAGTGTTGTTTGATACCGGGGCTTCTCATTCCTTCGTATCTAGTGACCTAGTAGATAGGTTGGAATTGGAACCCGAGATTGTAGATAGACCTTTAGTTGTGATGAACCCGATTGGTGGTTCGACTAACCTTAGTATGGTTTGTCGAAATTTGATTTATCGAGTCATGGATGTATGTTTGCATGTGATTGCTTTGTGTTGGGCTTTATTGGGCTTAGCATTATTTTGGGAGTCGATTGGCTCCAAAGGTATGGGGTGGTGGTAGATTGTGAGGGGTCTTCGGTGACAATTAGAGTGGATGATGGGCGGAGGGTGGTATTGGGTTTCCTACCTAATGATGAGGTGATGGCTAGTTTTCTACATTACCTCGACATCCCGTAGGATGAGTTATCAGATGTGCCTATTGCTAGCAAGTATCCGGACATCTTTGAGGAAGTGACCGGACTTCCACCACATCAAGAGATTAAGTTTCAGATTGATTTAGTGAAAGATGCCAAACCTGTAGCGGTGGCTCTTCGTCGAATAGCGCCAAGAGAGCAGCGAGAGCTCGAGGTGCAAGTGAGCGATATTTTGAAGAAGGGATTTATCCAAAGGAGTGTTTCCGAGTGGGGAGCACCAGTTGTATTTGCTACCAAGGCCGATAGTTTCCTTTATTTCTGTGTAAACTACTGTGAGCTGAACAAGGTGACTAGGAAGAATAAGTATCCTCTTCCATGGATAGATGATTTATTTGATCAACTGAATGGAGCAAGTGTGTTTTCCCAGTTGGATCTCGCGACAGATTTTCATCAGCTCCGAGTAGCAGTTGAGAGTATACCTAAAACGACATTTCGGACGTCGTCTGCATTCTATGAGTGGTTAGTCATGCCATTTGGGTTGACCAATGCACCCACATATTTTGCGGATCTTATGAATACAGTTTTCAGAGATCAATTAAATAAGTTTGTTCTTGTGTTTGTGGACGATATCTTGGTTTACTCGAGGATAGAGGAAGAACACAAGGAACATTTGAGGACAGTGATGGAGGTGTTGAGAAAACACCAATTGAAAGCAAAATTTTCTAAGTGTCACTTCTGGAGGAGGGAAGTGAGATTTTTAGGCCATGTTGTTTCAGAGAATGGTATTACTGTGGATCCTGCGAAGGTGGCTACGATACAAGATTGGTCTACGCCCAAGAATGCAATGGACGTGAGAAGTTTCTTGGGGTCAGCTGGATACTATCATAAGTTTATCCAAGACTTCTCGAAGATAGCAGCACCGTTAACTCAGTTGACCAAGAAAAATCAAGCTTTCGTTTGGGACGAAAGGTGCGAGAATGCATTTAAGAGCATAAAGGAAAAGTTAACGTGTGCACTAGTGTTAGTTATTCCAAAAGGGAACGTAGAGATCACGGTATACACGGATGCCTATGGTACCGGAATAGGTGTTGTACTGATGCAAGGATGTAGGGTTGTAGCTTATGCTAGTTGGCAACTGAAACTACATGAGAAAAGTTATCCTATCCATGATTCAGAATTGGCAGCTGTTCACGTTAAAGATGTGGAGACAAGTCATTAAAGTATCTTTTCTCTCAGAGGGATTTAAATCTTCGTCAACAGAGATGGTTAGAGTTCTTGACTTCATATGATTTCAATATCGCATGCACATCCGGGAAGGGCAATGCGGTAGCTGATGCATTGAGTAGGAGACATGCCAGTTTGGGGGCTACGTTTCTAGAATGGAAGCAACTAGAATATATCGCGGGATATGATTTTAGACCTAAGTGTGAACTAGATCCAGAGATGTTACCAAGTTTGATGATCAGGCCAACCTTGATTGAACGGATTGGTTCCAGTCAGAGGGACGATCCTAATCTATTGGAAATCATCTCCAAGGTAGAGATGAGTATCGACGGTGAGAGAATAAACAAGTATGGTCTAGATCAAGAAGGATGGCTTCGAAAGAATGGGAGGCTAGTTGTACCCAACGTTAATAGGTTGAGAGATGAAGTGCTTAGAGATTGTCATCACTCGAAACTGACTATACATTCTGGTGGTAACGAAATGTATCAAGACATGAAGCAGACCTACTATTGGCAAGGGATAAAGAGAGACGTTGGGAAGTTTATATCCAAATGCATGAACTGCCAGTTAGTTAAAGTCGAGCAAAAGAAGCCTAGTGGTTTGTTACAACCATTGGAAATTCCGAATGGAAATGGGAATAATTCTCAATGGATTTCATTGATGGTTTGCCAAGGACTAGATCGGGTCATGATAGTATTTGGGTGATTATCGATCGATTGACCAAAAGTGCAAGGTTTATACCAGTCAAGTCGAAAAGAATAGCAGCTAAGTTAGCAGAACTGTATATGAAGTGGGTAGTGAGATTTCATGGAGTACCTAAAGGTATTGTGAGCGACCGAGATCCATTATTTACTAGTGGGTTTTGGAAGAGCTTACAAGAGGCTTTAGGGTCAGAATACATCTCAGCACCGCATACCATCCTCAAACCGATGGTCAAATAGAGAGGGTGAATCGTGTATTAGAGGATCTTTTAAGAGCTTGCATATTGGATTTTGGAGGTTCACGGGATGACCATTTGCATCTAGTTGAGTTCGCGTATAATAATAGTTATCAGTCCAGTATTGGTATGGCTCCACTTGAAGCCTTGTATGGAAGACCGTGCAACTCACCATCATGTTGTTTGGAAACCGGTGAGAAATTTGTGCTTGGGCCTGATGTAATAAGAGAAACTTCAGATAAAATCAAGGTTATCCAACAACGAATGAAGACTGCCCAAGATATGCTGAAGTGCTATGCTGATAAAAGATGAAGAGAAATGACATTCTCCATTGGCGACTTGGTATTCGTCAAGATTTCTCCGTTGAAGAGTGTGATTCGTTTTAGTAGGAGAGGCAAGTTGGCACCTAGGTTTGTTGGTCCATTTCCAGTTCTCGAACAAGTTGGGAATTTAGTGTATAAAGTTGAATTACCAGACAAGATGGCGAGAGTGCACAACGTGTTTCATGTTTCCCAGTTAAGGAAGTTCGTGCACGATTCGGATATGCCTATTTCACCAGATCAGTTGGATGATATCGAAATGGAATCTGAGGCTGTTGGGTGCTACAGAATGATTCGTATTGTCGGACATGGTACGAAGCAACTTCGAAGGAAGACAGTGAAACTGGTTAAGATCTAGTGGGGTGAAAATGAGAATGACTGTACTTGGGAAACTGAGGAAAGCATAAGAAAGTCATATCCAGAACTCTTTGCCTGGTAAGGTTTTATTAGCAATATAGTTATTCTGCATGCTAGGATAGGCTTATTGTGTTTATTATGTATGTTTGATTGTTGCAAATGGTTGATAAGCATGTGAGACCCTTTGTTGTTTTCTTATTAAGGAATTTCGAGGGAAATTCCTTAAGTGGGAGAATGTAACGACCTGCATTCTACGCATCGAAGGATTGTAGAATATTTATTTCATTTTCCTACGAAGTCTTATGGTCGTGTAACTTTGAGAAACGACTATTGGGGTCATTTCTCATGTTCACGATTTTTGCCGAATTTTAAATGACCATTTTTCCCCTGACGAATCTTGTTTCGCCTATAACTTTTGATTGATAAGGAATTTTAACCTGAAACCACTTCCGTTGGATTCGGATGATGGTTTACCTTTCCGTAGAGTGGTTACATTAATCAAACGGACATACCGTTTCGGAGATATGGCCGAAATAAGGTTTGAAAGGTGAAAAACAACATAATTGGGCTTAACCGGGTGATTAACAGCTAAGCCCATAACACATTTCGGGATTAGGTTATGGGAGGGCTGATAGGGTTTCGGAAATCAGTTTTGTTCATTTTTATAGCCGCCATTTAACTTCCGCTAGCCCTAGCAATGGCCTCCACCTTCTAAATTCATCTCCAATAACTTCCTAATCACTAATTAACCAAAACTACACTAAATCTAGAGAAATTAGCATCAAATCAGAGATAGAGCTGCTGCTGTACATTGGAATTCATGCCATATCAGTCATAATTTCAGATCTAATACTCATTTATGGCTAAGGGGAGTGATTTGCACTTTTATTCACTAATTATGGCTAATTAAGGGTGATTAGTGATAATTAGCGAAATTATGCATCATAAAAATCTGGAAAAATATGTAGAAATTCTTAAATATTATTTTATGTCACTGGTGAATATTTGGTTTAATTTGGATTAAGTTTGCTAATCCTATAGTTAAAACACGGTTAAGGGAGTTAAGGGGAAAATCATGTTTTTTGGGTATGTTTGATCTAAAATATTTCATGCGAATGATGTTTTAATGTTTTTGATTGATTCTATATGTTATTACCGCTGTTTGGAATGTTTTGTGATGTCATAGAAAGGTTAGAATGGTTGAAAACGCCGTCGTTTGGTGAAAATAGCTTGCTGGAAAAAGTGGCTGATTTTCATGTCCGGTTAGGAGGAAGACCCGATCCGAACTAGTTAGGAAAGACACCCGAACCAATCCGGGTAGGAGAAAGAGACCCAAACCGATCCGGATAGGAGAAAGAAACCCGAACCGAACCAGATAGGAGAAAGAGACTAGAACCGAACCGGATAGGAGAAGGAGAGAAGGAGACCCGAACCGAACAGGATAGGAGGAGGAGACCTGAACCAAACTGGATAGGAGGAAGAGATCCAAACTGAACCGGATAGGAGGAAGACCCGAATCGAACTGGATAGGAGGAGACCCAAACCGAACCGGATAGGAGGAGGAGACCCGAACTGAACTGGAGGAGACCAAAACCCGAGATGCAAAGGAAGTCCAAATGGGAATTTATTATTCAGGACTAGATGGGAACCAACTAGTTAACTTCTAGAGTTGGGCTTTGCTACGGGACGTGTGCAAAGGGGTTATCGATATCTATAACTTTGGTTCACCGTTGAAGTGAGGGGGCATGTAGACGAACCATAGCCAGGGAAGTGTGGACTAGTTGGCCTTTAACCTAGAGCCAGGGATGTGTGGATTGGGTAGGGTTATTGACTATGGACCAGGGAAGTATGGCATAGCAATAGTCGACGGAGTTGCCGTCATGGCCCCAATGGATTTGGAGATCAAAGCGATGGATATCGTATGTTTTCGCACTGAGTGAGTGATGTGAGGATGACTTCTATGTTTAATGTTTGCTATCACCATGACATGCACATTCCCATTTTAAACTTTTTGTTAGTGTTACCTTAGAGTACTGTACATCTTGTTGTGCTAACTCTTTGGTTGCAGATCAAGGTTCAGGTATGATTATTTATACCTGTTATTGTTTTATTTTGCTGTTATCGCTCAAACAGACTTTTGTCCGACCCAGAGTTTTATGTCTCTTCTTATTACTCTGGGTGCTCCTAAACAAGCAGACTAGAGACAAGTCAGGTGGTTATGCATGAGTAACTGTCCGGAGACGAGCAGGAGGCTTCCACGTACTATTTACATATATTCTCCCTGTGTTGTTGATGGTCACTGCTTTGGGCGTGTGCACCTTCTTTATTTCCTTGTTAGAGACAGTATTTTGAAGTTGTAATAATGGTTTGGATTATAAGCTGTATTTTTGGATTTCGCTACTCTGATAGTCATGGTTTAGTTTTCAGCTTATGTACTGTTTCACCTGTTTTATGTTAAGTTATGTTACTATTATATTTTATTCCATGCACTGTGAGATATACTACAGGTTCTTGGTGATTCATAGTTTCAAAACCCTTTTCCTTTGACGACCATCTCGTGCTATTCGGGCATTAGCACAGCGCATTTCAGAGAAATGTCGACTGGCTCGGAGTGGGCCGTCACAATATCACAAGTCTAGAACTACATAAAAACCATTACAATAATTTAAAGCTTCTGTCTTGTACCATTATGGACAAAAATAAGAAAAAGCATAATTCGCCAAAAGAGACAAAGCCATAGCAGAAAAGATAAGAACTTGAGCAATACTTCAAAAGCAGCTCCTTGCAGGATGATATCCGAGTCCTAATTAAGCTTGGGTATTCCCACCCTGCGAACCTGGGGAGAGAAACGAAAGAGAGAAGAGGAAACAAAAAGAGACAGACATAAAGTCTGGCGAGTCTAGTTAATTTTAGCAAGTAAATAAGTAAAAGTATCATGAAAGGCATATAAGGTGGATAAGAAAGATAACATCATAAAAAGTAAGTATGACAAGGTAAACATGATATAGTGTATATTCTTTCCTAATGATTACTCTGATTCTCTGCACTAATACTAGTATAACCATAATAAGATGATCCCAACAACTACAAGATGGTAGACTTAGGCGTACTTCTGGTGAGCGGTGTTAACCCCATATAATCCACAGGCAGCCCAACCTAACAGGCTCTTAAACTTTTTACCAGTGTCTAGACATACCCCTAACAACTACCCTAATCAATCTGCTCCCTAGTTCGTAGATACCCTATGTCGTCCCCATAGTAGGAGGTATCACTCTCCTAAAGTGGCAACCATTTGTGATGTGCACAACCATATCTACAGGTGTTACGGTAGTCTTATCCCCCTCTGCCCGACCCATGCACGCACATATCCCTGGTCGGTTTATGCCGCCCACACCATCCTCCACGTTAGCATCTCTTACAATCAGCCCAGTAAGTGTGCCCCAACTCCGACCGAGGGAGGAGTACTCGTTCAATACCATTATATGGATTACTAACTGAAACGGGTCCCACACAAAGATGATACATGCTCTTCCCCTTTGCTTGTATCCCCATTAGGATTTCCACCGGTTATGTATACCTATAGTTATCTTTAATTACATAACACCTTTAAGTTAAGTTTGTGGGCCTTTATATAAATATTACCCACCCCCCTCAGATTTACTTAACCCACCCACTATTCAACCAAATTTACTTAACCCCTATTCAAGATCATGTTCATACAATCCCTATGGATTCAACTAGGTGAAGTATTCCAATTTATTACCATGTCCATTTATTGTTATAATGCGCTGGACCCCCTACATTAAGCCTACCACTTGTGAATGCTGGATTTGTCGGTTGGTTCCGGGCAGACTTCTTCCATAAGTCGGGCTTAAACTTGTGTCTCAGCATGTCTATTATTTGTGCCCGTGACCCTCGCATTAGATTCACCACATATGGTCGCTGGATATGCCGAGCGGTTCCGGAAAGACTTCCACCACAAGTGTAATCTAACCTTGTGTCTAAGCACAGTTACAGTTTCTAATTACTGTATTCCTAGGCATTCCATTATCAACCAATTTTTACCTATGTCGTTATAAATTTCATGCCCCTTTACCCCAAATATGTTCATGGTGAATTATATGCCCTAAATTCATATTCACAAACATTATTCAAGTTATGCCAATTTTCCCCTTTACAAGTTATGCCCAATTTCAATGTTTTCCCCTCATTCCCAAACTGATGCATTCGCATAATTTAGCGGCATGCCTAGGCTCAAAAGTAGCCTGGCTATATAAAATAAAAGGAAAAGGGTAAAGTGAAGATGACAGAGATGATTATTCTAGCAAAATTGACATAAACATATAATGGCATAATGTTAAGATGGACATATAAGAATAGGTCTCGTGAACTTGTGATAATAAACTATTTCTAACATAGTAGGGATGTCATAATAGGAATAAATTAGATATATAATCAAAAATAGATTTGACATGATAAAGGTTGAAATCCAAGTCATAGCTAATTCAGAATATCGTGGGTTCACAAATTACAATAGATCTGATATGATTCAGTCACAGGGACAGATCCAAATTGCAGTCGTATCATGTTTTACTTTTAGTTATATAAATCTAAAGGAAACTTAAACTCACAGTATTCAGATCTAGAAGAATAAAAGGAGGAAAATGGAGATTGAATCACAGATCTATGCTTGAATCTCTAAACTTTGATTGCAGAAGAAGAAAAGGATTTAATTCAGTCCAGGCACCGAAAGCATTTAGGCCTCCATTGATTTCAGTGTGAGAAAACTAGAAAATGAGGCTGTATATATAGCCGCCATACCCCAGAATCGATCTAGCAACGTCAGCCCTAAGGGGATCGATCCACCCCTTATGGGGTCGACCCAGGGATCGACACCCCCCTTGAGGGGTCGACCTAGGGGTCGACACCCCCATTAAGGGTCGACTCCCTTAGGCGGGAATTTTACCGCTCACCCGAAATTCTACGAATTTGAAATTTCTGAACCAAATTTGAATTTTTGGACCCTATATGTGTGTGTGTATATATTCTTATTGCGTGTATACAATCTTCAAACCTCCATAACTTCTTCATATGGTGTCCGTTTTAAGCAAACCAAATGCCTATATTGACCATAATTTTGAGACGGACGCAATGGCAAAGTCCTTTTCCCCCAACTATGAATAATAAATTAATTATTATTAATTTATCCACTTTGGTTTTGTTAAAATTACGGGGTGGTACAACTCTTGTACCATATAACTTGATTTGTATATCCATTCCCATTTATAACCATGGTTGAGAAATTTTAACATGAAATCCCATTTACTAAGTATTTCTCCTAAATCCTAATTACACTTTCAATTACTCACTAATCTTATTTATGAAAAACTCCATTTAATCACATTCCGTATATTTATAAACAACGTTGGCAAAAAAGTTCTTTTGTTATGGAAAATCAGTATTCAACTCTCTAGTAATTTCACATACGCTTACGATTCCTTTAATCAGTTTCAACATTTTAAAATCTTTTAAAATTCCATTTCAACACTTAAGTCTTTACGCACCATTTTTAACATTCCAATTTACTAACATGCCAAGATATACTACTTAACCTTTTATTTAATAATAGCTTGCAATTTACATTAGTTATAACTTAAATGATTATAAAAACATAAATAAAACTTCGACATTTAATTTTAAAACCAAAGGTCATATTTCAAATATATATGTATGTATTTTGAAAATGTTTAGAATCATTTTAAAACCGATTCCAAAAATCTTTTGTTTTATCAACGGTACTAAAGAGGCAAATGTCTACTAAAGTACCAAACCGTGAAATCTAGTTGGATCCCTCCAACTTGCCAATTTCTGCATCATAAATTCGTATTTCAACACATATTATAATATACAAGATTTAACTACTAGTAAGGAATCTAGTTGGATCCGTCCCACCTGTTATTCCCTGCATCCAAATAGGTTACCTCAAATCAAAACATCCAGTTCAATAAAATAATGATTTCTATAAATAATCAATAACAACAATTTAATATCAACTATTTTATTTAATAATTAACTGCGATTATTCAAACAATCCATTAACTTAAACACGTTTATATTATAAACGCGACCAACAAGGTAAGTTACATCAATTGGTTCTAAATGTTAGAATAATGATTTGGTTTTTCTCTGAAATTAAACAACGTTTAATTTCATAAATTCATTCAATATATATAATTATATAACTAACAAACATCTAACAATTAGCAACCGCAATACACACATTAATAACCCTACTTATATAAAATATAACTAGGACAAACTGAGTGAGTAAACTCACCTGGATTTGATTCGTTGTTAAAATAGCTCGTTTCTGTTAAATTAAAAAAGCGTTTAATTTAACAAAAAATTCTAGTTGATTCCAAATGCGTCCAAATATGTTCCATGGCATAGTGCTCGTCGAGATGATTCCAACGCCACTTGATTCGTCGAATTCTGATTACATATGCACAAGTTATTGATATTTAAGTTAAACGATTATTTAACATAATTAACTTAACTCTAGTCACAATTATTAGGATACTTAACTATATTCATATAAATCCAGGACGTGATTGAAATCTTTCCCTCCCACTCGTTTTAACTCAGCACTATAATACCCCGCTCCCTCTCAAAAAATCGCCGCCGCCATTGCCATGAGCCACCGAACGATGATGGTTGATCACCAGTTGTCGCGTCCGATCCTCCTCCACCAACGCCAGAAATCTCGGCCTCCCTGCTTCACCCAATCGCTCTTGAAACGCCACGAACCGCCACACCTATCAGCCTCGCCAGTCGCCACCATAGCTCGCCGTTCCTGATCTTGACCGGTCATCGGGAAGATCTTGTTGAGCTTAAGAAGACCGTAGTTGGGAAGTTTTGATGAAGATGAACGGACGGTGAGATTTCAGAGGAGGAAGGTTGTTGTTTTGCTGCCGTTCGTTCTGCAAATGGTAGCAAGAATTTTTGTAGACCACGGGGAAGAGAGTTATAGAGTTACGTAATGGTCGCCCTATAGAATCAGGCATTTCCCCGAAATGCGTTGTATCCATGCCTGACTAGCACGGGACAATCTCCAAAGGGGTTTGAAACTTGCCGTAGAACCTGCAATATATCTCACAGCGCATGGAATAAAATATAATAGTAATATAGCTTGACATAAAACAGGCGAGACAGTACACAAGCTGAAAACTAAACCATAACCATCAGAGTAGCGAAATCCAAAATACAGCTTATGACCCAAACCATTGTTACAAGTTCAAAATACTGTCTCTAAAGCAAAAAGAAAAGGTACACTACTAATGCCCAAAGTAGTGACCAGCAACAACACATGGAGAATATATGTATATAGTACATGGAAGCCTCCTGCTTGTCTCCGGACAACTACTCGTACATCACCACCTAACCTGCCTCTAGTTGGCTCGTTTAGGAGCACCCAGAGTAATAAGAAGCGACATAAAACTCTGGGTTAGACGAAAGTCTGGTGTTAGCGATAGCAAAACTATAACACTAGATAAAGGAATAACAGGTATAAAGAATCATACTTGACCTGAACTAGCAACCAAAGAGTTAGCACAACAAGATGTACAATAATCTAAGGTAAACACTATTATATTGTAAAGTGGAAGTGTGCATGTCATGGTGATAGCAAACATCAAACATAGCAATTATCCTCACATCTCTCACTCAGTGCGTAAAGCATACGATATCCACTGCTTTGGTCACCAGATCCATTAGGGCCATGATGGAGTCCCACTCCGTACAACAATTGCTGTGACCACTTTGCCCTTTGCAGCCATGACAGAGCCCCACCCCGTACAACTGTTACTCTGGTCCCATTGCACTGGTCCATAGTCAATGAACCTAACGAGTGAACCAATCCACACAGCCCTGGTTCTGGTTCGTTTACATGCCCCATCTCTCAGTGGTGAACCAAATGAAAAAGGTCGGTTGTGCATGCGACTTGTGCAGGATCTATAATATGGGTATGCGGAATGTATGTGATAACTTAAGCTATTCAATAGTTATGCAAGTAAAAATTCGCAAACAAGATATATATCATAAATAACTATAAATGCAGTAAAGTAAAGTAAAGTAGAGTAACGACACCAGGATTTTTATACTGGTTCGGACCTCCCGTCCTACGTCCAGTCCCGAAGCTCCTCTTCGGCTTTTCACTAAACAACACCCTCGCTTCACCCGGAGGAATAGGTTCACAACACTACTTGATTTACGGGCTACAAGTTTACCCACTTGATTTCACGGGCTACAAGCTTACCCACTTGATTTACGGGCTACAAGCTTACCCACTTGATTTCACGGGCTACAAGCTTACCCACACAGGACAATTACAAGAGTTTGACTTCTGATTGTGTTCTTCTTTCAACACTGATTTGCCAACGATTGAGTACACCCTTCCTATAATCTTATCCTCAAGTATATAATGTGTATGTGAAGATTGAAGGAAGGATATTACTTATTGAATCAAGAGATATGAAATAATTTCAATGATTCAACAAGTAATTTGAATAATGGAGAGCTTATAGTATGCAAGAATGTATAGAGTTTAAGATCAGAAAATATGAGAAAGAATCGGTGATTTGAAAGTATGATTTCAAGTCTATTTATAGTGTAGAATAGTTGCATTCCTTCATGAAGAGTTTCTATAAAGAGTTGTGTCCATTTCTCTTGAAATTGAATAGAAATCTCTTCACAAAAAGAAGCATCCTTTCAGAAAAATTACAGCAAGAAAAAAGGTCGACAGGTCGAAATTAACAGGTCGACAGGTATTTGAAAAAAATAGCCGTTATGTGAAAAAAAACAGCAGGACCGGTCGACAGGTCCTTTTTGGGCGGTCGACCGTTTTCTTGCTGTGGACCAGAGAACCTCGGTCCACAGTCTATATCACTCTGCACTCTTTCCCGATCGAAGCCTGGACCGTTTGGGCTTTTTCTGTGACTTTTCAATTCTTCAAATATACAGATTTCAGCCCCAGCTAATTTCAATTTCTAAATTGTTTTGTGCATTCGTGTTATATTTTGAGGATAGATTTTAACATAAATCTAACACGACTCCATACCTACATATATATAATCTTAGCTCCATGTCATGATTTCCATTGATCTTCACTATGATCTTTATTGATTTCCACTTTGATAAATGTGAATTCAGCTCGTCAATGATCTCTATTTCTATGTTGTCATTAATCAAAATCTTGTGTATCAACATTCTCCCCCTTTTTGATTGATGACAATATCTTGCATATATTTTTGAGATACTGAGTAGCTCCCCCTGAATATATGCTTATATATTTTTATCTCCCCCTGTCTAAAAGCTTTCTGCACATTTTGTTAGTATAATAAAAACATACTGTTTCCTGTAACAAAATGTTAGTGCATATAAAATGAATATTTATATGATACATGAATATATATATATATATGCATATTTCTCCCCCTTTGTCATCGATTAAAAAGAATAAACATCATGATAGAACAGTAATCGAACATAAGACATAAATTAAAGTACCTTCGGGAGATATTGGATCATGTGCAATTTGATAAACTGAATTTTGTTTTCAGAGACATTTGGAGAAATCAAAATCGCCTTCCTTTTATTGTGGTGTACCTGCAAAAAAGTAGAATATATATATACTTTGGTACCCACTTGCTTTGTTTGGGTCCATTGGTTAGATGGAAGGTAACCATACCCAAGAGGGTTTAACGGAAACTTTAAAGATAAAATTTTGGTTATTAACTACCGAATCAAAATAATCATCGATATATTTTTCTCTGTTTTTCCAACTTACAGGAACCCAAATACTTAAGTAATCTCTATTGATATTCCTTTTCGTACTTCTAGATCTATTATACAGATCTCTAGTCATAGAAGTATTCGAATTTCTATAATAATTGGATCTAGGATGAGCATTAGTACTAGTAGTAATATTTTTATTGTACATGAAAGCATATCTAGTACTATTTCTAAGATTAGTTTTATTATATCCAAAACCACTTTTGTCATGTAAAGGTCGAGATCTAGATAAAATCATATTTAAATCATTTTGACCTTTATTAAATTTTGCGAACTTATTTGCACATTTATCAAATTTATTTCCAAAGTCGCTATTAACATTTTCAAAAGAAATTTTGTTATTCTTTAAATCATCAATTTCCTTATTTAATTCAGAATTTTTCCTTTTTAAAGTACCATTCTCAGTTTTGAGACCTAAAATTTGAGATTCTGAATTATCTAAAGAAGATTGTAACTTTTCAAAATTTTCTTTTGAGTCAGAAATTTCATTTTGCAAAATATTATTATTCACCTTTAAAAACTCACATTCTTTAGATAGTTCTAAATTCTTTTCAGTTAAAGCTCCATTCTCTTTTTCAAGAGACGAAATTAAAGAACTAGAATTATTTAAAGAATCTTCTAATGATATATTTCTATTTTGCAAAAGATCGATTTCCTTTAAAAGAACATTGTTTTTAATCTTCTAGTTGCTCATTTTCTTTTTGAAGGAAATCTTTTTGAGAAACAAGCTCTTCTAAGGTATCTTCAAAACATTTGGCTTGTTTTACCAAACGATTGTTTTCTTCTTTTAATTTGGAATTTTCTTCCTTATACTTTTTTGACATAGCTAAAACAATTTTATGGAGTTTCAATAATTTTTCATGGTCTAACATAAGATCTTTATATAATGAATCTGTACATACCGATTGTGATCTGACTTTAGCCATGAGACATTTGTTTCCTTGCTCTCCTGATTCTGCTTTGTTGCTCTTCCATTTTCTATATCCCTGACTAGATTTCTTTATTGCCATTTGTTCTAAGATGTTGTTACGATCTCTAGAACAACCTTGCTCTGATACCAATTGAAAAAGGTCGGTTGTGCATGCGACTTGTGCAGGATCTATAATATGGCTATGCGGAATGTATGTGATAACTTAAGCTATTCAATAGTTATGCAAGTAAAAATTCGCAAACAAGATATATATCACAAATAACTATAAATGCAGTAAAGTAAAGTAAAGTAGAGTAACGACACCAGGGTTTTTATACTGGTTCGGACCTCCCGTCCTACGTCCAGTCCCGAAGCTCCTCTTCGGCTTTTCACTAAACAACACCCTCGCTTCACCCGGAGGAACAGGTTCACAACACTACTTGATTTACGGGCTATAAGTTTACCCACTTGATTTCACGGGCTACAAGCTTACCCACTTGATTTACGGGCTATAAGCTTACCCACTTGATTTCACGGGCTACAAGCTTACCCACACAGGACAATTACAAGAGTTTGACTTCTGATTGTGTTCTTCTTTCAACACTGATTTGCTAACGATTGAGTACACCCTTCCTATAATCTTATCCTCAAGTATATAACGTGTATGTGAAGATTGAAGGAAGTATATTACTTATTGAATCAAGAGATATGAAATAATTTCAATGATTCAACAAGTAATTTGAATAATGGAGAGCTTATAGTATGCAAGAATGTATAGAGTTTAAGATCAGAAAATATGAGAAAGAATCGGTGATTTGAAAGTATGATTTCAAGTCTATTTATAGTGTAGAATAGTTGCATTCCTTCATGAAGAGTTTCTATAAAGAGTTGTGTCCATTTCTCTTGAAATTGAATAAAAATCTCTTCACAAAAAGAAGCATCCTTTCAGAAAAATTACAGCAAGAAAAAAGGTCGATAGGTCGAAATTAACAGGTCGACATGTATTTGAAAAAAATAGCCGTTATGTGGAAAAAAACAGCAGGACCGGTCGACAGGTCCTTTTTGGGCGGTCGACCATTTTCTTGCTGTGGACCAGAGGATCTCGGTCCACAGTCTATATCACTCTGCACTCTTTCCCGGTCGAAGCCTGGACCGTTTGGGCTTTTTCTGTGACTTTTCAATTCTTCAAATATACAGATTTCACTCCAGCTAATTTCAATTTCTAAATTGTTTTGTGCATTCGTGTTATACTTTGAGGATAGATTTTAACATAAATCTAACACGACTCCATACCTACATATATATAATCTTAGCTCCATGTCATGATTTCCATTGATCTTCACTATGATCTTTATTGATTTCCACTTTGATAAATGTGAATTCAGCTCGTCAATGATCTCTATTTCTATGTTGTCATTAATCAAATTCTTGTGTATCAACACCAAAGTTATAGATATCGACGACTCCTTTGCACACATCCCACAGCAAAGTCCAACTTTAGAAGTTAACTCATTGGTTCCCAACTAGATCCTGAGTAATAACATTCCACTTGGACTTCCTTTGCATCTCGGGTTTTGGTTGAATTGGTGTTCGGTTCGGATCTCCTCCTCCTATCCGGTTCGGTTCGGGTCTCCTCCTCCTATCCAGTTCGGTTCGGGTCTCCTCCACTCCTTCTCCTATCTGATTCGGTTCGAGTCTCCTTCACCTATCCGGTTCGGTTCGGGTCTCCTCCTCTCCTTCTCCTATCCGGTTCTGTTCGGATCTCCTCCTTTCCTTCTCCTATCCGGTTCGGTTCGGGTCTCCTTCTCCTATTCGGTACGGTTTTGGTCTCCTCCTCCTACTCGGTTCGGCTCGGGACTCCTCCTCCTATCTGGTTCGGTTCGGGTCTCCTCCTCTCCTTCTCCTATCCTTTTCGGTTCGGGTCTCCTTCTCCTATCCAGTCCGGTTTGGGTCGACTTCTCCTATCTGGTTCGGTTCGGGTCTCCTCCCCCTTACCAGTTCGGATCAGGTCTCCTCCCCCTAACCGGACCGAAACTCTGAATGTTTTCCAGCAAGCTATTTTCGCCAAACGACGACGTTTTCAACCATTCTAACTTCTCTATGCAATCACAAAAAATGACAAACAATTAACATGTAGAATCAATCGAAAACATTAAAACATCAATCATATGAGTCATTTAGGATCAAACATACCCAAAATCCATGATTTTCGCATTAATCCCCTTTAATCATGTTTAACTATAGGATTATCAAACTTAATCTAAATTAAACCAAATTTATACCAGAGATGTAACAACCCGTATTTTAATAACGTGTTATAACTATAACTCAAGCAGAATTAAATTTTAAAATAAGAATCAAGGGAAACGGGTTACGCCATTACGTTCGTCTCGACATTCTGCTTGAAAACGAGTCCAAGTTTACGAAAATCGGAGTTCGTATGACCAAGATATGGCTCTCCAAAGTTTCAGAAAATTCTAGAGTTCAAAACAGTTCGAATTCAAGTTCAAAATTCGAATTTCAAAACCCAGACAGACTGGGCGGGAAAAATCCCGCCAGCACCCAGGTCGACTGGGGAGTCGACTGGGCAGTCGACCCCCCCCCCCATACCAAGTCGACTGGGCAGTCGACTTGGGTGTCGACCTGGTCACCTAGCCTGTTTTTGAGCCAGATGTATCTGGTCTCATTGCTTGTCCGGATTCACTCTCTAAACTCTATATAAACATCCCCTGACCCTAGACTTTCTATCACATTCTTGTCCGACCATATGCTGCTGAAGTTCTGACTGGAAGATAGAGAACAAGGAGGCTACTCAGGACTTTGTTAGTGCTACGTTGGTTTGGGGATTTGCTAGAGATTCCGCTTCTACTCTTTTTGCTTTCTCATTCTCTAGACTACGATCTGTAAGCCCTTTGTCACTCTTAAATTTAAACTGTAAATTTAACCTGAACACGATGTAAACTGAAATTATGCCTAAACATGATAACTAAGTTGGATCTACTCTTGTATATCTTGGATCTATGACTATCACTTTTAAATCTGTTATTTTGAATCTAGTTTTGTACACCCCAGATCTATTCATCTAAAATGTTGACTTGTGGAATATCAGTATGAACTTGATTTGGATATATTCATGTTTAATCTAAAACCCCTTTACGATCTTTATCTTGCCATGCCTGTGATGTTGAAACTATTATTGGGGTACTATTTTATGTCAATCCTTTACCATGTCTATCACCATGTCTTGTCAAGTTGATGTTGAGACCCTATTTCATATGCCTGTAATGTTATAATCATCATGCTTAACTTGTGAACACCTTTGCCATTCTATGACTATCCTTTTTTTGTTATATCCCTATTTTGACATGTTGTATTAATGCGAATTCACGTACGTTGGGGATACGTTTTGGGGTAGATTAGGCAAACTTGAAATTGGCTATGGAATTGACATGATATGACATGAAAATATGACATGAAAACTTGACAAGAGAATAAGCTTGAAAACATGAATTTGGGACATGACAATTAGATAACTTGAAAATGGCCAACTCGAGGTTGGGTTGAATTTGCAACGTAAATCTGCCCGGAACCGCCCGGCAAATCCAGTAGTTGCAAATAATAGGACCCAATGTGAGTAGTTGGTCATATAGCACTTTAAACCCGAGGTTAGACTAGGTTATGGTGTAAATCTGTCTGGAACCGCCCGACACATCCAGTAACCGTAACCAAGTCTAATGTGAGAGGTTGGGGTGCGTTAAGTGAATTAATGCCACATGGTAGGGTTAAGTCATGGACCCCTTGAATATACTTAACCAATTTGACACGTCGATTTGATAGGGTTAAGTCTTGAACTGCTTGTATATATACTTAACCAACTAGATACATGTTTGGATAGGGTTAAGTCATGACCTTTTTAATGACAATACTTAACCCATTAGAAATCCTAGACACGTGGTCCCTTTCAGCAGTAACCCACTTAGAAGTATCACGATACCCCGGGGACTAGGCAGGGTGGGGCATGATTACTGGGCTGATTGTAAGCGACCAAGAATAACGGCTGAGAAGGTGCGCCAGTGTAGGTTCAAGCGGACTAGGGTCGTGCACTTAGTCCGGAGTTGAAAAAGTAGGCATGGGCACCCGTAGTACTACATTGTGCGTGCTTGATTTGTGTCAGTGGTTGACACCCTAGTACCTGATACACCCTAGGGTGGACCTAGCACATGTGACTACATTCCGCGATTGGGCCGTATAACACCGACACACGACGAGTAAAGCCGATCGATTAGGATGGACTGTTGGATCCCGTATTGGGTCATTTCATGTTATTGGATTTGGGGATCATTTCTGGATTTATACTTGACATGGATTTGGACACTAGTACAGTTAGTGCAGTAAACCTTGTATATGCGATGCCACTCTTATCTTGTTACCTTTGATTATCATGCCAGTCCAGTTATTATCTTTATGTTTAATCTCAGTTTCTCATGTCCAGTTAACTTTATTAGTTTTTATGTTGATAGTCACTAGGGCTAACTTGTCTTTTTTGACTGACCCGTTTTCTTCCACCTCTTTTTCTTTCGTTCCCCCCCCCCCAGGTTCTCGGGGAGGAAACTCTAGCTCTTAGCTTGGACTTTGCTTGCTTTCTGACAGCTCATGTACGGTTTGGTCTTGAGCCATGCTATGGCTGCACTCATGCTCTTTTTGGGGAATAATATTGGGCTTATGTTGTTTTAAGTACTTTGCTTCTTTAGAACTTGATGTAATGAAATAATGACTTGGTATTTTGATGTAAGAGGTTTTGACTATATTTTCCACATAATGAGATTTGGATAAATTTATCCGCTGCTTTATATACTCTGTTTAATTTATGTTCTGTCTTGTGTTATCTCTGTGCCTGTTTACTAGATAATACCCCTCCAAAACTAGTGCATTCCCTTTGTGAGTGACTCTAGCAGAGGTGGGGTGTTACATTTGGTATCAGAGCTGAAGGTTACTAGACTGGGCAAAAGTTTTAAAAACTTTCTGAAAATTATTTTCAAAACCATTTATAAAGAAGCATTTTTCAAGAAAAGTTCTATTTTTAAGAAAAGGCTATTCCCCAAAAGCCATTAGCACTTTCCTTGTTTCCTCGTTTGAATCTTTTTCTTTTCGTTTTTCAACATGGCCGATCTTAACCTTCCCGAGGGAGTACCCATACCCGGATGGTTCCGAAGGTACTTGGAAGCTAGGGCCAACGATGCGGGCCCGACAGACATCCCTCCTCCTCCTCCTCCTACTCCAGTAGCCGTGGTTCCTCCTCCTCCTCCCGGCACCGCCTTCGCCAAAATATGCAAAGACTTTATAGGAATGGGCGGCAAGAGCTTCCTTGGAACTAAGACCTTCGCTAAGGCACAAAACTGGTTAAAGGAGACTGAAGACCTGTTCGTTATCTTCGAGATGGAGGATCATAGGAAAGTTCAGTTGGCAGCGTGGTTGTTGAAAGAGGAAGCTGCATTTTGGTGGGAAGTCACCAACGCTACCAGACCAATTGAGACTTGAGCAGACTTTAGAGAGAGGTTTGGGCTTAAATTCTTATCGTCAGCAGAAGCGAACCTTCAGATGGAGAGGTTCCTGGCACTCAAGCAAGGGGACATGTCTGTTAGGGAGTACGTGAATAAATTTAATCAGCTTACTCGGTTTGGTTTGGACTTAGTCAACACGGCTGAGAAGAAGGCTCTACGGTTTGCTCGAGGATTGAGCGAGCCACTCCACGCTATGGCCATGACTCATGTGCCCATGGGGGCGACCTTTGAAAGCTTGGTGAATATGGCCCTTCTTCGTGAAGAAGACAAGGGTGACAAAAAGGAGGTTAAGTCTAATGAGACTCAGAACAAGAAGGTTGACTTCAAGAAGGGAGGCAACAAGAATAACAAGGGCAACAACAACAATGCTAACAAGCCACGTGAGACGAGGAAGTGCAACTTTTGTGGTATCACGGGACATATAGCTAAAGACTGTAGGAGGAAGAAAAGAAAGTTGGGTGAATGCTTTCACTGCGGGGAGACTGGACACATCAGTAAGGATTTCCCTAAGAAGCAAGGACAGGGGCTAGGGCAGACACAGCGAGCAAGACCTTCTGGAGGGTAGTTGCAGGCTCTCAACACCACTCCAGCTCTTGACCGAGGTAGTAATATTTCTGTAGAAAGCCTTGTTTACATTTCTGAATTTCCTGTTCGCACCTTATTTGACTCTGGCGCATCGCATACTTTTATCTCTTCTGATATTGTTGAAAATCTGCACTTAAGTACTAGTCTAGTAGATGATCCCGTTAGTGTTTCAAATCCGATTGGGGGCTCCGCCCATTTATCTATGATTTGTATTGATTTGAGGATTTCCATCTTAAGCGTGGAATTCACGTGTAATGCTTATGTTCTCGGATTCATGGGATATGTTTTAATTCTGGGCATGGATTGGTTGTCTTATTATGGAGCTATCCTTGATTGTGAACGAAGGGTAGTGAGGCTCATGACACGCCTTGGTAATACCCTTGAACTTTCTTGTAACCCGAAGGGTCCGGTCATGTTATGTTATCTTGAATCTCTCGACTCGTCCGTCAACAATCTGCACTCCGTGAGAGTAGCCTGAGAATATCCAGATATCTTTGATGAGGTGAAAGGGTTACCCCCTAAACGCGAGATAGACTTTCGAATTTATCTGGTTGATAATGCCAAGCCTGTTTCATTTCCCGTTAGGCATATGGCCCCGTGAGAAAGAAGAGAGCTCAGTAAACAAATCAAGGAGTTGCTCGAGAAAAATTTCATAAGGCAAAGCATTTCTGAATGGGGTGCTCCGGTTGTATTCACTACTAAGGCGGATGGTTCGCTTCGTCTGTGTGTAGATTATCGTGAGTTAAACAAGCTGACGAAGAAGAATAGGCACCCACTACCAAGAATCGATGATCTTTTTGACCAGCTTGTGGGAGCATCTGTTTTCTCTCAACTCGATCTAGCCACAGGATTCCATCAACTTAGAGTGGCTGAAGATAGCATTGACAAAACTGCGTTTAGGACTCCAGATGGGTTCTTCGAATGGCTCGTCATGCCGTTTGGGTTAACGAATGCACCCGCGTACTTTGTAGACCTGATGAGTAGGGTGTTTCGGGAGTTCCTTAACAAGTTCGTGGTGGTTTTTGTGGACGATATTCTAATCTTCTCAAAGGATGAAGAAGAGCATGCTAGACACCTCAAGGAAGTCATGGATACGCTTAGAGCACACCAGTTAAAGGCTAAGTTCGCCAAATGCCATTTTTGGAGGGAGGAAGTTCGGTTTCTTGGGCACGTAGTTTCTAAGCAAGGTTTAGTCGTGGACCCCGCAAAGGTAGTTGCGGTGCAAGACTGGAAAATTCCTAAGAATGCAACAGAGGTGAGATGCTTTCTCGGTTTGGCAGGCTTTTATAGGAAGTTCATTAAGGACTTCGCTAAGATTTCATCCCCTCTTACTAAGTTAACGAAGAAAAACCTAGCGTTTGCATGGGACATAGAATGTGAGACTGCTTTCCAGAGACTCAAAAGAGCCCTCACCACAGCTCCAGTTTTAGCACTACCCGATGGAGGAAAAATGTTCGCGGTGTACACAGATGCGTGCGGCTCGGGATTAGGCGCTGTCCTAATGCAAGAAGGAAGAGTGATATGCTATGGGAGTAGACAACTTAAGGTTCATGAGAAGAACTATCCCACACATGACTTGGAGTTAGCCGCGATTGTTTTTGCACTTAAAGCTTGGCGCCTTTATCTCCTAGAGGAGAGATTCGAGCTGTACACCGACCACAAATCACTTAAGTATCTCTTTTCACAAAAAGATTTGAATATGAGACAACAACGGTGGATGGAATTCTTGGCCTCATATGACTTCGATATAACTTATACCCCTGGAAAGGGTAACGTGGCGGCAGATGCGCTAAGTAGAAAAAGGTTGACTTTGAGCCCCTTATTTGTTGAAAGAAAAAGTCTAGAGTTTATAGCGACCTTTGATTTTACGCATGCTGCTGAGTCATTGACTGGTACGTTAGCATCTCTTGAGCTGAGACCTACGCTTCTAGATCAAGTAGGGACTTCGCAGAAAGAAGACCCACAGATAGTCGAAATCATGGACAAGTTAATCAGTGGTGAGACGTCAAGTCATCTTGGTAGGTATGCCATTGATGACAAAGGATGGCTAAGGCGCGATGGAAGGCTATGTATTCCACTAGTGGGAGACTTAGTAAATAAAGTTCTCGAAGAGGCGCATCACTCGAAGATGACTATACATCTCGGAGGGGATAAGATGTACAGAGATATGAAACGCATTTTCTTTTGGGACGGAATGAAAAAGGACGTGGCAGAATTCGTCTCAAAGTGCATGGTGTGCCAACAAGTCAAGGCCGAATCTAAGAAGCCCGGTGGGTTATTACATCCTTTAGAGGTCCCGCAATGGAAGTGGGAAAGTATCCCGATGGATTTCGTGGATGGATTTCCTAGGTCGAGGAAGGGGAATACTAGCATATGGGTCATTGTTGATAGACTCACGAAGAGTGCTCACTTCATTCCGGTGAAAAGCAAAAGGACTGCATCATGGCTAGCGTCTATTTACCTTCGAGAGATAGTATGGTTGCACGGGGTTCCTTCTAGCATAGTCAGTGACCGTGACCCAATTTTCACTAGCCAGTTTTGGAATAGTCTGCAAGAAGCAATGGGTACACAACTTAATTTAAGTACAGCCTATCACCCTCAGACGGATGGACAGACCGAAAGGGTAAATAGAGTACTAGAGGATCTTTTGAGGCTATGCATTCTTGATTTTGGTGGTACTTGGGAAGACCATCTCCCTATCGTGGAGTTTGCTTATAATAATAGCTACCAAGCTAGCATAGGGATGGCACCGTTCGAAGCCCTGTATGGAAGACCGTGCAAGTCACCAACTTGTTGGTGGGAGACGACTGACAGACTTATACTTGGGCCCGACATGATATGAGACACTTCTGAGAAGGTGGAGTTGATACGAAGACGAATGAAAGCGGCCCAAGATAGACAGAAATCTTATGCGGACAAGAGAAGGACAGGCCTAGAGTTCGAAGTCGGAGATATGGTTTTCATAAAAGTCTCTCCTTTGCGCAATGTGGTTCGTTTTGGAGAAAGAAGCAACGCTGAGGCGAGTTCCTATTCGTATCTTAGGGACGGATATCAAGAAGCTAAGGAATCGCGAAGTCAAGCTAGTCAAAGTACAGTGGAGTGAAGCCCAAGAAGACGCAACTTGGGAAACCGAGGAGAAGATATGCGCGCTTTACCCATTTCTTTTTGAGGGTACTTTCTCGATCTCTTTTTCCTTTGAGCTTGTAAACCTTTCGTGTCATGCTACCTATGTTTCAGTAATCTTGTCTTGAGAACCTTAGAACCCTCTTTGGATGTAAACATGTATTTGAAACATGTTATGGTTGATGTTTGCAAATGGTTGCAAGTGTTTGCAAGTGATTTCTAGTGGATGCATGACACACATTAGGCACTAGATCGGCTCAGACACCTTTTCATGTTGCATTTGCATGGGTGCTTATACTTGTACATGGATGAACTTGTTATGCTATAACGTGGATGTTGCATATGGACGATGTTTATGCACTCATGTAGAAATTTTAAGTTATGTTAGGAATTTGCATACATGTTGGACTCATTACACTAACATATCTTGCATTAAGGAGGTTTACTGAATCAGTAACCGCCTGATCTTTTGCATTAGATAAGTACATATACACACACATACTGCATATGTTCATACAGCATCAGAAATCTTTTTAAGGACAATGGTTGCTCGTGAATGATGTTGTGAGTAGATGGATGTGGATGGTAGGATGCGTTCTTCCTAACTTAGAGATTTCGGGGACGAAATCCTTTAAGGAGGGGAGAATGTAACAACCCGTATTTTAATAACGTGTTATAACTATAAATCAAGGCAGAATTAAATTTTAAAATAAGAATCAAGGGAAACGAGTTAAGTCATTACATTCGTCTCGAAATTCTGCTTGAAAACGAGTCCGAGTTTACGAAAATCGGAGTTCGTATGACCAAGATATGGCTCTCCAAAGTTTCAGAAAATTCTAGAGTTCAAAACAGTTCGAATTCAAGTTCAAAATTCGAATTTCAAAACCCAGACAGACTGGGCGGGAAAAATCCCGCCAGCACCCAGGTCGACTGGGGAGTCGACTGGGCAGTCGACCCCCCCCCATACCAAGTCGACTGGGCGGTCGACTTGGGTGTCGACCTGGTCACCTAGCCTGTTTTTGAGCCAAATGTATCTGGTCTCGTTGCTTGTCCGGATTCACTCTCTAAACACTATATAAACACCCCCTGACCCTAGACTTTCTATCACATTCTTGTCCGACCATATGCTGCTGAAGTTCTGACTGGAAGATAGAGAACAAGGAGGCTATTCAGGACTTTGTTAGTGCTACGTTGGTTTGGGGATTTGATAGAGATTCCGCTTCTACTCTTTTTGCTTTCTCATTCTCTAGACTACGATCTGTAAGCCCTTTGTCACTCTTAGTTTTAAACTGTAAATTTAACCTGAACACGATGTAAACTGAAATTATGCCTAAACATGATAACTAAGTTGGATCTACTCTTGTATATCTTGGATCTATGACTATCACTTTTAAATCTGTTATTTTGAATCTAGTTTTGTACACCCCAGATCTATTCATCTAAAATGTTGACTTGTGGAATATCAGTATGAACTTGATTTGGATATATTCATGTTTAATCTAAAACCCCTTTACGATCTTTATCTTGCCATGCCTGTGATGTTGAAACTATTATTGGGGTACTATTTTATGTCAATCCTTTACCATGTCTATCACCATGTCTTGTCAAGTTGATGTTGAGACCCTATTTCATATGCCTGTAATGTTATAATCATCATGCTTAACTTGTGAACACCTTTTCCATTCTATGACTATCCTTTTTGTGTTATATCCCTATTTTGACATGTTGTATTAATGCGAATTCACGTACATTGGGGATACGTTTTGGGGTAGATTAGGCAAACTTGAAATTGGCTATGGAATTGACATGATATGACATGAAAATATGACATGAAAACTTGACAAGAGAATAAGCTTGAAAACATGAATTTGGGACATGACAATTAGATAACTTGAAAATGGCCAACTCGAGGTTGGGTTGAATTTGCAACGTAAATCTGCCCGGAACCGCCCGGCAAATCCAGTAGTTGCAAATAATAGGACCCAATGTGAGTAGTTGGTCATATAGCACTTTAAACCCGAGGTTAGACTAGGTTATGGTGTAAATCTGCCCGGAACCGCCCGACACATCCAGTAACCGTAACCAAGCCTAATGTGAGAGGTTGGGGTGCGTTAAGTGAATTAATGCCACATGGTAGGGTTAAGTCATGGACCCCTTGAATATACTTAACCAATTTGACACGTCGATTTGATAGGGATAAGTCTTGAACTGCTTGTATATATACTTAACCAACTAGATACATGTTTGGATAGGGTTAAGTCATGACCTTTTTAATGACAATACTTAACCCATTAGAAATCCTAGCCACGTGGTCCCTTTCTGCAGTAACCCACTTAGAAGTATCACGATACCCCGGGGACTAGGCAGGGTGGGGCACGATTACTGGGCTGATTGTAAGCGACCAAGAATAACGGCTGAGTAAGTTGCGCCAGTGTAGGTTCAGGCGGACTAGGTTCGTGCACTTAGTCCAGAGTTGAAAAAGTAGGCATGGGCACCCATAGTACTACATTGTGCGTGCTTGATTTGTGTCAGTGGTTGACACCCTAGGACCTGATACACCCTAGGGTGGACCTAGCACATGTGACTACATTCCGTGATTGGGCCGTATAACACCGACACACGACGAGTAAAGCCGATCGATTAGGATGGACTGTTGGATCCCGTATTGGGTCATTTCATGTTATTGGATTTGGGGATAATTTCTGGATTTATACTTGACATGGATTTGGACACTAGTACAGTTAGTGCAGTAAACCTTGTAATATGCGATGCCACTCTTATCTTGTTACCTTTTATTATCATGCTAGTCCAGTTATTATCTTTATGTTTAATCTCAGTTTCTCATGTCCAGTTAACTTTATTAGTTTTTATGCTGATAGTCACTAGGGCTTACCAGTCTTTTTTGACTGACCCATTTTCTTCCACCTCTTTTTCTTTTGTTTCCCCCCCAGGTTCTCAGGGAGGAAACTCTAGCTCTTAGCTTGGACTTTTCTTGCTTTCTGACAGCTCATGTACGGTTTGGTCTTGAGCCATACTATGGCTGCACTCATGCTCTTTTTGGGGAATAATATTGGGCTTATGTTGTTTTAAGTACTTTGCTTCTTTAGAACTTGATGTAATGAAACAATGACTTGGTATTTTGATGTAAGAGGTTTTGACTATATTTTCCACATAATGTGATTTGGATAAATTTATCCGCTGCTTTATATACTATGTTTAATTTATGTTCTGTCTTGTGTTATCTCCGTGCCTGTTTACTAGATAATACCCCTCCAAAACTAGTGCATTCCCTTTGTGAGTGACCCTAGCAGAGGTGGGGTGTTACAAGAGACATAAAATAATATTTTAGAATTTTTACATATTTTTCCAGATTATTATGATGTATAATTTCGCTATAATCACTGATCACCCCTAATTAGCCGTAATTAGTGTATAAACATGTAAATCGCTTACCTTAGCCACAAATAAATTTCAAATCTGAAACTTTAACTGATTTGGCATGGAATCCAATGCATTGCAGCAGCTCCAACTCTAATTTGGTGTTAATTTGACTTAATTTGATGTAGATTTGGTTAATTAGTGATTAGAATGAGATTTGGAAGATGGAGGCCATTACTAGGGATAGAGTAAGGTTTGTGGCGGCTAGGTAAATGAAAGGGAATGTTTCTCCAAACCCTTTCAGCCCTCCCATAACCCTTATCCCGAAATGGGTTATGGGCCTAGCTGCTAATCACCCTGTTATGCCCAATTATGTTGTTTTTCATCTTCCAAAAATTATTTCATCCATATCTCCCAAATGGTAAGTCCATTTGATTAATGTGACCACTCTACGGAAAGGTGAACCATCATCCAAATTCAATGGAAGTGGTTTTAGGTCAAAACTCCTAACCAATCAAAAGTTATAGGGGAAACAAGATTTTCCAGGGGCAAAACGATCGTTTAAAATCCGACAAAAAATCGTGAACATGGGAAATGACCACAATAGTCGTTCCCTAAAGTTACACGACCATACGACTTCGTATGAAAATAAAATAAATATCCTACAACCCTTCCATATGTAGAATGCAGGTCGTTACACTCTCCCTCCTTAAGAAATTTGGCCTCCGAAATTCCTTAACTAAAGAAACAAACAAAGGTGTCCCGCATGCCTATCAACCATTTATAAATAGTCAAACATACATAATAAATACAACAAACCTATCCTAGCATGCGGAATAACTATATCATGAATAAAATCTTACAAGGTAAAAAGCTCTGGATATGACCTCCTTATGTTATCCTCTGTTTCCCAAGTGCATTCATTGTCATTATCACCCCACTAGACCTTAACCAGTTTCATCGTCTTCCTTCGAAGTTGCTTCGTATCGTGTCCAACAATACGAACTGATTTGAGGTTTCTACCTCGGTTTTTACCTCAATATCATCCAACTGATCTGGTGAGATAGTCATATTAGAATCATGTACGAACTTCCTTAGCCGGGAAACATGAAATATGTCATGCATTCCTGCCATTTTATCAGGTAATCCAACTTTACAGGCTAAATTCCCAACTTGCTCGAGAACTGGAAATGGTCCAACAAACCATGGTGCAAATTTACCTCCCCTACCAAATCGAATCACACTCTTCAATGGGGAAATCTTGACGAATACCAAGTTGCCAACGGAGAATTTCAAATCTCTTTGTCTTTTATCAGCATAATTTTTCTGCCTATCTTTAGCAGCTTTCATTCGCTATTGAATAACCTTGATCTTACTTGAAGTTTCTCTTATTACATCTGGCCCAAGCACAAATTTCTCACCAGTTTCCTACCAACATGATGGTGAGTTGCATGGTCTTCCGAACAATGCTTCAAATAGAGCCATACCAATAGTGGACTGACAACTATTATTATATGCGGACTCAACGAGATGCAAATGACCATCCTGTGAACCTCCAAAATCCAATATACAAGCTCTTAAGAGATCCTCTAATATACGATTCACCCTCTCTGTTTGAACGTCGATTTGAGGATGGTATGCGGTACTGAGATGTAATTCTGACCCTAAAGCCTCCTTTAAGCTCTTCCAAAACCCACTAGTAAATAATGGATCTCGGTCACTCACGATCCTTTAGGTACTCCATGAAATCTCACTACCCACTTCATATACAATTCTACTAACTTAGTTACCATTCTATATGATTTGACGGGTATAAACCTTGCATTTTTTGTCAATTGATCCACAATCATCCAAATACTATCATGACCCGATCTAGTCCTTGGTAAACCATCGCTGAAATCCATTGAGACTTTTCCCATACCCATTCTGAAATTTCCAACGGTTGTAACAAACCACTATGCTTCTTTTTCTCGGCTTTAACTAGCTGCCAGTTCATGCACTTGGATATAAACTTCCCAATGTCTCTCTTCATCCCTTCCCAATAGTTGGTCTTTTTCATGTCTCAATACATTTTGTTACCACTAGAATGTATAGTCAGTTTCGTGTGATAACACTCTCTAAGCACTTCATCTCCCAATCCTTTAATGTTAGGTACAACTAGTCTCCCATTCTTTCGAAGCCATCTTTCTCTTTCAAGTACATACTGGTTCATTTCCTCACCGTCGATACCCATCTCTACCTTGGAGATGATTTCTAATAGGTTAGGATCGTCCCTTTGGCTGGAACCGATCCGTTCAATCAAAGTTGGTCTGATCATCAAACTTGCTAACATCTCTAGACCTAATTCACACTTAGGTCTGAAATGATATCCCGCGATATACTCTAGTTGCTTCCATTCCAGAAACATAGCCCCTAAACTGGCACGTCTCCTACTTAATACATCAGCTAACACATTGCCCTTCTTGGGTGTGTATGCGATATTGAAATCATATGAAGCTAAGAACTCTAACCATCTCTGCTAACAAAAATTTAAATCTTTTTGAGAGAAAAGATACTTAAAAGACTTACGACTGGTAAACAACTCGAATCTTTCTCCCAAGCGATAATGTCTACACATCTTCAATGTGTACACGATCGCTACCAATTCCAAATCATGGGTAGGATATCTTTTCTCATGTGGTTTCAGTTGCCGACTAGCATAAGCTACAATCCTACCTCCTTGCATCAGTATAACACCTAGCCCGGTACCACAGGCATCTGTGTATATCGTTATCTCTTCGTTCCCTTTAGGAATAACTAACACTGGTGTGCGCATTAACTTCTCCTTTAGGCTCTTAAATGCGTTCTCACATCTTTCGTCCCAAGCAAAAGCTTGATTCTTCTTGGTTAACTGAGTTAACGACATCGCTATCTTGGAGAAGTTTTGGATAAACTTACGATAATATCTAGTTAATCCCAAGAAACTACTCACATCCGTTGCATTCTTGGCCTTAGACCAATCTTGCACCGTAGCTACCTTCTCAGGATCCACGGCGATACCATTCTATGAAACAACATGGCCCAAGAACCTCACTTCCCTCCTCCATAAGTGACACTTAGAAAATTTCGCTCTCAATCGGTGTTTCCTCAACACCTCCATCATTGTCCTCAAATGTTCCTTGTGTTCTTCCTCTGTCCTCGATTAAACCAAGATATTGTTCACGAACACAAGAACAAACTTATTTAACTGTTTTCTGAAAATTATATTCATAAGATCCATGAAATATGTGGGTGCATTGGTCAATCCGAATCGCATGACCAACCACTCATAGAATCCAGACGACGTCTGAAATGTTGTTTTAGATATACTCTCAGTTACTACTCGGAGCTGATGAAAACCTATCGCGAGATCCAACTAGGAATTTTTTTTTTGCTCCATTTAGCTGATCAAACAAATCATTTATCCGTGGAAGAGGATACTTATTCTTCCTAGTCACCTTGTTCAAATCACGGTAGTCCACACATAAGCGAAGGGAACCATTGGCGTTAGTAGCAAATACAACTGGTGCTCCCCACTCGGAAGCACATCTTCAGATAAATCCCTTTTGCAAAAGATCGCCTACTTGCACCTCGAGCTCTCGTTGCTCCCTTGGTGCCATACGACGAAGTGGCATCACTATAGGTCTGGCATCTTTCATTAAATCAATCTGAAACTCGATCTTTCGATGTAGTGGAAGTCTGGTCACTTCGCCGAAGATGTCCGGATACTTGCCAACAATAGGCACATCTGATAACTCATCATGCGGGATGTCGAGAAAATTTAGAAAACTAGCCATCACCCCGTTACTGGGTAGGCAACCAATTACCACCCTCCGCCCATCATCCGCCCTAATGGTCACCGAAGACCCCTCATAGTCTACCACCACCCCATACTTTTGGAGCCAATAGACTCCCAAAATAATGACAAACCCGGTAAAGCCCAAAATAAAGCAATCACAAGCAAACATACATCCATGACTCAATAAGACCATATTACAGCAAATCATACTAAGGCTAGTCGAACCACCGATCGGGTTCATCACAACTAAAGGTCTATCGACTATCTCGGGTTCTAGTTCCAACCTATCTAACAGGTCACTAGATACGAAAGAATGGGAATCTCCGGTATCAAACAACACTCAAACAGGAACATCATAAGTAGAAATCATACCTTGAATAACGACACCCTTTCCCTTTTGCACCGTAGTTGGGGCATTCGATGAAGAAGGAACAGCGTTGATAGCATATGCTTTCACGATTTGCTTCTCTTTAGGGGGATGCAGACATTTATCCTTGAGATGTCCCACTTGGCCACAATTGAAGCACTTCCTTTCCCCACGCTTTGCTCGATAATCTTGGGCATAGTGACCCTTCTTTCTTGTTCTTCTTTTTCTGACCATCCTTGGTCTAGTTTTGTTTCCTCTTATTCTGGGAATTATTCTTGCCTCCACCGTTGGGCTTTGGCTCCTCTACAGATGCAATGGCAACTTTGGTCTTCGACTTAGGGTAAAGGCTCTCAGATCTTACTGCCTTCACTACAATAGATTGGAATGTCAAATCGATATGGTTTATTAGTCTTTCCCCCAAGTACTCTCTAAGCCAGTTATGAACTTCTCATTCTTCTTCTCGGCAGTATTGATAAGAGATAATCCATTTTTTGGATAAGGTATCGAATTTAGCAATATATTCCGAGACTGCCCTACCATTTTGCTTAAGCTATAAAAATTTCCTGAACAATTCTGATTTCTGAGCAGCTGTAATAAACTTATTACTGAATCGGGTCTTAAACTGATTCCAAGTAACTTGATCCTTAGGAGTAGCCGCTTTAATAGCATTCCACCAATTCATCGCCCATCCATGAAGCTGACGCGTTGCTAGCCTTCCATTCATCGCATTATCGATCCCCAAATCCTCGAAGATGCGCTCACAACTATCAAGCCAATCTTGAACTTCCGTAGACGATTCCTTTTCATGGAACGACTTCCCACCAAGATTAGTATAATCCTAGTGAAGCTTGGAGAAATCGGCTTTAGGTGCCTGCACTACTGCACCACCGTTAGCAGCATTAGGAATTGCTTCTTGAGCATCCCTAAGCATCTCTTGCATGAGAGCAGTAAATATCGTCCTCATATCAGGGACATTCCCATTATTAGCCTTGAACCCACTCCCTCTTCAACTCCTGGTGTAGGGTTCCTCATTGTGCTCCTCATATTTTGGCTCATCATTCAATCTGTAAAGGGAAAACGATTAACCATCTCCTTAGTGGAGCCAGTGCAGTGCAACTTTATCCTTAGATATACTAATAGTATATATATATATAGTTTTTGAAAACCAAAATATCACAAATACGCACTCTCCTATACGTATACTATCTCTCTTTGATGTCTTCCCCTAACTTAATCTATGCAACCTAGGCTCTGATACCAAGTGTGATGGCCTCCCCGTACGAATCTGGAATTTCCCTGAAATGCGATGTATCTATGCCTGACTAGCACGAGACAATCGCCAAAGGGGTTTGAAACTTGCTGGAGAACCTGTAGTATATCTCACAGCGCATGGAATAATATATAATAGTAACATAACTTGACATAAAACAGGCGAGAAAGTACATAAGTTGAAAACTAAACCATAACTATCAGAGTAGCGAAATCCAAAATACGGCTTATGATCCAAACCATTATTACAACTTCAAAATACTGTCTCTAAAGAAAAATAGAAAAGGTACACTACTAATGCCCAAAGTAGTGATCAGCAACAACATAGGGAGAATACATGTATATAGTATGTGGAAGCCTCCTGCTCATCTCTGGACAATTACTTGTGTGTCACAACCTAACCTGCCTCTAGTTTGCTCGTTTAGGAGCACCCAAAGTAATAAGAAGAGACATAAAAGTATGGTTCATACAAAAGACTGCTATGAGCGATCGCAAAACTATAACACTAGATAAAGCAATAACAAGTACAAAGAATCATACCTAACCGGAACCTGCAACCAAAGAGTTAGCACAACAAGATGTATAATGCTCTAAGGTAAACACTAACATAGTGTGAAGTGGAAGTATGCATGTCATGGTGAAAACAAACGTCAAACATAGAAATCATCCATACATCTCTCACTCAGTGCATAAATCATACAATATCCACTGCTTTGGTCACCAAATCCATTGGGACCACGACGGAGTCCTAGTCCGTACAACTATTGCTACAACCACTTTGTCCTTTGGAGCCATGACGGAGTCCCACCCCATACAACTGTTACTCCGACCCCACTGCACAAGCCCATAGTCAATAACCCTAATGAGTGAACTAGTCCACACAGCCCTGGATTTGGTTCGTTTACATGCCCCCACTCTCAGTGGTGAACCAAAGTTATAGATATCGACGACTCCTTTGCACGCGTCCCGTAGAAAAGCCCAACTCTAGAAGTTAACTCGTTGGTTTCCATGTAGATCCTAAGTAATAACTTCCCACTTGGACTTCCTTTGCATCTAGGATTTTGGTTGAATTGGTGTTCAGTTAGGAACTCCTCCTCCTATCCGGTTTGGTTCGGGTCTCCTCCTCCTATCCGGTTCGGTTCGGGTATCCTCCTCTCCTTCGCCTATATGGTTAGGTTCGGGTATCCTCCTATATGGTTCGGTTCGGGTCTTCTACTCTCCTTCTCCTATCCGGTTCGGTATGGGTTTCCTTCTCCAATCCAGTTCGGTTCGGGTCTCCTCCTCCTATCTGGTTCGGTTCGGGTCTCCTCCTCCTATCAGGTTCGTTTCGGGTCTCCTCCTCCTATCCGGTTCGGTTCGGGTCTCCTCCTCTCCTTCACCTATCCGGCTTGGTTTGGGTCTTCTTCTCCTATCCTTTTCGGTTCGGGTCTCCTTCTTCTATCCGGTCCGGTTCGGGTCTCCTCCCCCTAACCGGTTTGGATCGGGTTTCCTCCCCCTAATCGAACCGAAACTCTACATGCTTTTCAGCAAGCTATTTTCGCCAAATGACGGCGTTTTCAACCATTCTAAATTCTCTATGCAATCACAAAAAATACCAAACAATAGTAGTAACATGTAGAATCAATCAAAAACATTAAAACATCAATCATATAAGTTATTTAAGATCAAACATACCCAAAATCCATGATTTTCCACTTAATCCACTTTAACCATGTTTAACTATAGGATTAGCAAACTTATTCCAAATTAACCCAAATTTGTACCAGAGACATAAAATAATATTTTAGATTTTCTACACATTTTCCCATATTTTTATGATATATAATTTCACTAATTATCACTAGTCACCCCAAATTAGTCGTAATTAGTGTATAAACATGCAAATCACTCACCATAGCCACGAATAAATTTTTCAGATCTGAAACTTTAACTGATTTGGCATGGATTCCAATGCGGTGCAGCAGCTCCAACTCTGATTTGGTGTTAATTTGACTTAATTTGATGTAGATTTGGTAAATTATCGATTAGGAAGCGATTAGAATGAGATTTGGAAGATGAAGGCCATTACTAGGGTTAGAGGAAGGTTTGTGGCGGCTAGGAAAATGAAAGGGAATGTTTCTCCAAACCTTTCAACCCTCCCATAACCCTAACCCGAAACAGGTTACGGGCCTAGCTACTAATCAGCCCGTAAAGCCCAATTATGTTGTTTTTCATCTTTTAAAACTTATTTCAGCCATATCTCCCAAACGATAAGTCCATTTGGTTAATGTGATCACTCTACGGAAAGGTAAACCATCATTCAAATCCAATGGAAGTAGTTTCAGGTCAAAACTCCTTATCAATCAAAAGTTATAGGCGAAACAAGATTCGCCAAGGGCAAAATGGTCATTTAAAATCTGGCAAAAAATCGTGAACATGGGAAATGACCCCAATAGTTGTTTCCCAAAGTTACATGATTATACGACTTCGTATAAAAATAAAATAAATATCCTACGACCCTCCGATACGTAGAATGCGGGTCGTTACAAGTTATGACCCTACATATAGGCAATAGATTATTTTATTATTAAATGAACTTACGAGCGAAGTAACATGTTAAAAAATCGTTATACGACCTGTGATTGCAATGAAAATTGAAATCCAAGCATATTTCAATATTCTGGACATGATGGGACATGTTTCGTCGAATTCCGAGATCGTTTGTAAAATTCCTTTAACTCATATACGTGAATCGACACGCGTTTAAATTGCATACGATCATAAGATAAATCTAATTAACTCAAAATTTTAAATCCTACAATAATAAGACAAATCCTGCAACTAATGGCGGTAACTTCTCCTCTCTTTCTTCGTCTTCCTCGTTTTCCTTTGAATCGTCAGCTTTCCCACCTCCACCTATTTGTCCTCTTCCCCCGATCCTCCGCTCATGATTACCTCTCTTAATGTCACTGCATCATCATTAGGCTTTAATCGTGATGGGGTTTCGGATCTTGCTAAACCTAATTATGGTTCGCGCAATTCTTCTATCGCAACAAATCTTTCTAACATATCATCAAATCTTGTCAATTCATTGAACACATTAACCCATTTTCTTCCTAATGATAATAATACCACTGTAAATCTTGGATCAGCTAATCTTGATAATGTCACTACATCATCATTAGGATTTAATAGTGATGGGGTTTCGGATCTTGCTAAACCTAATTCTTGCTCACATAACTCTTCAATTGCAGCAAGTCTTTCTAACATCTCATCAAATCTTGATAATTCTAAGGTTGGAAATTCATCGAGCACATTAACCAATATTCTATCTGATGAAAATAACATTACTGTTAATCTTGTATCTGCGAACCTTGATAATGTCAATCCCTATATTGCTTCCAAAGTTATTCCTAACATCAATTAGTCAAAAGCTATAAATTCCAATTTGTCGAGCTCCTAAAAGTCGAATCCTCCCTTAATCAAATCTGACTGTCTTTCACTTTCTAATTTATTGCCACTAATGCTGGATCCTAAAAACCTTTGGATTTTCAGATAATGAAAGATGGACAACCGAAATTTCCTCCTGATATGGTTAAGGCAAAAGGCATGAGTTATTGGAAAAATCATTTGGTGCGATTTTTCTTGGATGGTACCCTTTCATACCTTTCTATTGTAAATTTCTTGCATAATTTTTGGAAATCAAATGGGGAAGTTGATATTAAATCGGATGGAGTAAATTTATTTTTTAAGTTCTCAAATGATATGGATAGGGACAAAATTCTAAAATCAGTCCCTATTTTCATTAGAGGAAGAATGTTCATTATAACTAGATGGGATCCAAGCATAGGTAGTTCTCAATCTCAGATCAGAAAAGTTCCAATCTGGATTCATTTACATCGTATTCCTTTACTACTTTGGACCTTGGTTGGTATCAATAAGTTAGCTAGTCATGTAGGGAAGCTCGTGTTCTTTGATTCCGGTATAGAAAAAATGCAAAATTTTAAAGTATGCTAAAGTTTTAGTTGAAATATCACCTGATTTTTAATTACTAGAATGTATTGAAGTGGGAGGTCTTGGTGATAAATGTCCATCTGTTATGCTATCATATGATTGGAGGCCTAGCTTATGCACGCATTGTAAAGTATTTGACCATGAAACAAAAATGTGTGAAGTGTTCTTAAAGGAGGTGATGGAACAGGAGATTCATCAAGATAAAGTATTTGTTGAAAGGCAAACATATGACTATGTAGATGAGAGTAAAGTTAGGGAAATGGAACCACCAGAATAAAATCAGCAGGGTTGGAAGAAAGTTGTAAATAAGAAGAAACAAGTTTGGAGGAAAAAGGGAATGGTTTCAAAAATGATGTTGCAAATGATGTTAAACAAGCAATGGATGATGTAGTTGAGATTGTGTGGAATGGTAGTTCTGTAGTGGAAGAGGAAATGAACAATGAAGAACACATGGATATAAATAAAGTTGTCATAGGAAGGAAGAGTTAAAGCATTATGATAGTTGATGAGAATGCACTACACCAGATTTAGCTTTTGATAGCATGTGAAAAACGCTATAATAACTTTTCATAGCATTAGTGACGACGCTATATATCAACATGTTATAATAGACCTGGTATATCTCATAGCTCTAAATTAAACACTATTGTATCAAACATTTCATAGCACATATTCACGGATATGAAAAGTTTTTCATAGCGTTTCACCTTTGCCATTTTATTGTCCTACTAAAATTTTGTTTTGTTTTTTTATAGCTATAATAATGTTTTCACAGCAAGTATTCAAAGATATAAAAAAAAGTTTTTCATAGCGGTTTAACTTTTCATAAGTCATTTTTTCTGCTATTATATTCATTTATATATAGCGTTTTTCCTTTTGATATGATTTTTTATAGTAATTCCCCTTCTACTTCCGTAGGGGACATTTTCTGCTATTAACATGTTTTATATATGGCACCTTTTTTGCAATGTTCTTTCTATGACGCTCTTTACTCTAGGTTGAGTTGTGCATATTAAATACAACTAAATAATAAACAATACAAATTGCATATTCAGTTCCAAAATATATCTACTATCACAAGCATATTTAATTTCAAAAGACAATAAAAATGGTCTTACAATAGTTGATATACCTAAATAAGTCTAGACATAGTTGATGGCTAAATAAGTTTAGACATGGTTCCAATACATAAATACATCAGAAATCCCTCAGTATTCAGCCACTGGAAATCTTGATTTTTGCCACCACCCACCATCATTCTCAAGTGTAGACATAGTATCCAACCACCGCCTCAAGCATGCATCAAGCTATAGAGAAGCATCTCATACACAGCACGACATCTTGAATTTTGCGTAAACTGCACACATATCAAAACTAATTAGATGATTCTCAAACGCATTCGATATACGCAGGAACATAAATTAACTCGGAATCATAAACCTTAGTCTAAAAGATATTATACTAACTTAAAGATTTGATTTAAAGGAATAATCAACCTATTCCCAACTATAAATAACAAGGATATAATCGAAATTTGAACAAAAGTATCACCAATTTGTAATAAATATGAGCTTAGAATACAATATGCATGCCGATCCAACAAACAAAAGGAAACCTGGTTAATCCTTATGGTAATAAGCAAAGGACGGACCATAGTGAAATCCAAATATAGGCTAATCCTTCTTGGTTTTCAACAACCCATCATTGTAAATCTCACAATCTAACCCACTTCACTAAGCAAAATCCCACCCTCTTTGTATATTTTCCATGTATCAACTCTAATAAATTACAAATCTAAACCTAAATTCTTTTTCCCTTAACAATAAATCTAAACCTAAAATATTTATCCCTGGAACTTTAGATTTCCCATTCAGCTTTTCATTTTTGTCACCATCTATAAAAATAGCCTGACCATCTAATACAATCACTGCACTCTAATACTGTCTAATAAAAGAAACAGCTAAAACGAATACAAGTTAAAGATTCAGAAAAATCCAACTTGTACTTCATCAAAACAATATATTATCACCTACCTCATAGCTAAAGGTTGCACATACTTTATTATATCTTTTTTGTTTACATCGAAAGCTGATAGATGGCTTTCCCATATTATTAAACGATATAAGTTCAGAACACTTGAAAAACTTGCCGAACTAAACTTAGCTATAATGTGAATACTACAGCAGAACATTATGTCTAAACAATGTAACTCCCAATTAAAAGTTATTCCAATGCTCACTCTTTAATTTTTCTTAGAAGGGACCAGTTATGTATCATAAATGACAAACGCTCTTTATAGAATACTGAAATGCCTAGGTACAATACTAGTCAGAGAAGAAACAAAACAGAAACTTACCTTTGATATTAAAAAAAAGTTCCAGATATGATATTACACATACCTGGAGAGCAGTTTTTTCTGAGGCCCTACTAATGTCATTCTTTTTAAAGTTCTCTGCATCAAGGGCCATGCTAACTTCGTTCTTTTTTCTGAGCATCCAACGCTTGCAAAGATTACAATGCAACGGCAGTTTTGTCTTCATCCGATATGGCATATTGACTATCAAAACAAAGAATATGACTGGATCAGCCTTCACTGTGGATATAAGTTTTTTCTTTTAGACAGCATGATACCTCATGGCTCAGCGCTAGCTAAATGCAAAATAGTGGTGGATTAAAATGGCTCTTACATTTGTATAGGGACTATACACTCAGGCAGACATAATTAGTCTATAGGAACACATTTGTTAACTATGCAACTCAATGAATTTACTATGGCTATGTGATGGTGATTTTAATTGTGTTTTATAAAATGATGACAAAATTGTTCCTAACAACTCTATAGCCAATGTTGACAGAACTAAGTCTCCAACAACTTTAATGACAAACAGATTTGTCAAAATATAATATTATTCTAACACCGATATATTGTATAACCATAAAAAATACAACAAATGACGCTTGCTGTGAAATAAAAACATAACTAGTCTAAATCATGGTATTATAATAGTGTATAATTCAGTATTCGACTGAGCAAAATGAAGTCATCATGGTTGATAATATTGATCAAGAGGAGAAAGACAGACAGGGAACTGAATTGGCTACCAAGAATGTCAGTGACACTGATGTTAAGCTTAGTCTTAATGAAGATGAAACTGATGTAAGGATTGAGGAATCAAAACCTTCTATTGAAAATGAAAAGAATGGCGATTTACCTGCAAATCAAATTGGCATCGAACAGAATCCAGAGACTGGCATCGAACAGATTCCAGACACTGGCAGCGAACAGAATCCAGAGACTAGCATCGAACTAATTCCAGGGACTGCGATCGAACAGAATCTAAAGACTGGAGTAAAGAATAAGGATACAATGCCTTCTGCAGCGGATACAGATAACATCAGTCCAGGTCAGCTCAATCAGGTATCTGCTAAGGTCAGCCCAGATTCAGGTTTACAAGTAAAATCTGAGTGAATCAGGTATCTGCTTCCGCCTCCTCCGCCTCTTCCCAAGGAACCAGAACCACCAATTCTCACTTTGGATGATCTCTTCAAGAAAACCAAAACCACTCCCAGAATTTATTACTTAGCCCTCTCCGAGGAGCAGGTTGCTGCCAAACGTGTCGATCATGCAAGGAGAGCATAGGGACTTCATCTAGATTTCTTGTCATCTCATATATAAACTTATTTTCAATTTGTAGTCTGCCCATGGACTCCTTTCCTCGTCGATTTAGACTGACGGATAAAGTTGTATTTATGCGACTAGGCTTGGTTGTTTGTATTCTGAGTATTAAGTCAGGTGTCGCTTTTATGTTCCAGACATCAGTGATCCCTGTTCGAACGTATGATGAATGATGATGGTAACTTGAATTCTACTTCCTTTTCTTTTTCTGTCTGATATTATGTTAAACCATAAATAAATAAATAAAAATCAGTATTCCAAACAATCAAAATTGATACACATCCCTAAATAAATAAAAAGAGCAAAGGATTAATCTAATGAATAATTTTGCAAAATGAGTAATCCAATGAGTAATTTATTGGCAGAAATATTAATCAATTATTAGTCTTGCATTTCCATGTTTCTGAAACATAATAAATGAGTAACAGATAGTCCCACAGAATAATTTCTATCAACAAAGCAGTTTTGCAGTCAATTAGCAAACGCACAAGTTCAAAACTATCATGTAAAAATAACGTAAATAATACAACTTTGAAAAATAACAGCGGGATGGAAATCCAAAGAATTAAAAAAGAAGTATCAGTTAATTATTACTTGCATGGTATGTTGGAACCAGAACCATTACGAAATCAATATCACAAATGACCAGCTATCAAGACTGTGCAGAACAAATTAAAAGCTCAAATTGAGCAGTTTTTACAAAATATTATAACGTCACAGGATCAACTACATTAATCTAACACCAATAATTGTAATATGTTCACAGAATTATGACATATTTCAATTTAAAATCATGCATCAGAAAGCTAATAGTATTAAGATTATTATTATACTGCACTGTATGAATTAGCCATTATAGCTGACAGCAAGAACAATTTCATTTTTGACAATAATTTTATGCACTACTAGAAGAAAAAAAACTCTAATTAGAAAGCTAACATTACCTAATTTCAGAAAAATAATATGAAGGTATACATACACTCCCTGAGAGTAATAAAAGAGAAAAGAAAAAAAGTCAATGTAGAGTGCAGGGAAAAAAAAATCCAACATCAAGATATATTTACAAATTCAACCATACAATCACATTTTCTAGAATTTTATCCAATAGCTGATGAAAATAATATATTCAAGCTATAGAATAAGAGCATTTATACATATGATAAAAATTATTTCACTGAGAATCAATAACATCTATGGAAAAGGAATATACATAAATATACCTGGTGATCTAGCATATACAACTTGCCTATTTCCCATGCACTACATCATTGTAACTTTCTTAATCTGTATGAAAAATGAAGTTAATAGCAAAGGTTCAAATATACGTGCATATTCTGGATCATTAAATCAAGCAGGACTTTTGAGCCAAAAGGAAGCCACAAAGTATCAAAATCAATGTTTGTTTAAGGCAAAATAAAAAATAGTAGATGCAAATTTATTAAACCAACACAACCTAAACATGTTGTGACAATGTTTATTGCCCATGGTTTATCATCAGTTTATATGCAAGGTGTAGAAACTAATAAGATGAATTATTATGGAGGAGGAGAAGGATGCACAACAAATTTTGTTTTCTTTTATAATTCAACTTTCATTACAACACTTACAACATTTTCTTTTTTCTTATCCTCTCTATTTCCTCTCACTCACATACAAAATGACCACCCATATTTATATAGTGGTCTTCATGACCTTACAACTCAATAGACACCATTTCATTTCAATGGACATGACCCTTCGTTGAACGGACACGACTTTTCACTTAAATAGACATGACTCTTCACTTGAATAGACACGACTTTTCACGAATAGACACGACTCTTGACGAACAGACATGACACTTAACAAACAGACACGACTCTTCATGAACAGACATGACTTTTCACTTTAACGGACACGACTCTTCATTTCAACCGACATGACTCTTCATTTCAACAAACATGACTTTTCGGTTGAACGGACATGACTTTTGACTCTAAAGACACTACCTTTTCACTAATTGACATAACCATTCACCTTTTTAATTTCCCACTAATCTTTCATTTAATGTTTACCCAACACAAGGTAGCTAAATTTTGTAGAATATATTCAGAATTTGCATTTCGCTATTGAATTTATAAATAGTGTACGAATCAATACAATCAAGCAATATATTATCACATGAAATAGTTATGTCCAAAGGGGCTCAATTTCATTGGACTATTCGATTTTTGTAACATAGTATTATCTATGAGTTAATGTGCAAAAATTCAGCAAGGCACGAAAGTAAGGACAGGGAACAGGGTCGAATTTGTCTGAGCTGCTCAACAAAAGATTTGCCACACCAAAATCCACCAATCAAAGCAATTGTGATATATCCTTAAAGATATAAAAGGACTTATTTTACCTCACCAAACGAAGAACACTCCCAGTAAAGATTAAGTTTCAAAAAAAAAACTTATTATATGCATATATCTCCTCTATTTTATTTTATTTTTATAATTTTCAAAAAGAAAATATTCATGAAATTACAAAGCCAGTTAACTTTCTTTTAAAAATAGTTGAAACGAGTGCATTTATATCCTTTTGATTACATTGCCAATTTTTATTATAGATATTTATTCTTTTGCAGTTGCAGGATAAGAAGTGATTAAAACTAAAAATAAATAGGCTTGTTTTAAGCTTTAACCAAACAGCAAATAGGGACCAGTTCAATGCTAGTTGTCAATTTAACATTTACTGTGGAGGAGTCGAATGCAACAAGGGTTAAGAAAAGTCTCAGGCCAACAAAAATAATAAATATTTAATTGTAAATAATAATTTATTTGGAAACTATTTGTTAGCTTGAGAAAGGACATAAAACAACTTGCGACTATTTCTATGAAGTAAAGAAAAAACATACAAGAATTAAAAAAACAAACCATATATTACTGCATTTCCAAAATCAGTGGCGTGTGTTTGCCTCAGATTACAAGCAACATACTTTGATTATTTTTTCTCAACAACCAAAGGAATACTAAATAAATGATATCATATAACTAAACAATAATCATCACAAGAAAAAGATACAATAATTAGAATATTATCTTCTTCTTTTTTCTCTTTTAGCATGAAGAATGTCAGTATACTAGCAAACGATTGTTTAACTAAAATATGCAAACAAGAACAAAGGTAATCTATGTGCATGCGAACAGATCACGGTGATTTGTTGCTATTGTGCTAATAAGGTATTTGTTTTGCTTCAGGAACAACGTTTTGCTTAATGAGAATTTTGTCGGTATTATTTTGAGTTTTCATAAGATTGTCGGTTTATAGAACCTGCACTTAAACAAGCTTAGGGCATCTTATAATCATAATTTTTTTAGTTAAACCATGTTTAAAACACCAAAAAAAAGCCAAATCAAATCAAATTTCAAGTTAGTGATATTTTTTACATTACCCTGATTATATGATCAATTCAACTTATAGTACACATATAGTCTAGAGCATTAAAACAGTTGACCATGCTTTTAAGTAATAACTTAACAAATAAATTCAAAAGCTTACTAATGTATATTACAATATCCCTTCAGCTGAGGGTATGGGCATAAAATCAGAAAATAATCCTTTTTAAGTAGGAAACTGATAGATTAAAAAAATCAGAAAACTTATATACGTAGCAGACCTAGCTGGAGGTTGCAGCTGCATCAGCTATGCGGTTAGCGAGGCAGAGGCTGGCACTAAGGCGGTTGTGGTCAGAAAGCGGGCATCTAAAGATTTGGCAGAGCATAGGCTGGTGCAATAGCGTCTGCAAGAGTGGAGATCAGATATTTAGATATTTTGATTCATGGAATCAATTTTTACAATCAATGCTTATATGACTATTTGATACATGGATCACACATCCTTTATATAAAAAATGAATGGAGATGTTGTATATTAGTACATTCTTAAGGAAGAACTTATGGTTGCTACACAGTTCTGAGACCCTCGTTGTAAAATGGTATTATAAAAGCATTAACAATATTTGTCATCTACACAGTAAAACAATTTGATATATTTTGAAATCATGCAGCATTTGGTGCAAACTCTTCAGATTTAGTTTCTTAGGAGCTTTCAGCCTGCATGTGTTCCTTTGATGCATATTAACTGTGCTATGTTTTAGAACTAACCAACAACAAAATACTAGTTCTTTGATTTTGCAGAAGTGGTTAGAAAAAAGAAGACAACTGAGCTGGAAATGGTCTTGCAGAAACCATACTACTTAAAATAACAATTAGTGTACACACTACACAGGAAACTGCAAATGAATAAAACTTGAGTTGGCAAAGCGAATTTTCAAGGGACGATAGAATTTTTACTGTTGTGAAAGGTTAGTTAGCAATGCAATACAAAGAATAGAACTATATACAAGGACAATGAAATAGAAGAATTTGTGAGTTTCTCATTCATCCCAATACTCTCAAAGCTTATTCATGCTTGTCTCATGGCAATTCCATTCATAATCTTATGATTCATAGTTAGTATAATTTACTATATATGGTAAAGTCATATAGCTTTTCATGCAAAGACTAATATTTCATTATAAAGAACAAGTATGCATGTAACATTTATTTATGTTCTAACTTTTATCTAATTTTACTATATTGAAGTCCAATTAAAGCTCTCCTATTATTATTATTATGTTGCAACCCACCTTTTCACATGTCTAATAGTATTACAATCATTCTCTATTTTCTAAAACCATAGCTCTATGATTTGTAACCTTTTAGAGTAATAATAAAGATCAAAGCCCTATGTTTCTGTTATTTTACTTCATTCACTTCACTTCTACTCGTTCTATTGTTGCAACTACTTATCTGAGACACTGATCCGTAGTAAAAACAATCTTCACAAAAAATGTATGTGATTTTTTTTTGAAAGTATCATTTAGGGGTTTATACTTTAACAAATTGCATCCTAAACCAGAACAGACTGCACAATGGTAGGTATCCTGAATTTACATTCATTGACACTGACCCTAAATTGAGTTGGGATATAACTTCACATAATTAATTATATATTTGGCTAATTTTAAAAGGTAACTATTCTAGTTACCTAACAATTACTAATTTTAATTACTAATAAGCAAACTATGATTAATAATCAATATGCTATGATTAAAAAATTTAACTCATCATTAGAAAATTACAATTGATAATTAAGAATTGTAACTAACTTTAAATAAACATTATACAATATCATATTTACTAAACAACACAAAGAATTAAAACCAACCACAGAGGAAAAAAATGTAATACACAACACAGGACATATACTTTAGGCATAAAACTAAATAATATGCAATTATTGCTTAGGAATCCAAGTATTAAAATTTAATAGCATAAAAACAAAATCCGAATTACCAACTACTCCAAGAATTCGGTTGATGAGGTCGTTGATGCTAAAGTGAACCGACGCGACCATTGCTGATGGGGAGAATCGATGAGGTAGTTACTGGTGAAGTGAACTGATGTGATTGACGTAGTTGCGGGCTGTTAGAGCGAATCAACGTCGAATCGAAAATTGTTGCTGGTGATGAATAGATAAGATGCGGCGATCGCTGTGGGGAGAAAATCGTAGTGCTAATGGCTGCCGGAGCAGAGAGTTACGATGCGGTGATGGAAATCGAACCGGTCATAAATTTAGGTTAAAACTTTGATTTGGAGTTTTGCTGAAAAATTTTGGTCGATAGAAAAGGGGAGAGGAAAGTGAGGGCCAAGGACTTTCTTTTCACGGGTTAAAAGAACGCCGCGTTGATTTTCAGCTCCCGCCTTCCTAAAATTAGTATGTCAAAATATAGCGGACTGTGTTTTTTTTCGTAGCTCAAATTTTAATATTTCTAGTTATATTTCACACTTAATTAATTTTTATATAGCACTTTAATTAGAATGCTATGATATAATGCTATATAAATCATATTTTCTTGTAGTGATGGTAAATGTGTTGTGCACAACAAAGCAGATTTTGTGGATAAATGAAAATCAATGCGGGATACAATGAAAGAAGATAAACAAGCATTTGAAAATTTGTTTAAGGAAGCTATGGAGCAAGTATTTCATGTGGATAATCCATTTTCTGTTTTGAATGATCAACCCAATTTGATTGCAGTCAATTCTAACTCTTCTAGTTCCTCTCAAAATCATAAAGCTACTACTTCCCATCTTGTATACTCTATGTCATGTTCTTCAAGTTCTTCATTTTTTCCGCTTTTCATACTTCTCATGTGAATCCACTACACCAAAAAATGCTTTTAACAATGTCCCAGAAATGCTGTTGTACGATTTTACAACGTTCTGATGAATGTTGTATAACGACATGTTGTCGTAGGCCCCTTTTTCCAACATTGGTAGAATAAATGCTATTACATTTCACGTTTTACAGTGTTTTGAACTAAATGTTAATATGCCATACACATCTTATTTTAGTTGTTTTACAAAATAGACAGCGTTTGAAACATATTGCCAAAAAATGTACAACATCACACTTAGACTTTCAACAACTAATTTTAAACGCTGTTACTAATATTTATCAGCGTTTTTTCCATACTCTAAAAAAGTTCCCTTTCATTTTATCAACAATCATGAAACGTTGTCAGTAATATTTACACAGCATGTCATCTGTGCTGTAGAAATACGCACATCATGTATTAAATGCTGTTATCAATTTTTGAACAGCATTTGTCATGCGCTGTAAAAAGTTAACAAGGTTTTATCAGCGTTTATGAAACGCCATCACTAATATTTGCACAACAATTTGTTTATGTTGTCGTCTACTGGTGCTAAATTTACAACATCCATATCATGATGTTACATTTGCACACATATCATTACCCAAAACTATATTATTATCATAGTACAGCTGCTTCACCAAAAAATCAAATGAAAAATAATTATATAAAAACACGACTAGTAGTCACTTCCATTAGTGAAATTGAACTCAATCCATAAACAAAGTTTCTAAACAAAGATGGTACTTAAATTATAGTATACAAAGCCACTACCAAAATAAAAGTCTTTCCTACTACAAAATAAATTTACTACACGGATACCAAAATAAACTTCAAGAAAACATCATGTGCATTCCTTGCATCAACATTATTCTTCACCTTCCTACAAGGATGAAACTTAATGGTTAGTGATAAAATAAAAATTTAAAATTAACATATTTAACTTATAATACCTACTACGAAATAATATGAACTCAACAACTATTTTTACTATATCTGCAATCAACAAATTACAACAAAATAACATGAGCTAAGAGTGGATGTATTCGTGGGTTGCTGTTCGGAGACAACAAGCCGTGGCTTGCAGGAGCAACAAGCCTGAGCTTGCTACTTCTAAACAGCAAGCCATGGCTTGCTGCTTCAGAGCAGCAAGCTTGCGCTTGTTGTTTCGGAGTAGAAAGCCGTGGGTACATCCACTCTTGGCTCAACAATTCAATAAGCCGAAGTAATCGCTAATCATTGAAAAGGCTAGAAACTTCAATGGCAATACAATTCACGACTGCACTTACATAGACAGGAATAAGACTCACATGTCAACAATTGGGCAATAGCACAAAACATCCCTTCAAATAGAAAATAGCAACCATAACCAAAAAAAGAACTAAACCCACCTAAACCTCTGGTATAAATAGCCAGTTTTCAAACAAAAGGAAATTGTATGGCTATGCAATTTTTATGTTAGACTTTTCTGCTCTCTTCATATAAAATAATTTTTTCTTTCTACAGGATTCACTTTTAGATGCAAAAAAAGTGCCAAAAGAACAGATACGACGTGAAAAAGCACTAGGATTAAAAGATGTTTCCAAATTACAGGTGTGTATGCCTTTCTTTTATTTAACAAAACTCGAAATTATCATTTTTTTCATTGGATTCAACATTTCTTTCTGGTGATCTCTAATGTTCATGCACTACTTTACCCAGGAAACCAAGAAAACAATATGGAGAGTGTTTACTTGTTGTTGTAGCATTATAACCCAAGTACATGTTCTGAACCAACCTGAGTATCTGTGTATCTTAAGTCGAATGTAGTAGGTATGAACAAGAACCAACCTGAGTGACCAAATTTTGTTAATTTATTGATAAAGTTAAAATTCTATGCTTGATTAAGAACTGACTCCTGTGAAGAATTTAATTTTATAGGATTCCAGCTTTTATGCGTCCAAAATCCAAATAGTAAGTGATGAAGGTTATATTACTTCAAATAGTTATTGAGCGCACAAATAGACCAAGCATATGAAATACACAAACATGTGTAAAAAATAGAATATTAAATGTTAGTGACGGGTTCGTATACACACAAGATCTTGTGAAACTTACGTAAAAGTTGAATCCAGTCAAACATTCGCAACAGGCTATGCTACCGTCGAATCAAAAGCATCTGATAAGCGTTCCATGAATGAGTTACGCCTCCATAGAGCTTGCATTTGGCATTCACAGGGAAATTTTCACTCTATCATATAACCAGTATTTGTTGATACATAATCAAACATTCTTAAAAAAAATACTAGTAATGTAGATGTATTACTGTAACAGATTTAGGAAAATTGCTCATGGGGGTAGATGCACTCGTCCTTCGGCAACCAATTCTTTGCTTCCACCCTAATCGTACAACTTACATTTGCTTCTTTGCTATTGCTCATGCTCAATCAAAATGACATATATTAATTGACATGCATGATGATACACTGCTGAGCACACACACACACAGAGGCCTACAAATAAATATCAAAACTTACCGTAAACACAAAATTAACCCTAAAAATCAAAAAATTCAAGTTTCTTTCTAGTATTTCCCGAGTCCTATACGCAGAGCTGGCTCAGATCATTGGATTGCCCTAGAGGACAAAAAAATTGTTTCCCTTTACTCAAAAAAGAAAAAAAAATCTGGGTTGCCATTATTCTGGCATTATAGGAAGTTGCTTTTCATATATATAAAACAATTCAGGGCTGCCATAAAATCATATGTTACTACCACAGTACCACTCAAAATTATGCATGTAATTATTATTATATCATTAAGGGTGTATAAAGGATCCATCAGCTTGTAGTTGCTGCCCCTAACACTTGCATTTCTACCAGGCATTACTGATAATAAGTTACTTTGAAAAGTGTTGTAGCAACAACTCCAGTGATAATTTAACATTCGCATAAATTCTAACTTGTTTGCTCAGATGATAAATGCATGCAATGCAATGTACTCGCGCTGAATGGTCGCCAAAGAGCCAATACCGATGAGGTACAGGACGCTTTTAGGTTGTAACTTTCCTAGAATGTGATTGTCTTCCACTTTGCTGCAGTTACAATAAAAACATAATAAAGAAAAATTCACAGGATTAGTTATATCTAAAAGTAAAAAGGAGAAGGGGCTTGTAATCAAATCATACATGCATGAGTTTTGTAACATAAACTTGAATACAAAACAACTTTTGTCAATTTTTTCAAAATCTAATACAATTTTTATCGTCTTCATTCTTCGTTTTTTCCTATACTTTGCTGTATGCATTTCCAAATTAATAACATAAAAATTTAAAAACAATAAAAAATATAGGTATGTTCCTATTGATTCACTAATTTATTTCATCCATTCTAATTTAGAACAATCATGAATTGTGTCCATAATTAAACTTATCAAGTAAAAAAGGGAAAGATGGAAAACTAACTCGCAATCTAGTATTCATATAGAGAATCAGAACAGAAGGAAGATAATCAAAAAAATCAAAAAAATAAAAAAATATACCTAATTTCCTTTTTTCTGAATGGAAAAGAGAGCGCAATATGCCCTTGATAATTCTCAAGACGCAGTAGGCGCAGATTATAACATTGCGACAAGCCCGATGTTTCAGGGTTATCTTCTTCTTCTTCGTATTTTCTCTTCTCTAGCGTCTTCTTCTCTGCCCTTTTTTTCTTTTCGTACCACGTTTTCTTTTCCGGACTTCTCTCTTATGCCGATAACAACTCTATCCACTGGCTATGCCACGGTCTTGTCCTTGGCATCTCCAATATTAGTAAAGTACAATTGTCCTTGGCATCTCCTATATTATGTGTACCAAAAATTAAGCAATCCCACAAATATTAAACATAAACTAAATCATACCCGACGTTTCACAAACACATGAACCAGCTGACATCAATAATAATTGGGCATATACAACTTCTATTTGTATTGTTATGTTTTCAACTGATTGCACCATTTGTGTGCATTATCTCATTTTATACACGAAATTGCCTACGATGGTAAGTTGTAATGTCAAGTTCTTTCCGGTGCTATAGGCATATACCACATAAAGGTAGAAACACGATTAAAATGAAAATATATCATGGTTGTGCATCTATGAATTGAAAGGACATCCATCATCAGTTTGGCGTATTGATGTATATCATTTTTACTGAGAAATATAATTGTGTATCTATGAACTGAAATAACCATGCAGCAAAAGATAATCAAGGATGACGCCTTATATGCAATGCTGGAAATAAAATGAATATGTGAAAGATTGCAAACCTTGTATAGTGAGGCAAAAGAAGAAAAGAAGCAAAAACACAATCTTCCCCTTTTCTTCCTCCAATTAATTATTTAGTCGAACACCTTTGACTACGTAACCTTTATAAATGCCAAAAAGGAGAACAATTAGGAAATATACTTTGTGAACAAATTAAATTATTTTCCAATAACATAAATATAGAATTGACAAGAAAATACTCAAAATGCGAGGTATCAAAACAGAAAATTATGGTATCGCCAAGTTCAAATGCTTAAATGCTAACATGCCAAGCCTAAATGACTTACATTAAGTTCCAAATCAACAGGTTTTACAATTCAACATTCCATAAAACATCAAATCTAAATCAAAACTTCTAATTGACTACCCAAAATAAAACATGACATTAGAACTACTCAATTATGCCTTCGCAATCCTCCCTAACATAACTAGCATCCTCAACCAAGTCCTTGATTTTTTCACAATCTTTTATAACATAGTTGTTTTCTTTAATAAAATCATCTGTAATAACCCGGAAAATGTGAACCAACTTAAAATTTTTAAATTTGGTTATTACCAAAGAATTTGAATAATTGAAATAACATATTTCAATAAAATAAAGAATTGGGTATAGTATTGCAGTTTGAAATTTTGAATACAAACTTTGTCTGACTGTACCGGGTGGAAAATATAACGGATTTTAGCGAAACTGAAAATATTTAAATCTGTTTATGAATACCTTTCTAACGAATCTGAAAAATCGAAGTTTCATAACGGGAATCAAAAGTTATGGCCAAATGAATTTTCAGGAAGGTCGCTATATAGCATATATAGCCCCTGAAAATTGATATTTTGCATACGACCTCGGAATTCGACGAAACCACTTTTGTTGGGTCCGGGATGTCAAACTATTGCTAGGTTTCAAATTTCATAATTTTTGAAGCTAGTATGTGAGCGAGGCAAAAGAAAATGTGATTGGTCAATTTCTGTTAAAATGGGTCGACCTAAAAATGGCCGTTTTTCAAACGAGCTCAGAATTCGACGAAACTGGTTTTGTTAGGACCGTATCGTCAAAACAAAGCTAGATTTATTTTTCTGGAATTTTTCGATTCAGTTTGTGGCCCTGGCAAATTGAAATGTACGTTCAAATTAAATATTGAATGTTTTATATTTTAATTTGAAAAACAACTGACCATAACAGTCGAATTGGCCAACGAAACATATCCTATTGTGTCCGAAATGGGGGTATTTAGCTAGGGGCGATAGTCATTGGGTTTGATTTCGAGTTTGTTTGTAAAAACACTATTTAAATTTTCCTATAAAGCTTCGACCAAGAGGAATTTTCCTTTATAAATTTTTTTTTTAAATCTCAAAAACCCTAGCCGCCACAGACGAAACCGACGATCCAGGAAGCTTGGACCTTCCCCTTCATTTTACGACCGCCACCGCCACCTGTAGGCCGCGCCACCACCGCCGTTCGACAGCCCCTCCTCCCCTCTCCACATCCGACCAAACGCCGCCCTCCACCTCCGCCTGAATCGCCTGAACCACGCCGAGGAAGTCGCCGCCTTCCTGACGCCGCGCCGCCTTCCTCCGACCACCGAAGGGAACCGCACCACCACCGACAGGGAGCTAGTTCGTAGCTCTTCCACGTGGCACCACCTGATCGAAGCAACAATCGATAGATTTCACGAATTTTTCAACCCTAGTTTCAAATCAAAAATAAAGGTACGACCTTTATTATTCTGAAATGAAAATAACACTATAAAGTGTTGCAAAACTTTGAAAAATAATATCTTTTTCGTTCGTAAACGAAATTCGATGAAACAGGAGACACCGTGACCGCAAGGAGGCTCTCTACCATCTAGAAGAAGCCGCGGATTTTTCTGATCTTCCTAGGATTTTTAGCACTGCAATAACCAATGTGAGGAATCTAAACTGAATTGTGTGAATGGAATCGCGTTGTATAAATTATATAAGCGAAGTGTAAATTATATACGTTGTATACCTCATGTACATGTGTTGTATAAGTTATATTAGCGATGTATAAATTATACAAGCGTTGAATGAAACATATATGCTTTGAATTGTGATGAAATGCAAGTGAATTATAGAAATAATATATATATATACTCCCCTCGTCCACAGACCATGGACGATATTTATTGCTTGTGATTGACGTGATATTATATGGTATGACGAATGGTTGGAAAAAATTGTTTGTGGTTGATATTGTGGTTGAAAAATACCTTTGTGGTTGAAAAATACCCTCTTGTGGTTGAAACAAATTAGAATAGGATTGTGGAATTGAAAATAAAACATGCCGCCTGCGTGCTAACTAGATGATGGATCCCCATTGTCAAAAAAACCGCGAGGTTTTAAGGTAGAGCGAGGAGCCGTACTAGGGACGGTCTTGGTTTTAACTACCCTGCCGTTATGCTGCCGAAATTTTCTGAAATATACATGTGTTAGAATAATTTTCATTCGTTGAAATAAATTACATATGTTGAAAAAAATATTCATGTGTTGAGTTGCAATTCATTCGTTGAATCAAAATTCATGTGTTGAATATTATTTGAATTTAAACAAATAGCTTTAGCGATAAAAATCACATTTTTATATATATACAAACTATAGTGAATATTCATGTGTTGAGTTGAAATTCATTCGTTGAATCAAAACTCATGTGTTGAATATTATTTGAATTTAAACAAATAGCTTTAGCGATAAAAATCACATTTTTATATATATACAAACTATAGCGAATATTCATGTGTTGAGTTGAAATTCATTCGTTGAATCAAAATTCATGTGTTGATGAAATTCATTCGTTGAATCAAAATTCATGTGTTGAATATTATTTGAATTTAAACAAATAGCTTTAGCGATAAAAATCACATTTTTATATAAATACAAACTATAGCGAATATTCATGTGTTGAGTTGAAATTCATTCGTTGAATCAAAACTCATGTGTTGAATATTATTTGAATTTAAACAAATAGCTTTAGCGATAAAAATCACATTTTTATATATATACAAACTATAGCGAATATTCATGTGTTGAGTTGAAATTCATTCGTTGAATCAAAATTCATGTGTTGAATATTATTTGAATTTAAACAAATAGCTTTAGCGATAAAAATCACATTTTTATATATATACAAACTATAGCGAATATTCTTGTGTTGAGTTGAAATTCATTCGTTGAATCAAAACTCATGTGTTGAATATTATTTGAATTTAAACAAATAGCTTTAGCGATAAAAATCACATTTTTATATATATACAAACTATATAGAATATTCATGTGTTGAATTGAAATTCGTTCGTCGAGTTGAAATTCATGTGTTGAATGTTATTGTATTTTAAAATAAAATGAATCGACAATAAAAACTACATTTTTATTGTGAATATGAAGTGTTAAAAACATTCACGTGTTGAATAAATATTTTTGTTGATAAATATATTTCTTTTATCATGTATACGCTTTGATAAAAATACACACGTGTTGAAATAAATAATAGTTGGCTAGAAATATTATTATTGGCTTTGTTCTGCATATATATACATTTGTTGAATAGGAAAAATGGATTAGCTGTAGAGTAAAGAAATTATTTGCGTGCCCGACAAATAGGTAAGCCTTGATGAGTTGGATGCGCAATTTTATTTTTATATCAACTCCTGTGAATGCCATTGGATGCGGAGTGCTGGTTATTCTGTGTGAAATTATAAATATCGCCATAGGATAGTAACAATTAATTTTGAACTACACTACATGGCATACTTCTTGACGATAGGCATACTTCATCATATTCCACATAAGCAATTGGAGCTTGTGTGACGAGGTGGAAGATTTACCATACGAGCAAGAGGCTTGTATGGCGATGACTATATACTACAGGTTGAACTGATGACTGATATGGACTATATAAAATATAACGATAAATCGCCAGATTAATAAAAACCCCACACGGGTCTGGAGTTGACAATAATCACGTCTCTCTAGTTATTAGATACGGCACATGGACTATTTATTTCCACACGGAAACGGGGGTGACGAGAATTTATTCTCTGGAGTGATTATCTATACATGCTCCCCCGTAAACACCAGAATATATCACTATAAATATGTGGATGCTTTTTAGGATTTATTGGGTACCTAACACGGCCCAATAAATTTCCAAATCCCTCCCCGTACAAAGGAGGTTATGGCTAAATTTTTCGAAATATTAAGGCGGTAGTGAAATATTTGAAGTAAAAACGAAGTTGAAAATATAGAATGAACTATAGTTGGAATTATAGAATGAACTATATTTATATATATATATATATATATATAATTAAAAGGGAATGGAAGCCGTGCAATTCGTGTTTCGGAATCGTAATTTGAAACGATTAGTACGAGAAATCCGACCATCGGATTTTCCCGAAACCGCAACGGCTGGGTTCGCCTTGGAAATATCTTCCCAACGGCACCAACCTTGTAAAAATCCAACGGTTGGATTGTCCGGAATGTTTAATTCAAATCTGAAGAAAAACAGCGCCAGAATCGTTTATATTTATATATAAATATAAATATAATTAAATTAAATCGAATAACGACGCTGCAGTTCGAATTTTGAAACCGTAACTTCAAACGACTAGTGTGGAAGATCCGACCGTCGGATTCTCACGAAACTGGAACCGTTGGGTTCGCTTTGGGAATATCTTCCCACTGATATAGACTTTGTAGAAATCCAACGGTTAGATTTTCCGATACGTGTAAACCAAATTAGGGGAAAAACAGCGCCAGTGCCACGGCACGACCTGAAACGTCGTTTAATTAAATATGGCCATTTTTAAATAAATAAAAATGGCGAAAAATCGTTATAAAATATTATAAGCCACATAGATTGGAAATAAACTAATTTGGCTTGAATTGTTTGATATTTGATGGTTGTATGTGTTTGACACGAAAATAACACTAAAGAACTGAAAGATGGATGTCGAATAATATAACCATGGAAAGAATCGATTTAAATTCTAATTACGTGAATTATTTGAAAAGGCCGAGCTAACCCTCATTTCAAATAATTTATCGAGCGATTCGAATTGGAAAATGCAAAGACGATTCAAGACCGACGATCTTCGTATCGGTTGGATGGGCGCTGCCGAGGTTCCTGATCGGAGTAGCTACCGGAAAGGGACGGAAGTAGTAGCCGTTTGAACGTATGTGTTGATTGTACGGATATACGAGGAATTTGACGCCTCCGGTTTCGTTTAGACCCAGAACGTACTTGTAAATGGACTGTGTGTCTGACATTGGATTTTGTTCTATACTGATTGATCTCTGTTAAATATATATCTGTTTGGAGGCGGAGAATTTATTCTTTTGCTTAACGCCCTTCTCTGAGACGTACGAGCTCAGAGGTTATATATCGATGGAAATCAATCGTATGGAGTGGACTGCCTATGTGGCATGCCAAGATGCTGTGATCAAGGCTTCTATTGCAAAGCAAAGTCTTGTGGATGATGATCAAAGCACGGTCTACGTGGCCTAGCTTTGTGTATTTCGTGGATTCCGAGCCCCATACCTCGGTATGAGTCAAAAACGGGATACGGACCACTGGGAGAGCACGACGTTTCTTTCTAGCTATGGTGGTGTTAGTGACTTACCAGCCCTGACATTTATATCTATTTTTCACCTATGTGGTTGTTGGAATGCGAGGCGCCTCGATTATAGGTCTGTAAGGACCGGGAAACATGTGCTTAGGAATTGCCAATCCTCAAACTTAAGAGAGGACCGGCCCAGCCGATCCAGGGTTGCCCAGAGTGCGTAGTCCTGAGGCATTTGCTAGAATATCTCGAAGCGGAGAGGAGCTTGCCCCTTGCCTCGACTCATGACGAAAATCCAATTTCCATTACGAAATAACAGACTCGATTGTAGAACTAGTATGGCGACATAGTAGATGGTAGCTATGCCGCCTATGATTGATATTTATGATGCTATTCACTTTTGAAACATATATGCACTAGTAATAATATCAATTGATTTTGCTTTACACGTATCAGGCATATTTGGCCATTATAAGGTAAAACTCTATCCTTCGGCTTGCGTTGCATTGTATGATGGGACCTGAGTCTTATAATGGCTTTATTCTTTTTAAAAAGCATTGCGTTGTTTTAAAAGAATTTACTTTGTTTTAAATGCACTAGCAATCACTGGAGTAAACCCGTTCCGCGAAAGTGGCGTGGTCCTATGATTTGCTTATTACTGTTGTTTAACTGTTAACTAGATTCCTCATACCAGTCCCCATGACTGACTCGTTGTTTGTTTCACTTTGCAAACGCGGGTGCCCTTATTTTCACACGGGCAGCCTAGTTCACCGGTGATAGGTTGTTTTTGGCTCTGCACTGTTGCATAGAGTGCATTTTGGCTCATGGCGAGGCTGACTCCACGGAGATGACTTTGACATTTTCCGCCATTATTGTACTTATATTATGATTCCACCACAGGCGATGCAGACTGATTTACTTTCAGTACTTATTATCGTATGTCTATGTACCGCCTTCGGCGATGTAGACTGATACCCTTATTATGTCTCACTGCATGTATGTATTCCTCCTCTGGCGATGATGACTGATCACTTCCCTTTTACTTACTAAGTTATATCCTACGCTGTGATATTCTGATATTGTTACATGTTGTGATTCCGTTGTCATATCCATGTAGAATTATTCTAATTATTGTTTTGGCTATTATCTGTACTCTGCTATGATGATTAATGTGTTATATTCCAATGATTATCCTTAATACCGCCCCTCGGATTTTGGGATCGTCACATCATCTATCTTTAATTCATGAAAACCTCTTGGCGGCACTTTCATCGCAACATACCAATTCAAAGAATCATTTTCTCTTGAGTAAAAAATTTGTTTCTCCTGAGATGCGAGAATATAAGGGTCTTTTGAAAAAGAAACTTGCCTTTGATGCAAATTAACAAGAGTAAATCCATGTTAAACTTGTGTCCCGTTTCCTATATTTGCCAATGACACTTGAAAAATAGGAATATAAAAAATATTATAATCCCATAAAAATATATTAATCAATATTCCATAGTAATTGACCACATCAACCACTTGAGAATTGTCTTTTACACTCGCTCTACACGTGGTGGTCGCATCATAGGTCACTCCACTATTCCGAGTTTCTCTAACAACATCTTTTATATGGAATCTTGTCCATTAATTATAAATCCTTTGCAGGACAACGCAATATTTTTAGGGCTATAAGCATTCCATTTTAACATTTACCATGATCTTTTGAGTCGATAGAAATCTAAAAAAAGAAAAAGTAAGTATTTCAAAATAGTATTTATAAATCATATAGGAAAATGTTGAATTTTTTGTAACAGACTTTTTTTAATCCAACTAGCAAAATTGTATCCATGATATTTCCAAAGTAATGTCGCATTTCTTTCTAATCGCTTGTTGAATTTTGCAACTCTTCCAAATTCAAACTAGTATAATAAAAGTAATGTCAAGTTGTAACAGCAAACTTAACTACAAAAAATCAATAAAAACATAACATGATATTAAATTACTCCAAAAGCGGTTCCACTAAGGCCATATTCATTAACACCACTAAGTAAGCAATTTCTTTTTCCTTAGCAGACAATGTAACTTGTTCGGACATTGAAATTGGACGTCCTTCAAGTATTGCAATATCTTTATACTCTTCATTTCGATTTTTTTTCCAAGTTTGTCAATTTAGAATTTCATTAAAAAATCTCATGCATTCATCTGTCAGATAGGATTCCGCAATGCATCCCTCTGGTCCCGCATAATTCCTTATGTAATCTTTAAGCATTTTCAAAAACCTTTCAAAGGGATACATCCAACGAAAATGAACAGGTACACACAACCGAGCTTCCCTCCTAAGATGAATCGTCAAGTCTATCATAATATCGAAATATGAAGGTGGAAAATATCTTTCAAGTTCACACAATATTTTAACGATCTCTTCGTCAAGTTGTTGCAATTTTTCTCTATCAAGAACACATTGACATATTTTATTGAAGAATGAACATAGACGAATAATTAATTTTCAGGGTTTATGGGAAACAAACCTCGTAGTGCAACCGACAATAATTGTTGCATCAAAACATGATAATCATGAGACTTCAAAATCACTAATTTTACAATCCACCAATGATATGCATCTTTTAAAATTTAAGCAATAACCATCAGGACCTTTAAAATCATAAAGCCTTTTGCAAAACTTTTTTTTCAATTTTGATAATGTATACGGAGCTGGTGGAAGATATGTTTTGGTCCCACGAGGTTGTGCATAAAGGCTATATCGAATTCCCCAGTCCTGTAGATCATGTCTACAATTAATACCATCCTTTGATTTATTGTCATGCAACATTGTACTAAGTGTGCTTTTACAAACATTTTTCTCAATGTGCATTACGTCTAAAGTATGACATAATGGAAGTGCCTATAATAAGAAAAAGTTAAGCTTTAGAATTTCCCCCTACATTTTGCTTGTAATAGGCCAATAAAGAAAACGAAATATAAATGCTAAACTCCCAATATGGCAAGTTAAAAAAGATTGATCTATTTTTCCACCTTAATAGCTCTTTTTTAATAGGATCGTTATCTTCTTCATCATCTTCATCGCCGTTGTTAATCTTTCTTTTTTTACCTTTGTGCTTATTTTTCTTTTCGGTGCCTTTTTCAAAATCATTTGGAAAGTCTTTCAAACTTAAAGAGATATCTTTGTCGGTTAGAATTCTAGGCTTTTTCCCATCCTCCACGGTGTTGTCAAACCATGCCTTTTTTTCTTAACGAATTTGTAGCAGATAAAAATCTTCTATGACCAATATAAATAGTCTTTCGACTATGTTTCAGCCACCGATGATAAGTGTTGAATCCACATGATGGACACGCTATTTAACCCTTTACACGACATCTAGCAAGATTTCCATAAGCTGGAAAATCATTTATCGTCCACAATAAAATAGCTTTCAAGTTAAAAAAGTGTCTTACTTAGTGCATCAAATGTCTCTTCTCCATTAATCCACAAGTAATGCAAGTTTTCTACTAATGGTGCCAGATATACATCAATATCATTTCTTGGTTGTTTTGGACCTGAAATTAGAAGTGTTAACATGATATTTTCCTTCTTCATGCACAACATAGGCGACAAATTATAAGTCATAAGAACTACTGCCAACAACTATACTTGGAACTTAACATAGAAAATGGATTAAAGCCATCTGTAGCACGACTAAATTTAACATTACGTGGATCGGCTGAAAGTGTTTTCCAATTTTCATCAATCATGATCCATGTTACAGAATCTACAGGATGTCGCATCTTTGCATCACTACTTTTATTTTTGAAATGCTACCTTAATTCTTCTGCCATTTTTTTAAGATTTAAACATTCTTCTCATCTTGGAATTATCGGAAAGTATCTCAACACCTTAACCGGGATACCTTGCATAATCTCCTCTGTATCTCGACTAATCTTCCATCGTGAAGAACCACATTTCGGACAGCTATTTAAATTTTTATTCTCTTTACGAAAAGAGAATAATCGTTTTCACAAGCATGAATCTTTTCAAATCCCTTATCAAATAGTTTCAGAAACTTTTTTACTTCACATAAAGCCTTGGATAATACGTTATTCTTTGGCAAAAACATATACTGGACATTAAGAAGTTTATCAAAACCAGTATTAGATAATCCGGTATCCCATTTAAAATTATACAAAGTAGTAATGGCAGATAATTTTGTATGGCCTGCGTAACCAGTATACAATAGGGTTTCAGCGTCTTCCAAACTTTTATATAAATCATCACGCCGCTTTTGTGCACCGTCCTTATCTTTGTCATCATTAGAAAAAGTATGATTGATATAGTCTTCATCTTCATAGTGAATTGCTTTGAGTAAGTCATACATCTCACCCATTTTAACTGATTTTTCAATAGTCACTTGCTCGCCATGATTATACTACATACCACATTCATACTTAGGATCCATTTCCCTTATAATCAGGTGCTTAACAACGGTGACTCCTTTGTGACGACTAAGATTACAAGAATCTATACAAGGATACAAAATCTTTTCCTCATCTCCTAAATTTTTTTTGGCATCAAGCACAAATTTTCGAACACCTAGGCCATACTCTCTACTTGTTCTATAGATAAAATTAAAAACAATTGTTCCTTTATATTATCAGAATTCAGAGTATGTCAAATCGAAAGTTTAATACAAATTAGCAACCAATACCTACGTTTACGCAACCAATATTTGAGCATCATCATATACAATGTGTATGAAATCAAGTATCCGAAATACAAATAGCAAAAAAGTTCTAAATAAATGGTTAATCACAGCTCATGTGCATAACTCCCTAGTTGCAATTCACATATACTCAAATCATTACTTGTTGTTGCTCTTTCCCTCTGGACACAAGCAATTTTCAACCAGCGATATAAGTACACAAGCAGGTCAATATGTACACAAGCAGCTATATATGTCATAGCATTTTTATACAAGATATATACGTACACAACCAGGTATATATGTATAGAAGCAGGTATATATGTCACAACAATTTTCAACCAGCTATATATGTACACAACAATTTTCAACCAGGAAGGCTGTTGCTTCAAATATGTGAAAGAAAGCACACAAAAAACATATTGAGGTATCTATTCTTGATTTTCTTTAAGTTGCTCGATGTATACTATAGATTTCACTAATAATTGTAAATCGGTCAAACTAAATGTACAGGAACTAAGTAATTAAATCAATCAAATCGAAAGACAAACAATTAAATCAGTCGATAACTAAATCGATCGAACTATATATACATCAAACAATTTATAACTAAATCGATCGAAGTACCTGAACAAGAGGAACTAGGGAAGGGAAATAAGGAACGATGAAATGATAAAATTGGGTTTTACTGCAAGATGGAATCGAACACGGGAAATGAAATCGAAAGAGGGAAATGAAACTGGAGGAAGAGGGAAAGTAAATTTTTTAAGCAGAGGGAAATGAAAGTGGAGGCGGGATGTTAGCCGTGCGTATTGATTAGGGTAAATATTTTATCACACGTGTTGTATTAGCGTTTCAGCCAGTGTTGAAATCAACGGAAGCATTTCATTGAGTAGTGAATTTAAGGGGACCAAAATTTGATAGCATTTGCACCCAAAACTCTGTCTTGGATTGCAGTTGAAAGTGGTTTTTCTTATAGTGATCATCTTTTAGCTTCCAAGTTCCTTCTAATTCATCATTCAGTTGCAAGATAAACTCCCATGTTAACTCATCAGCTTCTCCATACTCTCATTTATCCCCTCCAAATCACGTCAAACTGCCACCTCCTTTTAATAATGCCAATGACCCTTCATCGTGTCATGCTACAAAATCTATTCCCAATGAATATTCCAGTGATAAGGGTTCCCCTCTTGCGTTTGATAAAACTCATGAAAGTGACTTGTCTACTTCCAAATCTGAATTTGTAGTTAAATCAAAAAAGGGATGGAAAAATAAGGAAAAAAAGAACTCAATAGATGCAGATGATATTGATGACGGTATTGGGTTCAAGCGATATGATGTTATGCCTTTGAGCTGTCAAAAATTTTCATCCAAAAGGCATACAAGGAAACATCATGCCCCTTTAATAGATCCTCTTTTGTTTAAATGATGATGCACAATATTGCATTCTTGAATGTTAAAGGATTAAAATTTCCCTCTAAGCAAAGTGAAGACAAAGTTCTGAATAAAGAAACGTGTTAACACCAAAATTCGCGTTCGCTAAATATAAAGAAGCAGATGCTCCAATATCAGAAAGTATAAAAGGAAAATCCTTGGGTATAGCCATGTCGTCTCTAAAAGAAGAAAATAAGTTTTTTCTTCTCTTATAACTTTTAATTGGTGAGAGTTTCAGACATTAAACCACTTCCATTGGATGTGGTTGATGGTTTCCCATTCCGCAGAGAGGCCACATTAAACAAAAGGATGTATCATATGAGAATAATAGCTAAAGAAAGAAAGCCGGAGAAAATTGGAGACAGCCAGAGAAAGCTGGAGATAGGCAGAGAAAGCCGGAGATAGGCAGAGAAAGCCGAAGACAGCCAGAGACAGATAAAGAAAGATGGAGACAACCGGTGCCTCTGGATACATCCAGAGAAAGTTGGAGGCAGCACGAGAGTGATGGAACCGACATCATGGTGTAGGAATCGACAACATGGTGTAGGACTCGATATCATGGTGTAGAATCTGAAACTAACATAGTCTAGGAAGATGGAGAAAGATAGAAAAAACCAAACCGAGACTAGAATGGTCTAGGAAGATGGAAAAAGCGAGAAAAAGACCAAATAGAGACTAGTATGGTCTAGGAAGTTGGGGGAAGCCAAAAAAGATAAAACCTAGACCAGAATGGTCTAGGAAGCTGAAGAAAGCTAGAAAAATACAAAACCGAGACCAGAACAGTCTAGGAAGATGGAGAAATCCAGAAAAAGACAAAACCGAGACCAGAATGGTCTAGAAAGCATGAGAAAGGCAGAAAAAGACAAAAATAAAAGAAAAAGGGTGGCACCAAAAAAGTGGCAAAAAAGGGTGGTAAAAAGAAGCAGAAAAAGGGGACCCAAAACCTCTGTAAATAAGACCCCAATGGTCAGATTTTTGGGATCGATCGTTTATTCCACAACCTTGTACTCATTTCTAAGAGAGCAAACCCTAATTTGCAAGTTAAATTGGGGATTTCTTATGTAACCTCTCCATGAATAAAATCATCGGAGCCCTTAAAGTGGATGTAGGTTCGATCCGAACTGAACTGATATAAATTGTTGTGCTCTCTACTATTTTGCTATTATATTGTGTGTTGTGGTGCTTATGTGTACCTACGCTCTTCAGCCCAACCTTTCAAACAATTACCTAAACGCCCTTAATGCGTACTTTAGTGCCCATTAATGATGATTGTTGTAACCCTATACTAGGGTAACTGTTGATCCTAAAGTCTCATATGTGTCATACTCACCTCTTGAAGGAAGAGTAACTAATCCTTGAACTAGGGGTCTTGATACCTAAGGAGAGGTGAATTCAATCAAGCTTAAAAGGATTTGATTACCAGAATATCCTTCTATAAGCCGTTTAGCTTTCTAACTTGCTTTGCGCTTAGGGAACCCTTATCCCAAGGTAACTGTTGGTTGTTGAATCTCGCAAGCGTGATACTCACCCCTTGAGGGAAGAGTAACTATTCTTTGGGCTTAAAACCTTGATATCTAGGAAACGTGAGCTAACTCAAACTTGTGGGAATTGAATAATCCCATTCTATCCTTAGGTCCACTTCCTTAGATCTATCTCCAGTGTTGACGAAAAATATCGTTAACATTTTGGCACTAGAAGGTAGGCTTCCTCTGTCCCTATTCCTACCTCTAAAATTTCGGATAATTTACCACACTTCTAACTGTGTTGTTCTGTCTCAGGTTTGACTAAGCTTTGAAGAAGCAAGATTATAGATAAAGAGTCTCAACAAGGGGCTTCTGAATACCGAGTTACTACTTCAATCCTTATTGATCTAAGCTAGGATAGAATAACCTTGAACCTCCATCCTTATTGTGAACCTTCCGTACTTATCTTAAACCTTTCAACCTTATTTCACATTCCATCATAACAAGATACTTCGAAAATCAGTTAAAGGATGATTCAATTGGGAAGGAGTGATAAAGAAGGATCAAACACGTCATCCATCCCATAAAACAACATCAACTTAGCAAAGCTTAAAACTGGAGGATGTTCAACCTTAATGGAAAAAGCAAGTAATGAATTGGAACTACTACACTTGGCTATGCAGATTGATGCAACTAGAGAATTCATTGAAGAAGACTAGGCCCGAAGGTCTTCTAAAGAAGAACCCTATGAAGCAAAATCAAGAATAATATCACCTTAAAAGCTTCCTGACCAATGTGAGTCTTCATTAAGTCTACAAGATAGTCCAATTTTGCTGAGAACAACCAAGCATCAAAAGAGATGGTCAGTCAATAAGAAAACGAACGCCTAACATGGATAGAAGATAGGAAGTTGCAGGGAATCCCTTTCCCCAAAGAGATAATGATGGTAAAGGTTCCATCTAATATAAAAGAGTACAAACTCAGATATAATGGGACTTCAGACCCTGAAGATTACCTTGCTATGTTCGAGAATTACGTGGATACATATAATGCGTCTGAAGCCCTCTGATGTAAGGTCTTCCAAACAACTCTTCGTTGTATAGCTCTTAAATGGTGCAAGCATTATCATGGCCCGGTCATCACAACTTGGAAGCAATTGTCCACCGCATTTAGCAGACAGTTCCACATGCAAAAGGAATAGACAAATAGCATTAATGATTTAGCTAGAATCAAACAAAGACTAGGGGTATCACTTAGCCGCTATCTAAAGAGGTTTCATGATAAGTCTCTCAAAGTGAAAGGGGCCACAGATAGGGGGAAGCTAAGAGTTGTGCAATCACGGTTGCTTGTGCCATCCTCCTTTTGGAAGGAGCTCATCCTAAATGAATGTGAAATCTTATATAATTTGTATTCCAGAGCTAATAAACTCATTCTTATGGAAGACATACTTAACGCAAGGAGAAGCTTGAAGCAAGAACAAAAGGAAGAAGGGCTTGGCTCCAATACCCTTGCAGAAGGTCCTACAAAATCAAACAAAAGGAAACATTATTGCTCTTATCACAAGACAGAAGGACACAAAACCAGACATTGTCAGAGTTTCATAAAAAGAAGTCAATCCAAAAATAAAAGGAACCTAGTTTGAGAAATTTGAAGTAAGACTAGTGGGAAGCTGTTTAGAGACAACGCAACATTGGAATGAGAACTTAACAATCATTCATCCGTCTCAAATACTTACTTTCATTAGTCATTTCACTTTATATATTGATTGTAATCAAACAACTATTAATATAAGTTCGAATGCCTTTACAGGTAAAAACCAAAACATGTCCAAGCTTATATATACAACAAGAGCTCAGAGGGAGCACCTAAAGCACGCCTAACCACTGCCTATGACTCGTCCCGCCTAAGGGAATGAAAACTCAAAAGGGAGAACTTAAGGAACACAATGCAGGAATAAATGCATGACAAAGTTATCAATCAATGACAAGCATCGGTGGAAGTTGTTCAAATAAACATGAAACAAGGGAATGATTAAGCACCCATCATAGCTCAGCTTAAATAAGATTCTTCTAAATCGTGTCTCCACTGTTTCAGAATTTCATGAACTTTTTCAAACATGTTTCATTGACACACTTAAATGCTTCTATGAAAGGTGTGGAACCTACCCTTGATAAATGATATCAATAAAGCCTTCAGAAGTTAAGGGTAAACCAATAGAGATTTTAGAAGAAAAGTCACAACAAACAAAGTTTCCACGGGGAGAAACTACATCAACAAAGCTTCCACGAGGAGAAGCTACATCAATAAATCTTTTAGACAGAGGAGCTACAACAAACTAAGCCTCCAAAAGAGGGCAGCAAACAAAGTTTCCAAAGGGAGAAACAATAATAATCACGACCTTCAAAAGAGGAGCGACAAACAATGCTTCCAGAGAGAGAAGCAACAACTAACACAACCTCCCAGAAGAGGAGCGTCAAACAACGCTTCCAGAATAGGAGCAGCAAATAAAGCTCCGAAGAATAGAAGCCACAAAGTTAAATATTTACCTAGCGGAGTTGCCTCCTAAGTGGGGCTAACAAACAAAATTACGTCTCCACCTAGTAGAGTTACATCCTAAGTGGAGCTAACAAACAATGTTACAACTCCATCTTGTGGAGTTGCCTCCTAAGTAAGGCTAACACCCCTACAAATTATAGTAACCCTAAGTGGGGATAGTACTGCCTACATCTTCCCATATAAAGTGACCAGCGTCACACTTTTAAAGAGTAATCATTCATCTGCATATCAATTAGGTTAGGAGTAAGACTAGACATTAGATACCCAATGGCTAGAAAGCTGAACAGAACTTCCGCTAAACTATTAATCAACACAGGATAGCATTAATTTATTCTGAAAGCAGTCCTCTATATATACGCCCGAAAATTATTCTTCGAGATATTTAAGACTCTATTTCCCACATGCTTTCTCTTTCGGGCTTCTGAGAAACCCACCAATAATTCATAATTGCTTGATCACTTTCAATGATGTTTGAGTTGATTAACATTGTTTGCATGAATAACCTTCGGATGGTGTTTAATGATCCTATTGGATGATTTTAAATAATGTTCGATAATTCTCTTGTTCTTTTATTAAGGTGATTTGTTTAACCATGAAGTTTCTCCATAACTCCCAATAATGGTGTGATTTGTTAATGCAATTTCTAGCTTTTTGCTTACCCGAGTGTGAGTCTCGGGGTTTTTATATGATTTCTGGCTTTCTGCCTACCCAAGTGTGAGTCTCGACATTTCTATATGATTTTTAGCTTTCTGCTTACCCGAGTATGAGTCTCAGGGTTTTTGTATGATTTCTGGCTTTCTGCATACCCGAGTATGAATCTCGGCTTTTCTATATGATTTTTAGCATTCTTCTTACCATAGTGTGAGTCTCAAGATTTTTATATGATTTCTGGCTTTATGCTTACCCGAGTATGAGTCTCGGCATTTGTATGTGATTTTTAGCTTTCTGCTTACCCGACTGTGAGTCTCTGGGTTTTTATGTGATTTCTGGCTTTCTGCTTACTTGGGTATGAGTCTCGGCGTCTATATGATTTTTAGCTTTCTGCTTACCCGAGTGTGAGTCTCGGGGTTTTTATATGATTTCTGGCTTTCTACTTACCCGAGTATGAGTCTCAGTGTTTCTATATGATTTTTAGCTTTCTGCTTACCTGAGTGTGAGTCTCATGATTTTTATATGATTTCAGGATTTTTTGCTTACCCAATAGTGGGTCTCGGTGTTTCTATATGATTTTTGATTTCTATTAGCCTAAGTATTAATCTCAGGGCCCCTATATGATTTCTAATTCCAATTTTCCAAGTACGTATCTTGGATATATGCTACTTTCATGTAAGGATTTTGAAATTTTCTATCTTAACCAAGTATAACTCTTGGGATTCCTATTAGGGTTTTCAAATTTCAGTTACATAAGTTCAAGTTTTAATCCTGCAGCTACTCCTTTGCTATTTCTAGCTGGTATTCTAATCTTATCATATCTTCAGAAAATAAATCTTTAGATCTGCATTGTTCTAACAAGAAAGTTTAGTTAAGAATCCCCTATTTTCATTTTGAAAAATAATATTTAAATTCCTTTTTAATGTGAAGTTCGGACGTACTATCTTTGTTATGAAGTAAAGACATTTTGATTAGCATCCAGACCAACCTTTTTTTTAGGCATCTCATTTGAAGTCTGCAACAGCTGTTGTGATCTCGCGACACCTCATGATAGGGAAGTTTCCTATACTTATGACATGTCTACTTTTAACATTCATTACTATGAATCCTACCCAAAAGGTTATATTTGGGACATTATAAGTGAAATACCACACACTATGCAAGTCATGTTACTTTTATTAACACATTATGTTCGTCAACGATGAACCTCTAATTGCAAATACCCAAATGTAAATTTTGGATTTGTTATATCATACTTTCAAGAATGAATTCTTGATAATTGGATGTCTAAGTAGCAATAATGAAATGCCCATCCAACACTGCTAGAAGAATGTTAAGCTTTAAATTATAAGATCCAGCATGAATACATGTTTGAATTTGCACACTAAGTCCACAAAACATTCATAACTTGGAATTCATGTTCAAGCCCAATTTGATTAAGGAAAGTTTATGCTTCCCCTTGCATCATTACTCTTGGTTGTACGAAACTAATACCGAAATTTTTTATTATGATTCTTGAGTGACAAGCAGGCTGTGTAGGAGCCTCCGGATTTTTTCCTAAAGAACAAAAACTTCTTTATACTAGGGGGCTAACTATTAACACCAAAATTCGCACAGGCCAAATATAAAGAAGCAAAAGCTCCAATACCAGAAAGTATAAAAGGAAAAGCCTCGGGTATAGCTATGTCGACTCCAAAAGAAGAAAAGAAAACCTTGTTTCTTCTATAACTTTTGTATGGTGAGAGATTCAGATCTGAAACCACTTCCATTGGATTTAGATGATGGTTTCCCATTCCGTAGAGTGGTCACATTAAACAAACGGATGTATCGTTTGAGAATAATGGTTGAAACAAGAAAGCCAGAGAAAGGTGGAGACAGCCAGAGAAAGCTGGAGACAGCCAGAGAAAGCCGGAGAGAGCCAGAGAAAGCCAAAGAAATCTAGAGACAACCTGAGAGAGCTGGAACCGACAACATGGTGTAGGAACCAACAACACGGTATAGAAACTGACAACATGGTGTAGGAACCAACAGCATGGTATAGGAACACAGACCAGAATGGTCTAGGAAGATGAAGAAAGCCAAAAAAAGACAAAACTGAAACCATAATCGTCTAGGAAGCTAGAGAAAGCCGAAAAAAATATAAAACTAAGACCAGAATGGTCTAGGAAGATGGATAAAGCCAGAAAAAGACAAAACCGAGACCAGAATGGTCTAGGAAGCAGGAGAAAGGCAGAAAAGGACAAAAACGAAAGCAAAAGGGTGGTATCAAAAAAGTGGCAGGAAAGGGAGGCAAAAAGAAGCAGCAAAAGAGGGCCTAAAACCTATATAAATAAGACCACATAGGTCACATTTTTGGGATCGATCGTTCATTCCACAACCTTGTACTCATTTCTAAGAGAGCAAACCCTAATTTGCAAATCAAATTAGGGATTTCTTATGTAACCTCCTCCGTGAATAAAATCATCAAAGCCCTTAAAGTGGATGTAGGTTCAATCCGAACCAAACCACTATAAATTGTTGCGTTCTCTACTATTTTGCATGTTATATTGTGTACTGTAGTGCGTATATATCTAAGCTCCTCACCACAACCTTTCCAACAATTACCTAAATGCCCTTAATGCGTACTTTAGTGTCAATTAGTGATGATTGTTGTAACCTTATACTAGGGTAATTGTTGATCCTAAAGTTTCACAGGCATGATATTTACCTCTTGAAGTAAGAGTAATTACTTCTTTAATTTAATCTAGTTGGTCGTTTGACGAAAATCTTGCTTATGCAAGTTTTGGTCGATTGTTAACTATGTGGAATCCACTTTATTTCAACCTTTCTAAATTACAATCCTCTAATCAATTTATCCATTTCAAATGTGTTCATTTTCCATCAAATTCCATCTTCTATATGATATATGTCTATGCTTAGAATGAAGTTTCTTTGAGGTAGATTTTTCTTAACAACTTGAACATCATTCTTTCACTTCCTAACCCATGGTTAATAGGGGTGATTTCAATTGCTTGTTCTCTGCTCATCAAATGTTGGGAGTTTGTGCATTATCAATTAATGGCACCACTCCTATTAATCAAGCTTAATCAAATCAAATCAAATCTCATTTTTCTAAATAACTAAGGTTTTGATTACACTTGGTCAAATAAAAGTCATTCTGGTTAGCAAACTTTGTGTAAACTCGATCATATCTTCGTTAACTCCCAATTCTTGAATACTTGGCCTAAGTCTTTCTATCATGTTCTACCTTGTTAATCCCTACAAATCCATACGCATATTCGGTAAAGGATACAAGGGGGATATCACCAGGATCAGTCGTCCACGATGCAACCGCACATTTCGAACCTAAGGCAGGTCAAGTCAACTAGTGTGACCAAATACAACGGCATAACATATTATGAGAAGCGCGACCCGCTAAAGATAAACGTCGTAGATCCTGAGAACCGCTCGAACAGCGAAGTAAAGCAAGTCGCCCATTCAACATAAGCAGGAGCGACCTCATAACATAGCCATATAGTTAAACAGCGCCATGCAAAGGCAGCAAGAGGACGAGCGCCCTTGGACCAAGAAGGATGGTCGCGCAAGGAACAAAAGAGAATAAACTCCAGACCTGCATTCCGCTCTCACAAAATCTCCCAAAGCACTCACAGGATGGTCGCTTACATCTTACCCGCTCATCTATTCAAGATACTCGTTCCAACGAGCCTTCCGCACATGATAACTGGATACAGCTACGGACAGCTGGCTACAGCTAGCCGGTGGCATAATTGTAATTAATAGAATGAACGATCCACAGCCAGGATAAACGGATTCCAGATCATTCACCAAGGGAAGTTCACCTATAAATACACCATGGCTACTAACATAAAAGGGGAACGGCTAAAAAAAAGGACGAAGGACTACTGAATTTGGTCCTCAACCTCAGATTCAGCCATGGCGTCAAGGACAATCTTACGATGAGAGAAAAGGAAAACATCCCTCTTCTCAATCATCCATTCATCCTTCTTCTCCTTAAATTCTACTACTCTCTTGTATAATTCCTCAGATTGAAATATACAAACGAGGGTATATTGAGTGGATATAGAAATGTATGAAAAGAGAGAGTGGATGTACTTTGTAATTCTCATTATAAGGCAGGAAATCACCTTCATAGTGGACGTAGGCCTCGTTAACGGCTGAACCACTTTAAATCTCGTCTCTACTTTACTTTTCTCGTGCTTTTCACTTTTTATTGCTGATTAAAGATGGTTCCATTTATTTCTTACCAAATTGGTGAAGTACAGTTTAGTACCTTGGGAGTTTAGACCATTTTTGGTGTAAATATTTTGGCGCCCACCGTGGGGCCGTCTCTGTTTCTCTTCCTATTTAGATCTGACATGATTTCTTGGAAACATTGTACCTGAGATCATGAGCATGCTAAGAGAAATTGGTACGGAAAAAATTGGTGACGTCTCCAGCACTGAACATTGCCTACCATCCGTTCCGGAGAAAAGGAACCGTTACAAGTCGAGGTGGCCATAATCAGAAGGAAGCTGGAAGAAGCAATGACAGAGATAACGAGTCAAATAACTATTGTAGAAAATGCGTTGATAAAGAAGATCGAGTCAATGTTCGTTATCCAGGCCTCTGCCATAGAAGCCGCAGCAGGTGTCACTGACGATCCGTTCGCTCAAACAAGTCGTGCAAGCGAAATGGAATATTCCGCTGAACAAGAAAGTTCCATTCCAGAAGCTTCCTGTCATAATTATGGATCCTGGCAAAGATCTGGCAAGGAGAGAAATGCTCGTTCCGTGGAACGAGATGAAAAGCGAAAGAATATACTAGGTGCAAGAGGCGAAGCCAAGCAGTGCACAAGGAGACCGCGTTTTTTCAAAAAATTTGAGTTTACCCCCCTCAACGACACCATAGAGAATATCTTCAAGGCAATGAAGGACACTATAAAATATCCAATCCCAGAACGGATACAAGTCAAAAATGCTACCATGAAATCTGGAAGGTTCTGTCAATTCCATGACCAACCAGGACACAATACAAATAAATGCTGACATTTGAAGTCGCTAATCGAGAGGCTGGTCAGAAAGAACCATTTACAACAACATGCATGAGCCCACTATCCCATTTCTCTGCAAACAAGGGGCAGCAAACCCTCCGTGGAAAGGGCCTAAAATAGACCGAAACTGATGCGTGACTAAGGATCAGCGATTGTTGCCCTGATCATGGAACTTTGAACTAAAATTCCCGTGATTCTGCCTTATTACTCAGTTTTTCTTTTGTATTCTGTTTGCTTAAGAAGTAGTAGTCGTTCTACTTTGTTTTGCTACTTGCTATATTCATGTTTGGCGATGAATCACTTACAAATTCCATATGCAGAGAAAGTTATCATGTGCTTACTTGAGTACCGTACTCATCAGTGTACACTGAAAACTGATTTTTCAAATGTAGGCATGATAGGAGAAGCTAATCGTACCCATCTTAATTGCAAAGAGAAGGTTCTTAAATCATATCTTGAGCAAGATGATTTGAAAGCATCACGAGAGACATGCAAACCAAATTAGATGTATAGGCACGTCATCTCAACCGGGTCTGATGTCTAAAGACATACAACAAGCCAAAAGGCAGAACTTCCTTAAGCAAGCATTTGCTGGAAGAGAGATGGTAAAAATGTCCCATGGATAAAATTGCTAAGCCCACTGAAGAAGCACCTTCTTAGGTGACCTTCCTAGGTGTTGGACACAAGTTTTCCAACTTGAGGAAAAAAACTCAATGAGGTAAACCAATGTCTGTGTCCTAAAGCAAGCCAAAAAGTCGAAAAAACCGACATGTCCCGAAACGGAAAAAATTGCCAATCATGGGGGGTGCCTTGTTAGGTGAAGGGCATGAAGTTTATCTCTTTGAGTCAAGGCTCGATGAGATAAATTAGTGTTCGCTCCTCAGGATGAAGCATAAAATGGGGAAGGATTAAACATGCTGGAAAAACCAGCGCAAAAACAGAAACCCGACCGAAAGGAGGTGGCCATTCTTGTTCTTTGTTGTTAACCAAGTCAAACAAAGCCAAGGATGGATTACAACAGCAGAAATCCTAGCCGAAAGGGGTTTCCGGAAATCCTAGCCATATGGGGGTATCCAACAAGGTCTTTCAGTCCTAGAAAAATCAGGACTAACAAGGATGAACTTGGGTCGAAATTGATACCCAAGACCTACCATGGGGGCACCCAAAAGAAAACACATAATAACCACGCGTTGCTTTTAAGAAATCAGGAATTAACCAAATTACGATGTGAAATCAACAGAATCATTGAAATTAAAAAGAGCTTTGGTATGGGGACATCACCATTGTGTAAAAAATCACCAATGCCCAGTCAAAACATACCACGGCCTAGATATAACTTCGTTACGAGAACTATTCGAACGATAAGATTTGCGCGAACAACAAACTAAAAGTACGACAACTTATAAGAATGAAAGTAATAAAACTATGATAGCCCCTAAGCGATACAAACGTAAATCCGCAAATATAAAATATTAAGCGAGGGCCGGCACTCGCATAAACAACTGGTCTAAGTACGTGACAAGTAAAAGAAAATAAACTGAAATCAGACCATAAAGATTGCAAGTGCTATTTTTATACAGGGAAGGATGGACCAATTGTTCTGGCTTTTGCTGATCTAGCTACACAAAAGAGTCGACAAAAGGAAAAAGACGTGTAATCTTCAATTATTAACCAGTTAGCTTTCTTTCGCATTTCAGGGTGGACACAACCTTGGTATTCCAAATATCATCACCCTCTTCCAGATCGGACGCATTTGGTAAAAGTGGGTCATCTGATGAAGGTATGGTGAGAGGATTAATACTAGTGGAGATCAAAACAAAGTCGATGGTAGCAGGCTGGGCAGCAGCGCTGCAAGCAGCTAAAGGAGAGGGCGAAAGCACACCTGATGCAACAGGGTAACAAGCACTAAACTCAGCAATCCCAGGTGAAGAAATAAGAAAATCTAGATCTAGGGCAAATTGGCAGATGTCAATTTTACCTGAATCTGCTGGATATACGAAGTTAGCTCCACGATCGTCTGCGTTTAAAGAAGTGTAGTCGTAACTCACGCATTGTGCCACAACATTTTCTTGATATGAACACTCAATAACAGGTTGAGCTCTAGCAACATCCGCGGTAGAGCGGTCCATTGGGGGAATAAGGGGGCTCGAAGTATCAACCCCAACGGAGTCAGGTGGGGCACAAGGAATCATAGCGTCCGAACGTTCCTTCCTAAGCGATTGAACTCGCTCGTTCATCAAAATCCTCCTACCCTTAACTAGAGCCTCGCGATCTTTCTCTTCTAAAAGATGTTCTTGAAGGAACTCATCATCAACATCGTCAGAATACGAAAGTATTCGCTCCTAAACAAGGGCCAGAGTCTGCAGAAAATCCTTATCCAAGTAACTCAAGCTTCCACGGCTCATGACACTGCCAAAATAGAATTGAAACAGAGTATTGTCAATTCCATTTCCAGCTTCATCAAGATCTTTTTGCAACTTGATCTTATCCTTTTCAAAGGTTCAGAGGGTTTCACTCTGGGAAGCAAGTTAGCCTTCGAGAGCCATGTTTTCCTGTTCTAAAGAAATCAAAGCCTGATTTTCTAAGGCCATATGGGGCTCAGCAAGTTCTCGAGCAGATCGAGCCTCTAAAAGCTGCGCTCGTACACCCTCCAATTCCTTCTTGAGCTCGACATTTCTGGGCTCTAAGCTGTCCACTTTAGCACGACTTCTCCTTGAAGAAGTCATCTAAGATTCTTGGGATTTAATCTGGTGGATCAGGCCAGCTTTGTCGTTTTCCAAGGTTTCGATATGGCCAAGGTGTCGAGCAATCAATCTTTGGAACTCATAACCGAATTTGGCCCAATGCTCTAGTTGCTTATCAACATTTTTCATGACCAGATTCAACTGTGTCTCGAATTGATCCTTAACAACACCAGGTTGATTGTTCACACCACTTTTTATGGCATCCAAATTCTTCGCAGCATTTCGCCTATCATGAGGGTGTAAATCCAGATCGAAATGCATTCCCCTCAAGTTCTAACCACTGAAGCGCTCCTTGAGTGTTGAATTTCCAGGAGGAACCTTATAAGGTGGACGATCACATATTATTTGAATTTGAGTAGGAGTCGGGACAATAGATCTCGCAAAAGACTCAGTCGGTGCAAGCAGCTTATCATGTTCAAGTCCCTCGCGCCTTAAAGAATCAACCATTGAAAGTTCATAAGTATGTCGGACCTGAAAACCAAAGGATAATTGAGGACGCTTTGTATAACAGGAAAGACAAGACTGTAGGAGGCTTCGTGGATCAGTAAGATCAGCTTGTTGGGAGAAACTATCTGACAACGAGCAGTCTGCATTTGCACCTTGGAAATGAACAAAGTATGAGTTCAACAAGCATTCATTGATTGCAAACTAACGGGAAATTATGCCGTAAGTAAAATGGTGTCAAAACCGGTTCTTGGGGAAGCTATGAAAACAGAGGCTTTCTCAGGACACTGAGCAAGCCCTCGCATTCCTCCCATATTAGATACAACGGGGTCAGGCATCACCAATCACCTTGGCTCAAATATTCGGCAGAGTCCAAATCCCCCAGGTCTCCAAATATCCCTGAGGAACCTTCCGCCTGAAAAACAGGACAAGCAGAACTCCCAGCAGTTGTTCCATAAGTTACGTCGACCCCCAAACCATATGTGTTCTCGTCAACTCTCTTATCACCCCCTTCGGTAATCAGCAACGAAGGTGGATCGCTCATATCAAGGATTAAACGTTTCACTTTAAGAGGCTTACCAGCAGGACTTTGGGAGTGAACAAAAGCTTTTCCAAGAGATTGTGTAGGGCAGATTAATTGGTACTTACGGAGGTTTTCCTCTGAAAGCAACACCTCTTTGCTCCTTTCCCTTTTGTCAATAGAAATTAAAGAATTAAGGAGGCCTTGATCCAAAGTAAGTCCCGCAATAGATGGAATCACTACAAAAGTCAGAAAGAAAACAAGATGAGAAAGAGAAAAGGCGTAGGAACTCCAGGAGCAAAGGTATAATTACCTCCTTCGGCCCATCGTCCATGAAATCTACCAAGACACCGGATAAAGAAATATTGATCCGGAAACCCCTTAGCTCCATTCGTCAAACCAGTGATAATTCTATCATGCATACTCTCCATAGAAAAGAAAGAGGGACCGTTTACCTCCCTCCTCCTAAAAGTATATAAAGAGCAAATATCCTCAAATGTGGGTTCCCGCTGTCGGACCTTCATGAAAAGTATGTACAGCCCAAGCAAGATTTTATACCCACTAGGATGCATCTGATATGGGGCAACAGCCAGTTGCCGTAAAATAAACTCTAGATAAGGATTGAAGGGGTGAATCGCCCCGCTGGTCAGAATGTGATAATTGACCGCTACATAACCGGAGGGTGGACAATCTTCCAACTCTCCCTTTCTGGGAAATCTGGTTTCATCTTATGAAAACCCAAAGCAATTGCACATTTGTAAAAACTGATCAAAAGAAAGTGTCGATTTACAGCAGGCGGCCGCCACCCCGTCAAAAAAGCTAGGTTGGGGATGAATCTGACAAACAACCAAACCAGAACCAGTAGCTGGGGCAACCTCACCTGCCCGATCAAAATCCTCTCGTTCCCTAGACATAATGAGTTAACTGGGATTGAGATGAATAGACGGTCAGTCACATGACTGCACATATAAGTATGCTTAAAAAGAAATTACAAACTGAATGGTTAAGGGTCAAAGGAAAAGCAGAACTATCGCCACGATATAAGTATTCCATTGAACAACCGGCTAAGGCATGGCGAATCAGGGGATATCGTCTCTTAGTCATTTTGGTAAATGACTTGCCAACGTAAAAAAGGGCTAAGGTTTTCACCAAAGGATTCTGCCTGAAGTCCAAGCACATACCAAGTCAAATCAACAATATCGCAACCATGTGTCCCACCAAGTCGGTGTTGCCAATTGAGAATCCTCCTTTACAAAGCTAAAATAGTTAGCCCATAATCATAGATAAAAAGAAGAAAAAATCACTTACAAGTGAAATTCAACTCGAAGAAAGGAGCGTTGTAGCCGGAAACAAAGTTGAGAGAAAACGACGACCAGAGGAGGATGGGCAAGACGATCGATCAAGTAAAGAGAATTAAAGCATCAAGAAGCAACAAGAGGTCTTCTACGATGAAATCGCCATTAAAATGAGCATATTGAAGAAATATGAAGGCGAGAAAATGAAGAGACAATACTTAAGAGGACTAGAAGCCCCTTTTTGTGATATAATAGCTCAATTAAGATCTGGTGATCCAGTTTAACGTACCCGGGAAATATCCCGCCAAATGCCCAAAGACAGGCAATTGTCAAAATATCCAAATTTTGAAAATATAAGCTATCTGTGAGGGCGTAGAACGCTGAAACTAATCCATTTAGTACATTCTCACCACGTCAGCTTAGTGCTCAATTATGCAAGAAGTGTCTCATCAAGTCCCAACTGGCATCCCGAAATTCAGTTGTTCACACAGTAATCAAAAAGATACATCGAGCCTCTCGCTCACAGGAAAAGACAATACCAATCAGCGACGATGAAGTAATCTTAATATTTGGCATGACCGGGCCCTCAAAAAGTCAAGACAAACCACCCAACAAATGTGCGATCAAATATGTCGAAGCCAATGATTCCATACAGGAAGAAATCAGGGACATCGAGGGGCAAGTGTTAATCCCTAAAAATCCATACGCACATTGGGTAAATGGTACAAGGCGGTTATCACCAGGATCGGTCGTGCACGATGCAACCGCACATATCGAACTCAAGGCAGGTCAAGTCAACCAGTGTGACCAAAGACAACGGCATAACATATTGTGAGAAGTGCGACCCGATAAAGATAAAGGTCGTAGATCCTGAGAACCTCTCAAACACCGAAGTAAAGCAAGTCGCCCACTCAACATAAGTAGGAGCGACCTCATAATATAGCCATAAAGTTAAACAGCGCCATGCAAAGGCAGCAAGTGGACGAGCGCCCTTGGACCAAGAAGGATGGTCGCGCAAGGAACAAAAGAGAATCAACTCCAGATTCGCATTCCGCTCTCACAAAATTTCCCAAAGCGCTCATAGGATGCTCGCTTACATCTTACCCGCTCAGCTATTCAAGATACTTGTTCCAATGAGCCGTCCGCACATATTAATTGGATACAGCTACGGACAGCTGACTACAGCTAGCTGGTGGCATAGTTGTAATTAACAGAATGAACGATCCACAGCCTGGACAAACGGATTCCAGATCATTCACCAAGGGAAGTTCATCTATAAATACACCATGGCTACCAACATAAAAGGGGAACGGCTAAAAAAAGGATGAAGGACTGCTGAATTTGGTCCTCAACCACAGATTCAGCCATGGCGTCAAGGACAATCTTATGATGAGAGAAAAGGAAGACATCCCTCTTCTCAATCATCCATTCATCCTTCTTCTCCTCAAATTCTAATACTTTCCTGTATAATTCCTCATATTAAAATATATAAACAAGGGTATATTGAGTGGATATAGAAATGTATGAGAAGAGAGTGTAACGACCCGGATTTTGAGCGACTTTGGTTATCGACGTAAGCACGACGTCGATAACCAAAACGTCAAAAAATCCTGGTAGTTAGTGAAAGAAATTAGAGGGTGGGGAAAGATAAGATAGAAAATTAGAATAGAAGAAGAAGAAGAACACGATATCAGAGTAACACGAATCTCACAGCGGAACGAATAAATATATTTCATAACATAACTTTGAAATACAAACTTGGTACTTGAATATACATATCATTATCAAAGTACAGCACTTACAACACAGCGGAAATAAACTATAGCTATATGATCCTGAAGCCTCCTGCTCCAAGCTCTTCCAGTATATCTGTAAATCCCGACTACTTGACTGCCCATACAAATTTAGGGACCCAAGAGTTTAGGGGAAACAACAAAATAAACTCCGGGTCAGTCATGGGACTGGTATGAGTAAAACAGTTTAAAAACAGTTGAACAAGTAAATGATATCTCATAAGACCACGCCTCATAACGGAACGGGTTTTTCCCTTATGAGAATCCAAAATATCTTTATATCAAAAACCTTTTGATATTATAATAATGTCTATCAACCACAGTATATATATAATCATCTAGCAGAAACGCTTTCATCTCACGTTCTACATATATAGTATACAATCAAAGCCGCAAGCACGTATTGGGTAATGGATTTCCAACTATGACAATGTATGGAATCACCTTTCGCTCGTGTACCTCTAGAGAGGAATACACTGGGTTCAACAAGAACATCTTGCAACCCGGCCACACATGACCGACCACTCATTTCGCTTGAGTGTATCGAATGTATATCACCAACAGTTGGGATCAGCAACCGTTTCCCGAATGGGACAGCATCAACAATAGATTTTTAGAAATGAATGAAACTCTAGATCAGGTGATTATACACCCTACTTCGGTGCGACCGACTTAGCCATGTTGCCTGCCCGATTTCTGTCATTTACCGGATGATGAGGCTAGAAGCTACGCTTTATCATCACATCAGATTCACTTCGAATGTCACATCATCAAATCCATCCAATCACCGATTGACGTCCTCAACCATACATTATGCGTTAGCTAAAAGAAGTTTCCTTCTCCGCTTCCACTCTTGGTACAGTTGGAGAAATCAATATATGTGATTGTCTGGAAATACTCTGTCAGACATCCGTCCATACAAGTCATCCAGGAACAGGATGAACCGAAGGCACTACTCTGTAAACAGGATAGCCCTTGCATAACTCCGTCTTCAATTTACTTTGGCATATATGATTCGCAATGCTTATGCCAATACAGAGTGGTTCTTTGGATAATAATCCAACCGGTCTCTCCATATTAACAACGTTAAAATGGTCAGAACTTCGATAGTCTGTGATTTAACTATCGAATAAAAATAGGTGTGCAAACAATGATATTATTTCCAAATGGAAATTATATCGATCAAACATCATTCAACATTCATCTCTTAATTTCATAAATTTACTTATCTCCTGTTTCCCTATATTCAATATTTCTTATTTTCTAAATTTGGAAAATACACGTTATTAACAATGGAAAACATTTCCATTTCTTGTTTTCTTTATTAGAAAACATTTCTGGTTTCTTCTTTGGAAAACATTTCCAAAGCTTCTTCATTGGACTTAGACAGATGTTTAAACAAACCATCGCGATGCCAACTCAAACCATTTCCTTAACTGTCGAACATTAACTATCCCTTAGTTAAAAACGAAGCCAATCAAGTTGGGGTAGAACTACCTCTCAGACCTTAACTGAACAACATTTCTAACCTTGAAATAGACAAAGTTCACTTTATATCCCTTTAACTAACTTCCTTACTTAAACCTCTTCGAATAGCCATATTCGATTGACTCTTATCAATTATCTCTATTGGACTAACCCCTATAAATTAACTCTATTGGACTAACACTATTTGACTAACGCTATTTATTTACTCATTTCACTTAACTCCTATCGAATAAACTATATTCGATAACTCCTTTTACTTTCTATTCGAATAACTATATTCGATTAACTTATTTGCTTTAACTCTAATCGATTAACTAACATCGATTATCTAACATCGATTACCTCCTTTTACTTTAACACTAATCGATTAAACTAACATCGATTATCTCCTTTTCTTTTACTCTAATCGATTAAACTAACATCGATTAACTCTTTTTAACTTTATTCTCTAATCGATTAAACTAACATCGATTAACTCTTTTTAACTTTATTCTCTAATCGATTAACTAACATCGATTAACTCCTTTGACTTTCGTCGAATAAACTATATTCGATTAACTCCTTTTGACTTTCTTCGAATAAACTATATTCGATTAACTTATTTGACTTTAACACTAATCGATTAAACTAACATCGATTAGTTTCTTTTACTTTAACACTAATCGATTAAACTAACATCGATTAGTTCCTTTTACTTTATCACTAATCGATTAACTAACATCGATTAGCTCCTTTTGATAAACTACGTTTTCCGTTACAACTATTTCCTTTTTATAACGTTTACTTACCGTTACAAATATGTCCTATTTATAACTTCTATTTACCGTTACAAATGTTTCCTATTTATAACTTCTATTTACCGTTACAAATGTTTCCTATTTATAACTTCTATTTATTTTCTAAATAAATATTCCTTTTCTATTTCTATTTATTTTCTAAATAAATATTCCTTTTCTATTTCTATTTATTTTCTAAATAAATATTCCTTTTCTATTTCTATTATTTTCTAAATAAATAATCCTTTTCTATTTCTATTTATTTTCTAAATAAATATCCCTTTTATAAAACCGTGTTCATTTTATAAATAATTTCTTTTATAAAATCCTGTGATTTTATAAAATTCCTTTATTTCAATATACATTGAAATACTTCCTTTTTACATCCCAGGGTCTTTTATGATATTTACAATATCGAATAACAATGATCAACATCATTCCAACACACATAATCCATAACCGATTATATAACACATCATATATCACAATATATGAAAACAGTAAAATAAATGTTGAGGAATCCAGTCGGATTCCTCCAACCTGTTTCCCTGCATCACAGATGTTAAACAATATAGATAACATCACTTTTCAGTTCTATATGATATATTCTGTTAAACAGAATCAATATAGAAAATTTAACTAACTGACTAGCAGTTCAATCAAACAGTCAACATACAGTATCAGCCAATAGCTAACAGTTCTAAAAATATAACATGAAATTATAAACTGTTCAAAGTTAGTGAGATTTACTCACATTTGCGCGTTAACCGTTAAATAACAGTTTGCGTTATTTGATTCAGTCGGACAATTTATTTCGCCATAAATTCAAACGGGCACCAATCCACTCCCAGTCAGTTCCATTGTGTTGCTCCCATCCATACGATCCCATCGAATCTTGTTTCGTCCAATTCTGATACCGTATGATGAAGTTATCGGATTATAAAGTTAATATAAGTTATTTAAAATAAAAACAAACTTTAAACTATATTTTGTTTTTGGGCTTACTAATTTCCCAGCCCATTACCTTGCGCTAAAGTATCAGATCCGAACCCATTTAATACCTTCTCCTTCCCAAAGAAAAGGTGACCGCAGGGCTCCAGTTTAAAACAACACACAAATCAACTTGTCCCTGTTCTTTGCTCAGAACTGAAACATGATCCCCTCACCAAATCAATATGTTGCGCCACCAACCCTTATCAGAGATCTTCGCCTGTTGCCGCAGCTTCCAACTGAAACACCTCCTCTTCATCCACCCAACGTTGTCTCTTCTTTCCGTGTTCGCTCCCCCCCAACCAAGCACCGATGGCCATACTGCTTCACGTCCTTCAAGCCATTACACAGCTCATCTCGCTCTAAGCCTTAACTGACGAACTCGACCACTTTCGATCCGTCATCACGAGCTCGCAGCAATGTTTCCCGTCCCGTCTTTCAGTAAATCCGTTTCGAAAGTCATCCTATGATGTCCTTCACGGTCTCGAGAATCGAACGCATCTACCAGTAAACTACTGCACGTCCATTTACTTCACCGCCCATGCTTTATACTTGGAAACCCAAACCCGTACTTTGCTGTAGCCTCACCTTCCCATCTACATAAATGCTTCTGCTCCATGCGCACGCCTCAAGCAAAACCGCAAGCCTTTTTCGAATACAAGAACTAGCATCGAACTTGATGGAATACTTCCCAGGTTGAAACTAATGCATTGAGGAGTGAAAAACATTGGTGTGTGTGTATTTTGTAATGGGTTTTGAAAGCCATTTCCTGTTCGGCCATGGAAAGATGAACATGAAGAAAAATGAGGTACTGTGTGGCCTGTTGCCTAACCAAGTATTTTATAATATAGTTTTGCTTTTAGTCTGTGTGAAGGATTTGGGGGTAGCGTGTCTTGAAAATGTCTTGGAAACATGTGTGAAGTATTTGGGGGTAGCGTGTCTTCATGGTTGCCAAGGAACAACAAATGGGTTCAGTTACTTGCGGTTATGGCCAGACGTTTACAACATTAAATGGAAGGTGTACCATATAGATCGAAACTTAGATTTGTTTGTGTTATAACACTTAGCGTACCCTGTATATATAAAACTCCGTCCGCGTATGAACTGCTAACGACAGAGATAAAAATACCGTTGTGACAAGTAATGTGTCGCGATCCCAAAAATATAATAATATAGGTCCGTTAACTTATTCTGTGAAACCCTAAAATGTTGATTTCAGGGTGCGAAATACTTCAAACAAAAAGTTGCTTATTTAATTAATTAAAAATTACGATAAAATTCTAAAAATTAAATTATCACTATTTCCCAAAAGAACCTTATCTAAATTCAAACCCGATCTCTAGTTATATCGAATAAACCGATACGGTCGATAAACGATTCTATAGCGACTATTTTAAAATTTGATTTGGGCATATCTCAAAATCTACACGACGAAATCCCGATTTTTCTTTTCCACTAGAAAGATATACTCCATCAGCTCCACACGTTTCTTATTTCACAGAAATCCGATTTAAAACGAATCCTGTACATTCAGTTGAAGTTCGAATCGCCAATTTACGAACTGCAGCGCCATTTCGAGCTCGTTTAATTATATTATAAACTATACGTTCAACTGTCGATGATTGAATATATTCGTTATTCAAATTCAATTCCAAGCTGAATTAAATATCACAGATGATCCGGTTCACACCATATCGCCATTTCAGCCAATTCTGATTATTCCAGAATTAAATATATTATTTAATTATTATTTTAATTAAATCTTCACCATTATTAAATTCTACGGCCATTAAATTCTCTACATCACCATTGATATAATTAAATAAATTAATCACAATACCTCTGCCAATGCGGGTCATTACAATCTTCCCCACTTAAAATAATTTCGTCCTCGAAATTGCTAAAAGGTAGAGGACGACCCTATCGACTGGTTAGAACATATTTGTTCACTTCTTAACTTCAGTTTCACTAAACCCATTTAATTTCAATTAAATTATTAATTCTTATTGTAGAAAATTTTCTAACGCCTTAACTCTTTGAAAAATTTCGCCAGCACCTCCTTTGTACTGGTCAATCGGTCAAACTCCAACTCGCCTCTCTGAACCATCTCCAACCCAAAAGAAAATCAAACAGCCAAGCGGCTTGCCAATTCGGCTCATCAACAGCTCATACCCATATATAATATAAACTGGTACCTTTTTGTTGGGCATATCAAGATATCCTTTACATCTGCTGCCAATTCTACATAGGCCAATACTAATTCAGTCAACTCCTGTCAGTTTGTTCTCAACCAAATCATTCGCTTATACTTAAGTCGAATTCCATTCAAATTCCAATTCCAGATTCCAAATACTTAACTTCCCAATCCAATTTTCATTTCCGATTCTTACCTCGACAATCCAATTTTATTCAAGAACAAATTTTTTCTGATATCGTTCTGTTTCCATTCAGTTTTCACCTAACTGTTTCAATTCATTTTCAGCTTACTTCCGCAAACTTCTATTTAAATTTGTTCTTAATTCAAACAGTCTCTTCATGGGAATTTTAAACAGTTTACTTTTTCAAAAATCAAAATTTTCCTTTTGAACATGTCACTGAGCCCTTAATTAATATTCCATTAGTTACATCACTTCACTATTTCTTTATCAATATTTGTTAACCAAATATTTTCAATAACCATATTGGCCTTTTATGTTATTTGGAAAACATTTCCGAATATCGCCTTCCTTTATTTTCTAAACTTTAGAAAATATATGCTATTTATAATTGGAAAATATTCCAATTACTTATCTCCTTTCCATCTCGTTTATTTTTATACTTAGGAAATATTCTTTATTATATCTCCGAGCTTACACTTATTTGGGTTAAAACGGATGTTGTGTAAAACATCGTTACGACAACCCAAATATTATATTCAACTAATTCTTATTCAACATTGATCTTCGAGCCTGAAATCTTACTGTTTATTTGTTAATAATGAAATCAATCAAGTTGGGGTATAACTACCTCTCAGACCTTGACTGAATAACATTTATAACGTCAAAACAGATAAGACCACTTACTCGAATAATCAATGCCATACAATTACTTCTTCACTTTTAAACACATATACACTTTCTCTTTCTATTCTTACTAGATTTTATTCTAGACTTCCTTTTTGATTATACTATTATATTTCTAAGTTCGTTTTCTTATCGACTTCTAGATATATTGATACGTTGATTTCTAACTATCAAATTATCTTAAAAATATTCTAACTCCTTAAATTCCCAAAAAAATTCCCCATAACCTCCTTTGTACCAGGAGCATCGGGAAAATCCCCAAACTGCCACACATGCCTTCTCCAATCAAAAAGAAAAAGAAAGCCAAGCGGCTAGCCGATACGGCGCATAAAATCTCATATGGAATTAAACACATACCTTTTGTCGAGCAATCTATATATATACCTTCTATACCTTGTTCCAAACCTGTCTCATGTATATCCATACATTTCTAATTCATTTCAACTTAATCCAATCGTTTTAACTTAGTTCGTTAAGTTATTTTCAAATTACTGGTTTGCCTATTTCACTTCATATTTGAGTATAACATGTTCAAATATATTTTAACTTGTTTATCAACTAATTGAATTCCTTTTCAATTCTATTTGAATTTCCTATATTCAAATTCCATTTCGATTCTCTTATTCAAATTCTATATTTGAATTTCATTTCCAATCTCTTATTCAAATTCCATATTTGAATTTCGTTTCAATTTTCTTATTCAAATTCCATATTTGAATTTCATTATTCAAATCTATTTCCAAACTCCATTTGAATTTCTATACTCAAATCTATTTGAATTCTCTTTATTTCATTTCAATTTCTTTTGAATCTTCTATATTCAAATTTCAAATTCAACTCTATTTGAATCTTCTACATTCAAATTTCATTTTCAATTCTTCTTTATTCAAATCTCATTTGAATTTCTATATTCAAATCCCCTTTTGAATTTTCTATATTCAAATCCTCTGTTTGAACTTCCTTTATTCAAATTCCTTTTCAAACTTTCTTTATTCATTCTTTACATAAGTCTCGATTTCAATTCCTTTTGAAATCGATATTTCTACCTTTGGAAAATAGATTTCCCTTTCAATTTCACACTTGTATTTTTATTTCTGAATTATCCAATGATAATTCTTTTCACTTCATTTATAAACTTCGTTTATAAAGGAACTTCTCGTTTTATTTCTTTTAAACAAGTTAACATTTCAAATCTATTTCAAAATTCAAATTCTATATATTAAATTCTATTTTGAAATTCAACAAACTTGTCTTTCCCAAAAGAAATTCAAAACAGTATCTCTGGTAGTAATTCGTCACTTACAACTCGAAAATGAATACTGATGATGCAGCTGTCATCATCAGAATTTATTTCCCAGCGATCGAAGTGAGTTCAATACTATAAAATCATTTCTAACCTTTTCCACTTTGAAATTCATTTCAAAATATAATTCACACTGCTTGTAAAACACTTTAAAATTTCCCAGGATCTTAAATTTTCCTTATTTTTAATCCAAATACATTTACAAACACTTATCCAATTTTCCAGAGTTTTAACTTCAATTTCTGGTTTTAATTTCAGATTTAACTCATCTGATTTCACGTATTTTACTTATATGAATTCTGATTGGTTATTTACGTAACCATTTAATTTATAATCTTACTCGATTATAATAACAACCAATATATCCAATATATTATAATTTTGATATATATATCTTCTTTATATCAAGATATACCTTGGGTAAACTTATTTTAATTTACCCTCCTTTCAAAACATACCATGATGGTTCATCGTATTCAAGTGTTTAGTAACTCCTACCGATACAGTGGATCAAACTGATCGACCAGAACTCATAAACGACTCAACCAATGAATCTCCACAATATAAAACAAATTTTTTTATATCAATAACAAATACGTTCACTCGTATATACACACTCAATCTCAGTCTAGGGTATTACTAACCCTATCTCTACCGAGTCACGCCACAGAGCCAAGTAATTCTTAACTTAAGCTCTGATACCAACTGTAACGACCCGGATTTTGAGCGACTTTGGTTATCGACGTAAGCACGACGTCGATAACCAAAACGTCGAAAAATCCTGGTAGTTAGTGAAAGAAATTAGAGGGTGGGGAAAGATAAGATAGAAAATTAGAATAGAAGAAGAAGAAGAACACGATATCAGAGTAACACGAATCTCACAGCGGAACGAATAAATATATTTCATAACATAACTTTGAAATACAAACTTGGTACTTGAATATACATATCATTATCAAAGTACAGCACTTACAACACAACGGAAATAAACTATAGCTATATGATCCTGAAGCCTCCTGCTCCAAGCTCTTCCAGTATATCTGTAAATCCCGACTACTTGACTGCCCATACAAATTTAGGCACCCAAGAGTTTAGGGGAAACAACAAAATAAACTCCGGGTCAGTCATGGGACTGGTATGAGTAAAACAGTTTAAAAACAGTTGAACAAGTAAATGATATCTCATAAGACCACGCCGCATAACGGAACGGGTTTTTCCCTTATGAGAATCCAAAATATCTTTATATCAAAAACCTTTTGATATTATAATAATGTCTATCAACCACAGTATATATATAATCATCTAGCAGAAACGCTTTCATCTCACGTTCTACATATATAGTATACAATCAAAGCCGCAAGCACGTATTGGGTAATGGATTTCCAACTATGACAAGGTATGGAATCACCTTTTGCTCGTGTACCTCTAGAGAGGAATACACTGGGTTCAACAAGAACATCTTGCAACCCGGCCACACATGACCGACCACTCATTTCGCTTGAGTGTATCGAATGTATATCACCAACAGTTGGGATCAGCAACCGTTTCCCGAATGGGACAGCATCAACAATAGATTTTTAGAAATGAATGAAACTCTAGATCAGGTGATTATACACCCTACTTCGGTGCGACCGACTTAGCCATGCTGCCTGCCCGATTTCTGTCATTTACCGGATGATGAGGCTAGAAGCTACGCTTTATCATCACATCAGATTCACTTCGAATGTCACATCATCAAATCCATCCAATCACCGATTGACGTCCTCAACCATACATTATGCGTTAGCTAAAAGAAGTTTCCTTCTCCGCTTCCACTCTTGGTACAGTTGGAGAAATCAATATATGTGATTGTCTGGAAATACTCTGTCAGACATCCGTCCATACAAGTCATCCAGGAACAGGATGAACCGAAGGCACTACTCTGTAAACAGGATAGCCCTTGCATAACTCCGTCTTCAATTTCCTTTGGCATATATGATTCGCAATGCTTATGCCAATACAGAGTGGTTCTTTGGATAATAATCCAACCGGTCTCTCCATATTAACAACGTTAAAATGGTCAGAACTTCGATAGTCTGTGATTTAACTATCGAATAAAAATAGGTGTGCAAACAATGATATTATTTCCAAATGGAAATTATATCGATCAAACATCATTCAACATTCATCTCTTAATTTCATAAATTTACTTATCTCCTGTTTCCCTATATTCAATATTTCTTATTTTCTAAATTTGGAAAATACACGTTATTAACAATGGAAAACATTTCCATTTCTTGTTTTCTTTATTAGAAAACAATTTTGGTTTCTTCTTTGGAAAACATTTCCAAAGCTTCTTCATTGGACTTAGACAGATGTTTAAACAAACCATCGCGATGCCAACTCAAACCATTTCCTTAACTGTCGAACATTAACTATCCCTTAGTTAAAAACGAAGCCAATCAAGTTGCGGTAGAACTACCTCTCAGACCTTAACTGAACAACATTTCTAACCTTGAAATAGACAAAGTTCACTTTATATCCCTTTAACTAACTTCCTTACTTAAACCTCTTCGAATAGCCATATTCGATTGACTCTTATCAATTAACTCTATTGGGCTAACCCCTATCAATTAACTCTATTGGACTAACACTATTTGACTAACGCTATTTATTTACTCATTTCACTTAACTCCTATCGAATAAACTATATTCAATAACTCCTTTTACTTTCTATTCGAATAACTATATTCGATTAACTTATTTGCTTTAACTCTAATCGATTAACTAACATCGATTATCTAACATCGATTACCTCCTTTTACTTTAACACTAATCGATTAAACTAACATCGATTATCTCCTTTTCTTTTACTCTAATCGATTAAACTAACATCGATTAACTCTTTTTAACTTTATTCTCTAATCGATTAAACTAACATCGATTAACTCTTTTTAACTTTATTCTCTAATCGATTAACTAACATCGATTAACTCCTTTGACTTTCGTCGAATAAACTATATTCGATTAACTCCTTTTGACTTTCTTCGAATAAACTATATTCGATTAACTTATTTGACTTTAACACTAATCGATTAAACTAACATCGATTAGTTTCTTTTACTTTAACACTAATCGATTAAACTAACATCGATTAGTTCCTTTTACTTTATCACTAATCGATTAACTAACATCGATTAGCTCCTTTTGATAAACTACGTTTTCCGTTACAACTATTTCCTTTTTATAACGTTTACTTACCGTTACAAAGATGTCCTATTTATAACTTCTATTTACCGTTACAAATGTTTCCTATTTATAACTTCTATTTACCGTTACAAATGTTTCCTATTTATAACTTCTATTTATTTTCTAAATAAATATTCCTTTTCTATTTCTATTTATTTTCTAAATAAATATTCCTTTTCTATTTCTATTTATTTTCTAAATAAATATTCCCTTTCTATTTCTATTTATTTTCTAAATAAATATTCCTTTTCTATTTCTATTTATTTTCTAAATAAATATTCCTTTTCTATTTCTATTTATTTTCTAAATAAATATCCCTTTTATAAAACCGTGTTCGTTTTATAAATAATTCCTTTTATAAAATCCTGTGATTTTATAAAATTCCTTTATTTCAATATACATTGAAATACTTCCTTTTTACATCCCAGGGTCTTTTATGATATTTACAATATCGAATAACAATGATCAACATCATTCCAACACACATAATCCATAACCGATTATATAACACATCATATATCACAATATATGAAAACAGTAAAATAAATGTTGAGGAATCCAGTCGGATTCCTCCAACCTGTTTCCCTGCATCACAGATGTTAAACAATATAGATAACATCACTTTTCAGTTCTATATGATATATTCTGTTAAACAGAATCAATATAGAAAATTTAACTAACTGACTAGCAGTTCAATCAAACAGTCAACATACAGTATCAGCCAATATCTAACAGTTCTAAAAATATAACATGAAATTATAAACTGTTCAAAGTTAGTGAGATTTACTCACATTTGCGCGTTAACCGTTAAATAACAGTTTGCGTTATTTGATTCAGTCGGACAATTTATTTCGCCATAAATTCAAACGGGTACCAATCCACTCCCAGTCAGTTCCATTGTGTTGCTCCCATCCATACGATCCCATCGAATCTTGTTTCGTCCAATTCTGATACCGTATGATGAAGTTATCGGATTATAAAGTTAATATAAGTTATTTAAAATAAAAACAAACTTTAAACTATATTTTGTTTTTGGGCTTACTAATTTCCCAGCCCATTACCTTGCACTAAAGTATCAGATCCGAACCCATTTAATACCTTCTCCTTCCCAAAGAAAAGGTGACCGCAGGGCTCCAGTTTAAAACAACACACAAATCAACTTGTCCCTGTTCTTTGCTCAGAACTGAAACATGATCCCCTCACCAAATCAATATGTTGCGCCACCAACCCTTATCAGAGATCTTCGCCTGTTGCCGCGGCTTCCAACTGAAACACCTCCTCTTCATCCACCCAACGTTGTCTCTTCTTTCCGTGTTCGCTCCCCCCAACCAAGCACCGATGGCCATACTGCTTCACGTCCTTCAAGCCATTACACAGCTCATCTCGCTCTAAGCCTTAACTGACGAACTCGACCACTTTCGATCCGTCATCACGAGCTCGCAGCAATGTTTCCCGTCCCGTCTTTCAGTAAATCCGTTTCGAAAGTCATCCTATGATGTCCTTCACGGTCTCGAGAATCGAACGCATCTACCAGTAAACTACTGCACGTCCATTTACTTCACCGCCCATGCTTTATACTTGGAAACCCAAACCCGTACTTTGCTGTAGCCTCACCTTCCCATCTACATAAATGCTTCTGCTCCATGCGCACGCCTCAAGCAAAACCGCAAGCCTTTTTCGAATACAAGAACTAGCATCGAACTTGATGGAATACTTCCCAGGTTGAAACTAATGCATTGAGGAGTGAAAAACATTGGTGTGTGTGTGTGTTTTGTAATGGGTTTTGAAAGCCATTTCCTGTTCGGCCATGGAAAGATGAACATGAAGAAAAATGAGGTACTGTGTGGCCTGTTGCCTAACCAAGTATTTTATAATATAGTTTTGCTTTTAGTCTGTGTGAAGGATTTGGGGGTAGCGTGTCTTGAAAATGTCTTGGAAACATGTGTGAAGTATTTGGGGGTAGCGTGTCTTCATGGTTGCCATGGAACAACAAATGGGTTCAGTTACTTGCGGTTATGGCCAGACGTTTACAACATTAAATGGAAGGTGTACCATATAGATCGAAACTTAGATTTGTTTGTGTTATAACACTTAGCGTACCCTGTATATATAAAACTCCGTCCGCGTATGAACTGCTAACGACAGAGATAAAAATACCGTTGTGACAAGTTATGTGCCGCGATCCCAAAAATATAATAATATAGGTCCGTTAACTTATTCTGTGAAACCCTAAAATGTTGATTTCAGGGTGCGAAATACTTCAAACAAAAAGTTGCTTATTTAATTAATTAAAAATTACGATAAAATTCTAAAAATTAAATTATCACTATTTCCCAAAAGAACTTTATCTAAATTCAAACCCGATCTCTAGTTATATCGAATAAACCGATACGGTCGATAAACGATTCTATAGCGACTATTTTAAAATTTGATTTGGGCATATCTCAAAATCTACACGACGAAATCCCGATTTTTCTTTTCCACTAGAAAGATATACTCCATCAGCTCCACACGTTTCTTGTTTCACAGAAATTCGATTTAAAACGAATCCTGTACATTCAGTTGAAGTTCGAATCGCCAATTTACGAACTGCAGCGCCATTTCGAGCTCGTTTAATTATATTATAAACTATACGTTCAACTGTCGATGATTGAATATATTCGTTATTCAAATTCAATTCCAAGCTGAATTAAATATCACAGATGATCCGGTTCACACCATATCGCCATTTCAGCCAATTCTGATTATTCCAGAATTAAATATATTATTTAATTATTATTTTAATTAAATATTCACCATTATTAAATTCTACGGCCATTAAATTCTCTACATCACCATTGATATAATTAAATAAATTAATCATAATACCTCTGCCAATGCGGGTCATTACAGAGAGAGTGGATGTACTTTGTAATTCTCATTATAAGGCAGGAAATCACCTTCACAGTGGACGTAGGCCTCGTTAATAGCTGAACTACTTTAAATCTCTTCTCTACTTTACTTTTCTCGCACTTTTCACTTTTTATTGTTGATTAAACACGGTTTCATTTATTTCTTACTAAATTGGTGAAATACAGCTTAGTATCTTGGGTGTTTAGACCATTTTTGGTGTAAACATACCTTCCTTAATATCAAATCATTGTCCTCTTCTTTTAAGTTGGGGAATTGATGATGTCATTAGCAAAGTGAACTCCTCTTTTAAATTTTTCAGTTTTTGGATTTCGCATGCAGATTATGCTAACATTTTGTTGTAGGTGTGGTCTAATAACTCAGGAAATAATCCTGTGGAAAAGCTTTTATATAAGTTGAAGTGCTGAAAATATCTTTAAAAGCTTGTACATTTTTCATTTTGGTAGAGGATCAAGGAAATTTTCTCTTGTGAGAGCAGAACTTTTCAAAGTTCTGGATGCTATGCACCCGAATCCATTTGATGTTCAACCTCAAAGAGCAGAAGTTGATTTGAAGATCAAACTGAAAAGTATGTCGGATATGGAATTTCAAGCTGCTAAACAGAGTTCATTTTTTTAAGGAAAGAGAGGGAGGCTGGTAGAAATACAAAGTTTTTCCATAATTCTTTAAAGATTAACAAGGCTAGGGAATCTTATTTCATGATCAACGATGTTGATGGTGTCACTTATACCTCTGAATCTAGTATCAACGAAGAATTTTTTGAGTATTTGACTTCAATTTTAGCTCCACCAATTCTTCCTCAATAAGATATTCAACCTCTATTCCATGTAAAGCATCCAACTTATAACAACCCAAAACTTGATAAACTATAACCATACGTGAAGAGAATAAATTTGAAACAACTTGATTAAATATTTAGAATTAAGTGAAATTGGCATCACTGTTGCATTCGTCTTGGAATTCCAATTCAGATAGACCCCAAGTTGCATAAAATGGATAATGTACGAAGAAGTTAGGGGCTTTAGAAATTTGTATATGTATAAGGAATTTGTGTATTAATGTAATAATAATAATTCCAGAATTTCGAACGAAGTAAGCGGGAAGACAAGGCGAGAAACTGTCCCACTATGGGATGACCCATGTCTAGCTCGGATCGACCCATGCGTCGACCCAAGGAAGCAGGGTCGACCCATGGGTCGACCAACCCCTGATCCAGGCAACTTCTGAATGTGAACTTGGACTATTTTATGATGCTATTCATTGCTGACTCAGCATCACTTGTACGGTTCAGATTTAAAACATAAAATATATGGGTTGATGTTGGCTCTGTAACTGTATAAATTGATGGCTTCCCCCATTCTTAATTCACACAAATTCTTCATATCTTCTTCTGCCTCCATGAAATTATTTTGAAAATTATAAACATATAATGGGGGTATGCTGCTAAAGATTGGATCAAACAGAGGCAACATCAAGACTTGCATACATACAACTTGGATTGGACCCGAACTTTCGGTGGCCTTGTGTTATATATATATATATCTTCACCAAGACTCACTGTGAGTTTCAGTTATTTACATATCTGATTTCATAGTCCTTGAACATGAAAGTTAAATAAAAACCAATTATAATCTATAGTGTTAGTAAAATAAAAGTTATATATGTTTTCACTGTTAATCACCTATGCCATTAGAATCGGTTTTATACATACATACATACATATATATATATATATATATGCCTGTGCTGTTGGGTAAATGAAAAATTATACACATGCCTGTGAAGTTGAGTTATACATATGCATGTAATGTTAGAAAATGAACAAGTTACATATATCTATCTTCCTTTTCCCAATTTCTATGCTTTATGTTTATTTCGGTTCTTGCCTATATGCCTATGTGATTTGATTCTCCTTCCTTTGTTTTCCTTTTTATTTTATGCCAGGCCTAGGCCTTTGGAAGCCTAGGCTATACCCGATTTGAATGTGCGGACAATTTAGGGGCAATAATGAATAATACAAAAGAGGAATTTAGGCATGTTATTTACTTGGATTGATTGAATATAATTTAGGAAAAAGGATAAATATACACATGTTTACGCTTGATGTAAACTGATAGAAAAAGGGTAATGTGTATATACTTGTTAGAAATGAACATTATGCATAAACCTGTAACTTGGGAATGTTGTTGATGTAAGATATGAATACGAATTAGACATGTTAAATTTGACCTAAAATGGACATTAAATAAATGACATGTTAAGAATAGGGTTTCACACACATAATGACATTACAACAATGCTTATTAGTTAACCTAAACCTGCTATGTTAAACTTAAGTATTAATAAGCCAAGAGGCCCCCCGTCTTCTGTTGTATCGGGTTTTTGAGACTCTTAAGTCTTAGTTACTTGGTGGCACAATCTTAGGGTGTCTGGCTTGTTTCAGTCTGTTGTATGAAACCCATATCAGTCAGTATCCCTGTAGATATCTAGTTAATGTGGGTCCCGCACTAGGGAGGGGCCAGGGCGTGCTTTACTGAACTAGATAGTAAGAGATTCACATAGGGTGGTTACGAGCACGTTCCGGCAAAGTCATGAGCGTGCATGGATTCGAATATGGAAGACAAGACGCTATAACACCTGTAAATAGGTCGGTATCATACAAATTGCTGGTTCGGGAGTGATGCACCCTACTGTCGGGGAAGACACAAGGTATTTACATAGTAGGGAGACGATTGCATAGGTAGTAATTAGGATACAGCTAATCCTGCTGTTACGTAGTTAGGTTAACACCTAATCATATTAAGTAATTAGGTCATACCTAATCTTGCTGTTTATTTCTGCTATTAATTCTACTGTTAATCCTGTCATGTAATTAGGCAAAGAACCTAATCCTAACGAACCTGTTATACCAGTATTTTTGCAGATATATATGTTTAGACATACCTTTATTAGGATATAAATGTGAAGCATTACTCGATCATAGTTTATTTATGTTATTCATGTCCATCATGTTATTCTGTTTAGTTTATTCGTTATGACACTATACCTTTCTCATCTAGTCTTATTTACCTGTCTCGGCATTCCTATTTTTGAATATTTGTAAATCACTGGAACTCGTCAGACTTTATGTCTGACCCTTTATCTTTCGTCTCTTTCTTCATTTCCACCTCCCTTTAAGTCTTCAGAGTGGAAGCACTCAACAGTGACTAGAATTTCTATGACCACTTGGACTTGACTTGGATTTCCTGAGATGTATCATTTTGACTTGATCTTTACTTTAGTATGGCTTATGGCGAGGGATATGATTTTACGTCCTCTGATATTTTATTTCCAGGAGCATTTTGTATGACCGAATTGAGGCAGTTTGCTAGATGTTACTGGGTTTGATGTATTTCTGAAACTATGCTTTATTTTTTTTAAATAAAGTTTGAAATTTTCCATTTCTTATTTTATCTATCTCGGGAATATTTTGTAATGATTACCTATCGCGCTTCATGGAACTTAATGCATTTTCTTATGAGTGACATACTGGAGTTACCCCTAAGGATAATAACGGGCTCCTAAACATACTAGATTCTAGATGTACCCTAATTACTACCCCAATCGATCGGCTCCCTACTCCGTAGATACCCTGTGCTTGTCCCACAGTAGGATGTATCACTCCCTAAAGTGGTAACCCTTCATTTCCAGGACGTGCACAACCATATCTACTGATGCCATAATGTCTTATTTTCTTAGACAGGCGGACCCACGCACGCGCATAAGCCCGATGGAATGCGCCGTCAAACACCGTCCCCCACTTTTGGATCCCTTACAATCAGCCCAGTAAGCGTGCCCCAACTCGGACCTAGTTCGGGGTACTCGTTTGATACCTATATATGGGTTGTTGACTGAAACGGGTCGCATACACAAGATGATACAAGCTTCCACCACGCTTGCATCCCCACTAGATTTTCCATAAGTTATACCATACCAGAGTAGAAGATTGCAAAAGCCCACAGGTTAAGTTTGTGGGCATATATATAAATATTACCCACCAACCCAAGATATACTTAACCCTCCCACTATTCATATAAGTTTACTTAACCCCTACTCAAGTTAACATATACAATCCCTTTGGATTCAACTAGGTTAAGTATTCAAGTTTATTACCATATTCGTTTATGGTTATAATGTACTAGACCTCCCATATTAAGCATACAACTTGTGGTTGCTGGATATGTCGGTTGGTTCCAGGTAGACTTATTCCACCTCAAACCGGGCTTAACCTCATGTCTTATCACATCTCGTATTTATGCACTTAGACCCCTCACATTTGATTCACAGCTTGTGGTTGCTGGATATGCAGTCGGTTCCGGGCAGACTTCCACCACAGGTGTAATCTAACCTCGCATGTAAGTGCGGTTACAGTTTGTAATTACTGTAATTCTAGGCATCTTCATTATTAACCAATTATTCGTATGTCGTTATAGGTTTTCATGCCCCTTTCCTAAGTCATCATAATGAACCATATAACCCAACTTAAGGTCTTCAATCAAAGTTTGGTTTATGCCCCCAAATTCACATTCATGTATTTCACTCAATTTATGCCCAAATTTCCCAATACATGTTATGACCCAAATTTACCGTTTTCCCCTCATTCCCAATTTTATGCGTTTGCATATTTTAGCGACATGCCTAGGTTCGAAGGTAGCTTGGCTATAAAAATAAAAAGGAAAAAGAAGAAGGGAAGAGGACAAAAATAATCACAATAACAGGATTGACATATGATGGTAAAATAGGCACAACAACTAATCAATATATACAATGACAAAGTTAGGCATAATGAAAAGATAGGTATAAAGGAACAGATCTGATGAACATATGATAGTTTAACTGATTCTAACATAAACAGGCATGATGAGATCTAAACAATGAATTAGATATTCAATTAACAATGGCAGATCTGACATGGTAAGTAGGTATAGGCATAGATCTTGTTCATAGTTGAGACGACCCGAACTTCCCCGTGAAGGAAAGCACGGATAGAATTGAGGACAAGACAAAATAGAACGCATACAGGAGAACATTTCATTGTTATTACAACAATTCCATCAGATACAAGAATATACAGAGTATAAATGAATAAATTACATTCAATAAATATCAGAGATTACAATAAATTACATAACAGCGGAAAGATATACAAAACACAACTGAAAGTGATACACGGATACAGAGCTTTCCGAGCATCGTTCCAGCTGTAAATCAGGACCCTGTGGATATAAATCTTCAAAACCAAAACTACTAGCTGCCCGTGTGGAAAATAGGGGCACCCAGAGTTTAGGTTAAAACAATAAACTCCAGGTCAGTCATGTGACTGGTGTGAGAACTAAAACAGTTATTAATCTTTATTTTTAAAATTAGGTAAATCAAGGGACCACGCCGTATAACACGGAACGGGTTTCCTCCCAAGAATACCAGTGCATAAAACAAACAACGCAATGCTAAATAAAGAAAAATGAAGCTGTTATAAGACCCAGGTCCCATCACACAATGCGACGCAAGCCGGAGGATAGGGTTTTTACCTTGTAACAGCCAAAGCATGCTTGGTACGTTTAAACCACATTATTTGATACTATTATAGGTGTATAGTGTCAAAAACAATTTCAATCATAAATATCAATCATAGGCGGCATGAATGACCCATACCACTATGTCGCCATACTAGGTTCTACAAATAAAACCGCACTATCACGTATTGGAAATTGGATTTCCGTCATGAGCCGAGGCAAGGGGCAAGCTCCTCTCCGCGTTCGAGACACTCTAGCAAATGCCTCAGGACCCCACTATGATCCTTTGGAACCTCCAAGGCCGGTCCTCTCTTACTTTTGAGGATTAGTTATTCCTGAACACACGTTTCCCGGTCCTTACAGACCTATATCCGAGGCGCCTCGTATCCAACAACCACACAGGTGAAAAGTATATAAATGTCAGGGCTGGTAGGTCACTGACACCACCCTAGCTAGAAAGAAACGTCGTGCACTCCTTGGGTCCGTATCCCGTTTTTGACTCATACCGAGATGTGAGGCTCGCGAATTCACGTTATACACAAAGCTATGCCACACAGGCCGTGCTTTGATCATCAACCACAAGACTTTGCTTTTCAACAGAAGCCCTGATCCATTGCCACTTACGCGTGCCACACTGGCAATTCACTCCATGCGATTGATGTCCATCGATATACAACCTCTGAGCTCGTACGTCTCAGAGAAGGGCGTTAAGCAAGAGAATAAATTCTCTGCCGCCAAACAGATGTATATTTAATAGAGATCAATCAACACAGAATAAAATCCAATGTCAGACACACAATCCATTTACAAGTTCGTTATGGGTCTGAACGAAACCGGAGGCACTTTCCTCGCATATCCATCCATCTCTAAGTACGTCTGGACGATCACCAACTGTTTCCCTCATCCTGGGTGTACAGCCCAATCAAGATCATCAGTTTTCACCCAAACGATGTGAAGACTTCCGGTCTTCAACCACCATCTTCATCTTCGACATCTCGTCGAATCGGTTATTCAGAATGGGAATAAACCCGGCCTTTCTGAATAACCCACGTATATAATAAACGAATGTTACACAAACACAACAAACGCCTCATTCCAATTCAGAATATTCTTTTATTCACAAAATCACATTCCGAGGGAATTGTTCCCATTAATTTTATCCAAGATAAATTCTTCTAAATTTATCCTAAAATCTTCCTATGGATATCATTTCAAGCTAGTCGGGATTAACGAACCACACCGAAGTAATTATTTATTTTATTTCCCAATCCCAACCTATATATCCCATGGAGAAAACTGGTAATACTCCACATCTAACACCACGGTGTTATCGGTAAAATTAATTACCATTTCACGTTCAAATCTAATTACAGATTTAACTACCACTTTGGAGCAAAACTGGTGATACTCCATTCTCGATCACCTTTCAAATTTGATAATTTAAATTATCAATTCACCTGTTAATCCAATTAACGATTCATTAAAACTCCACTTAGTTTTAATCCTTTCAAAAATCAACATCTTGCCTTTAACTGGGTTAAAGAACCAATGTCATCTAAAACACGATTCACGATAAACCCAAATCACCTTTGATATTAAATACAAGGTTCTGAATAGAAAATATATCGGCTTATATTCAATATCAAATTCTGAAACCAACAAATATCGTATTGGAAATAACGATATAAAATATATCTTTCAAATCCCCATAACAATATTTGTATAGTCACGAAATCCAACATCAAAATATTCCGAAGATAATTTCGATTCAACTCCAGTCCAATTCACGTATTGGGAATATTGATTATTTTTAAAATCACTTTCCAGTTCAATTTATTTATTTCAAAAATAAATTGATTTTAATTCTAGTTCAAAACTAGTTCATTTCGATAAAAATCTATTTTTATCTTTTCAAATGTGGAATTCTCCAGCTCAATTCTTTCCAATCCATATATTATGATTTTACACAAATTATAGATATTTTTAATAATTTTATCAAGGCCCGTACAGTCGATTTCCAACAACGGCCATCGAACTGCACTTACAGCGACCTTTTCCAAATTTGATTTGGACATAATTCCAAATCCAACCGTTAGATTTCATATTTCTAATATTCATTGGAAACCTCTTTTCGATACGAATCCAACGGTTCCGGTTTTAGGAGAATCCGACGGTCGGATCTCCCGCAACGTAAATTCGAAGTCAATGGTCGAAATTCACGAACTGCCGCAGCGCGGCGCGTTCTATTCAGGCCATTATATATATATATATAATATATATATATTATATATGTTTCATCGATTTCCTTTTTAAAACATATTTTATAAATCGTTTTAAATTCGTTTTCAAAACCATTTCAACACTATATTCAATTTCAATTCGATTTGATTTCAATTCAAGTCGAATTCATTTCAAATTGATTTCAGTTCAATTTCAGTTCGTTTTTGATTCAATTTCAATTTACTTCAATTTGAATTCATTTCTATTCAATTCGAATTCAAATTCACTTTCTATTCAATTCGAATCGAATTCATTTTCTATTCGATTCGAATTCATTTCAAATGGATTCAACAAAATTTCAATTTGAATTTTAATCTAATTTAATTTGAATTTCATTTCAAAATATTATATTTTGAAATCACTTTTCAATATTCATTATAAAACGAATAAAATCGATATAAATATCGTTCACGTCAAAATAGCGCATCTCTAATCCACACGGCTTTATAGTTTTCAAAAACTTCTTTATTCTATCCAACAAAGGAATATTTATTCTATTCAACACATGAATCTATATTTCTTTCAACACACGACTATTTTTGTTATGTAAGATATTTTATAAAATTATGGTATCTATCGTTTGATTTTAATTAGACTCCACCGTAAAGTAGATTCTAATTGTAAATATGATAAAGATGTAATTTATTTAAAATATTTTACTCAACACATGAATAGTTTCAACACATGATCATCGTCAACACATGAATTTTCTTTTATAATATTCATTATTTTCCCGATTGGAATGAGGCCTAATCAATCACCAGATAATGTTCATTATATGGATTTTCATGCATCACACGTATATAATAGCATTGAAAAATAATCAACCATCAACCAAAGTGCACTACACTGTATAAGCATCAAATATAGATATCTGACGCTTATAACAGCTTGTCAATCTATCGATCGACATATTTAATCAATCAGGATGAGTGAACTTCAAATTTCATCCCAACACCCTTGTGGGGTTTCAAACAATCAAACACAGATTTTATTTGTGCAGTTGGGCGATGTGTAAAATTTATCGTCCCAATCAATGTTCTTCAAATAGGTGTACATAAACAAACCGTCCGGTTTGTAAATGAATATTTTATTTTATTCACTTCCACGTTAAAAATTATATTTTTAACGATAAAATACTTTATTTTAACACTTGAATTTCTATTCAGTTCATTTACTCAATAAAAATGATATTTCTATTTTTCTAACATATTTTAGAAAATTTCGGCGGCATAACGGCACGATACTAGAAACGGGACAAGGCCTAGCCTTATCCCCGGTCTAGTGAAGGCCCACGCCATTCACACATCAATCAAATCAATTTCAATTCACCAAACAATTCAATTCAGCCCAAATCATCCAACTAATTTATGCAACCAAACAAACAAGTCCATGGTTTGTGGACGATTGTGTCGGGTGCTACTAAGCACCGTCTGCATCCTAGTATATATATATAACTAGAAAAAGAAGTTGAAGAGTGAGAAGTTCTCACCGAAAGCTATCCAATAATCTTGACTCTTCTTTGACAGAAATCTTCCTCGTTCTTGCCTTTTTCATCTTCGTTGCCCGTAGCCACTACATATGTAAAAATCGAATTTTTTTTACTTCGTTATTCAATATACAAAAATCGAATTTTTAGTATGTTATTCAATATATAAAAATTGAATTTTTACTATGTTATTCAATATATAAAAATGGAATTTTTACTTTGATGTTCAATATATAAAAATGGAATTTTTACTTTGATGTTCAATATATAAAAATGGAATTTTTACTTTGATGTTCAATATATAAAAATGGAATTTTTACTCCCGCTATTCTTCATAAAAAGATTTCGCCTTTTCAATTTCAAAACTCTAATCTTTATAGTTTAAAGCTCACTTCTTTTATATTTTAAAAAATCACGCCTTTTATATTTTAAAACTCACGTCTTTTCACTTTTAAAAATATCATCTTTCTTCCTTTAAAAATCTAATCTTTTCTATTTTAAAAATCAAGTCTTTTCTATTTTGCCTTCATTCATATATAAAAATAATAATTTTCAACACACTACCTATATAAAAATGGTATTTTTATATCTTCTATAAAGATCTCAACTTTCCTCGTATAAAGCTCTCAGCCTATTTTTATTTCAGCAAAAATCACCCCTTTTTATATCAACTAATTTAGTTAATCTAATTACATAATAAAATAAATAAAATAAAATTTAAAAACTTACTTTATCATTTGTTCTGAAACAGGGGGGGTCGCTGCGGGGTTGGGGTTCGTCGTAGGTCGAGGCGGAGGTGGGGAGGTGGCCAACGACGGCGGTGGGAGGGTGGAAGAGGTCTGGGCGGTTCGTGGCTGGGCTGGGGTGGGTTTGGGTTTCATCGAGGAGGGAGTTGGGGGTCTCGTCGGTCGAGGAGGAGAAAGGGGGGCTTGGTGGTAGCTGCGCCGCCCTGGGCGCGGCGACTCATCGGAGGGGGCGGCGGCTTCGATCGCGCCCCCTTCCGTTATTTTTTCTTTTTTTTTCGCAAATGATTTCCACGGGGGGGGGGGGCCTGGTTAAGGAAAAGGTAAGATTTTTTTTTTTAATTATTTTATTATTTTATTTTGCAAAAAGTTGACTTTCACATACGACCTCGAAACGAGGCCCACCGCTTGTCGTCCATAGCGTTTTACCCCCATTCCGAACACAATGGGATATGTATCATAGGCTGATTCGATCGTTTTGATCAGTTTTCGTCAAAACCAACATATAACTCTATATATTGACTTTAAACGCGCATTTCAATTTACTGGGGTCACATACTAACTAGAAAAATTGCAGAAAAATATTTTCTAGCTTCGTATTGACGATACGGTCCTAACAAAACTAGTTTCGTCGAATTCCGAGACCGTTGGAAAAATGGCCAATTTCCAGTTGATTAAAATCAACTGAAACTGGTCAAACGCATTTTCCTTTGCCACGCTCACATATTGATTCGAAAAATTATGAAATTTGGAATCTAACAATAATATGACATCACGGACCCAACAAAAGTGGTTTCGTCGAAATCCGAGGTCGTTTGCAAAATTCCCATTTTTAAGGGCCTGAATTCCATAGCGACTATTCAGAATTTTCAACTGGACATATCTTTTGATTCCCGCTATGAAATCCCAATATTTCGGATTCGTTGGAAAGATGTTATCAATTAGGTCTTAATGTTTTTGGTTTCACTAAAATCCGGATTGTTTTGCACCCGGTACATTCAATTGAAGTTAGAAATCAAATTATCGAACTACCGCGCCATTTTCAATTCTATTTATAATTATAAATAAATATTTATATTCTAACGACGGCGTATATAATTATATACGTTCTATTTCCATTCAAAATAAATTTCTTGTCGATATTATTTAAAATAATCTATTTTAAATATTCAAAATTCGCTAAAATTGCAAAAATAAAAATTTTAAACTGGCTCAGAATTTGCGGGTTATTACAATCTCCCCCACTTAAAACTTTTCGTCCCCGAAAAGGAACAAAGTCGAAAGTGGTTTGATCAATCAACTCTACGTTCGATCTGGCTTCCATTCTCCAACTTTTCAGTTTCTGAGAATTTTCCAATTCTTCAAAAATTTGGCTAACACCCTAAATTTTCGAAATTTTTTGCCATAACCTCCCCTGCACCGGGAGCATCAGGGAATTTCAAATAGCTTCCCCGGTCCTTCTCATCTCAAAAAGAAAAAGAAAAAGCCAAGCGGCTAGCCAATAGGCTCATAAAATCATCATCACCCAAACAAAACAGTAAATAATGTAGTAAACATGTACCTATTTGTCGAGCAAACAAAATTTATTCTTCGGCTCTAGCCTCCTTGCTATGACCTGTTCAATGTAAGTATATGTATATGCAAGCAAATGCGACCAATTTTCAATATAATTCAATATTTGATACAATTAGGCTAAATGGTTCAAAATTATCGAACAAATAAACAAACAACACAAACATCAATCAATTAGTGGATTAGAGTTTCAAATTCATAATTTTGATATATATACAAAAATCACATTTTTGATGCCAATTCACAACAATAAATCTATCTATATAAGTTTTGGTTCTCACACCAGTCTAATGGAAATATATAGAAATCACACCTTCGTAACACAAATATAAATACTGATGATGTGGCCACATCACCAGAATTATCCCCGGGTGTCTAGAATGTGACCCTATATCTATCCAGTATATTAAAACTTCGACTATACGCTCATGACGCGTATACGTGAAATCTTTATATATTGGATTGTCCATATTCAAAATAAATAAATAATCAAATACGTATAAAGCGATTTAAATTTTTAAAACAAAATTATTTTCATTTGAAAAATATACTATTCACACTCGTTCTAGGATACTACTGATCCTATCTCTAACGAGTAATTCTAATTGGATATTACTAACCTAATATCTGATGAATTCTTTCGTATGGTTCTAATGTGTCTTGTTCTCGAGCTCTGTAAACCAAAGCTCTGATACCAAACTGAGACGACCCGAACTTCCCCGTGAAGGAAAGCACGGATAGAATTGAGGACAAGACAAAATAGAACGCATACAGGAGAACATTTCATTGTTATTACAACAATTCCATCAGATACAAGAATATATAGAGTATAAATGAATAAATTACATTTAATAAATATCAGAGATTACAATAAATTACATAACAGCGGAAAGATATACAAAACACAACTGAAAGCGATACACGGATACAGAGCTTTCCGAGCATCGTTCCAGCTGTAAATCAGGACCCTGTGGATATAAATCTGCAAAACCAAAACTACTAGTTGCCCGTGTGGAAAATAGGGGCACCCAGAGTTTAGGTTAAAACAATAAACTCCAGGTCAGTCATGTGACTGGTGTGAGAACTAAAACAGTTATTAATCTTTATTTTTAAAGTTAGGTAAATCAAGGGACCACGCCGTATAACACGGAACGGGTTTCCTCCCAAGAATACCAGTGCATAAAACAAACAGCGCAATGCTAAATAAAGAAAAATGAAGCTGTTATAAGACCCAGGTCCCATCACACAATGCGACGCAAGCCGGAGGATAGGGTTTTTACCTTATAACAGCCAAAGCATGCTTGATACGTTTAAACCACATTATTTGATACTATTATAGGTGTATAGTGTCAAAAACAATTTCAATCATAAATATCAATCATAGGCGGCATGAATGACCCATACCACTATGTCGCCATACTAGGTTCTACAAATAAAACCGCACTATCACGTATTGGAAATTGGATTTCCGTCATGAGCCGAGGCAAGGGGCAAGCTCCTCTCCGCGTTCGAGACACTCTAGCAAATGCCTCAGGACCCCACTATGATCCTTTGGAACCTCCAAGGCCGGTCCTCTCTTACTTTTGAGGATTAGTTATTCCTGAACACACGTTTCCCGGTCCTTACAGACCTATATCCGAGGCGCCTCGTATCCAACAACCACACAGGTGAAAAGTATATAAATGTCAGGGCTGGTAGGTCACTGACACCACCCTAGCTAGAAAGAAACGTCGTGCACTCCTTGGGTCCGTATCCCGTTTTTGACTCATACCGAGATGTGAGGCTCGCGAATTCACGTTATACACAAAGCTATGCCACACAGGCCGTGCTTTGATCATCAACCACAAGACTTTGCTTTTCAACAGAAGCCCTGATCCATTGCCACTTACGCGTGCCACACTGGCAATTCACTCCATGCGACTGATGTCCATCGATATACAACCTCTGAGCTCGTACGTCTCAGAGAAGGGCGTTAAGCAAGATAATAAATTCTCAGCCGCCAAACAGATGTATATTTAATAGAGATCAATCAACACAGAATAAAATCCAATGTCAGACACACAATCCATTTAAAAGTTCGTTCTGGGTCTGAACGAAACCGGAGGCACTTTCCTCGCATATCCATCCATCTCCAAGTACGTCTGGACGATCACCGACTGTTTCCCTCATCCTGGGTGTACAGCCCAATCAAGATCATCAGTAATCACCCAAACGATGTGAAGACTTCCGGTCTTCAACCACCATCTTCATCTTCGACATCTCGTCGAATCGGTTATTCAGAATGGGTATAAACCTGGCCTTTCTGAATAACCCACGTATATAATAAACGAATGTTACACAAACACAACAAACGCCTCATTCCAATTCAGAATATTCTTTTATTCACAAAATCACATTCCGAGGGAATTGATCCCATTAATTTTATCCAAGATAAATTCTTCTAAATTTATCCTAAAATCTTCCTATGGATATCATTTCAAGCTAGTCGGGATTAACGAACCACACCGAAGTAATTATTTATTTTATTTCCCAATCCCAACCTATATATCCCATGGAGAAAACTGGTAATACTCCACATCTAACACCACGGTGTTATCGGTAAAATTAATTACCATTTCACGTTCAAATCTAATTACAGATTTAACTACCGCTTTGGAGCAAAACTGGTGATACTCCATTCTCGATCACCTTTCAAATTTGATAATTTAAATTATCAATTCACCTGTTAATCTAATTAACGATTCATTAAAACTCCACTTAGTTTTAATCCTTTCAAAAATCAACATCTTGCCTTTAACTGGGTTAAAGAACCAATGTCATCTAAAACACGATTCACGATAAACCCAAATCACCTTTGATATTAAATACAAGGTTCTGAATAGAAAATATATCGGCTTATATTCAATATCAAATTTTGAAACCAACAAATATCGTATTGGAAATAACGATATAAAATATATCTTTCAAATCCCCATAACAATATTTGTATAGTCACGCAATCCAACATCAAAATATTCCGAAGATAATTTCGATTCAACTCCAGTCCAATTCACGTATTGGGAATATTGATTATTTTTAAAATCACTTTCCAGTTCAATTTATTTATTTCAAAAATAAATTGATTTTAATTCTAGTTCAAAACTAGTTCATTTCGATAAAAATCTATTTTTATCTTTTCAAATGTGGAATTCTCCAGCTCAATTCTTTCCAATCCATATATTATGATTTTACACAAATTATAGATATTTTTAATAATTTTATCAAGGCCCGTACAGTCGATTTCCAACAACGGCCATCGAACTGCACTTACAGCGACCTTTTCCAAATTTGATTTGGACATAATTCCAAATCCAACCGTTAGATTTCAAATTTCTAATATTCATTGGAAAGCTCTTTTCGATACGAATCCAACGGTTCCGGTTTTAGGAGAATCCGACGGTCGGATCTCCCGCAACGTAAATTCGAAGTCAATGGTCGAAATTCACGAACTGCCGCGGCGCGGCGCGTTCTATTCAGGCCATTATATATATATAATATATATATATTATATATGTTTCGTCGATTTCCTTTTTAAAACGTATTTTATAAATCGTTTTAAATTCGTTTTCAAAACCATTTCAACACTATATTCAATTTCAATTCGATTTGATTTCAATTCAAGTCGAATTCATTTCAAATTGATTTCAGTTCAATTTCAGTTCGTTTTTGATTCAATTTCAATTTACTTCAATTTGAATTCATTTCTATTCAATTCGAATTCAAATTCACTTTCTATTCAATTCGAATCGAATTCATTTTCTATTCGATTCGAATTCATTTCAAATGGATTCAACAAAATTTCAATTTGAATTTTAATCTAATTTAATTTGAATTTCATTTCAAAATATTATATTTTGAAATCACTTTTCAATATTTATTATAAAACGAATAAAATCGATATAAATATCGTTCACGTCAAAATAGCGCATCTCTAATCCACACGGCTTTATAGTTTTCAAAAACTTCTTTATTCTGTCCAACAAAGGAATATTTATTCTATTCAACACATGAATCTATATTTCTTTCAACACACGACTATTTTTGTTATGTAAGATATTTTATAAAATTATGGTATCTATCGTTTGATTTTAATTAGACTCCACCGTAAAGTAGATTCTAATTGTAAATATGATAAAGATGTAATTTATTTTATTTAAAATATTTTACTCAACACATGAATAGTTTCAACACATGATCATCGTCAACACATGACTATTTTTATATTCAACACATGAATTTTCTTTTATAATATTCATTATTTTCCCGATTGGAATGAGGCCTAATCAATCACCAGATAATGTTCATTATATGGATTTTCATGCATCACACGTATATAATAGCATTGAAAAATAATCAACCATCAACCAAAGTGCACTACACTGTATAAGCATCAAATATAGATATTTGACGCTTATAACAGCTTGTCAATCTATCGATCGACATATTTAATCAATCAGGATGAGTGAACTTCAAATTTCATCCCAACACCCTTGTGGGGTTTCAAACAATCAAACACAGATTTTATTTGTGCAGTTGGGCGATGTGTAAAATTTATCGTCCCAATCAATGTCCTTCAAATAGGTGTACATAAACAAACCGTCCGGTTTGTAAATGAATATTTTACTTTATTCACTTCCACGTTAAAAATTATATTTTTAACGATAAAATATTTTATTTTAACACTTGAATTTCTATTCAGTTCATTTACTCAATAAAAATGATATTTCTATTTTTCTAACATATTTTAGAAAATTTCGGCGGCATAACGGCACGATACTAGAAACGGGACAAGGCCTAGCCTTATCCCCGGTCTAGTGAAGGCCCACGCCATTCACACATCAATCAAATCAATTTCAATTCACCAAACAATTCAATTCAGCCCAAATCATCCAACTAATTTATGCAACCAAACAAACAAGTCCATGGTTTGTGGACGATTGTGTCGGGTGCTACTAAGCACCGTCTGCATCCTAGTATATATATATATATATAACTAGAAAAAGAAGTTGAAGAGTGAGAAGTTCTCACCGAAAGCTATCCAATAATCTTGACTCTTCTTCGACAGAAATCTTCCTCGTTCTTGCCTTTTTCATCTTCGTTGCCCGTAGCCACTACATATGTAAAAATCGAATTTTTTTTACTTCGTTATTCAATATACAAAAATCGAATTTTTACTATGTTATTCAATATATAAAAATTAAATTTTTACTATGTTATTCAATATATAAAAATGTAATTTTTACTTTGATGTTCAATATATAAAAATGGAATTTTTACTTTGATGTTCAATATATAAAAATGGAATTTTTACTTTGATGTTCAATATATAAAAATGGAATTTTTACTTTGATGTTCAATATATAAAAATGGAATTTTTACTCCCGCTATTCTTCATAAAAAGATTTCGCCTTTTCAATTTCAAAACTCTAATCTTTTATAGTTTAAAGCTCACTTCTTTTATATTTTAAAAATTCACGCCTTTTATATTTTAAAACTCACGTCTTTTCACTTTTAAAAATATCATCTTTCTTCCTTTATAAATCTAATCTTTTCTATTTTAAAAATCAAGTCTTTTCTATTTTGCCTTCATTCATATATAAAAATAATAATTTTCAACACACTACCTATATAAAAATGGTATTTTTATATCTTCTATATAATAAAGATCTCAACTTTCCTCGTATAAAGCTCTCAGCCTATTTTTATTTCAGCAAAAATCACCCCTTTTTATATCAACTAATTTAGTTAATCTAATTACATAATAAAATAAATAAAATAAAATTTAAAAACTTACTTTATCATTTGTTCTGAAACAGGGGGGGTCGCTGCGGGGTTGGGGTTCGTCGTAGGTCGAGGCGGAGGTGGGGAGGTGGCCAACGACGGCGGTGGGAGGGTGGAAGAGGTCTGGGCGGTTCGTGGCTGGGCTGGGGTGGGTTTGGGTTTCATCGAGGAGGGAGTTGGGGGTCTCGTCGGTCGAGGAGGAGAAAGGGGGGGCTTGGTGGTAGCTGCGCCGCCCTGGGCGCGGCGACTCATCGGAGGGGGCAGCGGCATCGATCGCGCCCCCTTCCGTTATTTTTTCTTTTTTTTTCCTTTTTTTTCGCAAATGATTTCCACGGGGGGGGGGGGGGTGGTTAAGGAAAAGGGAAGATTTTTTTTTTATTATTTTATTATTTTATTTTGCAAAAAGTTGACTTTCACATACGACCTCGAAACGAGGCCCACCGCTTGTCGTCCATAGCGTTTTACCCCCATTCCGAACACAATGGGATATGTATCATAGGCTGATTCGATCGTTTTGATCAGTTTTCGTCAAAACCAACATATAACTCTATATATTGACTTTAAACGCGCGTTTCAATTTACTGGGGTCACATACTAACTAGAAAAATTGCAGAAAAATATTTTCTAGCTTCGTATTGACGATACGGTCCTAACAAAACTAGTTTCGTCGAATTCCGAGACCGTTGGAAAAATGGCCAATTTCCAGTTGATTAAAATCAACTTAAACTGGTCAAACTCATTTTCCTTTGCCACGCTCACATATTGATTCGAAAAATTATGTAATTTGGAATCTAACAATAATTTGACATCACGGACCCAACAAAAGTGGTTTCGTCGAAATCCGAGGTCGTTTGCAAAATTCCCATTTTTACGGGCCTGAATTCCATAGCGACTATTCAGAATTTTCAACTGGACATATCTTTTGATTCCCGCTATGAAATCCCAATTTTTCGGATTCGTTGGAAAGATGTTATCAATTAGGTCTTAATGTTTTTGGTTTCACTAAAATCCGGATTGTTTTGCACCCGGTACATTCAATTGAAGTTAGAAATCAAATTATCGAACTACCGCGCCATTTTCAATTCTATTTATAATTATAAATAAATATTTATATTCTAACGACGGCGTATATAATTATATACGTTCTATTTCCATTCAAAATAAATTTCTTGTCAATATTATTTAAAATAATCTATTTTAAATATTCAAAATTCGCTAAAATTGCAAAAATAAAAATTTTAAACTGGCTCAGAATTTGCGGGTTATTACAATCTCCCCCACTTAAAACTTTTCGTTCCCGAAAAGGAACAAAGTCGAAAGTGGTTTGATCAATCAACTCTACGTTCGATCTGGCTTCCATTCTCCAACTTTTCAGTTTCTGAGAATTTTCCAATTCTTCAAAAATTTGGCTAACACCCTAAATTTTCGAAATTTTTTGCCATAACCTCCCCTGCACCGGGAGCATCGGGGAATTTCAAATAGCTTCCCCGGTCCTTCTCATCTCAAAAAGAAAAAGAAAAAGCCAAGCGGCTAGCCAATAGGCTCATAAAATCATCATCACCCAAACAAAACAGTAAATTATGTAGTAAACATGTACCTATTTGTCGGGCAAACAAAATTTATTCTTCGGCTCTAGCCTCCTTGCTATGACCTGTTCAATGTAAGTATATGTATATGCAAGCAAATGCGACCAATTTTCAATATAATTCAATATTTGATACAATTAGGCTAAATGGTTCAAAATTATCAAACAAATAAACAAACAACACAAACATCAATCAATTAGTGGATTAGAGTTTCAAATTCATAATTTTGATATATATACAAAAATCACATTTTTGATGCCAATTCACAACAATAAATCTATCTATATAAGTTTTGGTTCTCACACCAGTCTAATGGAAATATATAGAAATCACACCTTCGTAACACAAATATAAATACTGATGATGTGGCCACATCACCAGAATTATCCCCGGGTGTCTAGAATGTGACCCTATATCTATCCAGTATATTAAAACTTCGACTATACGCTCATGACGCGTATACGTGAAATCTTTATATATTGGATTGTCCATATTCAAAATAAATAAATAAATAATCAAATACGTATAAAGCGATTTAAATTTTTAAAACAAAATTATTTTCATTTGAAAAATATACTCTTCACACTCGTTCTAGGATACTACTGATCCTATCTCTAACGAGTAATTCTAATTGGATATTACTAACCCAATATCTGATGAATTCTTTCGTATGGTTCTAATGTGTCTTGTTCTCGAGCTCTGTAAACCAAAGCTGTGATACCAAACTGAGACGACACGAACTTCCCCGTGAAGGAAAGAACGGATAGAATTGAGGACAAGACAAAATAGAACGCATACAGGAGAACATTTCATTGTTATTACAACAATTCCATCAGATACAAGAATATACAGAGTATAAATGAATAAATTACATTCAATAAATATCAGAGATTACAATAAATTACAAAACAGCGAAAAGATATACAAAACACAACTGAAAGTGATACACGGAAACAGAGCTTTCCGAGCATCGTTCCAGCTGTAAATCAGGACCCTATGGATATAAATCTGCAAAACCAAAACTACTAGCTGCCCGTGTGGAAAATAGGGGCACCCAGAGTTTAGGTTAAAACAATAAACTCCAGGTCAGTCATGTGGCTGGTGTGAGAACTAAAACAGTTATTAATCTTTATTTTTAAAGTTAGGTAAATCAAGGGACCACGCCGTATAACACGGAACGGGTTTCCTCCCAAGAATACCAGTGCATAAAACAAACAGCACAATGCTAAATAAAGAAAAATGAAGCTGTTATAAGACCCAGGTCCCATCACACAATGCGACGCAAGCCGGAGGATAGGGTTTTTACCTTATAACAGCCAAAGCATGCTTGATACGTTTAAACCACATTATTTGATACTATTATAGGTGTATAGTGTCAAAAACAATTTCAATCATAAATATCAATCATAGGCGGCATGAATGACCCATACCACTATGTCGCCATACTAGGTTCTACAAATAAAACCGCACTATCACGTATTGGAAATTGGATTTCCGTCATGAGCCGAGGCAAGGGGCAAGCTCCTCTCCGCGTTCGAGACACTCTAGTAAATGCCTCAGGACCCCACTATGATCCTTTAGAACCTCCAAGGCCGGTCCTCTCTTACTTTTGAGGATTAGTTATTCCTGAACACACGTTTCCCGGTCCTTACAGACCTATATCCGAGGCGCCTCGTATCCAACAACCACACAGGTGAAAAGTATATAAATGTCAGGGATGGTAGGTCACTGACACCACCCTAGCTAGAAAGAAACGTCGTGCACTCGTTGGGTCCGTATCCCGTTTTTGACTCATACCGAGATGTGAGGCTCGCGAATTCACGTTATACACAAAGCTATGCCACACAGGCCGTGCTTTGATCATCAACCACAAGACTTTGCTTTTCAATAGAAGCCCTGATCCATTGCCACTTACGCGTGCCACACTGGCAATTCACTCCATGCAACTGATGTCCATCGATATACAACCTCTGAGCTCGTACGTCTCAGAGAAGGGCGTTAAGCAAGAGAATAAATTCTCTGCCGCCAAACAGATGTATATTTAATAGAGATCAATCAACACAGAATAAAATCCAATGTCAGACACACAATCCATTTACAAGTTCGTTCTGGGTCTGAACGAAACCGGAGGCACTTTCCTCGCATATCCATCCATCTCCAAGTACGTCTGGACGATCACCAACTGTTTCCCTCATCCTGGGTGTACAGCCCAATCAAGATCATCAGTAATCACCCAAACGATGTGAAGACTTCCGGTCTTCAACCACCATCTTCATCTTCGACATCTCGTCGAATCGGTTATTCAGAATGGGTATAAACCCGGCCTTTCTGAATAACCCACATATATAATAAACGAATGTTACACAAACACAACAAACGCCTCATTCCAATTCAGAATATTCTTTTATTCACAAAATCACATTCCGAGGGAATTGTTCCCATTAATTTTATCCAAGATAAATTCTTCTAAATTTATCCTAAAATCTTCCTATGGATATCATTTCAAGCTAGTCGGGATTAACGAACCACACCGAAGTTATTATTTATTTTATTTCCCAATCCCAACCTATATATCCCATGGAGAAAACTGGTAATACTCCACATCTAACACCACGGTGTTATCGGTAAAATTAATTACCATTTCACGTTCAAATCTAATTACAGATTTAACTACCGCTTTGGAGCAAAACTGGTGATACTCCATTCTCGATCACCTTTCAAATTTGATAATTTAAATTATCAATTCACCTGTTAATCTAATTAACGATTCATTAAAACTCCACTTAGTTTTAATCCTTTCAAAAATCAACATCTTGCCTTTAACTGGGTTAAAGAACCAATGTCATCTAAAACACGATTCACGATAAACCCAAATCACCTTTGATATTAAATACAAGGTTCTGAATAGAAAATATATCGGCTTATATTCAATATCAAATTCTGAAACCAACAAATATCGTATTGGAAATAACGATATAAAATATATCTTTCAAATCCCCATAACAATATTTGTATAGTCACGAAATCCAACATCAAAATATTCCGAAGATAATTTCGATTCAACTCCAGTCCAATTCACGTATTGGGAATATTGATTATTTTTTAAATCACTTTCCAGTTCAATTTATTTATTTCAAAAATAAATTGATTTTAATTCTAGTTCAAAACTAGTTCATTTCGATAAAAATCTATTTTTATCTTTTCAAATGTGGAATTCTCCAGCTCAATTCTTTCCAATCCATATATTATGATTTTACACAAATTATAGATATTTTTAATAATTTTATCAAGGCCCGTACAGTCGATTTCCAACAACGGCCATCGAACTGCACTTACAGCGACCTTTTCCAAATTTGATATGGACATAATTCCAAATCCAACCGTTAGATTTCAAATTTCCAATATTCATTGGAAAGCTCTTTTCGATACGAATCCAACGGTTCCGGTTTTAGAAGAATCCGACAGTCGGATCTCCCGCAACGTAAATTCGAAGTCAATGGTCGAAATTCACGAACTGCCGCGGCGCGGCGCGTTCTATTCAGGCCATTATATATATATATAATATATATATATATATTATATATGTTTCGTCGATTTCCTTTTTAAAACGTATTTTATAAATCGTTTTAAATTCGTTTTCAAAACCATTTCAACACTATATTCAATTTCAATTCGATTTGATTTCAATTCAAGTCGAATTCATTTCAAATTGATTTCAGTTCAATTTCAGCTCGTTTTTGATTCAATTTACTTCAATTTGAATTCATTTCTATTCAATTCGAATTCAAATTCACTTTCTATTCAATTCGAATCAAATTCATTTTCTATTCGATTCGAATTCATTTCAAATGGATTCAACAAAATTTCAATTTGAATTTTAATCTAATTTAATTTGAATTTCATTTCAAAATATTATATTTTTAAATCACTTTTCAATATTCATTATAAAACGAATAAAATCGATATAAATATCGTTCACGTCAAAATAGCGCATCTCTAATCCACACGGCTTTATAGTTTTCAAAAACTTCTTTATTCTATCCAACAATGGAATATTTATTCTATTCAACACATAAATCTATATTTCTTTCAACACACGACAATTTTTGTTATGTAAGATATTTTATAAAATTATGGTATCTATCGTTTGGTTTTAATTAGACTCCACCGTAAAGTAGATTCTAATTGTAAATATGATGAAGATGTAATTTATTTTATTTAAAATATTTTACTCAACACATGAATAGTTTCAACACATGATCATCGTCAACACATGACTATTTTTATATTCAACACATGAATTTTCTTTTATAATATTCATTATTTTCCCGATTGGAATGAGGCCTAATCAATCACCAGATAATGTTCATTATATGGATTTTCATGCATCACACGTATATAATAGCATTGAAAAATAATCAACCATCAACCAAAGTGCGCTACACTGTATAAGCATCAAATATAGATATCTGACACTTATAACAACTTGTCAATCTATCGATCGACATATTTAATCAATCAGGATGAGTGAACTTCAAATTTCATCCCAACACCCTTGTGGGGTTTCAAACAATCAAACGCAGATTTTATTTATGCAGTTGGGCGATGTGTAAAATTTATCGTCCCAATCAATGTCCTTCAAATAGGTGTACATAAACAAACCGTCCGGTTTGTAAATGAATATTTTATTTTATTCACTTCCACGTTAAAAATTATATTTTTAACGATAAAATATTTTATTTTAACACTTGAATTTCTATTCAGTTCATTTACTCAATAAAAATGATATTTCTATTTTTCTAACATATTTTAGAAAATTTCGGCGGCATAACGGCACGATACTAGAAACGGGACAAGGCCTAGCCTTATCCCCGGTCTAGTGAAGGCCCACGCCATTCACACATCAATCAAATCAATTTCAATTCACCAAATAATTCAATTCAGCCCAAATCATCCAACTAATTTATGCAACCAAACAAACAAGTCCATGGTTTGTGGACGATTGTGTCGGGTGCTACTAAGCACCGTCTGCATCCTAGTATATATATATATAACTAGAAAAAGAAGTTGAAGAGTGAGAAGTTCTCACCGAAAGCTATCCAATAATCTTGACTCTTCTTTGACAGAAATCTTCCTCGTTCTTGCCTTTTTCATCTTCGTTGCCCGTAGCCACTACATATGTAAAAATCGAATTTTTTTTACTTCGTTATTCAATATACAAAAATCGAATTTTTACTATGTTATTCAATATATAAAAATTGAATTTTTACTATGTTATTCAATATATAAAAATGGAATTTTTACTTTGATGTTCAATATATAAAAATGGAATTTTTACTTTGATGTTCAATATATAAAAATGGAATTTTTACTCCCGCTATTCTTCATAAAAAGATTTCGCCTTTTCAATTTCAAAACTCTAATCTTTTATAGTTTAAAGCTCACTTCTTTTATATTTTAAAAAATCACGCCTTTTATATTTTAAAACTCACGTCTTTTCACTTTTAAAAATATCATCTTTCTTCCTTTAAAAATCTAATCTTTTCTATTTTAATAATCAAGTCTTTTCTATTTTGCCTTCATTCATATATAAAAATAATAATTTTCAACACACTACCTATATAAAAATGGTATTTTTATATCTTCTATATAATAAAGATCTCAACTTTCCTCGTATAAAGCTCTCAGCTTATTTTTATTTCAGCAAAAATCACCCCTTTTTATATCAACTAATTTAGTTAATCTAATTACATAATAAAATAAATAAAATAAAATTTAAAAACTTACTTTATCATTTGTTCTGAAACAGGGGGGGTCGCTGCGGGGTTGGGGTTCGTCGTAGGTCGAGGCGGAGGCGGGGAGGTGGCCAACGACGGCGGTGGGAGGGTGGAAGTGGTCTGGGTGGTTCGTGGCTGGGGTGGGGTGGGTTTGGGTTTCATCGCGGAGGGAGTTGGGGGTCTCGTCGGTCGAGGAGGAGAAAGGGGGGCTTGGTGGTAGCTGCGCCGCCCTGGGCGCGACGACTCATCGGAGGGGGCGGCGGCATCGATCGCGCCCCCTTCCGTTATTTTTTCTTTTTTTTTCTTTTTTTTCCGCAAATGATTTCCACGGGGGGGGGGGGGGGGGGGGCTGGTTAAGGAAAAGGGAAGAATTTATTTTATTTTTTTTAATTATTTTATTATTTTATTTTGCAAAAAGTTGACTTTCACATACGACCTCGAAACGAGGCCCACCGCCTGTCGTCCATACCGTTTTACCCCCATTCCGAACACAATGGGATATGTATCGTAGGCTGATTCGATCGTTTCGATCAGTTTTCATCAAAACCAACATATAACTCTATATATTGACTTTAAACGTGCATTTCAATTTACTGGGGTCACATACTAACTAGAAAAATTGCAAAAAAATATTTTCTAGCTTCGTATTGACGATACGGTCCTAACAAAACAAGTTTCGTCGAATTCCGAGACCGTTGGAAAAATGGCCAATTTCCAGTTGATTAAAATCAACTAAAACTGGTCAAACGCATTTTCCTTTGCCACGCTCACATATTGATTCAAAAAATTATGAAATTTGGAATCTAACAAAAATTTGACATCACAGACCCAACAAAAGTGGTTTCGTCGAAATTCGAGGTCGTTTGCAAAATTCCCATTTTTAAGGGCCTGAATTCCATAACGACTATTCAGAATTTTCAACTGGACATATCTTTTGATTCCCGCTATGAAATCCCAATTTTTCGGATTCGTTGGAAAGATGTTATCAATTAGGTCTTAATGTTTTTGGTTTCACTAAAATCCGGATTGTTTTGCACCCGGTACATTTAATTGAAGTTAGAAATCAAATTATCGAACTACCGCGCCATTTTCAATTCTATTTATAATTATAAATAAATATTTATATTCTAACGATGGCGTATATAATTATATACGTTCTATTTCCATTCAAAATAAATTTCTTGTCGATATTATTTAAAATAATCTATTTTAAATATTCAAAATTCGCTAAAATTGCAAAAATAAAAATTTTAAACTGGCTCAGAATTTGCGGGTTATTACAATAGTCATGTTAGAATAACTTAAATACACAGTTTATAGCAGATCTGATATGATTCAAATAGTCATAGGTTTAGATCCAAATTATAGTCATGTCAAGATTAACTTTTAAGTATTTAGATCTAAAATTAACATAGACTCACTGTGATTGAATCTAAGAAATAAAAGAAGAATTGCAGATGTTGAATCACATATATCTGAATTAGTCTAATTCGTTGTAGAAGAAGAACAATTTATTTAGTCTAGGCAGAGGCAGAATCTAGTCCTCCATTTTTTGTGTGAAGAAAACAATGGGTATATGGTTCTATTTATAGCCAAAAGCCAATGAATCTGGTCAAGAAAGGGGTCTACGTTCAGAAAAATGTATTCTGCCTTGGATCTTAGGGGTGTCGACATGGGGGTCAACCCCCCTATGTGGGTGTCGACATGGGTATCGACACCCCTATGATGGTGTTGACGCCTAGATTGACACCCAGAGCGGGAATTTTCCTGACCAGGTCCTCCACGTGATTTTGAATCATTTCGATTTTCTAGACATATTTTATTTATATATATTCTTCTTATGCGTATACAAACTTCAAACCTTAATAACTTCTTAATATAGTGTCCGTTTTACGCAAACCATATGTCTATCTCAAGCAGAATTCCAAGATGAGCGCAATGGCACAGTCTGTCTCACTTAATTCTGAATATTTAATTAAGTATTCTTTAATTTATCGTTTTTAGAGTCATTAAAATTACAAGGTGCTACAAATAAACTAAAGGATACTTAATTAAATATTAGGAATTAAGTAAAACTGACAATAACATTGTGTTAGTCTGGGAATTTTGGTTCAGATAGACCCCAAGTTTTTGTAAAACGGATAAAGTATGAAGAAGTTATAGGTTCTAGAAGTTTGTATACATATAAGAGGTTTATGTATAAATAAAATAGGTCGGAATAATTCAAAAATAAATTAAATGAACGAGCGGGAAACAGAAGCGGGAAATCACTCCATTAAGGGATGACCCGCTCCAGCCTGGGTCGACCCATAGGTGGCTAAGTCAACCCAGGGGGTAGGTGAGTCGAACCCACCTGGATCCATCCGAATTCTTCTGAGCGAACCTGGCATGTTTTGTTAACTAGGTTAATTGTTTCACTGAGCGGTCGGATTTAATAATAGAGATTTAGCGGTTAAGGTTTGTCTTGTAAACTCTATTTAAAGGCATGCACTCCTATCAAATCAATTAAACTTCTTCATACTTCTTCCCCAAACTTCTGATCTAAAAAATATAAGATGTGGATAGAGAGATGATGCCGAAACTTGGATTGAATCAAGACAATTCTTATCTGACGTATACAGGAACCCCTTCTGCAACATCATCATATTATCTTCCGTTCTTTAAATCCAATCTATGTGAGTCCAAGTTACTTTTAGATATAAAATTTAATAGTAATCATGACCGGTTAATAAACCTAGATCTGAGCCTATGCCTGTTAATAAACTGATTCATATCTTAAACAATTTTTCTATAATCACATGTATTTTTCTGCACCCCTGTTCTATTATTCAGTTGTTATTATATGCCTATTTCTATTCTTCTCTCTCTCTTTCCCTTCTTATTTTTTAAGTCTAGGATACCGTTGAGCCTAGCCAATCTCGTAAGAGACGTATGTATGAAAGAAATTGGGACAATTAGGGAATGTTTGGGAATGAAAATAAAAGAAATTTGGGTCATATCTTATACTATGGAATATCTCTAGAAATTTGGGGTTATATGAACCTGGAAATCTGTAGGCTTAATTCAAAGATTAAGTGGAACATGTTAATGAAACTGTAAGTAACTTGTGAAATTTGTTAAACCTGTAAGGTTAAGTAAACATGTTAAATCTGTAAGGGTTATATGAACCTGTTAATCTGTAAGACTTAACAAGTTAAAAATCCTAGTTAATTGGGGACACAAGCTTAGGGGTTTGGCTTGTGTCGACTATTGTGTGTGTCCCGTATTATTCAGTAACCCTTTTTGTAAATAAACGGGAACCCCGCACTAGGCAGTGGTCAGGGCACGCATATTGAACTAATAGTAAGAGGTTCATCTAGAAGGGGTTGTATACGGGCACGTTCCAGTGGAGTCATGAGCGTGCATGGGTCCGATATGTAGGGGAAAATAAGTCGTTGTAGCACCAGTAAATAGGTATGTGTCCTTCTATAGTGTAGGCTGCCACTTTAGGAAGTAATACACCCTATTATGGGATCGACACAGGGTATTTACACATTAGGGAGCCGATCGCTTGGGGTAGTAAGTAGGGTATATCTAGTCCTGCCTGTTTCTGTTAGGGTACCCGTTATTTCTTTTTGGTGTAACACCTATTATTTCTGTTGACGTACCTGTTATTTCTATTTGGGGTAAAACCTGTTATGTAACTAGAGTACACATAAACCTACCATTATTGTAACAACCTGGAAAATCAGAACCAATTTAAAATTTTTATTTTGGCTATTTTAATGAATTTTGAATATTTAAAATATAATGATTTATTTTAAATAATAATAACTAGAAATTTATTTTGAATAGAATTAGGACGTATATATTTATTTAAATCGAAGTTCGAATATAAATATTTATTTTAATTATAAAAGGAATTGGAAATGGCGCGGTAGTTTGAAAATTTGAATTAAAATTTCAAATGAAATGTACAGGATTCAAAATAAATCGGATTTTAGTGAAACAAAAATTATTTGAATCTGTTTGAAAATATCTTTCCAACGAATGTGAAAAATCCAGATTTCATAGCAGAAATAAAAAGTTATGTCCAGTTGAAAATTCAGAATAGTCACAATGGAATTTATATATATTTTAATATATAAAAGTAGCGATTTAGCAAACGACCTCCATTTTCGACGAGACCACTTTTGTTGGATCCGGAATGTCAGATTATTGCTAGATTCCAATTTTCATAATTTCTGAAATCAATATGTGAGCGTGGCGAATTTAAACGCGTTTGGTAATTTCAGTTTGAATTTAATCGACTGGAAAATGACCGTTTTTCAAACGGTCTCGAAATTTAATGAAATTAGTTTTTTTAGGACCGTATCGTTAAAACATAGCTAGATTAATTTTCCTGGAATTTTTGGAGTCAGTAAGTGGCTCCGATAAATTAAAATGTGCGTTTGAATTTAAAATATATTGATTTATATTTTAAATTTAACGGAAACTGATCGTAACAGCTGAATAGAGTTACGAAACATAACCCATTGTGTTCGGAATGGGGATAATTAGCTGAAGGCAACAGTCTTGGGTTTGATTTGGAATTCGGATGAAAAGTCAACTTTTTGGAGAAAATTAAATAAATATATATTTTTATATTTAAGCCCCCTTTTTTCTCTCTCCCTCACCCTCCTTCTTCCCGTTCAGATCTAGAGAAAGAAAAAAAACCGCACATCTTGTTCAAACGCGCCGCCGCCCCTGGCGATCGCCACCACTGTCGCCGCCCTCCCCACCGATTCGTCGGTGGCCAGACCCCTCTCCGCCGTTGACGCTGCCTCCTTCTCTTCCCTTTTCCCAATCAAATACCCCAATTCGAGAATCCCTAGTCACCGTGGCCCATTCCAACGCCGTCGTTGGTCAACCCCGCCACCTCCGACTATCTCCGACCCCACACCACCCTCCTCCGCCACATCAGCGCTTTGTGGGACCCCCATTCACCTGAAAACCCTCCAAACCCACTGCTCCAACCATTGTTGCCCCACCGCCGGCCAACTGTGCCTCCCCCGAGCCTCATCCGCCACCCAAATCTGAATGTGAGTTTTTATTTATTTTATTTTTTTCATTTATGAGAATAAAAACATGATCTTTATAGTGCAGACATCGAAATAAATATGTGATTTTTATGTATATATATTAGTGTATAGAAATGAAAATTTTATATATATAATAACGAAATAAAGATGTGATTTTTATATATATAATAACGAAATAAAGATGTGATTTTTAATATATAATAACGAAATAAAGATACGATTTTTAATATATATATATATATACTGGTATAAAGATTTGATTTTTAATATATATAGTGGTATAAAGATGTGATTTTTATGATATGTAAAGCATCAAAAAAATATGATTTTTTATAGTGTAAATATCGAAATAAAAATATGATTTTTATATATATGAAAGCGAGATAAAAATATGATTTTTTACATATATGGGTATGGATAAAAATTCGATTTTTACATGTATGGTTTTGAAATAAAAATATGATTTTTATAATGTAAACATCAAAATAAAAATATGATTTTTATTATATGAAAAGCGGTATAAAAATGTGATTTATATATATAATAGCCAAATGAAAATGTGACTTTTATTTATAAATATCGTTGTTTAAAAATGCGATTTTTAACATAAACCGCGTGAAACAGATGGTAATGGAACCAACTAGAAACAAATCCAAATCCAAACCGTTTAGAAGTAAAGAATGGAGGAGTGGATCCCAAAGGTAAGAACTCCTCAGCTTAATTTATTTTCTAGTTAGAAATACATACTATGATGCAGACGGTGCTTAGTAGCACCCGACACCTTTGTTTGAAACCATGTTTGTTTGGTTGATTGGATTATTTGGTTGAATTTGGGTTGGAAAATGAGTTGAATTGAATTGGTATGTACATGGTGCGAGCCATTAGTAGGCGAGGGATAAGGCTAAACCTTATTCCAGTTCTAGTATCGCGCCGTTATGCTACCGAAATTTTCTAAAAATATTAGAACAATAAAAATATCATCATTTTTATTGTATAAATGAACTGTATAAAATATTAATGAGATGAAATAAATATTTTATAGTTAAAAATATATTTTTTTAACATGTATATGAATAAAATAAATATTCATTTACAAATCGGACGATTTGTTCATGTACACACATTTGACTGATATTGATTGGGATGATATATTTTACACACCACCCAACTGCACAAATAATAATCAGTGTTTGTTGTTTGAAAACCCCACACGGGTATTAGGATGATATTGGACATACACTAATCCCAATTGTTTAGTTGTATGTCAACTCATTGGTTGACAGGCTGTTGTAAGCGTTAATTATTTATATTTAACGCTTATGCAGTTGTGTAATGCACTCTGAATGATGATTGACTGTGTTTGAATATTGTTGTGTACATGTGTGTATGAAATCCATATAAATAAAATTATATGGTAATTGGTTGTGTCTGATTCCAATTTGGAAAGAACGAATATTTTAAATTAAAGAATATTTTAAAATGACGAGTAATGAATAATTTAAAATAACTAATATTTTAAAATAATATTCAGTAATGGATCAAAATATGATTTTGATGTCCGATTTGGAATGGACACAAAAATATTTAAATATATAAAGTCGCGTTGATTAGATTAGCGCCATTTTTACGCGAACAATATTTATATCGATTTTATTCATTCTTATAATGAATATCGAAAAGGAAGTGATTTCAAAATCTAATGCTTTGAAAATATTATCATTTATATATTAACGATAGGGGATATTCAATTTCGATTTAAAATTGAATAAGAAGTTGAAATCATTTTGAAAACGAATTTAAAACGATTTATAAAATACGTTTTAAATGGAAATCGAAGAAATATATAATATATATATATATTATATGTATTTAATGGCCAGAATAGAACGCGCTACGCCACGACAGTTCGCGAATTTCGACCATTGACTTCGAATTGACATTACAGGAGATCCGACCGTCGGATTCTCCTAAAGCCAAAACCGTTGGGTTCGTATCGAAAAGAGCTTTCCAACGAATATAAGGGACTTGAAATCTAATGGTTGGATTTGGAATAATGTCCAAATCAAATTTGGAAAAGGTCGTTGTAAGTGCAGTTCGATGACCTTTTTTGGAAATCGACAGTACGGGCCTTGATAAAGTTATTAAAAATATCGATAATTTGTGTAAAATCATAACAAGTGATTTGGAAAGAATTGGAATTAAAAAAATTCCATATTTGAAAAGATAAAAATATATTTTTCTCAAAATGAACTAGTTATGAACTAGAATTATAAATCCGATATTTTTAAAATAAATAAATTGGATTTGAAATGGTTTTAAAAATAACCAGAATTTCCAATATATGAATTGGAATGGATTTGAATCGAAATTGTCATCGAAATATTTCAATATTGGATTCCGTGATTATACAGATATTGTGGAGGAATTTGGAAGATATATATATTGTTATTCCCAATACGATATTTGTTAATTTCAGAATTTGATATTGAATACAAGCCGATATAATTTTTATTCAGAGCCTTGTATTTAATATTGAATTGGATTTGGGTATGTAACACCCCCACATTTTTTAATGTAATTAAATATATTTATATGCATGGATATACAAATAATAGTGATACAAAGTTTAGATTAATACATACGTTGAAGAGAAGAAAAATTTGTACGATAACAGTTTATGTAACGGAAAAAGATAATAAAATAAAGATACTTAATGTAAATATCAGGAATTAAGTAATGTACAATAAGGAATGCACATTTAAAGAGGAGAATGGAAATACATTCATATGCGTGTTCATAAATTTAGTTTGACTTGTAGAAATTAATATGCACTTAATAGGTTGAATGTATTTGAAAAAAAAAAGCATTAAGTACACTTTTTGGAGCCGACAGAGGTTGAAATAAATGTGACTTGTTTTTTTAGTATGAACATTTCTCGATTTAAATGTTTGAAGACTAGATGCATGCACATGTGATTATTTATAGCTAATATGTTAATAAAAAATATATCCATATTTATGACATTAACAAATTGGGTTGAGATTGACTAAATGTTAAGTATTTGGTATTAAATATATATATACACACACACATACATATATATATATATATATATATATATATAAGGGGCAACACTAATTTGAGATTAACGGAATCTACTTTAATGGTAAGAAATGAAATTGGTAAATTAAAGACACTAATGTTATATTTAGGGATAATATAACGGTTACATTAAATATGGAAAAAGAGAGTACATGTAGTAAATGCATTTAGGCGTTTCAAATATGACATGAATAGAAAAACAATGAATAAATAGCCATCAATAATGGATATGAGAAGGAAAAAATAAAATGATATTAAATTCTCTTTAGTAAAATAGTTAACAAATACTATATTTTCCTATGATAAAAAAATAGAGGCATTGTTGGATACGATGTTTGATAAGAACGTGAGTGTAAGTAAACATATGGTATTTATTTACATAAATAATAGTTATGTTAAAAAGGTAGAGAAAAACAAATTGTTGACTTGTTTAAATAAAAGAAAAAGGGGAACAAATATTATACGGTAAAGGTATAAACAGAGTAATGGTTTTGCTAAATAAATCTTCATTAATGTTCTTTAACAAATAAAAGAGGGAATTTATAATTAGCAGCGGAAGTTTCTGGAAACCTTAATCTAGTGATCCAAAACGCACACAAAATCCTATAAATACAGCCTTGGTTTGACATAATTTCTTTACACAAAAATAAAAACCTAGCCTCCATTTCGCTCTCTCTCTCTCAAATATTTTCTTCAAGAAAATAAAAATATATATGTATACATTCAAAAGAAAAAAAAGAGGCATTTATACAAACTAGAAAGGAATTCCTTTAGAGAACCATGACTACAATAAAGGAAAAGAATTCAGATGCCTAGATCTTCGCTGCGTGAAAAGAGAGAAAGCTATGGATCAGATCTAGAATTGAAGAACATACAAGTGAGTGGATTTAAAATACATTTTGTTATAATAATGGATCTATCGTTCGCCATTCCCCATTACACGCATAATAAACCTATTGAAAGATCTAATCTGATAAAGTTCACCTATGACTAATAGTGTTATCATATGCTTATTCATTTATTTTATGCCTACATTGGGTTTCCTCCTTTTATTCTTCCCTTTTAATTTTTATAGTTAGGCTATCTTCGAGCCTATGTCTATTGTGGATTTATGCGATTGAATGATATGGAGAATAAAAGGGAAAAGATTGATTTGGGTATTATATGTGATTGGGAGGTTTGGCGGCATAACTTATAATGGGTTTTGGGAATAACTTTGATTGGAATTATAAATATAACTATGGGTATATGAATCAAATTGGAATTATGAAGGTAAATTGGGATTATAAGTTGAATTGGGAAAAGTTGGGAATTATATAATAACATGAGACTTGACATAGGTTGGTTTGGGCATAATTGAGTATAACTTGTATACATGAGGTTTGGCATAAATTGTTAATAACAATGAACACAAATTGATTTGGGCATAATTTGATATAACTTGTATACTTGGGATTATAGGCATAATTTGGATTAAAATTATAAACATAATTTAGATTGGAAATTATGGGTAATTGGAATATATTATAATCCAAGATTTGAAATTGGGACTTGAATCAAGAAAGTGAAAATGAACGCCTAAGACACGAGGTTAGATTCAGATTGCGGTATAAGCCCGCCCGAAACCGCCCGGCATATCCAGCAATCGCAATTTGGTAATCTAATGTGAGAGGTCAAAGGTAGAAACTAGATGCGTAATGATGCAAATACACTAAGTTAGATTTGGATGGCGTTATAAGCCTGCCCGGAACCGCCCGGTATATCCAGCAATCGCAAACGGTAATCTTATATGGGAGGTCTTGCAAGATTACGATTATAATGAATTAATGAACACTTAACCAAGATGAGACATGTGGGAAGACATGGGAATAATAAAAGGGTTAAGTGGGTGACATGGGTAGCATGGATTACATGGGTAGCATGTACAACATAGATAATAAGCTCTTAACCAAGATAAGACATATGGTAAGACATGGGAATAATAAAGGGTTATGTGCGTAACGTGGGTAGCATGGATAATTCATTAAATTGGAATACTTAACCTAATTAAACCTGTAGTGGTGTTACGAGCCAATTCAATTGAGTAGGGGTTAAGTAAACTTGTTAAAGATATGGGAAGGATAAAATTAATCTTAATCAATGCCAAAATAAGGAATGATAATAACCTATTTTTTATGAACTTGAATAAGAAAAGGAAATATAATAGGTAGGCTTGTCCTAGGGACAAGTGGGAATTATAACTTAAGAAATAAGGTAAGTTATAATGAACGATAGGGGAAGATTAAATAACTTATGTAATAAAGTTGTACTTAATTGAAGATTAATTAGCGAGGATAAGAATAAATCTATAAATGAGGATAACATAAGTTATATGAAGGAAAAGAGAAACTTATTAGTAAACCTTAGTTAAGAGAACTAAGTTAATAAGTAAATTATGATAAATTGTAATGACGGTGTATGACGAGATTATGATTAAATGAGAAAGAAGAAGGCAAACTCATGGAGATAAGTAAGTTGTATTTAATCATAAATGTTGAATGACATGTTAATATAAAACATGTAAATTAAGATGCACTTAATTATAAATTAAGTAGAACATGTTATGGAAACCATGAGATGGGACAAAGAGTATTGTAAAGAGAATGAATTATGAATATTGAATTTCAATATAGAGAACAACATGTTGTAGGCTTATTAATGAACTTAAATGAATTAAGTTATGAATGAGGTTAATAAGCAAGAGAAACTTGGTAACTTGAAGAAGAAGTCAAGGGAAAATGGGAACAACCAAGTAAACGGGAAATCCATCGAGGTGGAGCAAGCGCGGAATTAATGATTAGACATAGGATCTAATGACACAGTAAACTGAGGCGCTTGATATAATCCGTTTAGAGGATGAATAACCAAACGCGGTAGATCATCGTGGTGTCGTAAGGCACAAGGGGAGCGCGCGTTCATTTGGTTAATTGTTAGCTCCAATAGTCTGAAAGGGGAAGCACACGGCTTCATGAGACTTGAAAGTTGCTCCTGATAGTCCTCTTTGGTGGTTTAGCTTCGGGCTAGGATTATAGAGGTTGGGTTTGCGCGTTACTATAAGGTGGGTGGGCCTTGACTGCAAGGTTAGCTTGGCAGTCAGATTGCTGTGACGAGGTGACACTAAAGGTGATTCGATAGCTACCTCAATTGAGGCAGAGGGTCAGGACCAATAAGGATAGTATGTCATCGAATACCTATCATCGGCAGCTAGTAGGATATGGAAAGACTAGAGCTAGACCCAAGATACCATTAACCATTCGATATCGTGAGACGGTGGTTAAGGGGAAACGCCACTTGGATGTTTAGAGTGGTTGCTTAGGGGCTTGTCGCTTAGCTCTTGTAGCCTTTTCCAGTTGAGGGAGGGGCTGAGGTGGGGCCATAGCCACCATAGAAAAACAGACCCTAGGGATATTTGTTTGAGAGGCTCTTAAAGGCGGGCCTGCACAGATATGAAGAAAGCTCCCGACCAAGTTCCGTGTTTCTTGTGTAGCCCTGCCACGAAACTCGAGCACGCACACACGATATGTGTGCGGGTCAGGCATTGAATACATTGACGATACATACGTGGGAAAGTCTAGATACATGCATGTCCGCTCTGGGTGGTGTATCGTAGGCTCTGGGGCATTACTCGATGGAAGAATCTAACTCGACGGAAAAATTCGAGGATAGAAGTCGGTACGCTTATGTAGTACAACGATAGTGGTTCTATGCGGATGTAGCATTGTTATATATATATATATATATATATATAAAGAGATATATATATATATGTACGCTACTGTGGCATAGGAAGAGGGAATGCGCATATTAATGTGGTTTTACGGGGGAGACCGTGCGAGTGGGGTACCATGGGGTGTACCTTAGTTTTGGGTTAGCTACATATACACTATATTAGGTTAATCTACTAGGGAGTAGATGAGTACGACGAGTGTGTAAGCGTGGAGCGCTGTTGACTCCAATAACCTAATAAATAAGAAAATGTAACTGAATGGTATATGTAGGATTATCCAAAATGTGTACTTTAAATTCATTCACACAGAACTTATGTTCTAACCTCCTCTTCATAACACAGGTGCAGGTTAGGCTTGAGACATGTAACAACCCGTATTTCAATAACATGTTAAAACGAGAATCAAGGCAGAATTTAATTTTAAATTCTGAATCAAGTAAAACGGGCTATGCCATTGCGTTCGTCTCGGAAAAATACGCGAAATAGAGTCCGAGTTTTCGAAAATCGGAGTCCGTATGACCCGGTTAAGGCCCAAAGAAGTTTTCGGGAAATTCGAATTTCGGAAACAGTTTTGGAAATCAGATCTGGGGCCAGGCGGGAAGTTTCCCGCCTAGGCCATGTCGACAGGGCTGTCGACAGGCCTGTCGACTTGGGCCCAGACCAAGTCGACAGCCCTGTCGACTTGCCTGTCGACAGGGGGTGGCCGGGGCAAGCTACCTGGTGCACCTGTTTGTCTCACCTGGTCTTGTTCTTGGGCTGGTTCTGGAAGCTTCCGAGATCTGATGGTCCTAATCTATCCTAGGGTTAATCTAAGGGCCTAAAACTATCCTAATCTCTATAAAAACACCCCTAAGCCCCCCCCCTAAACCCTCATAACTCACCCTCTCCACGAAGTGCTGCCCAAATGCAAAGTGATCATGGCCTCCATCTCAAATCCCTAGAGCCTATGCACTCAAATCAAGTTCAAATCAAAAGGTGCAAGCTTGCTACACCAAATCAAGGCCAAATCAACATTGCTATGCGAGTTCCATGACGATTCTTCAACAAAGGAGGCACCTTTCTTAGCCAAGATGATTCATGCTTCTTTCCCTAGGCCTAACTATGTAAGTTCTAGCTACTTTTAGATGGAAACGGTAGTTTGGATAATGACATGGGATAAAATGAGGCTAAACATGATTATGCGAATCTATATGAACCTTACCATGCCTCTTGTGTTCATATTTATGATCTTAGGCCATGTGAGTAACTTAATCATGCCTCTCATGCTATGCATAACCTAGTTTAACTTGCAAGTTTGGATCTTTATGCATGAAATGCTAGCATGAACCTTTAGGAACCACTTTACTTGTGAAACATTGGCTAAGACGAGATTTTGGGGCTTATGCATGTTTATGAACCCAAACCCCTTATGCTAACATGCAAGTTTGTGGCCAAATTCTTTATGAGATTATGCATGCTCGTGGCCAATCCCCTCTTTTAAGTTGTGTATGTTTATGGCCAAACCCTTTTTGATAATATGCATGTTTGTGGCCAAATTACCTTATGACACTATGCATGTTTATGGTCAATCCCTTTATGATGTTATGCATGTGGAAGCCAAGCCCTTTTTGGCATCATGCATGTTTTGAGACCAATATGTGACTTAGTATCCTTACTATGTTGACTCGCTTTGCTTGCGTTGGGAAAATACGATTTTGGGTAGTTAGATAAACATGAACATGTCGCAAAATCTTAACTTGAATATGACATGTGTTTATACTTGAAAATATGACTTGAAAGATAACAATGGAAGTTGACATGTAAGTATGCATAAAAACACAATCTTGGGAATTTACCTATTAAGTTAGGTCTACCCTTTGGGAATTTACCTATTAAGTTAGGTCTACCCAAATGCTTGAAAACTTGTAACATGTTTTGGAAACATGATGAACTTAGATAATATAAGTGTGGCCAACTCGAGGTTGGGTTGAGTTTGCAACGTAAAACTACCCGGAACCGACCGGCCTAACTAGTAGTTGCAAACAATAGGACCCAATGTGAGAAGTTGGTCATGTCGCGCTTAAGACCCGAGGTTAGACTAGGTTGTGGTGTAAATCTACCCGGACCCGCCCGGCTTAACTAGTAACCACAACAAGGTCTAATGTGAGAGGTTGAGGGTGCATTAATTAAATTAATGCCACATAATAGGGTTAAGTTAATTTGATTAATGAGGCTTAACCAAATATGATATGGACAAATGGGTTAAGTAAGTTGATTAGGCTAATGATACTTAACAAAACATGATAAGCTTGGGTAGGTTAAGTAACTTGATTTGCCTAATGACACTTGACCATTTTTATACGACTAGTGGACGGGATTAAGTTAACCAACACTTAATCAATCCAACACGATAACGTGATAAGGGTAAGTAAATTTTCTTAATGACACTTAACCGTATAATACAGTTAATGGATGGGGTTAAGATTAGGCTTAACTAATCTGAACATGGTAATCGGATGGGGTTAAGTTAGCCTAGACTTAATTAACCCAACTTGGTAATTTAATGGGGTTAAGTTAAACACTTAACTAATTTAACACGATGATTTGATGAGGTTAAGTGACCTATACTTAACCAATCTAACTCGTTAATTTGATGAGGATAAGTTAATCTATACTTAACCAATCTAACGTGAAAACACGATAAGGCTAAGCCACGAATCACTTGAATACGCTTGACCGATTTGACTTGGTAATTCGACAAGGTCAAGTTAATTTATATAATTAACCAATCTAAAATGATAATTAGACGAGGTTAAGTTATGGATTGCATGATATACTTAGCCAACTTGACACCTGGTTTGTAGGGTTAAGTCTTGGACTTGGACACTTAGCCAATTTTGACATTGTTTGTAGACGGGCTAAGTTAGGAACTTAAGTGACCCTTAACCCATTAGATAGACCCTAATTCGGAGGATTAGGTAAATAACCATAGTTAACCAGGATTATGGAAATAAGGCTAAGTGGTAAACCTTAGTTAAGGGAAACTAAGTAATAATTCTTAGTCAGGGAAATTTGGACCATTTCTTAGATAGATTAGTAACCCGATACGTTAGGTCAACGTTTAAGTATGCGTATAGGAGCAGGCTTTATCTGATTTAGATAAAGGCTCCAACGAACTGGGTAACGAAGCAGCGGCTTCGGGGAACGTGAGGATATTCTTGGGATCCCTCTATGAGCTGCCAGGTCATTATACTAGGATCACGAGAGGTTGAGGTCTGCGGTAGAAGAACCAAGAATATGCCTTGGTTGCTATGCGAGCGACCTAAAGACTGGGGTGGATAGCAGTGAGTCGGCGAATACATAAGGTGCCCGAGATAGCAAGTTCGTCGATCATCTACCATCTTGAGTCAAGCGTGTACGTACGGAAAGGCAGGGAACACCCAACAGACCATAATTTGCTATCTAATTATGGGTGAGGTAGGCCGTAGGATATGGGCTGGCCGGAGTGTAGTTCTCATACAAGATTTTCTCTTGTGTTGCCTTTCACTAGTTGAGGGAGGGGTCTCGTGGGACCATAGCCACGTGTAGAAAAGCAGACCTTAGTATCTGCATCGGCAGATAAAATCTAAAGCTCCCGACCGAGTCCTGTATTTCTTGTTTTGCCCTGTGACAGGACTCGGATGGCACGATGTGATACATGTGCGTACAGTTATAGAAAAACGATTCACGATAAATGCGTGGGAAAAAGGGCGCGGTTGAGGGTTAGCGTAATCCCTAGTGGCCTAGGTGGTTTGACCCAAACCGAAATACGAAAGCGTGCAATAGGTAAGCGTAATCCCTAGTGGAGCTAGGTGGCGTAAGTCCTAGTAGTTCAAACGATGATTCATATGGAAGAGCCTAGCTAGAACAAGGGTGACAGTCCAAACGATTTCAAAGATAATACGACATGAGGAAGCCCGTACGAGGTACGGCAAAGGACTGAACTTATATACATGGAAAGAAACTTATGATTTGAGTAACCTATATATGCGATATTAGGTTGACATGGACCATTACACGGCTTTGAGCACGGGACATTCATGGTTAACACATGACGCGGGTAGGGATACTAGTACGAGAGATGCAGAGCAAATATACATGTTAGATCTAGGAAGAATATACATAATGGATACCGTGGGATGTTAGGCAGGGTAGATACCTTGGGATAATGTACTCGATAGAAATCTGACGATGTGATACCTTGACTTATCATAACACCGTAGTTTATCACGATACCTTAGTTTACCTTGCCGCAGTAGTTCAACTGGCTACCCTGGTTTATCTATCTTGTAGTTATCCTTATGTTTACTTTCAGTTTATGCATGTCATGTTACCTTTACCTGTTTTTATACTGGAAGTAGATAGGACTTACTCAGTCTTTTTTGACTGACCCGTTTTGTTTCGCCTCTTTTCTTTCGTTTCCCCCCCCCCAAGGTTACAGGGAGGAAACAATGCAGTTTAGTTCGGACTTCTTCTGCTTGAAGGTCATCATGGATGGCTTGGACTTCTCTTGGCTATGGCTACTTTACTGTTTTACTTGGGGAATAATTTATTAAAAAGTCTTTATGCTTCTTTATTATTGCAAGACAGGTTTTGATGTACTCTGATGTAAAAGGCTTTAGACCTTAATTATTAATGTTATGAAAGTTTGTTTTTACTTCCGCTATTTTTATATGTTCTGTCTTGTGATATTTCTGTGGATGTTTACCAATAATGCCCCTCTAAAGCTAGTGCATTCCCTTGCGAGTGACCCTAGCGGAGGCGGGGTGTTACAAGACAGATATTATAGCTTTGGATACTGGCTAGGTAATTTAGTTATTGAGGTAAAGCTATGTTTTGATTACATTATATTTTGTTCCTTCCGCTGTGAGATGTTTTCCGAACTCTGACATATTTTATTTCTCTGTCTTTTCTGCAGGATACCAGAGCAAAACAACACGAGTTTTGATGGATTGGGTTTTTGAAAAAAGTTCGGTCTATCTGAATCCGAGTTGTCACATCTGGTCTCAGAGCTTTGGTTTAGGATCCTATATAGATAATGAGTGGACGTATTTGTATTTTCAAAAATATAAATATATATTATATATATATAAACCTAGATCCATAAGGGAGCCCGCTAGATAAAAAGAGTAGAATGCGGAAAGAGCTGGGATATCTATTTTGTACACTAAAGCAATAAGCATGGAAATGTTGAGACCCTTAGGTTATTTGGGGTGGAAAGTGTACAATATGTTTGGTATTAGAGAAATATGTATCCCATATAATCGAAACTAAAATGATTTGTATTTCAGATTAGTGGGTTTTGAAGTGAAACCTTATAAATTAGAAAATGGATTAGGGATATATATAGTTGAGAGAATTGAATTCATGGGGGTGTCTAGGGAAGCCTAGGTAAGTTGGAAGCCCACTATGAGTCTAACCCATTTGTTAACTTTTAAGAACTTGAAATTGTAAAAATGTTGGCAAAAGAGTTTATGGTGTTTTCAAGTTTTAATCTTAAAAGTATTTTTGATGTTTGAAAAAAAAGGTGCATATTGGGTTTTAAAGGGAAGCGGGGCATACTTTGTAAAATAATGACTTCTTGTTTTAAAAGAAAATAAAAAGTAAAGAAAAGATAATTTTCTTATGTGGTTGTACTTGGAAAGGAAAATAGGAAATCTTTATAGAATAGTTATGTAAAAATCCAAGTACAATTAGAAAAGGTACATAAAAGAAAAACGGCAGATGTGAATTTTTTTCATTTTATACCTTTTTGTAACATAAGAAATCGAATTTGGAAAGTTAGATTTTTCTAAATTTCGAATTTGATAATGGTTGGTAAGGTTTTGGATGCAACAATGGATGAACTATGCTCTTATTCTGTAAGAGTATAGGAAAATTTGGGTGAAAAATGTTTTGATTTTTCAAAAATATTGCATTCATATAGAACTGCAAGTATATTTAGGAAGTGAGCATCATGTTTTGAAAGAGTTTTTAAAAGTTTGCATACATATAGGTGGTACCAAGTTAAGCATACATGCATTACTATGATGTATTTCACTTTGCACATGTGCACAATGTTTGCAAAAAATGGATGCACACATGATGGTTGGATATTATGTGAGGGATTATCTATTTTACTCCTATCGAATTTCCGGGATGAAATTCTTTATGGGTGAGAGAATGTAACACCTTGCATTTTTTAATGTAATTAAATATATTTATATGCATGGATATATAAATAATGGTGATACACAGTTTATTAATACATACGTTGAAGAGAAGAAAAATTTGTATGATAACAGTGTATGTAACGGAAAAAGATAATAAAATAAAGATACTTAATCTAAATATCAGGAATTAAGTAATGTACAATAAGGAAAGCGTGTTTAAAGAGGAGAATGGAAATACATTCATATGCGCGTTCATAAATTTAGTTTGAATTATAGAAATTATTATGCAATTAAAAGGTCGAATGTATTTGAAAAAAAGAAAAAAAAAGCATCAAGCACTCTTTTTGGAGCCGACAGAGGTTGAAGTAAATGTGGCATGTTTTTTTAGTACGAACATTGCTCGATTTAAATGTTTGGAGACTAGATGCATGCACATGTGATTATTTATAACAAATATGTAAATAAAAAAATATGCATATTTATGACATTAACAAATTAGGTTGAGGTTGACTGAATGTTAAGTATTTGGTAATATATAAATATAAATAAATAAAAAAGTATATATAAGGGGCAACTCTAATTTGAGATTAGGGAAATCTGTTTTAATGATAAGAAATGAAATTGGTAAATAAAAAGACATTAATGTTTTGTTTAGGGATAATATAACGGTTACATTAAATATGAAAAAGAGAGTACATGTAGTAAATGCATTTAGGCTTTTCAAATATGACATGAATAGAAAAACAATGAATAAATAACCATCAATAATGGCTATGAGAAGGAAAAAATAAATAGATATTAAATTCTCTTTAGTAAAATAGTTAACACATACTATATTTTCATACAATAAAAAAATAAAGGCATAGTTGGATACCATATTTGATAAGAACATGAGTGTAAGTAAATAAATAATAGTTATGTTAAAAAGGTAGAGAAAAATAAATTGTTGCCTTGTTTAAATAAAAGAAAAAGGGAAACAAATTTTAAACGTTTAAGGTATAAACAAAGGAATGGTTTTGCTAAATAAATCTTCATTAATGTTCTTTAACAAATAAAAGAGGGCATTTATAATTTAGTAGCGGATGTTTCTGAAAACCTTAATCTAGTGATCCGAAACTCACACAAAATCCTACAAATACAGCCATGGTTTGACATAATTTCTTTACTCAAAAATAAAAACCTAGCCTCCATTTCGCTCGCTCTCTCAAAAATTTTCTTCAAGAAAATAAAAGTATTTATGTATACATTCAAAAGAAAAAAAGAGGCATTTATACAAACTAGAAAGGAATTATTTTAGAGAACCATGGCTACAATGAAGGAAAAGAATTCAGATGCCTAGATCTTCGCTGCGCAAAAAGGGAGAAAGCCATGGATCAGATCTAGAATTGAAGAACATACAAGTGGGTGGATTCAAGATACATTTTTGTATAATAATGGATCTCTCGTTCGCCATTCCCCATTTATACACATAATATACCTATTGAAAGATCTAACATGATAAAGTTCACCTATGCCTAATAGTGTTATCATATGCTTAATTATGATCATTTATTTTATGCCTACGTTGGGTTTCCTCCTTTTATTCTTCCCTTTTTATTTTTATAGTTATGCTATCTTCGAGCCTATGTCCATTGTGGATTTATGCGATTTAATGATATTGAGAATAAATGGGAAAAGGTTGATTTGGGTATTATTGGGAGGTTTAGGGGCGTAACTTATAATGGGGTTTTGGGAATAACTTTGATTGAAATTATAAATATAAATATGGGTATATGAATCAAATTGAAATTATGAAGGTAAATTGGGATTATAAGTTGAATTGGAAAAAGTTGGGAATTATGTAATAACATGAGATTTGGCATAAGTTGGTTTGGGTATAATTGAGTATAACTTGTATACATGAGGTTTGGCATAAATTGTTAATAACAATGAACGCAAATTGATTTGGGCATAATTTGGTATAACTTGTATACATGGGATTATAGGCATAATTTGGATTAAAATTATAAACATAATTTAGATTGGAAATAATGGGTAATTGGAATATATTATAATCTAAGATTTGAAATTGGGACTTAAATCAAGAAAGTGAAAACGAATGCCTAAGACACGAGGTTAGATTCGGATTGCGGTATAAGCCTGCCCAGATCCGTCCGGCATATCCAGCAACCGCCAATTTGGTAATCTAATGTGAGAGGTCAAAGACAGAAACTAGATGCGTAATAATGCAAATACACGAGGTTAAATTCGGATGGAGTTATAAGCCTGCTCGGAACCGCCCGGTATATCCACTAACCGCAAACGGTAATCTAATGTGGGAGGTCTTGCAAGATTACGGTTTTAATGAATTAATGAACACTTAACAAAGATTAGACATTGGAATAATAAAAGGGTTAAGTGGGTGACATGGGTAGCCTGTACAACATAAATAATAAGCATTTTAACCAAGATAAGACATGTGGTAAGACATGGGAATAATAAAGGGTTAAGTGGGGAATGTGGGTAGAATGGATAATTCATTAAATTGGAATACTTAACCTAATTAAATCTGTAGTGGTGTTACAAACCAATTCAATTGAGTAGGGGTTAAGTAAACTTGTTAAAGAAATGGGAAGGAAAAAGTTAATCTTAATCAATTCCAAAATAGGGAATGATAATAACCTATTATGAATGAACTCGAATAAGAAAAGGAAAGATAATAGGTAGGCTTGTCCTAGGGACAAGTGGGAATTATAACTTAAGAAATAAGGTAAGTTATAATGAACACTAGGGAAAGATGAAATAACTTAAGTAATAAAGTTGCACTTAATCTAAGATTAATTAGCGAGGATAAGAATAAATCCATAAATGAGGATAACACAAGTTATATGAAGGAAAAGAGAAACTTATTAGTAAACCTTAGTTAAGAGAACCAAGTTAATAAGTAAATTATGATAAATTGTAATGACAGTGTACGACGAGATTATGATTAAATGAGAAAGAAGAAGGCAAACTTATGGAGATAAGTAAGTTGTATTTAATCATAAATGTTGAATGACTTGTTAATAGAAAACATTTAAATTAAGATGTACTTAATTGTAAATTAAGTAGAACATGTTATGGCAACCATGAGATGGGACAAAGAGTAGTGTAAAGAGAATGAATTATGAATATTGAATTTCAATATAGAGAATAACAAGTTGTAGGCTTATTAATGAACTAAAATGAATTAAGATATGAGTGAGGTTAATAACCAAGAGAAACTTGGTAACTTGAAGAATAAGTCAAGGGAAAATAGGAACAACTAAGTTAACGGGAAATCTATCGAGGTGGAGCAAGCGCGTAATTGATGATTAAACATAGGATCTAATGACACAATAAACATAGGCGCTTGGGATAGTCCGTGTGTTAGAGGATGAATAACGAAACGGGGTAGATCATCGTGTTGTCGTAAGGCACGAAGGGAGCGCACGTTCATTTCATTAGTTGTTATCTCCAACGGACTGAAAGGGGAAGCACGCGGCTTCCTTAGTCCTTAAAGGTGCTCCTGATAGTCCTCTGTGGTGGTTTAGCTTCGGGCTAGGATTACAGAGGTTGGGTCTGCACGTTACTATCATGTAACGGTAAGGAATTTTGCTCGATCTGAATCGATCGTTAAACCGACCAAGACCGTTCGAAACCCCTGATCGTTTTGAGAATAGGACAAATTGGAACGCAGACAGAAGAACATTTAATTGTTTATTACAACAATTCCATCAGAATACAAGAATATACAGAGTATGAATAAATATTATACATTTACTAAATATCAGAGATTATAATAAATTACATAGCAGCGGAAAAACAATAAAAACACAACTGAAAGTAACACACGGATACAGAGCTTTCCGAGCATCGTTCCAGTTGTAAATCAGGATCCTGTGAATATAAATCTGCAAAACCAAAACTACTAGCTGCCCATGTAGAAATAGGGGCACCCAGAGTTTAGGTTAAAACAATAAACTCCAAGTCAGTCATGTGACTAGTGTGAGAACTAAAACAGTTATTAATCTTTATTTTTAAAGTTCAGTAAATCAAGGGACCACGCCGTATAACACGGAACGGGTTTCCTCCCAAGAATACCAGTGCATGAAACAAACAGCGCAATGCTAAATAAAGAAAAATGAAGCTATTATAAGACCCAGGTCCCATCACACAATGCAACGCAAGCCGGAGGATAGGGTTTTAACCTTATAATAGCCAAACATTGCTTGATACGTTAAAAACACATTATTTGATACTATTATAAGTGTATAGTGTCGAAACAATTTCAATCATAAATATCAATCATAGACGACATTAATGACCCATCCCACTATGTCGCCATACTAGGTTCTACAAATAAGACCGCAATATCACGTATTGGAAATTGGATTTCCGTCATGAGTCGAGGCAAGGGGCAAGCTCCTCTCCGTTCGAGGTGAGTGGAGGAGGGGGCTTCGATTGGGCGCGGTCGGTTGAAGAACGAAGGGAAGGAGAAGAAAAGGAAGAAGAGGAGGACGGAGAGGAAGTGGAGGGGCTAGGCGGTCGGCACCGCCACCTGGGGGGGGCGATGGAAGCGGCGGCGGTGGTCCCCCCCACGCCTATCGCCCCTTCCTTTCTCTTTTTTTTTATTTTAATTTTCTTTCAGTTATGAACGAAGGGGGGGGGGGGTAAGAGAAAAGGAGGTTTGACTTTTTTATTTAATTAAAATTTTAAATTCCCAAAAAGGGTACTTTTAAATTCGAACCCCAATCAAGGCCCAATGACTGTCGTCCATAGCTAATTGCCACCATTCCGAACACAATGGGATATGTATCGTAGGCCGATTCGATCGTTTCGATCAGTTTTTGTCAAAATCAACATATAACTATATATATTGAATTTGAATGCGCATTTCAATTTACTGGGGTCACATACTAACTCGAAAAATTCCAGAAAAATATTTTCTAGCTTCGTATTGACGATACAATCCTAACAAAACTAGTTTCGTCGAATTTTGAGACCATTGGGAAAATGACCATTTTTCAGTCGATTAAAATCAAGTGAAACTGGTCAAACACGTTTTCCTTCGCCATGCTCACATATTGATTCTAAAAAGTACGAAATTTGAAACCTAGCAATAACTTGACATCACGGATCCAACAAAAGTGGTTTCGTCGAAATCCGAGGTCGTTTGCAAAATTTCCATTTTTAAGGGCCTGAATTCCATAGCGACTATTCTGAATTTTCAACTGGACATATCTTTTGATTCCCGCTATGAAATTTCAATTTTTCGGATTCGTTGGAAAGATATTCTCAATTAGATCCTATTATTTTTGGTTTCGCTAAAATCCGGTTTATTTTGCACCCGGTATGTTTAATTGAAATTTGAAATCGAATTTTCGAACTACCTCACCATTTTCAATTCCTTTTATAATTTAAAATAAATATTTATATTCTATCGACGACGTATATAAATATATACGTTCGAATTCTATTCTAATTAGATTTCTTATCGATATTATTTAAAATAATCATTTTAAATATACAAAATTCACTAAAATTTCCAAAATAAAAATTTTAAATTGGCTCAGAATTTCGGGTTGTTACATATCAGGTGGGTGGGCCTACAAGGGTAGCTTGGCAGTCAGAATGCTGTGACAAGGTGACACTAAAGGAGATTCGGCGGCTGCCTCAACGAAGGCGGAGGGTAAGGACCAACAACGATAGTGGGTTGTCGAATACCTGTCATCGACAGCCAGGAGGATGCGAAAAGACTAGAGCTAGACCCAAGATACCATTAACCATTCACTATCGTGGGACGGTGGTTGAGGAGAGACGCCACATGGATATTTAGATTGGTTGCTTAGGGGCTTGTAGCTTAGCTCTTGTAGTCTTTACTAGTTGTGGGAGAAGCTGAGGTAGGGCCATAGCCGCCATAGAAAAACAGACCCTATGGATATTTGTGTGAGAGACTCTTAAAGGCGGGCTTGCACAGATATGAAGAAAACTCCCGATCGAGTTTCGTGTTTCTTGTGTAGCCCTGTTATGGAACTCGGGCACGCACACACGAAAGGTGTGCGGATTAGGCATCGAATACATTGACGATACGTACGTGGGAAAGTCCAGATACATGCATGTCCGCTCTGGGTGGTGTATCGTAGGCTCCGGGGCATTACTCGATGGAAGAATCTAACTCGATGGAAAATTTCGAGGATAGATGTCGGTATGCTTACGTAGTACAGCGATAGTGGTTCTATGCGGATGTAACATTGTTATACATACATACATACATACTTACATATATATATATATGTATATGTATATGTATATGTATATGTATATGTACGCTACTATGGCATAGGAAGAGGGATTGCATATATTAATTTGGTGTTACGGGGAAGACCATGCGAGTGGAGTACCATGGGTGTACCTTAGTTTGGGGTTAGCTACATATACACTATATTAGGTTAATCTACTAGGGATTAGATGGGTACAACGAGTGTGTAAGCGTGGAGCGCTGTTGACACTAATAACCTAATAAATACGAAAATGTAACTGAACGGTATATGTAGGATTATCCAGAATGTGTACTTTAAATTCATTCACACAAAACTTATGTTCTGACCCCCTCCTCATAACACAGTTGCAGGTTAGGCTTGAGACAAAGATGTTATAGCTTTGGATACTGGCTAGGCAATATTGTTATTAAGATAAAGCTATATTTTAATTACATTATATTTTGTTCCTTCCGCTGTGAGATGTTTTCCGTACTCTGACATATTTTATGTCTCTGTCTTTTCTGCATGATACCAAAGCAAAACAGCACAGGTTTCGATGGATTGGGTTTTTGAAAAAAATTCGATCTATTGGAATCCGGGTAGTCATAGGGTTTATTGTGAACTGTGTTTTGAATGACATTTGTTCTTTAACCCAGTTAAAGACATGATTACATGTCTAACATTGTATTTCGAACTGTATGGTTGATCTTTGCTAAATATATATATATATATATATATCTGTGTGTGTGTGTGTGTTTACTGGCGGAGAATTTATTCTCTTGCTTAACACCCTTCTCTAAGACGTACGTGCTTAGAGGTTATATATCGGTAGAAATCAATAGTACGGTGTAGATTGTCGATGCGGCATGTTTTTGTTTCCAAAGTTAAATAATCATTAATATTGATTTTTGGGAAGATTAAAACTAAGTGGAGTTTTAACGAATCTTTAATTAAATTGAAATGTGAATTGATAATTTAAATTATCAAATTTTGGAAATGATCGAGAGTGGAGTATCACCAGTTTTGCTCCAAGCGATAGTTAAATCTTTAATTAGATTTGAACGGGAAATGGTAATTAATTTTACCGATAACACCGTGGTGTTAGATTACAATTTTGCTCCATGGGATAAATAGGTTGGGATTGGGAAATTAAATAGATGATTATTTCGGTAAGGTGCGTTAATTCCGACTAGTTTGGAAAACCTTAATATGGTTTGAATGATATCCAAAGGAAGATTAAAGAATAAATTTTAAAGAATTTATCTTTGATAAAATTAATGGGAACATATCCTTAAAGATGTGAATATTTGAATAAAAGAATTTTATGGATTGGAATGAGGCATTTGTTGTGTTTTTATAACACTTGTTTATTGTATACGCGAGTTATTCAGAAAGACCAGGTTTATACCCATTCAGAATAACTGATTCGATGATAAGTCAACGATGAAGACTGTAACAACCCGAAAATCTGGGCCAGTTTAAAATTTTTATTTTGGCAATTTCAGCGAATTTTGAATATTTAAAATGAATTATTTTAAATAATATAGACGGAAAATTCATTTTGAATATAATTAGAACGTATATATTATATACGTCGTCGTCAGAATATAATAATTATATATAATTATAAATAGAATTGGAAATGGCGCGGTAGTTTGATAATTCGATTTCAAACTTCAATTGAACATACCGGGTGCAAAACAATCTGGATTTTAGTGAAACCAAAAATATTAGAATCTATTGGAGAATACCTTTCCAACGAATCCGACAAATCAAAATTTCATAGCGGGAATCAAAAGATATGTCCAGTTGAAAATTCTGAATAGTCGCTATGGAATTCAGGCCCTTAAAAATAGACATTTTGCAAACGACCTCGGATTTCGACGAAACCACTTTTGTTGGGTCCGTGATGTAAAATTATTGCTAGATTCCAAATTTGATAATTTTTCGAATCGATATGTGAGTGTGGCAAAGGAAAACGTGTTTGACCACTTTCAGTTGATTTTAATCGACTGGAAAATGGCCATTTTTCCAACGGTCTCAGAATTCGACGAAACTAGTTTTGTTAGGACCGTATCGTCAATACGAAGCTAGAAAATATTTTTTTGGGATTTATAGAGTTCGTATGTGACCCCGGTAAATTGAAATGCGCGTTCAAATTCGATATATAGAGTTATATGTTGATTTTGACGAAAACTGATCGAAACAGTCGAATCAGCTTATGGTACATATCCCATTGTGTTCGGAATGGGGGTGAAACGCTATGGTCAACAGGCGTTGGGCCTCGTTTAGAGGTCGTATGTAAAAGTCAACTTTTTTTGAAAAAAAATAATTAAATAAAAAAAAATTAAAACCCTCTTCCCCTTTATCTTCTTCAGATCGCCCCCCCCCCCCGTTCATTTATAAATCGAAAGGAAAAAAGAAAAAAAACTGCGCCCTAATTCCCCCGTCGCCCTCGTAGTCGTTCGCCACCACCACGCCGGAGGCGCGCCTCCCCAGCCGCCGGACCTCGTCGACCCTCCCGCTCGCGCTTCTCCCCTCCACCGTCACCAATTTCGGAGCCCCCCCTTCGTTGGAGATCGACGCCCCCCAAGACCCCCATATCGAACGCAGCCACCGTTGAGCGCCCCCTCTCCTCCTCCAGCCGCCACTCCACCGATGTAACAACCCTGAAATTTGGGGTCAATTTAAAATTTTCATTTAGGGGTGTTTAAAAATTTAAAATAAATTATTTCAAATAAAAATGAATGGGACTTTGTTTGAGCAAAGTTAATGAAAAGTTAAGCCAAAAATAAATTGCATAGAGAATTAGAAATAGGAAGGTAGTTTGAAAAGTCAAACTTGAACTTTGACCTAGTGCACAGGATGCAGGATAAACCGGATTTTGGTGAAACGAAAAATATCTAAATCTGTTAATGAGTCCCTTTTTAACGAATCCGAAAAATCGAAGTTTCATAGCGGAAGTCAAAAGTTATGGCCAAATGAATTTTCAGAAAGGTCGTTATAGAATTATATCGCCCTTGAAAATTGACATCTTGCATACGACCTCGAAATTCAACGAAACCACTTTTTTTGGGTCCGGAATGTAAAACTATTGCTAGGTTTAAAATTTCATGATTTTTGAAGCTAGCATGTAAGCGTGGCAAAAGAATTTGTGTTTTGTCAGTTTCGGTCAAAATTAATTGACTGAAAAATAGCCATTTTTCAAACAGTCTCAGAATGAGGCAAAATAAATTTTGTTAGGACCGTATGGACATAAGAAAGCCAAAAATAATTTTTCTGGATTTTTCTGAGCTAGTATGTGGCCCTAGTGGAATTAACAAGTACGTTCGAAATCAAATTAAATGATTTATTTTAAAAATAAAAGAAAACATGACTGTAACTTTAGAATTAGACCTTGGCAGTAGCGCCATCGCGTTCAGAAGACGTCAAAACATTAGGTTTGACAGTCGTTGAGCTTCGTTTGGAGGTCGTACGAGAAAACACTATTTTCTATAATTAATTAAATAAATAAATAAATAAAACCCTAAATACTAGTATAAATACGGTATGCTACAGGGCCATCGTCTTCTTCATTTTGCACAGCCGCAAGAACCCATATTTGCTCAATTCTTTGAGCTTCGATTTCTCCTCCGATACTCAACGAAAATCTTCGTACCAATACCCGTTTCGAAGCTCTTCGCGAGATCTTCGATTTGGTACCTGAACCATCACCCCCCGTCGCCTGTCGAAGCCGCCCCGAGCCCGAGAAGACCCGACGGTCGCGCCCCCTGGGCCCCACCAGGCGCCGCCGAGCCCATCCCCTCTCTGGCCGATCAAAGGCCTCTCTTCCCCGGTCCTTCTCCAACAAACGGTGTCTGAAACCATCGACCACGGATCGAGAAAACTGGAATTGAAATTTTGAACATTCTGAAAATTCAAAGGTATAATTTGATTTCAGTTTTGCCACGCTTTTAAGCGTTACACAGTCAGTTGTTAAAAGTCAGAACTGTTCAAACATCAATAACTAATACATACAAACTTCGTATCTGAAAATTTCAGATCCGTTAGGACCGTGACAACGAATAGGATCTGCTGTGATTGATTGGAGCATTCTGAAATTATCTGGATTATTATTATTTTCTTATCTAGTCAAGGTGAGAATTCACTTTTAATTAAATTAAATGGTTAAATCAATCTTGCGTGTTGTGAATCTGCGATGTATGTTGTGTATGTTATAAATCTGAATTGTTGTGATGCTATGACACTAGATCTGTAAATTTCAATGTAAAACCTGAGTGTAGTTGCTATGACCATTGTTAGATAATTTTACCAACCATGTTTATTGATATTCGTGAACCATTTGTTTGTGTATAATAAGTTCGAATAGATCACTTTTATTCTTTGAATCATTGATGTAATTGGATTTGCCATAAATATTGGACATGTGGAAATTCACCTTTATATTTAATGTTAATGTTAAAAATTAGAATTTCATCGTATGACAAAGTTCACATTTTTGTTAATGTTAAAAATTAGAATTTCATCGTATGACAAAGTTAACATTTTTGTAAATGTTAAAAATTAGAATTTCATCGTATGACAAAATTAACATTTTTGTTAATGTTAAAAATTAGAATTTCATCGTATGACAAAGTTAACATTTTTGTTAATGTTAAAAATTAGAATTTCACCGTATGACAAAGTTAACATTTTTGTTAATGTTAAAAATTAGAATTTCATCGTATGACAAAGTTAACATTTTTGTTAATGTTAAAAATTAGAATTTCATCGTATGACAAAGTTAACATTTTTGTTAATGTTAAAAATTAGAATTTCATCGTATGACAAAGTTAACATTTTTGTTAATGTTAAAAATTAGAATTTCATCGTATGACAAAGTTAACATTTTTGTTAATGTTAAAAATTAGAATTTCATCGTATGACAAAGTTAACATTTTTGTTAATGTTAAAAATTAGAATTTCATCGTATGACAAAGTTAACATTTTTGTTAATGTTAAAAATTAGAATTTCATCGTATGACAAAGTTAACATTTTTGTTAATGTTAAAAATTAGAATTTCATCGTATGACAAAGTTAACATTTTTGTTAATGTTAAAAATTAGAATTTCATCGTATGACAAAATTAGCATTTTTGTTAATGTTAAAAATAAGAATTTACATTGTATGAGAAATTAACATTTTTAATGTTAATATTATAAAAATTATAACGTATGATGTAATTAACATTTTTTTTATGTTAAAATTTAAAGAGAATTTACACCGCAGGATAATTAACATTTATCGTAATGTTAATATATAGTGAATTTGACCGTAGGATAAAATTAACATTATTTTATCATGCAAATAAAAGAAAGAATTAACTGTAGGATTGAGTTACATTTTTTTTATGTAAATTAAAAAGCAATTTAACATAGGATGAGATTACATTATTTTTAATGTAGATTAAAAGGTAATTTAACCATAGGATGGGTTTACATCATTTTTGGTGTAAATTAAATAATAATATTAACTGTAGGAAAATTCACATTTTTATTAACATGAACAAATAGACATTTTCATCGAATGTACATTTTACATATTTTTCATGTAATTAAATAGTAAATACAACGTAGGATGATTTTACATTATTTTGATGTAATATAAAAGGAATTTCACCGTAAGATTAGTTAGCATTGTTTTGAATGTTAATATAAAAGAAATTTCACCGCATGAACAATTAACATTATTTTTAATCTTAATAATAGTAATTTCACCGTATGACCAGTAACATTATTTTTAAGGTTAATAATATTAAAGAGAATTGACCGTAGGAATGTTACATTATTTTATAATGTAAATTAAAAGAAGAATTGCACCGTAGGATGAGAATAACATTATTTTTAATGTTAATATTAAAAAGAGTGTAACCATAGGATTAATATACATCATTTTTAATGTAGATGAAAAGAAGATTAATCGTAGGACAAGTTACATTATTTTTATGTAAATTAAAATGTAATTTAACCGTAAGAGTTAACATTTATTTTAAATGTTAATATTAAAAAGCATTTACATCGTATGAAGTTAACATTATTTTTGATGTAAATATATAAGAATGCGACATGTAAATGCAAGCTTACATTCTATTCAATGTAAATAAATAAGAACATGATATGTAATAAAAGAATACGTTTTATTTAACATAAATAAAAAAATAGGATTCTGAGAATGCGTCGTTAAATAAGGAGTTTAATTATTTTAAATAATTAGAACAAGAATTAGCCGTTATAGAATAATATAACAACATGAAATAGTTTTCCAAACTATAAGTATGCGAGGTTGTTTGGGAAGTCCGAGATACTCTCATCCCAAATTAAACCAAACGACGTTGAAGATTAAAGCATAAGACGACGTATGAAGACCGTAAATCTTCCCTCGAATGGACAGCGATCGAGATCCTGAATTGACTTGCTCCCAATTCAAGGGTCAAGGTCATTGCCCAGACATACGTGTTGATTTCACGGCTTTGACTTTCGCTCAGACCCATAGCATAAGTTTAAATGGATTGTATGTCTGACATCGTACCCCGTTAAATATCATGTTGTTGATTTTCTGTTAATATATAAATGTTGGTGGTAGAGGATTTATTCTCTACTTAACACCCGTTTATATATTGACGGACGATCGACGGCACGGTATGGAGTGACAGTGTGGCATACTAACATACAATGATCGAGGTTTCTTGTTGAAAAGCAGAACCTTGTGGTGACGATCAAAGCACCGCTTGAACAAGCAGAGCTTTGTGTATTACGTAACTTCACGAGCCTCACAAACCGGTAGAGTCTAAAACGGGAGAAGGGAACGCAGGGAGAGCAGCACGTTTCTTTCTAGCTAGAAGTGGTGTTTGGGTTTGACACAGCCTGACATTTTACTTATGTGGATGATGGAATGAGGCGCCTCGGATAGGTCCTATAGGATCGGGAAACGTGTGTTCAGGTATAACTAATCCGCTAAGCTGTATTTGCGGACCGGCCCTGCATCTATCCAAGGGTTCTCCGCGGGGAATCCTGAGACACTAGCTAGAGTGCTCGAATCGGTAAGGAGCTCCTCCCTAGCCTTGACTCAGATGGAAATCCAAATTTCAAATACGACACTACGGATTTGATTGTATTACTAGTACGGAGGCATAGTATATGGTACCTATGCTTCCTAGGATCGATACATTTATTCTGAAATGTTTTGTTATAAATATTAATAATAATATTAAACCCGTATTGGCCGTATTTAGCATGTTTAATCACCATAAGGGAAAAATCTATCCTCTGGTGTGCGTTGCATTGTGTGATGGGACTTGAGTCTTATGGTGATTTCATTTTTCCAAAAAGCATTGCGTTGATTAAACGATTTATTCCTCTGCTTGTTCTGGCACTTAAAATTATGCACGACAATCCATTGAAATAAATCCGTTCCGCATTAGCGGCATGGTCTTTGGATTTGCCATATTATGAATAGTATAATAGTTAAGAATTCTCACACCAGTCCCACGACTGACCCATAGTTTGTTTCACCTTTTTGCAAACGTGGGTGCCCTCCTTTCTACACGGGCAGCCAAGTAACAGGTATTCTTTTGCTTGGAGTCTTTTCTTTGGAGCTGCTTATCATTTTACTTGGATCAGCTTTTGACGTAGAGGTGGTGACTTGGAGCTTCGAAGACTTTCTATCATTTGCTTTTATCGCATTTCCTTTTTCATTCCAGACATTAGACTTATTTCCATTTCATGTCATTTATTTTGCAATTGGGATTTATGTCATTTTTCTGCAAACTTGATGTAGTAACTTAGAATTCTGTGACTGTGGATTTTCTATTGTTGATGACATTATATTTCCGCTGCTATGATGTTGTTACTATACGGATTTCCTCTACTATGTTATTTCTGTGACTTGTTATATTATATTTATGTTGTATTCCAAATGATTACTCCTACTTTCATACCGTGGAAGTTTGGGGTTATCACAGTTGGTATCAGAGCTTTGGTTTACAAAGCGGAATATAACATAATTATAATAATTCGTTTACGTAGAATCACTATATTCTATGGCGAACATTTCATGAGATACATAATAGTCAGTCATTCTATCATAATCTTTATCCATCCTTCTATCTTCACCATTTCTCAAAATCATCATTAAAGTTGTTCTGACTCTTCCTTTGATCGTACAGAAACAACTAGAAAATGAGTTCCGCTGCTGCTAGAGCTGCTAGGGCCAGAGAAGGCAAAATACCACCGTGACTGAGGAGCCCACTGTCCAACAACAACCACCACCACCGCCTCAGCCCTTTGATTTGGATAAGGTGGCGAAGAAGTTCAAAAACTTAGGAGGAGTGCCATTCAAAGGTACAGAAACTGTGACACAGGCTCAAGCTTGGCTGAGAAACTGCGAAAAGATTTTTGAAGGATTGGAGCTGCCGGATCAGAGGAAAAGATTCATGGCTTCATGGCTACTACCGGAAGAAGCTCAAAACTGGTGGGTACCTCCGATTAGGTTTTGTTTTGAGGTACGTTTAATCTTTTCAGTATTCCCTGTGTTGTTTCCTACTCTTCTATTTTCCTTTTTCCTTTTCGAGGACGAAAAGTTCTTAAGGAGGGGAGATTGTAACAACCCTGAAATTTGGGGTCAATTTAAAATTTTCATTTAGGGGTGTTTAAAAATTTAAAATAAATTATTTCAAATAAAAATGAATGGGACTTTGTTTGAGCAAAGTTAATGCAAAGTTAAGCCAAAAATAAATTGCATAGAGAATTAGAAATAGGAAGGTAGTTTGAAAAGTCAAACTTGAACTTTGACCTACTACACAGGATGCAGGATAAACCGGATTTTGGTGAAACGAAAAATATCTAAATCTGTTAATGAGTTCCTTTTTAACGAATCCGAAAAATCGAAGTTTCATAGCGGAAGTCAAAAGTTATGGCCAAATGAATTTTCAGAAAGGTCGCTATAGAAATATATCGCCCTTGAAAATTGACATCTTGCATACGACCTCGGAATTCAACGAAACCACTTTTGTTGGGTCCGGAATGTAAAACTATTGCTAGGTTTAAAATTTCATGATTTTTGAAGCTATCATGTAAGCGTGGCAAAAGAATTTGTGTTTTGTCAATTTCGGTCAAAATTAATTGACTGAAAAATAGCCATTTTTCAAACAGTCTCAGAATGAGGCGAAATAAATTTTGTTAGGACCGTATGGACATAAGAAAGCCAAAAATAATTTTTCTGGATTTTTCTGAGCTAGTATGTGGCCCTAGTGGAATTAACAAGTACGTTCGAAATTAAATTAAATGATTTGTTTTAAAAATAAAAGAAAACATGACTGTAACTTTAGAATTAGACCTTGGCAGTAGCGCCATCGTGTTCAGAAGACATCAAAACATTAAGTTTGACAGTCGTTAAGCTTCGTTTGGAGGTCGTACGAGAAAACACTATTTTCTATAATTAATTAATTAAATAAATAAAAAAATAAAACCCTAAATAGTAGTATAAATACGGTATGCTACAGGGCCATCGTCTTCTTCATTTTGCACAGCCGCAAGAACCCATATTTGCTCGATTCTTTGAGCTTCGATTTCTCCTCCGATACTCAACGAAAATCTTCGTACCAATACCCGTTTCGAAGCTCTTCGCGAGATCTTCGATTTGGTACCTGAACCATCACCCCCCGTCGCCTGTCGAAGCCGCCCCGAGCCCGAGAAGACCCGACGGTCGCGCCCCCCTGGGCCCCACCAGGCGCCGCCGAGCCCATCCCCCCTCTGGCCGATCAAAGGCCTCTCTTCCCCGGTCCTTCTCCAACAAACGGTGTCTGAAACCATCGACCACGGATCGAGAAAACTGGAATTGAAATTTTGAACATTCTGAAAATTCAAAGGTATATTTTGATTTCAGTTTTGCCACGCTTTTAAGCGTTACACAGTCAGTTGATAAAAGTCAGAACTGTTCAAACATCAATAACTAATACATACAAACTTCGAATCTGAAAATTTCAGATCCGTTAGGACCGTGACAACGAATAGGATCTGCTATGATTGATTGGAGCATTCTGAAATTATCTGGATTATTATTATTTTCTTATCCAGTCAAGGTGAGAATTCACTTTTAATTAAATTAAATGGTTAAATCAATCTTGCGTGTTGTGAATCTGCGATGTATGTTGTGTATGTTATAAATCTGAATTGTTGTGATGCTATGACACTAGATCTGTAAATTTCAATGTAAAACCTGAGTGTAGTTGCTATGATCATTGTTAGATAATTTTACCAACCATGTTTATTGATATTCGTGAACCATTTGTTTGTGTATAATAAGTTCGAATAAATCACTTTTATTCTTTGAATCATTGATGTAATTGGATTTGCCATAAATATTGGACATGTGGAAATTCACCTTTATATTTAATGTTAATGTTAAAAATTAGAATTTCATCGTATGACAAAGTTAACATTTTTGTTAATGTTAAAAATTAGAATTTCATCGTATGACAAAGTTAACATTTTTGTTAATGTTAAAAATTAGAATTTCATCGTATGACAAAGTTAACATTTTTGTTAATGTTAAAAATTAGAATTTCATCGTATGACAAAATTAACATTTTTGTTAATGTTAAAAATTAGAATTTCATCGTATGACAAAGTTAACATTTTTGTTAATGTTAAAAATTAGAATTTCATCGTATGACAAAGTTAACATTTTTGTTAATGTTAAAAATTAGAATTTCATCGTATGACAAAGTTAACATTTTTGTTAATGTTAAAAATTAGAATTTCATCGTATGACAAAGTTAACATTTTTGTTAATGTTAAAAATTAGAATTTCATCGTATGACAAAGTTAACATTTTTGTTAATGTTAAAAATTAGAATTTCATCGTATGACAAAATTAGCATTTTTGTTAATGTTAAAAATAAGAATTTACATTGTATGAGAAATTAACATTTTTAATGTTAATATTATAAAAATTATAACGTATGATGTAATTAACATTTTTTTTATGTTAACATTTAAAGAGAATTTACACCGCAGGATAATTAACATTTATCGTAATGTTAATATATAGTGAATTTGACCGTAGGATAAAATTAACATTATTTTATCATGAAAATAAAAGAGAGAATTAACTGTAGGATTGAGTTACATTTTTTTTATGTAAATTAAAAAGCAATTTAACATAGGATGAGATTACATTATTTTTAATGTAGATTAAAAGGTAATTTAACCATAGGATGGGTTTACATCATTTTTGGTGTAAATTAAATAATAATATTAACTGTAGGAAAATTCACATTTTTATTAACATGAACAAATAGACATTTTCATCGAATGTACATTTTACATATTTTTCATGTAATTAAATAGTAAATACAACGTAGGATGATTTTACATTATTTTGATGTAATATAAAAGGAATTTCACTGTAAGATTAGTTAGCATTGTTTTTAATGTTAATATAAAAGAAATTTCACCGCATGAACAATTAACATTATTTTTAATCTTAATAATAGTAATTTCACCGTATGACCAATAACATTATTTTTAAGGTTAATAATATTAAAGAGAATTGACCGTAGGAATGTTACATTATTTTATAATGTAAATTAAAAGAAGAATTGCACCGTAGGATGAGAATAACATTATTTTTAATGTTAATATTAAAAAAAGTGTAACCATAGGATTAATATACATCATTTTTAATGTAGATGAAAAGAAGATTAATCGTAGGACAAGTTACATTTTTTTATGTAAATTAAAATGTAATTTAACCGTAGGAGTTAACATTTATTTTAAATGTTAATATTAAAAAGCATTTACATCGTATGAAGTTAACATTATTTTTGATGTAAATATATAAGAATGCGACATGTAAATGCAAGCTTACATTCTATTCAATGCAAATAAATAAGAACGTGATATGTAATAAAAGAATACGTTTTATTTAACATAAATAAAAAAATAAGATTCTGAGAATGCGTCGTTAAATAAGGAGTTTAATTATTTTAAATAATTAGAACAAGAATTAGCCGTTATAGAATAATATAACGACATGAAATAGTTTTCCAAACTATAAGTATGCGAGGTTGTTTGGGAAGTCCGAGATACTCTCATCCCAAATTAAACCAAACGACGTTGAAGATTGAAGCATAAGACGACGTATGAAGACCGTAAATCTTCCCTCTAATGGACAGCGATCGAGATCCTGAATTGACTTGCTCCCAATTCAAGGGTCAAGGTCATTGCCCAGACGTACGTGTTGATTTCACGGCTTTGACTTTCGCTCAGACCCAGAGCATAAGTTTAAATGGATTGTATGTCTGACATCGTACCCCGTTAAATATCATGTTGTTGATTTTCTGTTAATATATAAATGTTTGTGGTAGAGGATTTATTCTCTACTTAACACCCGTTTATATATTGACGGACGATCGACGGCACGGTATGGAGTGACGGTGTGGCATACTAGCATACAATGATCGAGGTTTCTTGTTGAAAAGCAGAACCTTGTGGTGACGATTAAAGCACCGCTTGAATAAGCAGAGCTTTGTGTATTATGTAACTTCACGAGCCTCACAAATCGTAGAGTCTAAAACGGGAGAAGGGAACGCAGGGAGAGCAGCACGTTTCTTTCTAGCTAGAAGTGGTGTTTGGGTTTGACACAGCCTGACATTTTACTTATGTGGAAGATGGAATAAGGCGCCTCGGATAGGTCCTATAGGATCGGGAAATGTGTGTTCAGGTATAACTAATCCGCTAAGCTGTATTTGCTGACCGGCCCTGCAGCTATCCAAGGGTTCTCCGCGGGGAATCCTGAGACACTAGCTAGAGTGCTAGAATCGGTAAGGAGCTCCTCCCTAGCCTTGACTCAGATGGAAATCCAAATTTCAAATACGACCCTACGGATCTGATTGTATTACTAGTACGGAGGCATAGTATATGGTACCTATGCTTCCTAGGATCGATACATTTATTTTGAAATGTTTTGTTATAAATATTAATAATAATATTAAACCCGTATTGGCCGTATTTAGCATGTTTAATCACCAAAAGGGAAAACTCTATCCTCTGGTGTGCGTTGCATTGTGTGATGGGACTTGAGTCTTATGGTGATTTCATTTTTCCAAAAAGCATTGCGTTGATTAAACGATTTATTCCTCTGCTTGTTCTGGCACTTAAAATTATGCACGGCAATCCATTGAAATAAATCCGTTCCGCATTAGCGGCATGGTCTTTGGATTTGCCATATTATGAATAGTATAATAGTTAAGAATTCTCATACCAGTCCCACGACTGACCCATAGTTTGTTTCACCTTTTTGCAAACTTGGGAGCCCTCCTTTCTACACGGGCAGCCAAGTAACAGGTATTCTTTTGCTTGGAGTCTTTTCTTTGGAGCTGCTTATCATTTTCCTTGGATCAGCTTTTGACGTAGAGGTGGTGACTTGGAGCTTCGAAGACTTTCTATCATTTGCTTTTATCGCATTTCCTTTTTCATTCCAGACATTAGACTTATTTCCATTTCATGTCATTTATTTTGGAATTGGGATTTATGTCATTTTTCTGCAAACTTGATGTAGTAATTTAGAATTCTGTGACTGTGGATTTTCTATTGTTGATGACATTATATTTCCGTTGCTATGATGTTGTTACTATACGGATTTCCTCTACTATGTTATTTCTGTGACTTGTTATATTATATTTATGTTGTATTCCAAATGATTACTCCTACTTCCATACCGTGGAAGTTTGGGGTTATCACAATCGATTTCTTCCCCCACCGATTAGCAGACAACCACCCCCTCCTCCTCCTTGGACGTGAGCAGCCCTTTCCCCCCTCAACGCAATGGAAAAAAAATCAAATTAAAGGTGATTTATTTTTATTTGTTTCCTTTCTTATTTTTAGTGTAATCAACTTAGAAGAAAATATATAGGAATAAAAATCAGTTTTATATTTATATATATTAGTGTAAATTAAAAATAGGATTTTTATATATGTATATTCATAAAAATAAGATTTTTACATAAGAAAAAGATTGGATTTTTAATTTGAAAAGTTTGATTTTTAAACAAGAAAAGAGTTGAATCTTTATATTAAAAAAGTTCGAATTTTTATATTAGAAAAGTTTGAATCTTTATATAGTGGAAATGGTGAAGTAAAAATATAATTTTTATAATGAAGTTAGGAATTGAAAATAGAATTTTTACATATGGAATAACAAAGAAAAAAAAATAGATTTTTCCATACATAATAGCGAAGTAAAAATTCGATTTTTATATATTGAATAGCGAAGTAAAAATTCGATTTTTATATATTGAATAGCGAAGTAAAAATTCGATTTTTATATATTGAATAGCAAAGTAAAAATTCGATTTTTACATATGTAGTGGCTACGGGCGACGAAAGTGATAAGAGACGAGAACGACAAAGATTTCTACTTAAGAAGTGTCGTGGAATTGGGATAGCTATTGGTGAGAACTTCTCATTCTAAATTTCTTTTTCTAGTTATATATATATACTAGGATGCAGACGGTGTTTAGTAGCACCCAACACCCGTCATCCACAGACCATGGATGGCTTGTTTGTTTGATTGATGTGTTGTGAGATTTGTTTGTGAAATTGATGTGAAATAGATAATGAAATATATTCATGTGTTGAAATAAAATAAAATATTTATATAGTTATAAATTAATTATCGTTAAAAATATAATTTTTAACGTGAATGTGAATAAATAAATATTTATAAACAAATCGGCCGATTTGTTTATATACACTGATTTGACTAATATTGATTGGGTCGATAAATTTTACACATCGCCCAACTGCACAAATAAAATCTGTGTTTGATTGTTTGAAACCCCACACGGGTATTGGGATAATATATGACATACACTAATCCCAATAATTAGTTGTATGTCGATCGATTGATTGACAGGCTGTTATAAGCGTTAGAGATTTATATTTGATGCTTATACAGTGTAGTGCACTTTGGATGATGGTTGATTATTTATCGTTGCTATTGTATACATGTGTTGTATGTAACCCATATAATTAACTTTATATGGTAATTGATTGGGCCTCATTCCAATTTAGAAAATAAAGAATATTATAAAATAAAGGTTCATGTGTTGACCGTACTCATCCATTGAGATTAGTCATGTGTTGAACGAAATATTTTAATAATAAAATCTACATCTTTATCTTTATAAAATAAAGGTTCATGTGTTGACCGTACTCATCCGTTGAGATTAGTCATGTGTTGAACGAAATATTTTAACAATAAAATTTATATCTTTATCATATAGAAAATTAGGAACTAACTGGAAAATAGATAAGATGAGTGGTCTCCTGGATATTGATCTGATGTTGGTTTCGGGCTTCGGGGTTAATATTTAGGGAATCGTTCTCTTACTAATTTATGGTTGGAGTCTGATTTAATATCAAACGATAGATACCTTAAATTTCATAAAATATATTAAATAACAAAAATAGTCACACGTGGACAGTACTCATTCGTTGAGATTAGTCATGTGTTGACAAGAATAAATATTCATTTGTTGAATAGAATAACGGAATTATTGAAATATATAAAGCCGTGTTGATTAGAGATGCGCTATTTTGACGCGAACGATATTTATATCGATTATATTCGTTTTTATAAATTGAACAGATATAGAAATTCGAATTGAATCGAATAGAAAACCAATTCGAATTGAATCGAATAGAAAACCAATTTGAATTGAATCGAATAGAAAACCAATTCGAATTGAATCGAAAACCAATTCGAATTGAATCGAATAGAAAACCAATTTGAATTGAATCGAATAAAAAACCAATTTGAATTGAATAGAAAACCAATTTGAATTGAATAGAAAACCAATTTGAATTGAATTGAATAGAAAACCAATTTGAATTGAATCGAATTGAAAACGAATTTGAATCGAATAGAAAACCAATTTGAATTGAATCAAATAGAAAACGAATTTGAATTGAATCGAATAGAAAACGAATTTGAATTGAATTGAATAGAAAACGAATTTGAATTGAATTGAATAGAAAATAAATTCAAATTGAATTGAAATTTGAATGGAATAGAAATGAATTTTAAAACGAATTTATAAGGAAGAAAATCAATTTTGATTTGAATTGAAATGGAAGTTGAAATTATTTTTGAAACGAATTTAAAACTATTTATAAAATTCGTTTTAAATAGAAATCGACGAAATATATATTATATATTATATATATATATAATATATAATGGCCTGAATAGAACGCGCCGCGGCAGTTCGTAAATTTCGACCATTGACTTCGAACGGACATTACGGGAGATCCGACCGTCGGATTCTCCTAAAACCGGAACCATTGGGTTCGTATCGAAAAGAGATTTCTAACGAATATTAGAAATTCAAAATCTACCGGTTGGATTTGGAGATACGTCCAAATCAAATTTGGAAAAGGTCGTTGTAAGTGCAGTTCGATGGCCGTTGATGGAAATCGACTGTACGGGCCGTGATAGAATTATTAAAAATAGTAATAATTTGTGTAAAATCATAAGAAATGATTTGGGAAAAATTTGGATGAAAAACTCCATATTTAAAAAGATAAAAATAGATTTTTTATCGAAATGAACTAGTTTTGAACTAAAATTAAAACCCATTTATTTTTAAATATATAAATTGGATTTGAAATGGGTTTTAAATAACCAGAATTTCTAATATATATATAATTGGAATTGAAATAGAATTGATTTATGGGTTTATCGTGAACGGTGTTTTAAATAACATTTGTTCTTTAGCCCGATAATAAATAAAATGTGATTTGGGTTTGTCGTGAACTGTGTTTTAAATAACACTAGTTCTTTAACCCAGTAAAAGGAGTTTTAACGAATCTGCAATTAGATTGAAATGTGAATTTATAATCTAAATTATCAAATTTAGAAAGTGAGCGAGAATGAAGTATCACCAGTTTTTGCTCCAAAACGATAGTCAAATCTTTAATTAGATTTGAACGTGGAATGGTAATTAACTTTACCGATAACACCGTGGTATTAGATATGGAGTATTACCAGTTTTTCTTCATGGGATGAATAGGTTGGGATTGGGAAATAAAATAAATAATTACTTCGGTGTGGTTCGCTAACTCAACTAGTTTAGAAAACCATAATTTGGTTTGAAACGAAATCCAAAGGAAGATTAAAGGATAAATTTTAAAGAATTTATCTTGGATAAAATTAATGGGAACCTTTCCCTAAGAATGTGGAATTTAGAAACTAGCTGTAGGTTAGTTAAGAAGAATGGTTTCCTGGATATTGATCTGATGTTGGTTTCGGCCTTCGGGGTTAATATTTGGGAAATTGTTCTCTTGCTAATTTACGGTTAGTGACTAATGAATTGGAATGAGGCGTATGTTGTGTTTTTGTAACATTTGTTTTTAATATACGTGGGTTGTTCGGAAAGGCCGGGTTTATACCCATTCTGAATAACCGATTCGACGATATGTCGAAGATGAAGACGGTGGTCGAAGACCGGAAGTCTTCACATCGTTTGGATAATTACTGACGGTCCTGATTGGGCTGTACACCCAAGAGGATGGAAATAGTTGGTGGTCGTCCAGACGTACTTGGAGATCGATGGATATGCGAGGAAAGTGCCTCTGGTTTCGTTCAGACCCAGAACGAACTTGTAAATGGATTGTGTGTCTGACATTGGATTTTATTCTGTGTTGATTGATTTCTGTTAAATATATATCTGTTTGGCGGCAGAGAATTTATTCTCTTGCTTAACGCCCTTCTCTGAGACATACGAGCTTAGAGGTTATATATCGATAGATATCAATCGCATGGCATGAATTGCCCGTGTGGCACGCTGAGTTGCATGGATCAAGGCTTCTGTTGAAAAGCAAAGTCTTGTGGTTGATGATCAAAGCACGGCCTACGTGGCAGCTTTGTGTATAGCGTGGATTCGCGAGCCTCACACCTCGGTATGAGTCAAAAACGGGATAAGGACTGCAGGGAGAGCACGACGTTTCTTTCTAGCTTTGGTGGTTTCAGTGACTTACCAGCCCTGACATTTATATACTTTTCACCTATGTGGTTGTTGGATGAGGCGCCTCGATTTTAGGTCTGTAAGGACCGGGAAACGTGTGTTCAGGAAATCCAATTTGCTAGATCCAAGGATTGCCCAGAGTGTGTAGTCCTAAGGCATTTGCTAGAGTGTCTCGAAAGCGGAGAGGAGCTTGCCCCTTGCCTCGACTCATGACGGAAATCCAATTTCCAATACGTGATATTGCGGTTTTAATTGTAGAACTAGTATGGCGACATGATATATGGTACCCATGCCGCCTAGGATTGATAATTATGATTGAAATTGTTTTGACACTATACACTTATAATAGTATCAAATGATTTGTTTTAAACGTACCAAGCATGTTTGGCTATTATAAGGGAAAACCCTATCCTCCGGCTTGCGTTGCATTGTGTGATGGGACCTGGGTCTTATAATAGCTTCATTTTTCGAAAAAGCATTGCTCTATTTATTCTATGCACTGGTATTCTTGGGAGAAAACCCGTTCCGTGTTATACGGCGTGGTCCCTTGAATTACTCTCTTTTAAAGTAAAACTTTAAATAACTGTTTTAGTTCTCACACCAGTCACATGACTGACCTGGAGTTTATTGTTTTAACCTAAACTCTGAGTGCCCTTATTTTCGACACGGGCAGCTAGTAGTTTTGGTTTTGCAGATTTATATTCACAGGATCCTGATTTACAGCTGGAACGATGCTCGGAAAGCTCTGTATCCGTGTATTACTTTCAGTTGTGTTTTGTATTATTTTTCCGCTGCAATACTGTATTTAAATCTCTGATATTCTTTGTTGTATAATATTTATTCATACTCTGTATATTCTTGTATTCTGATGGAATTGTTGTAATAACAATGAAATGTTCTTCCGTCTGCATTCTTTTGTGTGTTGTTCTCAAAGTATCCGCTCTTTCCTTCACGGGGAAGTTACGGGTTATCACAAAGACGGTGGTTGAAGACCGGAGGTCTTCACATCGTTTGAATGATTATTGATGTCTTGATTGGGCTGTACACCCAGGACAAGGTAATAAGTGGTGATCGTCCATACGTACTTGGAGATCGACCTGGTATGCGAGGACCCCTCTCCTGTATTGGACGTACGGGATGAGGAATAAGGTGCCTCCGGTTTCGTTCATACCCAGAACGAACTTGTAAATGGATGTATGTCTGACATTGGATTTTATTCTGTTTTGATTGATTTCTATTAAATATTTATCTGTTTAGCGGTGGAGAATTTATTCTCTTACTTAACGCCCTTCTCTGAGACGTACGAGCTTAGAGGTCATATATCGATAGATATCTGTCGCATGGCCTGAATTTCCTGTGTGGCATGCTGAGATACAAATGATTAAGGCTTCTGTTGAAAAGAAGAGTCTTTTGGTTGATGATCAAAGCACGGCTTTAATATAGCATAGCTTTGTGTGTAGCGTTAATTCGCGAGCCTCACACCTCGGTATGAGTTAAAAACAGGATAAGGGAACCCAAGGAGGACATGACGTTTCTTTCTAGCTATGGGTGGTGTCGGGGTTTTGCAAGCCCAGATATTTATATTATTTTTACCTTTGTGTTTGTTGGAATGTGAGGCGCCTCAGATATATCGGTTACTATGGAGCCGATGGATACAGGTCCTATACGACCGGGAAACGTGTGTTTAGGAATTGCCAATCCTAAAACGTAAGGGAGGACCGACCTTGGAGGATCCACGGGACTTCTGTGGGAGATCCTGAGGCATTTTCTAGAGTGTCTCGAAGCTGACGAGGAGTACATCCATTGCCTCAACTCATGACGGAAATCCAATTTCCAATACATGACATTTCGGTTTTGATTGTAGAGCCTAGTATGGTGACATGATAGATGGTACTCATGCTGCCTATGATTGATACAATTATATATGAAATTGTTTTATACACTATGCACTTATAATAGTATCAAATGATTTGTTTTGAACGTACTAAGCATGTTTGGCTGTTATAAGGGAAAACCCTATCCTCCGGTTTGCGTTGCATTGTGTGATGGGACCTGAGTCTTATTATAGCTTCATTTTTTCAAAACGCATTGCGCTATTTGTTTTATGCACTGGTATTCTTGGGAGGAAACCCGTTCCGTGTTATACGGCGTGGTCCCTTGATTTACTTTATTTTTAAAGTAAAGATTTAACAACTGTTTTAGTTCTCACACCAGTCACATGACTGAACTGGAGTTTATTGTTTTAACCAAAACTCTAGCTGCCCCTATTTTCCACATGAGCAGCTAGTAGTTTTGGTTTTGCAGATTTATACTCATAGAATCCTGGTTTACAGCTGGAATGATATTCGGAAAGCTCTGTATCCGTATATCTCTTTCAGTTGCGTTTTGTATTATTTTTCCGCTGCATTGTAATTTGTAAATCTCTGATATTCATCAAATGTATATTATTTGTTCATACTCTGTATATTCTTGTACTCTAGTGTAAATTGTTGTAATAAGCAATGAAATGTTTTTCTGTTTGTGTTCTGATTTGTCATGTTCTCGGATAATCCGTTCTTTCTCTTCTCTTCGGAGACCGGGGAGGTTTGGGTCGTTATAGTTTGTTATTAGAGCTTTGGTTTACAGAGCTCGAGAACAAGACACATTAGAACCAAATGAAAGAATTCATCGGAGATTGGATTAGTAATATCCAATGAGAATGAGTCGTTATAGATAGGATCAGCAGTATCCTAGAATGAGTCTGAAGAGTGTTGTTTCAAAATAAAAATGAAAACAAATATTATTTTGAAAATTTAAACCATATTCAACGTATTTGAATACATATCTTAAATTTATTTGGACAATCTAGTATATGAAGATTTTGCATATGCGCCTTGCAAACGTGTATACGTAGCCTCAAATATACTAGGTAGATATAGAATCACACTCTAGTCACTTGGGGATAATTCTGGTGATGTCCGGACATCATCAGTATTCGTATTCGAGTTTCAAAAGTGGGATTTCTATATATTTCCAATTGACTGTGTGAGAACCAAAACTAGATAGGATTTATTGTTGTGATTTGACACACAAAATATGATTTTTATGTATATATATTGAAAATTATATGCTTGAAAAACTAATCAACGAATTGATTGCAGATTGTTGGTTGTGTTAAGTGATTATTCATTTAAACCAACATGTGAAGGAAAGTAAATTTAGTCAAATATTTAACAGAATTGAAAATTTGTTGGAATTGCATGCATATACATGCATATATATTAGACAGGTCATAGCAAGGAGGCTAGAGAAGAGGAATAAAATTGTATGCTCGACAAATAGGTACATGTTTAATTACTAATTTATTGGGTTTGGATGATTTTATGTGCCATTTGGATAGCCTCTTGGCTTTTTCTTTTTCTTTTTGGATGATGAGGTCCCTGTGTGGCAAGTTGCGATTTTAAATGTCTTCCCATACAAAGGAGGTTATGGCGAAATTTTTGTAAAATTTAGGGTGTTAGCCAAATTTTTGAAGAATTTGAAATTTTTTAGAGATTGAAAAGTCGAAGAATTAAAGCCAGAATGAAAGTTGAGTTGATTAGTTAAACAACTTTCAGCTTCGTTCCTTTTCGAGGATGAAAAGATTTAAGGGGGGAGATTGTAACAACCCGGAAAATTAGAACCAATTTAAAATTTTTATTTTGGCTATTTTAATGAATTTTGAATATTTAAAATGATTTATTTTAAATAATAATGACTAGAAATTTATTTTGAATAGAATTAGAACGTATATATTTATTTAAATCGAAGTTAGAATATAAATATTTATTTTAATTATAAAAGGAATTGGAAATGGCGCGGTAGTTTGAAAATTCGAACTCAAATTTCAAATGAATGTACAGGATTCAAATAAACTGGATTTTAGTGAAACAAGAAATATTTGAATCTGTTTAAAAATATCTTCCAATGAATGTGAAAAAGCCAGATTTCATAGCAGGATTAAAAAGTTATGTCCAGTTGAAAATTCAGAATAATCACTATGGAATTTATATATTTTTTAATATATAAAAGTAGTGATTTAGCAAACAACCTTCATTTTCGACGAGACCACATTTGTTGGATCCCGAATGTCAAATTATTGCTAAATTCCAATTTTCATAATTTTTGAAATTAATATGTGAGCGTGGCGAATTTAAACATGTTTGGTAATTTCAGTTTGAATTTAATCGACTGGAAAATGACCGTTTTTCAAACGATCTCTAAATTCGACGAAATTAGTTTGGTTAGGACCGTATCATCAAAATATAGCTAGATTAATTTTCCTTGAATTTTTGGAGTTAGTAAAATGTGTGTTTGAATTTAAAATATATTGATTTATATTTTAAATTTAACGGAAACTAATCGTAACAGCCGAATGGAGTTAAGAAACATATCCCATTGTGTTTGGGATGGGGGTAATTAGCTGAAGGCGATAGTCGTTGGGTTCGAATTGGAATTCGGATGAAAAGTCAACTTTTTGGAGAAAATTAAATTTTTTTTTTTTAATTTAAGCCAACTTTTGTTTCTCTCTCCCTCACACTCCTTCTTCCCATTCAGATCTAGAGAAAGAAAAGAAAAAGAAGAAAACCGCGCATCTCGTTCAAATGCGCCGCCGGCCCTGGCGATCCCCAATCCCGTTGATGCCCTCTCCACTGATTTGCCGATAGCCAGACCCCCTCCGCTGCTGACACAGCCTCCTCCTCTTTCCTTTTCCCAATCAAAAACCCCAATTCGAGAAACCCAAGTCGCCGTGGCCCATTCCAGCGCTGCCGTTGGCCAACCTCGCCACCTCTGACCATCTCTGACCCCACACCACCCTCCTCTGCCACGTCAGCATGCTGTGGGACCCCCATTCACCTGAATGCTTTCCAAACCTGCTGCTTCGACCATTGTTGACCCGCCACCAGCCAACAGTGCCTCCCCCGAGCCTCCTCCGCCACCCAAAACTGAATGTGAGTTTTATTTTTTTTTATTTTTTTCATTTATTAGAATAAATACATGATTTCTATAGTGTAGACATCGAAATATATACGTGATTTTTATGTATATATATTAGTGTATAGAAATGTAAATTTTATATATATAATAACGAAATAAAGATGTGATTTTATATATATATAATAACGAAATAAAGATGTGATTTTTAATATACAATAACAAAATAAAGATGTGATTTTTAATATATATATATATATGTATGTATATATAGTGTTAGACCCAAAAGTGGTTCTAACACCCAAATTGATTAAAAGCAAAATGAAATGAGATAAAAATAAAAATGAACACACGGGATTTATAGTGGTTCGGCGAAGAAATGCCTACGTCCACTTATCTTTCACAATATTCAATGATTCAGTTGCAAATACAATGTAATTGTCACTTGATTTCACTCACAACTCACTTATATTCACTCAATAGACTAAAACAAATAATGAAAGAAGATTTGGATTCTCCGGGATTAATGGAGTTTGCGTTATGGAGGTTGTTGAATTCTCAAAGTGCCTAAAAAGATCCTTTTCTTTGTCTCCAGACGGGGTATTTATAGGTGTGAATTTGCTCAAAACTTGATCCGGGTCGGGACCACGTGTCGTCCATCCCATTAGCTTCGGGTTCGGATGAATTATTGTGTTGACAACGCATCAAAGTAACGAACGTTATGGGTAGGAACTGGTCACAGCCGCTCCGGATATCCAGGCGCTTTTGCAGGAGAATAATATGGAACATGGGCTCGGGTCGGAGAAACACAGATAAGGGGTTCGGATCGGGATACCCGATCCGACCCGGATTGGCTTGGATGCAACGCTCTCTTCTTCTCTAATCTGCTCCGCTCCGATCTATTTCCGTGGCAAACAGGTGGCTTTCCGATCCAATTGAGATTATGTTGCCCTCCGATCCGATTAGATATGCCTTACCAATTTCCTCAGCAGCAGTTCACCGATCCGAACAGAAGATTCTATCCGACCCGAACCGATATGTTGCTCTGACCCGACCCGAACAATCGCTGCTGTCCAATCTAGGTTGTAGTGTCTTCTCCAATCCGAACCAAAGTCTTCTAATTAAAAATGCTCTTCAATGTCTGATTTCTTGACTTTGTGTTGCCTAGTTCACAAAGTAGGCTAACACTTTGCCCCCTCAAAGGATGCTTCTGTTGGAAACGGAGCATGCTTTGACTGCCATAGCACAAAAACTTCATCCTTCCTTTTGAATTCACATGCCAAGTTGTCGTACTTCATCCCGTTCGGTTCGGATTCCGACCCGAACGGATTTCTGCTTTGGGTTCCAACCCGAACTGATTTCCTTCTTCTCTGCAATGTATTAGTGGGCCAAGCTGCATCATTGGGCTTTTCGAACCGGTCCGATCGGGAATACGAATAGTCAGCCTGCTTTTTATATAAATTCACCTCATTTCCCTTCTTTTCTTTCATTCACTATTCTTGCTCGTCCAAACCGACTCCACATCGAAGCCTTAGCTTTTCCAAGAAACTTTAAAATTCTTGCTTCAACCTTTGAATCAAATACATAGGTAGTCTTGTAATCTTGAATCTCGCTGCCATAATCGCTTTTAATTTGCATCCGCGGTTAGTTTGAACGATTCTAGCAAAGTAATTGACTTGTTCCATCGCCACAGCTCCCTTCATCCTCCGCCTTCGTCGTTAATGGCATCGACGCCATTTCGAGGCGTTAGAGGAGGGTATTGAAACTCGTTATTGAATACTTGAGTGTTTAATCTCTCGATTTTAATTAAGGCTTGGGAATTTGAGTTGGGTTCGCTATTTAAGAGGAGGAAGAGGAAGGAAATTGAAGGAGATCGGTTCGGGTAGGGGAACGGTAGGAGAAAAAAGGGAAAGAGAGAAATTCATAGATCCGGATCGGGTCGGAGCAATAGGGCCAAGAAATGAGTCTTAAGCTGTTTGACCGGGTCGGGTCGGATCTACGAATACAATGAAGGTCAAGATTTATGCACTCGGATCGGACCCGGTTGAAAAACAAAAAAGAGAATAGGGGTCTGGTTATCCAGGTTAATCCGACCCGCTCCGGGCGTCAATCTCCTAACCGATCCGGATATATCTCTCTGAGCATGGGCCTTTGCTTATCCGATCCGAACCTGGTGTCTGCACCCGAACCGAACACTACTCAATCTAAAACACAAACTTTCGTCCAACTATTTAAAAGATATTACTTCCAACTTCATGAACAGTTAGGATAGTGCCTTGCGGACATAAATGAACATTAAGAACTATTCTGATTATCACTTTCTCTTCAAAATTTCGTCTTTCATTGCTGCACTTTTACTTTGCATTTCTCACATTCACTGCACACATTTTAGTTCACACACATACACAGGGGGGTACGGGCTAATTTACTCTAATCCGTGCTATTGCTTCTTCAATAGTTCCATGACAATGAGGCCCAGACGTTCTTCTAGACTAGCTGAGAGGAAAGAAGCCCCGGAAACTTCTAACAAAATCACTCTTGAGGATATATCTTCTTCTTCGGATCCAGAATGGGACAACGAGGGTCCAGATTACGGGGTTGGACATCGGGAAAGCGACGAGGTGTCTTCAGAGAATGAAGTTTCTCTGGGTTTTGAGGAGGAAGGAGGGATTGGTGACGATCGAGCCCCTGATGAATTTGAATCAACCATTATATTGGAATCACCTTCGGACTCCGTTGAATCAACAATAGACAATGATCGACTTGTCCGAATTTGCTTAAAATACGGGATAATGAAAAGGGACACTCTACTGCCTTCACGCTCTGACCGTCCCTACAACCCTCCAGAAGGATATATGGCGGTCACTCGATTAATGTGCATGGTCGGCGCCATTCCTCCATTCTCTCCTTTCATCGTTGATTTCTTAAGACAAATGCGGATTGCCCCCATGCAGTTGCATCCCAATTCATATGCCTATTTGCACACCTTGTACATAGCATATCGTGAAATCTTAGGCATAGAGCTCACGTTCGATGACGTTCACTTCTTCTATAATTTCAAGCATCGGACTCGGGAAACTCCATCTTTCTGCTACTTTGAATCAGTTCCAAAAAGGAAGATAATCTCTGCACCATTTAGCAGTAAAGCTGGAGACTCCAGACTAGAATGGTTCTACGTGAAGCGACAGCCTGGATGCGCAAGTAGATGGACAAAATCAAGTAAAGCACTGATTTTCTAAATCCGGGCTCTATACACTTGAATCATCATCTTGACCTGTTTTCCTTTTTGTTTGCAGTCGACAACCCCAAACAGATATCAGATTAGGTGTTCTTTGATCGGATGCACCGACTTCTTAATGGCGATCAGAAATTCTTGACTATCGACGAAGTCCTTAAAGACGAATACCTTCACTTTCATGGGCTGCTATCCGTTTTTCATAGCATCGGTCATGGGACGGTCCCTTACGCATACATTCCTCCAGTGGAGGTAGTTCCAGAGACAGGAGAAGGCTCGGGAATTCCTACAGTGCCTCTTCAAACTTCACCTTCTCCATCTTCTACACAAGATGATGAATTGGCTAATCTGGCCGAAAAGCATCGTGAAGGATATATCGCCCCCGAGGAAACTACTTCTCTAGACAAGTCAAAATCCTCCCAAGAGTCGCCACTTCATGCTTCCGAGGGGGATGTTCCTAGTACTGATGAGCAAATATTTCAGGGTTTGGGGGATCTCCCCTTACCTGAGACTATATACACTTCAGAGGATTTCAGGAAGGATCCTCTAGTCTTCACCTCTTCTGAAGAGACCACTCCCGCTAAGGCCAAAGAGCCTGCCCGTACTAGTCTAGCTTCAGACTCAGGTCGGTTGGGGGAAACACACCACTTAGGATACACTTTACACAACAACATCAGCATTCATTGCACTTCTTTCTCCGTGAATCCATTAATTCTAAACTTCGTTTATTTTATCGTGTAGGTACGATGTCTCGATCTTACTATGATATAAGAAAGCTTCGTCGCAGCATGTCCAATCCTCCTCAGGATGTCGAGTATGACCGTCGTGATGATCGCGGCAGGGATGAGAGAAGGCCTTACGATCCTTATCGCTCTCGACCCTCGCGTTCTCGCTCACCAGTTCGGCCAGAACAAGAGAAATACAAGGGTTATCAAAGCCGCAGGGAAAAGGACAGACCACCATCTAAAGACTCCACTTCTTCCCATGAAAAGCGGAGTAGAGAGAGAACTCCTCCAAAGGAAACTGGGTCTCGAAGTAAGCACAAGGTCCCTGCCACTAAACGACCTAGGACGGACAAAGAGACTACTGAATCCTCTTCACATAGGGACACCGAATTATCAATTCCCGCTCCTCCCCCACTAGATGCGGGAACTGCAGTAAAGCTGGCATATTTAGAGGAGCAATTTCCCGAGCACTACTTCGAGACTTTGACCTTTTTACCTACTCTTGAACCTATTTCTTCTAATTGGGCAGATGAAGCCAAAGCAAAGATTGATTTGGTGGAAAAACAATATACCGAGATGTTCAAGTATTCATGCAATCTTTCTAGAATCATCCGCACCCTAATCACAAATACCGATTCAATGCAAAAGACCACGGAGGAGGATGCCAAGGCTCTAAAAGCCCTAGGAAAAGATTTGGAAGACACTCAGGCTCAACTAGCTGTCGCTCAAAGGGACGCTTCTAATTTCAAACAACAGTTTGAGGACACGCAAAAACGTTTTCATGACTTGCTTGAATCCCACACTCCGGAGCGCTCTGAATTGAAAAAGCAAGCTGACGAGGCCAAGTCAGAAGCTGCCAAGTCACGCCTTGCTTATGCTGAACTTGAACGGAAAAGCGCCGAGTTAGCAAAGAAGAATGCTGAACTAGAAAAGAAGAACGCTGACGTGGCTTCAAAGCTGTTGGAGGCAGAAAACAGAGCTGTCCTGGCCGAGGGCAATGTGGAGTGTGCTATCAAATCTGCGGAGGAAGCCCGCAAGCAATTATCTGAGGCGGAAGTTGAGATTCAAAGTTTCGGCGAACTAATGATTGAATTCTTCGCACATATTATTCGTCACCGAAACATTTCTTGGATCGAAGATTATCCATCCACTCTGGTTCGAGTATGGAATCAGATCATCGAGTGGGAAAAAGAGGAACTTAAGGTCGATTCCATTGAAGAAGATAAGCTAATGGAGAAGTACTTGAGGGATGATAAACCGGAGCGCCTAGCTGAAGGGCGCCGCCTTATTGCTGAGGCCATGGAAGAAGAGAGACTGAAGTCTAAACAGAAGAATGCTCCCGAAGTTGGTTCCTCTTCTTCTGCCCCTGCAACTTCTGAAGTAGAAGTGTAACACCCCGAATTTTCTATTAACACTAAAGTTGCTAAAATAATAATAAGTGTGTAGAAGAGGGGATGTATCTAATATGAATATAAAAATATTAATAAGTATGTAAGAGAGGGGATGTATCTAATATGAATATAAAGATATTAATAAGTATGTAAGAGAGGGGATGTATCTAATATGAATATAAAAATATTAATAAGTGTGTAAGAGAGGGGATGTATCTAATATGAATATAAAAATATTAATAAGTGTGTAAGAGAGGGGATGTATCTAATATGAATATAAAAATATTAATAAGTGTGTGAGAGAGGGGATGTATCTAATATGTATATAAACACAATAATAAGTAAAGGGGGATGTATCTAATATGTACATTGTAGAAAATATATATATATTTATGACATGAATAGAAGTTTATTAATATACTGAGTGTTTGCTGAGTCACTTCTGACTCATTGCTGAGTCAACAAGATAAACCCCATCTTGTCTGAACGGCTGCGGTTATTTCTAGGTTAAATCTAATGGCCTAAATGAATTCTAAAATCTATAAATAAGTGGGTAGACCCTAGACCTAAATCACTTGTAAAATTAGAGAAGCTACCGTCATGCTGCTGCCATGGAGTTCAGCATAGCCGTCACAAACTAAGAAGAGGAAGCCTAATCATCTACAACTAAATCTACACAAATCAAATCAAAAGATCTCTCTTTCTCTAATTCTTTTCTTTTGCTGGTGAGTATGATGATTCTCACAAGACTATTACAAACTAATTTGACTCAGTTATGAATGGATCACAAGAAAGTGATGTGATTTGTAATTGTAAATTCTATATATTGTGGATCTCTTATTATGTTATTATGTTGTCGTATGATGTAAATTATATATGCTATGTCCTGCTATGTTGTAAATTCTCTTATGCTATGTCGTGCTATGTTGAGAATCATGTCAAGCTATGTTATACTATCATACTATGCCATGTTATAAATCATGCTATATTATGTTGAAAAATCATGATGTTGTTGGATCATGCTTAAAGTTATGTTTTTTTTTCTTAATTTAAATGGATCTTGTTTATGGGAATTTGCCTATTAGGTTAGGTGTACCCATAAACTTGAAACTATAATTAAATAAAACTTGATTATGGGAATTTGCCTATTGAGTTAGGTGTACCCATATAAAACCATGTTGTTAAAAAATTAGATGATGTTGATTCACACATGTTCATATGTAAGTTTATGAAAATTGATTGAGATTATATTAGGTGAATTTTGAACAAGTTGACACCTTTAGGTCCATGACATGTATAATCTATGCAAGTTGGACATATGCAAGTTTCACCCCTTATTATGATTCATTTGGTCACATATACATGTTGTTATTAAGATAATCTCTTTTATGCTATGAGTTAGGCTATTCGAGTCTAACATATATCTTGCGAATAAACGTTCAAACGTGGGGTAGGGGTAATATTAGGAATTAATAAATTGGGTGCAATTTTGTAAGATTTTGCATACCATGAATGGATGTCCATAATTGAGTCAATTATGGACATTGTTAAAAATTGGAAGTAATTAATAATTCAAGTAGGGAATTATTAAAATTTGGGGAAAGTGGATTATTATTAATAATCAATGCTTAGGACACGAGGTTGGACCCGTTTGTGATGTAAACCTGCCCGGACGCGCCCGGCAAATCCAGTAGTCACAAATGTCGGCCCAATGTGAGAGGTCCTAGGCCCAAACTAAAGCATAACAGTTGTAAAGACACGAGGTTAGACTCTTTTATGGTGTAAGACTGCCCGGACCCGCCCGGCAAATCCAGCTGCCATAAATGCCAGTCTAATGTGAGAGGTCTTTATGAGGTTATGGCCTTAATGAACTAAGAAATACTTAACCAGATAATCATGTAAGGTGGGACATGGGGGTTAAGTAGGTGCCTTGGGTGGCATGAGGAATCTGGTGGTTGCCTTTAGAGGCATTTGAAATACGATTAGACTTAACCAAACACACATGTAAATGAACATGACTAAGTGGGTTAAGTGGGATGGACTAATGGGGACAAGCTTAGGTGGAATGCTTGTGGTAAATAGTGGGGGCCCATTTCAACCAGTATCCCAAAACGTATCTTTGTGGGCTCGACCCAAGTCGAGGACGGGACACGCATACTGGGTTTGACTATATGAGGCCAAAACAGGGAGCGGTGGCAACGCAAGTCCAACGGGTTTCATATGCGTGTGTGGACCCGGGCTGGTAGGTAAGACGTTGTTGCATCGTGTAGGTATGAGCCGTGCATGTCCGTTGTATCAGGTTGCCACTTTAGGGGAGTGATACACCCCACTATGGGGCCAGCACGGGTATCTACGAGTTAGGGAGCCGATCGAATAATGGGAAGTAGGGTACACCTAGTGGAGATAGGGGCAGGCGGCACCTATGTAGTCAGCTAGGGGTACGTAAAGCCATTGGGAAAGTTTCTAAGTGAAGCTAAGTGGGATGAATCTTTAGGGTGACTGGTGTGGTGCAGTATAGTGTTTATCCTTTAGTATTTAGGAGCGCCTATAACGTTGCCTTTAGCGATTGTCTATGTCCTTAATCTGCTCTTCATAGACATTTTCTTGTTTTCCAGCTTATGCCTTAGTCCAGTTATTTTGATAATAGTATTGTAGAATTATCATATTCACCAGACTTTATGTCTGACCCCCTCTTCTCCATCCTTTTCTCCCTTCAGGTCCGCAGGTTGGGCCAAGTTCTAGTGGAGTCTAGTTGGATCGCTTATCTTCTGGAAAGCTTGGACTGCTGAAGTAAAGTCTAGCTTGTTATCTTTCTTTTTAATGGCTATTCATGTAATGGGATTATGTACTTGTTTTATCAAGATAGATATTGTACTTGACATTGAATATGGTGTTATGATGTAATCAAACATGTTTTGACTTCTGCTACAATGAAATAAAGTTTTTGAATTTCCAAGTACTATTTTATATCTGTCTTGTTGTAATTTTACTGTTCTATATTCACTTAAAACCTCCATGGAAGTTAATGCATTCCCTTTGTGAGTGACATTAATGGACGTGGGGTGTTACACGTGGTATCAGAGCATAAGGTTACCAGAACAGATAAAAAAAAATTTAGAAAAATATTTTTTTTTCTAAAGTATTTTTGGAAGAAGTGCTTTAAAAAAAAACATGTTATTTAAAGAGAGTTTTTATGAAAAACATAATCCCAAATAGCCATATCCTTATCTTTATCTTTCGAATTCTCCATTTTGAATCTTTCCTTTTTCGTTTCAGCATGGCTGAAGATCTTAATTTCCCAGAAGGTGTGACGATTCCAGGGTGGTTTAGGAGATACTTGGAGGCTAGGGCCACCACTGCAGGCCCAGCGGATACTCCTCCACCCCTAGTTGCACCTATTCCTCCTCCTCCTCCTCCTCGTGTTGACACTTTTGCAAAGACGTGCAAGGAATTCAAGGCTATGGGAGGAAAAACTTTTCAAGGGACTGAGACGTTTGTGGAGGCCAGAGATTGGCTTAAGGAGACTGAGGAATTGTTGGATATCTTTGAAGTGGAAGATGGGAGGAAAGTCCGTTTAGCTGCTTGGTTAATGAAGGGAGAGGCCTCGTTTTGGTGGGAGGTCACTAACGGGGAACGTCCAGTTGATTCATGGGCGGATTTCAGACGAAGGTTTGAGGCAAAGTTTCTTTCAAGGGCAGAGGAGAACTTAAATATGGAAAAATTCCTGGCACTAAAGCAAGGGAGCTCATCAGTAAAGGAATATGCCAATAAATTTAATCAGTTAGCAAGGTTTGGCTTGGAGTTGGTGAACACGCCAGAGAAGAAAGCTTTGAGGTTCGTTAGAGGCTTGAAAGAACCGTTGCAAAGGTTGGCTATGACCCACATCCCTATGGGAGCCACCTTTGAAAAGCTAGTAGAAATGGCACTTATGCATGAGGATAAGGCAGTTGAAAAGAAAGGGGATCAGAAGAAACCTCAACAGCAAAATAAGAAGGGGCAGAGGGCAGGGTCTACCTCGGGAGGACAGGTGCAGGCTCTTATGGCACCAGGGCAGGCAAGGGGGCAAGTTCAGGCTATTGCGGCCCCACCGCTGCAAGAAAGAGGTAGAACAATTTCTGTTGAAAGCTTAGTTTTTCTGTTTGATCATCCTGTCCGTACCTTATTCGATTCTGGCGCATCTCATTCGTTTATCTCTGCATCATTAGTTGAATCACTGCACTTGAACACCAGTTTAGTAGAGGATCCCTTGGTCGTTTCAAATCCAATTGGGGGTTCGGCTCATTTGACCATGATATGTTTGGATTTGAAAATCTCTATACTTAGCGTTGAATTTAGATGTGATGCTTATGTATTGGGCTTCACGGGCTATGGGCTAATTTTAGGAATGGATTGGTTGTCTAGAAATAGGGCCATTCTTGATTGTGAAAGGAGAGTAGTTAGGCTTGTGACTCGCCTTGGTAATGCTCTCGACATCTTTTGTAATCCCATAAATTCCGTTATGCTAAGTTATCTTGAATCGCTTGACGCGTCTGTAGAGAACCTGCGATCGGTAGAAGTGGTCCGGGAATATCCGGATGTGTTTGAGGAGGTGAAGGGCTTACCTCCAAAGCGGGAGATAGACTTTCGAATTTATCTTGTGGATAATGCTAAACCCGTATCTTTGCCAGTGCGCCACATGGCTCCTCGTGAAAGGAGGGAACTCAATAAGCAAGTAAAGGAGTTGCTTGAGAAGGGGTTCATAAGACGTAGTATATCGGAGTGGGGTGCTCCAGTAGTTTTTGCCACAAAGGCGGATGGGTCTCTTAGACTTTGTATGGACTATAGAGAACTAAACAAGCTTACTAAAAAGAACCGACACCCACTGCCGAGGATTGACGATCTCTTTGATCAGTTAGTTGGCGCCTCAGTGTTTTCGCAGTTGGACTTAGCCACTGGCTTTCATCAACTGAGAGTGGCTGAGGATAGTATAGATAAGACTGCTTTTAGGACTCCTGACGGATTCTATGAATGGCTAGTGATGCCCTTTGGTTTGACAAACGCCCCTGCATATTTTGTTGATTTGATGAGTAGGGTGTTTAGGGAATACCTTAACAAATTCGTGGTAGTCTTTGTGGATGACATCTTAGTCTTTTCTAAGAATAAAGAAGAGCACTCCCTACATCTTAGGGAAGTGTTGGAAACCCTTCGAGCGCATAACCTTAAGGCAAAATTTTCTAAGTGTCACTTCTGGAGGAAGGAAGTACGGTTCTTAGGGCACGTGGTTTCCAAAGAAGGGATAGCAGTGGATCCCGCAAAGGTGGTGGCCATCCAAGATTGGAAGGTCCCTAAAAATGCAACCGAAGTAAGAAGTTTCTTGGGGTTGGTTGGCTATTATAGGAAGTTTATCAAAGACTTCGCAAAAATATCAGCTCCATTAACACGGTTAACGAAGAAGAACCTGGTTTTTACGTGGGACAAAGATTGCGATGATGCGTTCCAATGTTTAAAGAGAGCCTTAACTTCAGCCCCAGTCTTAGTGCTGCCAGACGGGAATAAACCGTTTACCATCTATACTGATGCTTGTGGGACGGGACTTGGCGCGGTCCTCATGCAAGAGGGAAGAGTAATAGCCTATGGTGGAAGGCAGTTGAGGGTTCATGAAAAGAATTACCCCACGCATGACTTTGAGCTAGCCGCAATTGTTTTCGCGCTTAAGTCTTGGCGTCACTATCTTCTTGGTGAGAAATTCGAACTGTTCACTGACCACAAATCATTAAAATACTTATTCTCTCAGAAGGATTTGAATTTAAGGCAGCAACGGTGGATGGAATTCTTAGCCTCCTACGATTTTGAAATAGCATATACCCCGGGCAAGGGTAACGTGGTGGCAGACGCCTTAAGTAGGAAAAGGTTGTCCTTGAGTCCGTTGTTTGTTGAACGACAAAGCTTAGAATTCATCTCTATGTTTGACTTTAGACCCTTCGTTGACTTAGTACCCGGTCTGTTAGCATCCTTGGAGGTTAGACCTACACTTCTAGGACGGGTTGGTGAGGCACAGCGAGACGACCCACAGTTGGTTGAGATAGTAGAAAAGCTCAAAGGGGGGGAGTCGTCAAGCCATCTTCGTAGGTATACCCCAGACGATAAGGGTTGGTTACGAAGGGATAATAGACTTTGTGTACCACAAGACGAAGACTTAAGGAAGGCCATTCTTGATGATGCTCATCGCTCAAAAATGACCATTCATCCCGGCGGGGATAAGATGTACAAAGATATGAAGCGGGTTTTCTTTTGGGCCGGTATGAAAAAGGATGTGGCCGAGTACGTCGCTAGATGCTTGGTGTGCCAACGAGTTAAAGCAGAACAAAAGAAACCCGGTGGGTTGCTTCACCCATTAGAAGTTCCACTATGGAAATGGGAAAGCATCTCAATGGATTTTGTGGATGGATTACCAAGATCAAGGAAGGGTAACACGGGGTTTTGGGTTATAGTAGATAGACTTACTAAAAGCGCCCATTTTATTCCCGTGAAAAGCAAGAGGACTGCTCCGTGGTTGGCTTCTGTATACATTAAGGAGATAGTTCGTTTGCACGGTATTCCTTCTAGTATAGTAAGCGACCGTGACCCCATCTTTACTAGCGAATTTTGGAAGAGTTTACAAGAGGCGGTAGGGACTCAGCTATGTTTGAGCACCGCATATCATCCTCAGACAGACGGCCAGACCGAGAGGGTGAATCGCATTCTAGAGGATCTTTTAAGGCTTTGTATCCTAGACTTTGGGGGTACATGGGAAGAGCACCTTCCGTTAGTAGAATTCGCATATAATAATAGCTTTCAGTCTAGTATTGGCATGGCACCTTTCGAAGCTCTTTATGGAAGGCCTTGCCGTTCGCCTACATGTTGGTGGGAATCTACCGATAAAATCCTACTTGGGCCCGATATGGTTAGGGAAACCTCGGAGAAGATTGAGTTGATTCGAAGTAGGATGAAAGCAGCACAAGATAGGCAAAAATCGTATGCTGATAAGAGGAGGACAGATCTTGAGTTTGACATTGGGGACATGGTTTTTATCAAAGTATCTCCGTTACAGAATGTTGTTCGCTTTGGGTCCGTGGGGAAATTAGCACCAAGGTTTGTAGGGCCGTTTCCTGTAAAAGACAGGATTGGGAAGATGGCATATAGGGTGGAGTTGCCTGAGAAACTTAGTGGAGTACACGACGTATTCCATGTATCACATTTGAGGAAGTGTTTGCACAAGACCGCGGAGGTGGTAGAGCCGAGCTTGCTTAAAGAGGTGGAAATAGAGCGTGATGCAACAATTAGACGAGCTCCTACATGCATTCTTGGGTCGGAGATCAAAAAGTTGAGGAATCGAGAGGTCAGACTGGTTAAAGTGCAATGGGGAGATGATGAGAGCAACGCAACTTGGGAGACAGAAGAGAAGATGCGTTCGTTGTACCCTTTTCTTTTTGAGGGTATGTCTTTTAATTTCTCCTTTATCGCTTAGCTTATCTTATCTTATCTTTAGTATGTCCTCTCATTAGTATCTTTGACCTTTAGTTAGGATAATCCTATGGTTGAAACATGTGCTTGAGACATGTTATGTATGATGGATGCAAAATGGATGCAAGTGTTTGCTAGTGGTTGCTCGTGGATGCATATATACACACACTTCAGGCACTAGATCGGCTCAGTCACTTCATATTGCATATTGCATATATATGGATGTATTTAGTATAATGGATGTATAATGGTTGTACCATCATATGGATGCTGCATTCGGTTGAATGGGTGTGCACGCATATAGAAGTAGTATGTAAGCAATTAGGATCTTTTGCATACATAATGGATTCATGACACTTACATAATTTGCATTAAGGAGGTCAACTGAATCAGTGGACCGCCTGATTTTGCATTAGATACGGACATATACACACACTGTGCATTTAAAACATGAAAGCATTAGAAGTCTGTAAGGACAATGGATGCCTGTGTATGATGGATGAGTAGATGGACGTTTGGATGGTAGGATATACATTCTTCCAGACTTGAAGATTTCGGGGTCGAAATCCTAAAAGGAGGGGAGAATGTAACACCCCGAATTTTCTATTAACAGTAAAGTTGCTAAAATAATAATAAGTGTGTAGAAGAGGGGATGTATCTAATATGAATATAAAAATATTAATAAGTATGTAAGAGAGGGGATGTATCTAATATGAATATAAAGATATTAATAAGTATGTAAGAGAGGGGATGTATCTAATATGAATATAAAAATATTAATAAGTGTGTAAGAGAGGGGATGTATCTAATATGAATATAAAAATATTAATAAGTGTGTAAGAGAGGGGATGTATCTAATATGAATATAAAAATATTAATAAGTGTGTGAGAGAGGGGATGTATCTAATATGTATATAAAAACAATAGTAAGTAAAGGGGGATGTATCTAATATGTACATTGTAGAAAATATATATATATTTATGACATAAATAGAAGTTTATTAATATGCTGAGTGTTTGCTGAGTCACTTCTGACTCATTGCTGAGTCAACAAGATAAACCCCATCTTGTCTGAACAGTTGCGGTTATTTCTAGGTTAAATCTAATGGCCTAAATGAATTCTAAAATCTATAAATAAGTGGATAGACCCTAGTCCTAAATCACTTGTAAAATTAGAGAAGCTACCGTCATGCTGCTGCCATGGAGTTCAGCATAGCCGTCACAAACTAAGAAGAGGAAGCCTAATCATCTACAACTAAATCTTCACAAATCAAATCAAAAGATCTCTCTTTCTCTAATTCTTTTCTTTTGCTGGTGAGTATGATGATTCTCACAAGACTATTACAAACTAATTTGACTCAGTTATGAATGGATCACAAGAAAGTGATGTGATTTGTAATTGTAAATTCTATATATTGTGGATCTCTTATTATGTTATTATGTTGTCGTATGATGTAAATTATATATGCTATGTCCTGCTATGTTGTAAATTCTCTTATGCTATGTCGTGCTATGTTGAGAATCATGTCAAGCTATGTTATACTATCATACTATGCCATGTTATAAATCATGCTATATTATGTTGAAAAATCATGATGTTGTTGGATCATGCTTAAAGTTATGTTTTTTTTTCTTAATTTAAATGGATCTTGTTTATGGGAATTTGCCTATTAGGTTAGGTGTACCCATAAACTTGAAACTATAATTAAATAAAACTTGACTATGGGAATTTGCCTATTGAGTTAGGTGTACCCATATAAAACCATGTTGTTAAAAAATTAGATGATGTTGATTCACACATGTTCATATGTAAGTTTATGAAAATTGATTGAGATTATATTAGGTGAATTTTGAACAAGTTGACACCTTTAGGTCCATGACATGTATAATCTATGCAAGTTGGACATATGCAAGTTTCACCCCTTATTATGATTCATTTGGTCACATATACATGTTGTTGTTAAGATAATCTCTTTTATGCTATGAGTTAGGCTATTCGAGTCTAACATATATCTTGCGAATAAACGTTCAAACGTGGGGTAGGGGTAATATTAGGAATTAATAAATTGGGTGCAATTTTGTAAGATTTTGCATACCATGAATGGATGTCCATAATTGAGTCAATTATGGACATTGTTAAAAATTGGAAGTAATTAATAATTCAAGTAGGGAATTATTAAAATTGGGGGAAAGTGGATTATTATTAATAATCAATGCTTAGGACACGAGGTTGGACCCGTTTGTGATGTAAACCTGCCCGGACGCGCCCGGCAAATCCAGTAGTCACAAATGTCGGCCCAATGTGAGAGGTCCTAGGCCCAAACTAAAGCATAACAGTTGTAAAGACACGAGGTTAGACTCTTTTATGGTGTAAGACTGCCCGGACCCGCCCGGCAAATCCAGCTGCCATAAATGCCAGTCTAATGTGAGAGGTCTTTATGAGGTTATGGCCTTAATGAACTAAGAAATACTTAACCAGATAATCATGTAAGGTGGGACATGGGGGTTAAGTAGGTGCCTTGGGTGGCATGAGGAATCTGGTGGTTGCCTTTAGAGGCATTTGAAATACGATTAGACTTAACCAAACACACATGTAAATGAACATGACTAATGGGGACAAGCTTAGGTGGAATGCTTGTGGTAAATAGTGGGGGCCCATTTCAACCAGTATCCCAAAACGTATCTTTGTGGGCTCGACCCAAGTCGAGGACGGGACACGCATACTGGGTTTGACTATAAGAGGCCAAAACAGGGAGCGGTGGCAACGCAAGTCCAACGGGTTTCATATGCGTGTGTGGACCCGGGCTGGTAGGTAAGACGTTGTTGCATCGTGTAGGTATAAGCCGTGCATGTCCGTTGTATCAGGTTGCCACTTTAGGGGAGTGATACACCCCACTGTGGGGCCAGCACGGGTATCTACGAGTTAGGGAGCCGATCGAATAATGGGAAGTAGGGTACACCTAGTGGAGATAGGGGCAGGCGGCACCTATGTAGTCAGCTAGGGGTACGTAAAGCCATTGGGAAAGTTTCTAAGTGAAGCTAAGTGGGATGAATCTTTAGGGTGACTGGTGTGGTGCAGTATAGTGTTTATCCTTTAGTATTTAGGAGCGCCTATAACGTTGCCTTTAGCGATTGTCTATGTCCTTAATCTGCTCTTCATAGACATTTTCTTGTTTTCCAGCTTATGCCTTAGTCCAGTTATTTTGGTAATAGTATTGTAGAATTATCATATTCACCAGACTTTATGTCTGACCCCCTCTTTTCCATCCTTTTCTCCCTTCAGGTCCGCAGGTTGGGCCAAGTTCTAGTGGAGTCTAGTTGGATCGCTTATCTTCTGGAAAGCTTGGACTGCTGAAGTAAAGTCCAGCTTGTTATCTTTCTTTTTAATGGCTATTCATGTAATGGGATTATGTACTTGTTTTATCAAGATAGATATTGTACTTGACATTGAATATGGTGTTATGATGTAATCAAACATGTTTTGACTTCTGCTACAATGAAATAAAGTTTTTGAATTTCCAAGTACTATTTTATATCTGTCTTGTTGTAATTTTACTGTTCTATATTCACTTAAAACCTCCATGGAAGTTAATGCATTCCCTTTGTGAGTGACATTAATGGACGTGGGGTGTTACAAGAAGGGTATGATCCTGAAAATCTGGGAATTCCCCGAACAATTTTGCTATCCCCTATTCCTGAAACAGCATCAGAGGTAGCAGTCACCCCCGCCGAGAAGTCTTCGGAAGGTATCCCTACCTTTTCTCCTCAATTTGTCAAGGCTATTTCTACCTTTCGCCATGTGATTGAGCAATCGATGAAAAACCCATTGTTTTCGCCTGAGTTGATAACTGTTGCTTCTCATCCGAAAAGACAGATGTAGCTCAAGGAGCTGCCGCTGGGACAAAGCCCGCAGATAGGGCCAACAAAGGGAAAGACAAGGCTGCTTCTATAGATTTGGGAGAAGGAAGTGAGCCAACTAAGGTCACCACTCCCCATGATGAAGAAATGATTGCAGTTTTAAAGGACGACGGCGGAGACGGGGGGCATGAAGAGGAACCAGAAGTTGCAATAACCGAGGAGTCAAAAAATGCTGATGACGTTACCTTGGGTGCAATGAAGGCTGATCAAGACAAGCGCTTGCAATTAAAGGCCGAAGAACTAGACCCTGAGGTCCTCAAGCCCCTCGCAGTTGTGGATGCGGGATCAAGGTTAGTTGTTAAGCTCTCAACTAGATCTATTACAGAGGAACTTGCTAAAAAATCTTCTCTTGATTCCAGTGCCCCGCCCTCCGGGAAGAAGTCTACTGGCTCCAGCACCGCATCTTCAGGAAAAAAGAAGACAAAACGAATCTTGACGGAGGCTGAGAAAGAAGCAAAGGATGCGGAAAAAGCCGCCAAGAAATCCAAGGCTCATTCAAAATCTAAATAGTGGATTGCCTTGTATTGTTTTAGCATTTAGTGAATCAATAATTGCTGCTACAAGAGTAGCTCCTGCACTCTCCTTTTTTTTTTTTGGGCTAGTTTCCTGTACAAATTCATTCATTTGTAAATAAAAATAACTCATTTTTTGCAAGGTTTATTTGTCAGTAGTTCTGCACTTATGTAAAAATGCATGTCTATAGTTATGAAACGAAGTTGTGGAGGGGGGAAATATGCGTGTACATAAGTGTCCCCAGTCAATTTCCACAAATTATTTAATGCTTAACCAAGCAATCCGAATGCTCCCGATTTTCTGACGGGATAGCACTTCCTGTGCCGTCAGTACCTGTCGTTTTTTCTGGCATTTCTTTTATACTCTCCCTCTTTCTCTTGAGAGTTAGAGTTCGAGTTCAGTCATCTGTTTATTCCCTGGTCTTTCAACGGGGAAAGATTTCTTTCTCAGCGCTCAATCAGAGACGCTTTTATACTCTCTCTCTCTCTCTGGAGAGTTAGAGTTCGAGTTCAGTCATCTGTTTATTCCCCGGTCTTTCAACGGGGAAAGATTTCTTTCTCAGCGCTCAGTCAGAGACGCTTTTATACTCTCTCTCTCTCTGGAGAGTTAGAGTTAGGAGGAGAATCTCTTTTTCAGCGCTCAGTCGGAGACGCTTTTATACTCTCTCTCTCTCTCTGGAGAGTTAGAGTTAAGAATGTCGTTTTCTCATACTTTTATGTCTTATCGCACAAATAGTCGTTGTGTTTCTTTTTATGTCTAAAGTGTTTTCAACCTTTTTAGGTTGCGAGTTATCCCGTATCTTATAATCACAACAGAATAACTGATAAATGTATATATGTAATGCATAAAAGTAAATATCACACAGTATTTTTATAGTGGTTCGGCTAAGTCATAGCCTACATCCACTTTATAGTTCTTCATTCATATCGTCAGATTTTCCCAAGGCAAGTCGTGCCTTATTACAGAGTTCATAAGAAAAATAACACAAAGTACAGCGTTTTTAATCCAAATATCACATTAAGTGCTGGGCATTCCATGCTCTGGGGACTTCTTCGCCATCCACGGTCGTTAACTTGAAGGTTCCTTTTTCAAGTTTCCGTTGAATGACAAAGGGTCCTTCCCATTTCGGACCAAGGTGAGGAAGGGATGGAAAGACTCTCTTTAGCACCAAATCTCCTGGTTCAAAAGTCCTGAGGCGAACTTTTTTGTCGTAATAGCGTGCCATCTGACGCCGATGTCTTGTTGCACGCAAATCTGCTTCGTCCCTTTTCTCTTCGACTTCATCAAGAGACTCAAGTAAAAGTGCCCGATTTGTCAACGGGTCATAATATGTCACCCTGTGGGAAGGAACTTCTAGTTCAACTGGAATTACAGCTTCTGAGCCAAAGGAGAGAGAGAAAGGAGTATGACCGGTGGCCGTTTTAAATGTTGTTCGATATGCCCACAAAGCTAGGGGCAATTCATCAACCCACTTTGCCTTTGCACGCACTAATCGCTTCTTGAGGATGGATTTTATTACTTTGTTTATTGCCTCTACTTGCCCATTCGATTGCGGATAGGCAACTGCAGTATATCGTTTGTCTATCTTATACTTCTGGCAGAAATTTCTGAATTCAGTACTATCAAATTGGGTCCCGTTGTCGGTTATAATCGTCCTTGGGATCCCGAACCGGCATATAATATTTCTGACCACAAAACTTATCACCTTTCTTGTTGTGATCTTGGTCAAGGGCTCAGCTTCCACCCACTTCGTAAAATAGTCCACGGCTACTATTGCATACTTAGCTCCTCCTTTAGCAATTGGTAGAACTCCAATGATATCAATTCCCCATGTGGCAAATGGCTAAGGACTCACCATTGATTTAAGTTGGGTCGACGGTGCCCTGGGGATTTTAGCGAATCTCTGGCACTTATCGCAGCGTCGTGAATAATCAGCTGCATCTTTATTGATCGTAGGCCAGAAGTATCCGTACCGCAATATCTTTTTTACTAAAGTTTGACCTCCTGTATGATCTCCACACTCACCTTCGTGTACTTCTCTTAGTACACGCTTGATGTCGTCGTGTGCTATACATCGTAACAGGGGCATAGAAAATCCTTGTCTATAAAGAGTATCGTCTGGTATGACATATTTGGTAGCTTTGCGAACTACAGCTCTTTTCTCACTCTTCTTCGATGGGAGTGTTCCATTCTTAAGGAAATTCTTAATTGGAGTCATCCACGACTCCTTCTCTGGTTCCGCTTCAAAAGCGAATTCAATTTCCATTGACTCAAAGCTTGGCGATTCCATCGTTTCAATTGGAATTATTTCAGTCTCTTCTGGATTGTCGGAACTAGCCAGCTTTGCCAGTCTATCCGCTTTCTGGTTTTTAACTCTGGGAATGTGTGTGATGTTGTACCGCTCTAAGCTATTCAATAGCTCTTTCACTTTCTTGAGGTAGGCGATAAGTCGAGGTCCTCGAGCCACAAATTCCCCTCGCACTTGGCAAACAACAATTTTAGAGTCACAGAATATGTCTAACATTTTTACTCCGAGTTCTTTTGCAAGCTTCAGCCCGGCAATCAGGGCTTCATATTCAGAGTCATTGTTAGTCGCCGAAAATTCTAATTGCAGGGCGTAATATAACGACCGTCCTTCGGGAGTGACTAAGACAATTCCAGCTCCGGACCTTCGGTCGTTCTTGGCTCCATCTGTATATAGTTTCCACGGATCTATCTTTAACTCCTCCTCGGACTTAACCACTCTGTCATCGATTACTTCCTCCTCTGGAACGGTGAACTCCGCAATAAAGTCTGCTAGAGCTTGCCCCTTGATCAACCTTCGTGGTTGAAAATTCAAATCAAACTGACTTAGTTCTATGTTCCACTTGATCAACCTTCCCGATGCTTCGGGTCTCTGCAACACCTGCCTCAAGGGCTGGTCGGTGTATATGGTTATTGGATGAGCTTGGAAATAGTGACGAAGTTTTCGGGATGCGATTAGGAGGCTGTAAGCAAGCTTCTCAATCTTTGGATAGTTGCGCTCTGCCGCTGCTAATTTCTTGCTTACATAATACACTGGCCTTTGTACTTTGTCTTCTTCTCGAACCAGGGCTGTGTTGACGGCGTGAGCCAAGACTGCCAAGTAAACAAACAATTCTTCGTGATCTACGGGCTTTGATAAAATTGGCGGTTTCTCTAGCAGTTCCAATAGATTTCGAAAGGCCTCAACACAGTCCGGAGTCCACTCGAAGTTCTTCTTTCCTCTTTTAATCAAATCAAAAAACGGAACACATTTGTCTGTGGCTTTGGAGATGAATCTACTCAGCGCCGCTACTTTCCCTGCAAGACTTTGGACGTCTTTAATTCTCCTCGGCTCTTCGATATTTCTAATTGCTGCTATCTGGCTAGGGTTGATTTCAATTCCTCGGGAGCTTACAATGAAGCCAAGGAACTTTCCCGATGCCACTCCAAATGAGCATTTCAGAGGATTCAATTTCATCCGATACTTTCGCAGGATACCAAACATTTCTGCCAAATCTTGCGTATGGCTGGAGGACTGTTTCGATTTGACAAGCATATCATCCACATAAACTTCCATAGTTTTTCCTATTTGATTATAAAACATTCTGTTCACCAAGCGCTGATAAGTAGCTCCAGCGTTTTTCAATCCGAATGGCATTGCAACATAACAATATAATCCCAAATTCGTAATGAAGCTCGTATGTTCTTGGTCTGGTACGTGCATAGGAATTTGATTGTACCCAGAATATGCGACCATGAAAGAGAGAAGTTCATGACCTGCTGTCGAGTCTACAAGCTGGTCAATCCTGGGAAGTGGGAAACTATCTTTTGGGCAAGCCTTGTTTAAATCTGAAAAGTCAATGCAAGTCCGCCACTTTCCATTTGGCTTCTTTACCAAGACGGGATTCGATATCCAGTCGGGATACGTCGAATCTCGAATAAATCCATTCTGCTTCAACTTCTCTACTTCCTCTTTGAGAGCAGCCGACCTCTCTGGGCCTAGCATGCGTCTCTTTTGCTTCACAGGTGGATGTTTCGGATTTACATTCAATTTGTGACTTATAATAGATGGCGATATCCCACACATGTCAGCATGGGTCCAGGCAAACACGTCTAAGTTTGCCTTCAAAAAGTCCGTTAGTTCTTTAGCTCGACGTGGATCCAATTGAGAACCAATTTTCAAAACTTTTGTCGGATCAGCTTCATCAATGGGAATTTCCACGGTCGCTTCATTAGGAGTTGCATTCCTAGCCTCTGGTTCCTCGTCTTTTCTGGGATCCAGGTCTTCAGGCGTTCCTTTGGGCAACTCCTTTGGGGCCAATCTCTCTAATTGCTATGCCGAGTCCCCCTTTGACGGAGACGAGGCATCTTTACTCTCAACGTTAAGTCCTTTCATCAACATCTTTAATTCGGCCACATAGCAGGCCCGTCCGGAAACTTGATCCCCTCTCATTACTCCAGTTCCGGCTTCGGTTGGGAACTTAAGTAACAAGCACCAAGGGGCGATACAAACTCTGAATTCAGCGAGGGCAGGCCTCCCCAAAAATGCATTATAAGGCGAATCTACGTCCAATACTACGAACTGAAGCATCCGCACTCTTCTACGTTCTCCTTGCCCCAGGGTCACGGGCAACTCTATGTATCTCATGGGAGCTGTCGACGCTCCGTTGAAGCCTCTGATCCATCCTTCACATGGTTTCAGATCTTCAGATTCAAGCTTCATCTGATCAAATGACTTCTTGAACAAAATATTAACGGAACTTCCGTTGTGTACTAACACCTTATGGACCAAGGCCGGCCCAATGGTGGTAGTAATAACCAACGGATCATTGGTGGGTGATTGTATCCCAGTATTGTCTCGGCTGCGAAATACCACATCGTCAAACATGGTCTTCTGTTGTTTTATGGGGGTGACATCTTCCAAATCATCACCTTCATTCACGTCTAGATGCTTGGCAGCATTCACATATTGATCCATTGATCTGAAACTTCGGATTGCTGGGTGAGGTCCGCCTACTATGGAGTTGATAACAATTCCTTTACCTTTCTGCTGCGCTGTAGGCTTGGGAGCAGGTAGAATCTGTTTTGGAGCCTGCTCTCCTTGCCCCCTGTCCCTCGGGGCAACCTTGTACTCATCCAACTTCCCTTCACGCAGCAGTTTCTCAATCACATCCCTCAAATGCCGACGTTCATTGGTTGAATGCCCGTGAGTTCCATGAAACAAACAAAATTTTCCTGTCGCCATCTCTTTCTCGGTCGAATCACGAGGTTGCGGTCTTTTGTATTGTAACACATTGTACGTATCCAGGTAAATATTTTCCAGGGTGTCGTTCAATGGTGTATAATTCTCGTAGTTCTGGAATCGGGGTCTTTTGTTAGGGTCACTTCCCCTATTTCTGTTTCTTCTGTTACCGCTCGAATTACGGTTATTGTTGTTGTTTCCCCCGCTTCCAGCATTGCTGTTTCCACCCTTGTTTCCTACATTTACTTCAACCTTGCCAGAACTTTCCCCAGACTGCTTCACGGCGATATTACTCTGCACATTCTCCTTTGAAGCCGTCTCAGACTTTCTCTTTCGGTTTGCCCTGGCCTCCTCTCGCCTTAGATAAATATCGGCTTTTTCGCAGAATATCTCCCTTGTGGAGGGTGTTTTCCCAGAAAGGTAGTCTCCAAACTCAGATTCAGGATCGACTCCTTCCTTCAATGCCATCAGAATAGTGGGCTCATGCGGGTCACTGACCTCAGTTACAGCTTGGTTAAAACGATCAAGATATGCCCTCAAAGACTCTCCTGGTGCCTGCTTGATTCTCGATAATTCAATAACACTTTTGGACTTTCGGGCGTGGAGTCGGAACTGGTTCATGAAACGCTCGCTTAGTTCCTTGTAATTTGAAATCGAATGAGGAGGAAGTCGGGTAAACCAGAACAGTGCCACATCTTCTAAGTAGATTGGGAATGCTTTGCACTTCACCTCATCAGGGGCAGCAGCAGCATTCATGAGCCACGAATACCGCATCAAATGCTGTCCCGGATCAGTCCTTCCGTTGTACTTGTCCATCTGTGGCAAGTTAAAGCGTCGGGGAAATTGGAAGTCGAGGATATCGTCGGTGAAGGGAGTATGGCTTCGCTCAATGCCGTAATCTTCATTTGTATAATTCCGGCTCTCGGACATGATCTGGCGAACCATTGCCTGTACATCAGCATTAGTTAGGGGCCGCTCAGGTTCCCTGGCCCTAGTATCCGAGTTCCTTCTGGGCTCTTGTTCAGGAGATGCCCTTCTTCTTCGAGCTGCCTCTGCTCGATTCCGTTCCCTGCGCTCCCAGTCGATCTCGGGAGGAGGGGACTGGAGTCTTTGCCCCCGAGTGGGGTCATTGTTTCCTAATGCTCGTGCAATATCCTCACGAGATCCCAAAGATCCAAATGTCAGCTGCGCCACGTTCTGAGGTCGTTCGAGTGGCCTTCGTTCACGGGGCCGCTCTTCCTCGGAAGATGAAGATTGATCCACTGGTGTGTGACGAACCGGTGATGGAGTTCTCTGTCGACGGAGTTCACTAATCTCCTGACTCATGAGCCTCATATTTTCCTGCATCATGAGATTAGTGCGCTCGTGAACTTTCATAGCCTCCCTTGTGCTCTCAAGCATGTCAAGCAAGCGCGAGAAATCTCCTTGAGTGATGGGCGCAGATGGATTGACCTGATCACCAACCCTGGTGGCTGGAATCGAAGCATTCGTAGGGACTCGAGTAGAGGTTCCAGCTTTACCAAGCATCGGGTCGGATCGGAGGTAGGAGGTCGGGTCGGTTCGGAGTTGGGGAGCCTGGTCGGATCGGTACGTGGCAAGCAGCTCGGGTCGGTTCAGATTGGGGGAATGCACTGCTTCAGAATCTCCTACCCGGATCGGATCGGAGCTCTCCCCCTGCTGGCGGCTCGGATTTCCTGCATGGGTTCTTCCTGCTGCTGAACTCTGCCCCCGAGACCTTGTTACAACAGCATTTTGCTGATCTTCGCCAGCTCCATTTCCTCGAACAGACTGAATTTCCTTGCCTTTTCCTTTGGCCATGAGTCTTTGACAATCACTTCGACAAATATAAAAAAGCGGAGAAACTTAAGGATTCACTTCTTTGAACTCAACGGTCCAAAAAGTAGAAAGAGATCCCGGAAAATAAAGAATTTAGATGAGGATTCTCAGTGAAAGCACCAAAATGTTAGACCCAAAAGTGGTTCTAACACCCAAATTGATTAAAAGCAAAATGAAATGAGATAAAAATAAAAATGAACACACAAGATTTATAGTGGTTCGGCGAAGAAATGCCTACGTCCACTTATCTTTCACTATATTCAATGATTCAGTTGCAAATACAATGTAATTGTCACTTGATTTCACTCACAACTCGCTTATATTCACTCAATAGACTAAAACAAATAATGAAAGAAGATTTGGATTCTCCGGGAGTAATGGAGTTCGGGTTATGGAGGTAGTTGAATTCTCAAAGTGCCTAAAAAGATCCTTTTCTTTGTCTCCAGACGGGGTATTTATAGGTGTGAATTTGCTCAAAACTTGATCCGGGTCGGGGCCACGTGTCGTCCATCCCATTAGCTTCGGGTTCGATGAATTATTGTGTTGACAACGCATCAAAGTAACGAACGTTATGGGTAGGAACTGGTCACAGCCGGTCCGGATATCCAGGCGCTTTTGCAGGAGAATAATATGGAACATGGGCTCGGGTCGGAGACACACAGATAAGGGGTTCGGATCGGGATACCCGATCCGACCCGGATTGGCTTGGATGCAACGCTCTCTTCTTCTCTAATCTGCTCCGCTCCGATCTATTTCCGTGGCAAACAGGTGGCTTTCCGATCCAATTGAGATTATGTTGCCCTCCGATCCGATTAGATATGCCTTACCAATTTCCTCAGCAGCAGTTCACCGATCCGAACAGAAGATTCTATCCGACCCGAACCGATATGTTGCTCTGACCCGACCCGAACAATCGCTGCTGTCCAATCTAGGTTGTAGTGTCTTCTCCAATCCGAACCGAAGTCTTCTAATTAAAAATGCTCTTCAATGTCTGATTTCTTGACTTTGTGTTGCCTAGTTCACAAAGTAGGCTAACATATAGCGGTATAAAGGTTTGATTTTTGTAATATATATATATATATATATATATATATATACAGTGGTATAAAGATGTGATTTTTATGATATGTAAAGCATAAAAAAATATTTTTATAGTGTAAACATCGAAATAAACATACGATTTTTATATATATGAAAGCGAGATAAAAATACGATTTTTACATGTAAGGTTATAGAATAAAAACTCGATTTTTACATGTATGGTTTTGAAATAAAAATACGATTTTTATAGTGCAGACATCGAAATAAAAATATGATTTTTATTGTATGAAAAGCAATATAAAAATTTGATTTTTATATATATAATAGTCAAATGAAAACGTGACTTTTATTTATAAAGATCGTTGTTTAAAAATATGATTTTTAACATAAACCTCCTGAAATAGATGGTGATGGAACCAACTAGAAACAAATCCAAATCCAAACCGTTCAAAAATAAAGAATGGAGGAGTGGATCCCAAAGGTGAGAACTCCTCACTTTAATTTATTTTCTAGTTAGAAATATATACTAGGATGCAGACGGTGCTTGGTAGCACCCGATACTTTTGTTTAAAACAGTGTTTGTTTGGTTATTTGGTTTATTGGATTATTCGGTTGAATTTGGTTTGGGAAATGAATTGAACTGAATAGAATTGGTATGTACATGTCGCGAGCCATTGGTTGGCGAGGGATAAAGCTAGACCTTATTCCGGTTCTAGTATCACGCCGTTATACTACCGAAATTTTCTAAAAATATTAGAACAATAAAAATATCATTTTTATTGTATAAATGAACTGTATAAAATATTAATGAGAGGAAATAAATATTTTATAGTTCAAATATAATTTTTGACATGTATATGAATAAAATAAATATTCATTTACAAATCGGACGATTTGTTTATGTACACACATTTGACTGATATTGATTAGGATGATATATTTTACACATCACCCAATTGCATAAATAATAATCTATGTTTGTTGTTTGAAAACCCCACATGGGTATTGGTATGATATTGGACATACACTAATCCCAAATGTTTAGTTGTATGTCAACCGATTAGTTGACAAGCAGTTGTAAGCATTAATTATTTATATTTAACCCTTGTAATGCACTCTAGATGATGATTGACTATGTTTGATTATTGTTGTGTACATGTGTGTATGAAATCCATATAAATAAAATTATATGGTAATTGGCTGTGTCTGATTCCAATTCGGAAAGAATGAATATTTTAAATTAAAGAATATTTTAAAATGACAAGTAATGAATATTTTAAAATAACTAATATTTAAAAAAAATATTCGGTAGTGGATCAAAATATGATTTTGATGTCCGATTTGGGATGGACATGAAAATATTTAAATATATAAAGCTGTATTGATTAGATTAGCGCCATTTTGACGCGAACGATATTTATAATGATTTTATATATTTTTATATTGAATACCGAAAAGGAAATGATTTCAAAATCTAATGTTTTGAAAATATTATCATTTATATATTAATGATAGGGGATATTCAATTTTGATTTAAAATTGAATAAGAAGTTGAAATCGTTTTGAAAACGAATTTAAAACAATTTATAAAACACGTTTTAAATGGAAATCAACGAAATATATATAATATATATATTTAATGGCCAGAATAGAACACCTCGCGCCGCGGTAGTTCGCGAATTTCGACCTTTGACTTCGAATTGACATTACGGGATATCGGACCGTCGGATTCTCGTAAAACTGGAACCTTGGGTTCATATCGAAAGATCTTTCCAACGAATGTAAGGTATTTGAAATCTAAGGGTTGGATTTGGAATCATGTCAAAATCAAATTTGGAAAAGGTCGCTGTAAGTGTAGTTCGATGACTGTTTATGGAAATCGACTGTACGCGTCTTGATAAAATAATTAAAAATATCGAAATTTTGTGTAAAATCATAATAAATTATTTGGAAAGAATTAGGATGAAAAAAATTCTATATTTGAAAAGATAAAATATATTTTTATCGAAATGAACTAGTTATGAAATATAATTATAAATCCAATATTTTTAAAATAAATAAACTATATTTGAAATGGTTTTAAAAATAACCAGAATTTCCAATGCATGAATTGGAATGGATTTGAATCGAAATTATCATCGAAATATTTTGATATTGGATTCCGTGATTATACGGATATTGAGGAGGAATTTGGAAGATATATATGTCGCTATTCCCAATACGATATTTGTTGATTTCAGAATTTGATATTGAATATAAGCCGATATAATTTCTATTTAGAGCCTAGTATTTAATATTGAATTGGATTTGGGTTTACCATGAATTGTGTTTTAAATGACATTAGTTCTTGTTTTAAATGACATTAGTTCTTTAACCCAGTTAAAGACAAGGTTGCATGTCTTACATTATATTTCGAACTGTATGGTTGATCTCTGCTAAATATATGTCTATTTGGTGGTGGAGAATTTATTCTCTTGCTTAACACCCTTCTCTAAGACGTACAAGCTTAGAGGTTATATATTGGTAGAAATTAATAGTACGGTGTAGATTGTCGATGCGACATGTTTGTGTTTCAAAGTTAAATAATCATTAATATTGAATTTTGGGAAGATTAAACCTAAGTGGAGTTTTAATGAATCTTTAATTAGATTGAAATGTGAATTGATAATTTAAATTATCAAATTTGGGAAATGATCGAGAGTGGAGTATCACCAGTTTTGCTCCAAGCGATAGTTAAATCTTTAATTAGATTTGAACGAGAAATGGTAATTAATTTTACCTATAAACCGTGGTGTTAGATTCCAGTTTTTCTCCATGGGATAAATAGGTTGGGATTGGGAAATTAAATAAATGATTACTTCGGTAAGATGCAATAATTCCGACAAGTTTGGAAAACCTTAATACGGTTTGAAAGATATCCAAAGGAAGATTAAAGAATAAATTTTAAAGAATTTATCTTTGATAAAATTAATGGGAACGTATCCCTAAAGATGTGAATATTTGAATAAAAGAATATTCTACATTGGAATGAGGTGTATGTTGTTTTTTTATAGCACTTGTTTATTATATACGCGAGTTATTCAGAAAGACCGGGTTTATACCTATTCAGAATAGCTGATTCGACGATATGTCGACGATGAAGATGGTGGTTGAAGACTAGGTAATAAGTGGTGATCGTCTAGACGTACATGGAGATCGACCGGATATGCGAGGACCTCTCTTCTGTATTGGACATACGGGGCGAGGAATAAGGTGCCTCTGGTTTCGTTCAGACTCAGAATGAACTTGTTAATGGATGTGTTTCTGACATTAGATTTTATTCTATGTTGATTGATTTCTATTAAATATATGTCTGTTTGGAGGCGGAGAATTTATTCTCTGGCTTAACGCCCTTCTCTGAGACGTACGAGCTTAGAGGTTATATATCGATAGATATCAATCGCATGGCATGATTTTCATGTGTTGCATGCTGAGATGCAAATGATCAAGGCTTCTGTTGAAAAGCAGAGTCTTATGATTGATGATCAAAGAACGGCTTTAATATAGCATAACTTTGTATGTAGCATTAATTCGCGAGCCTCACAATTCGGTATGAGTTTAAAACGGGATAAGGGAACCCAAGGAGGACATGATGTTTCTTTCTAGCTATGGGTGGTGTCGGGGTTTTACAAGCCCAAACATTTATATTATTTTTACCTTTATGATTGTTGCAATGCGAGGTGCCTCAGATATATCGGTTACTACAGAGCCGATGGATATAGGTCCTATAGGACCGGGAAACGTGTGTTCATGTATTGCCAATCTTCAAACGTAAGGTAGGACCAGCCTTGGAGGATCCGGGGGTCTTCAGCGGGAGGATCCAGGGGTCTTCTGCGGGAGGATCCAGGGGTCTTCTGCGGGAGATGCTGAGGCATTTGCTAGAGTGTCTTGAAGCCGGCGAGGAGTACATCCCTTGCCTCGACTCATTATGGAAATCCAATTTCCGATACGTGACATTTCGGTTTTGATTGTAGAGCCTAGTATGGCGACATGATACATGGTACCCATGCCGCCTATGATTGATACATTTGTATTTGAAATTGTTTTATACACTATACACTTATAATAGTATCAAATGATTTGTTTTAAATCTACCAAGCATGTTTGGCTATTATAAGCGAAAACCCTATCCTCCAGCTTGAGTTGCATTGTATGATGGGACCTGGGTCTTATAATAGCTTCATTTTTACAAAAAGCATTGCGCTGTTTGTTTTATGCACTGGTATTCTTGGGAGGAAACCTGTTCCGTGTTATACGGAGTGATCCCTTGATTTACTTTATTTTCAAAGTAAAGATTTAACAACTATTTTAATTCTCACACCAGTCACATGACTGACCTGGAGTTTATTGTTTTAACCTAAATACTAGGTGCCCCTATTTTCCACATGGGTAGCTAGTAATTTTGGTTTTGCAGATTTATATTCACAGGATCCTGGTTTACAGCTTGATATTCGGAAAGCTCTGTATCAGTGTATCTCTTTCAGTTGCGTTTTGTATTATTTTTCCACTACATTGTAATTTGTAAATCTCTGATATTTATCAAATGTGTATTATTTGTTCATACTCTGTATATTCTTGTACACTAATGTAAATTGTTGTAATAAGCAATGAAATGTTCTTCTGTTTGTGTTCTGATTTGTCGTGTTCTCGGACAATCCGTTCTTTCTCTTCTCTTCGGAGACCGGAAAAGTTCGGGTTATTATAATTATGCTGTTGTTGGGATCTTTCTGTTTCTGTTATATAATTAGGGAACACCTAATCATGTCATAAATCATGTTATACTAGTATTAGTGCAGAGAAAAGTAAGTGAGAAGCACAGCTTGGTCCATATTATCATGTTTATTCTGCTTATCCTGTTCACCCTGTTTATACCTGCTATATAATCTGTTATCTCTCATCCAGTTTTATATACATGTCTTGATACTCTTATTTCTTTATATGCTAAAAGTCACTGGACTCGCAAGACTTTATGTCTGACCCATTTTGTTTCCCTTTCTCTCTTTCCTTCCCCCCAGGTTCTCAGGTTAGGAACGCTAAGTCGTGATAAGGACTTTCTCCCTCTTCTGTTTCTGCTTGGATCTGGATCAGCTTTGATGTATTGGTTCGATTACTTCTGTAATTTGTTATGGCTACTTATGGGGATTATTACTTTACATTTTTGTACTTTGATGGTTTTTAACGCAAGACAGATGTTTTTCTTTGATATATTTGGTTCCAGTATTTTAGCCTGATGTTGTAATTGGATTTGAAATTACGATGATTTTCTGTTGAAAAACAAAGTTTTAAATTTCCGCTACTATTTTTATATATCTATCTTGTGAGATTTTATTTCTGTTTACCTATAACGCTTTATGGAACTTAATGCATTGTAATAAAGAGTGACATTAACAGACGTGGGGTTTCACATTTGGTATTAGAGCGGAAGGTTACCAGATCAGAGGAAAAGTTTTGAAAAAATGTTTTCAAAAGATGTATTTTCAAAAAAAAACCATTTTGGAAAAAAAATACTCCCCAAGGCTATATAAAATATCTTTCGATTCTCTATTTTAACCCTATTCCTTTTCTTTTTAGCATGTCTGGGGAACCGAATCTTCCTAAGGGCATTCAGATACCGGCTTGGTTCCGTAGATATCTTGCGGCTACGGCACCTGCCGGAGGCCAAGGAGATGCCACACCCCTAGCAGGAGTCATTATTCCTCCGTCTCTACGAGTAGATAATTTTTTTATGATATGCAAGGACTTCGTTTCTTTCGGAGGAAAACCATTCCATGGAACTGAAAGCTTTATGGAAGCACGAAATTGGCTATGAGAGACAGATACCTTGTTTGCGATTTTTGAGGTCGATGACTGTAGGAAGATATAGTTGGCTGCGTGACAGCTTAAGGACGAGGCTTCATTTTGGTGGGAGGTGACACAAGCAGGACGTCCAGTAGATACTTGGGCTGATTTCCGATAGAGATTCGAGACAAAGTTTCTCTCTCGGGCAGAAGAGATTATGCAGATGGAGAAATTCTTGGCACTTAAGAAAGGAGGTATGTATGTTAAAGAGTATGTCAATAAGTTCAATTAATTGGTAAGGTTTAGCCTGGAATTTGTGAACACCCCACACAAGAAAGTATTAAGGTTTGCAAGAGGATTAAATCAACTTCTCCAAGCATTGGCACTGTCTCCTATACTAATGGGGTAAACTTTTGGGAGACTAGTTGACATAGCATTGATGAACGAAGAAGGTAAGGATGAGAAGAAAGAGGTTAAGACTGATGAGACACAAAACAAGAAAGTGTGGGCTAAGAAATAATTGCAAAAGAAGGGTGCAAAGAACAACAAGGCTCAGAGCAAGAAGAACTGTCATGGTTGTGGGAGCTTTGGTCATTTGGTCAAGGATTGCAGAAAAAGGAAAAATGCTTGTTTCAACTATGGTGAAGATGGACACTATACTAGGGAGTGCCCGAAGAAGCAAGGACAGGGGAAAAGGGAAGGATCTTCTAGAGGGCAAGTGCATGTTATCGAGGCTAGTGGACCGGACAGAGGTAGGAAAGTTTCTTTGAAGGCTTGATTTCCCTTTTTAATCATCCAGTTAGGAATCTTTTTTATTATGGCGCTTCTCATTCTTTTATATCTGATTCTTTGGTTGAGTCTCTGCACCTTAGTACTAGTATTGATTCTAATCCCATTATCGTCTCAAACCCCATTGGGGGTACAACTCATCTTTCTATGATATGTCTGGGTTTGAGGATATTTGTGTTAGGCATCAAGTTCGAGTGCGACACATATGTCCTTGGTTTTATGGGCTACGGTTTGATTCTAGATATGGATTGGCTAGCCATGTATGGTGCCATCCTATACTATGAAAGGACGGTCGTTAGACTTTTGACTTGCCGAGGGAGGACTCCTGAGATCTCCCATCACCTAAAGGGATCTGTCATGCTTAGTTTCCTAGAATCACTTGATGCTTCTATCGAGATTTATGATCTGTTCCCATAGTCTATGAGTATCGGATGTTTTTAAAGAGGTTAGGGACTTACCTCTGAGGCATGAGATTGATTTTCGGATATACTTGGTGGACAATGTGAAGCCAGTCGCATTGCCTGTGCGCCACATGGCTCCTAGAGAGAGAAGGGAGCTTAGAAAGCAAGTAGGGGAGCTACTTGGGAAGGGGTTTATTATGCGAAGTATATCAGAATGGGGTGCTCCAGTCGTCCTCGCAACCAAGGAGGATGGTTCACTTCGTCTATGTGTGGATTACGGGGAGTTGAATAAGCTTGTAAAGAAGAATAGGCACCCACTCCCGAGGATTGATGATCTGTTTGACCAGCTTGTTGGCGCATTTGTTTTCTCATAGTTGGATTCAGAACTTCGTATGGCTTCTTTGAGTGGCTAGTCATACCTTTTGGGTTGACAAATGCAACCGCGTACTGATGAGTAGGGTGTTTAGGGAGTTTCGGAAAAAGTTCATGGTAGTCTTTGTGGATGATATCCTGATCTTCTCAAAGAGCAAGGAAGAACATGCCCTACATTTAGGAGAGGTTTTGAGAACTCTCACAGCACACCAGCTTAAGGCGAAATTCTCTAAGTGTCACTTTTGGTGAAAGGAGGTAAGATTTCTAGGGCATGTGTTCTCCAAGGACGGAATAGCGGTGGATCCCACGAAAGTAGTTATAGTTCAAGATTGGAAGGTTCCAAAGAATGCAACGGAAGTGAGAAATTTTCTTGGTTTAGCAGGCTATTATAGGAAGTTTATCAAGGACTTTACAAAGGTATCTGCCCTACTCACCAGACTGACGAAGAAGAATCTGACCTTTTCTTGGAGTATTGATTGTGAGGATACCTTTCAGCGGTTGAAGAAGGCTCTGACAACATCACCAGTTTTGACATTACCTGACGGGAACAAGGTGTTCACAATGAACACTGATGCATGTGGTACAGGGCTTGGTGCCATCTTGATGTAAGAGGGAAGGGTAGTATGTTATGGTAGTAGACAATTCAGAGAATTTTGTCGAGCGCACGCGTCTTCACGTTCCTCTCCAGTTTGCGAGCTGAATCTTTAAATCTGGAACACTTAGGATCTGACCCGAGCGTATTGCATAAAAAAACATCAAACACTTGGATCAGGATTAACTTTTAGTCACTTCGATAACATATAAACATAATTAGTTTAATTCCAATGTATATTAAATGGTTCGAACGTAAAATCACGAGAAATGCCGACATACACATTACGGAACATTTAAATGCCCAACAATTTTTGGGTGAGGCATGTACTAAAATGGAAGCATATGAAAATGTTGCAGCAACCAAGTATAACACAGAAGTACATGTGGAGCGTACTCAGTAAGCTAACATATGAAATATAGCAACTATATATAATGGTCAACTATCAAACGATGCAAGGTGGCACAACCCATAAGTTATCACACAGTTATTAACTACAAAGGTTCCCATATATGACACGCATGGACCCTCAGACAAGCAACAATTTCTAGTTTGAACAAGGTGCGGTTGAACTATGAAAACAAATATCTCTAGATTTTTCCAAGACACAGGTTACAATTTATATATATATATATATATATATATATATATATATATATATATATATATAGAATTGGGTCCAAGATACACTCCATGTTAGAGGCATAAATGAGAAGCTCGTGGTTAATGTTTCATAGCAGCATTATTTCATTTATATTTCAATACCAGACCAAGCATATATCCAGATTTTCACACAAGAAAACTTTAGGTTATAAAAGACTAAAAGGGGGACCCTATTTTATACATGTTGTAAACACATCAAGTTTCCGAGTTAAAACAATGTCACAGCAAGTAGTAGGAACAGGGATAGTGTTCTTACGCCATGCATGCAACACACGTCATATACACATGCCGATCACGCGGGTACAAATATATATACATAACACCATACACTTCAGTCAAATGGTATTGTAAGCGCGAATTCAGATGCCTAAAACTATAAAGTTCACACGCAAGACAATTAAGTTAGATGAACTGTGACACCCTACGTCCGTTAATGTCACTCACTAAGGGAATGCATTAAGTTTCATGAAGCGTTATAGGTAAACAGACACAGAATAATTACAAGACAGATATAAATAGGATAGCAGCGGAAATTTTAAATTTTTATTTCAAACATAAATGATAATACCGTGGTCCACAACACCATAAGTGAAAAAACCATTACAATAAAATAACTTCTGTCTTGCATCATCATAGTACATAAGTAAATAAAAAAGCATAATTTTCCCAAATGAAGAAGTTAAGCCATAGTAGAGACAAGAACTTGAGCCATACTTCAGAAGTATCTCCTAGCAAAATGATATCTGAGTCCTGACTAAGCCTGAGTGTTTTCTCCCTGAGAACCTTGGGGAGAACGGAAGAAAGAAGGAGAAACAAAAGGGTCAGACATAAAGTCTGGCGACTCTAGTTACTTTTAGCCAGTAAATAAATAAAAGTAACATGAGAGGCAATATAAAGTGGATAAGAGAGATCACTACATAAATGGCAGGTGTGACAAGGTAGACTGGGTAAGGTGTGTGTGCTTCACTAATTATTACTCTGCACTATCACTACTATAACTAAAATGAGATGATCCCATCCACTATAAGTCGGTAGACTTAGGGCATACGTCCGAGTGTACCCTAACCACTACCCTAATCGATCAACTCCCTACTCCGTAGATATTATGTGCTGGCCCCACAGTAGGAGGTATCACTTCCTGAAGTGGCAACCCTTAAGGTGTGCACAACCATATCTACTGGTGTCACGGTCGTCATATCCCCCTCTGCCCGGCTCATGCATGCACATGGCTCGGTCGGTTTGCATCGCCCACACTGTTCGTCTCGTTTGGATCTCTTATAATCAATCAGTAAGCGTGCCCCTTCTCCGCCTAGTACGGAGTTCTTTATTTGATACCAACTCTGGGTTACTGACTGAAATGGGTCCCACACAATATGATACAAGCTTTCCCCTTTCTCTTGTATCCCCACTAAGTTTTTCACTGACTATGTATACCCTTAGGTGTCTTTAATCACATAGCCCTATGTCGGTTATGCTTACCCTGAAGGTTGTCTTTAATTACATAACTTTATTATATTTTTCCACCGGTTATGTATACCACTAGGTGTCTTTAATTACATAAACTTAGTGGGTTAAGTTCATGGACCTATATGTAAATATTGCCCAACCCCTCTAATTTACTTAACCCACCCACTACCCATCCAATTTTTCTTAACCCTAACTTAAGTTCATAATCATATAAACCTTATGGATTAAATTAGGTTAAGTAGTCCAATTCTTTACCATGTCCATTTAAGGTTTATAATGGGCTAGAGATCCCACATTAGGCCTACAACATATGGATGCTGGATGTGCCGGTCGGGTCCGGAAGACTTATTCCACAGTTGGGCTTAACCTCGTGCCATAACCCGATTTGTATTTATGTACTTAGACCTCTCACATTAGGTTCAACATTAGTGGCTGCTGGATATGCCGGTCGGGTCCAGACAGACTTCCACCACTAATGCAACCTAACCTCATGTCATAAGTACAATTACATTTTCTAATTGTAATTATTAAACATTCCATTTTTATCCAAATCTACCTATGTCATTATAGGTGGTTATTTCTACGTTTCCCCATTTGAATTATGTGTCCAATTCATATAAATATAACATAAATTATGCCAATTATTAATCCCTTTCCCTCGTTTCATAACTTCGTATTCGCACGTATTTTGGCTGCATTTAGGCTATAAAGTAGCCTAGCCGTAACAATGAAAAAGGGAATATGACAAAGGTGATAGTTTCAACATATCTTGGCCTAAACTAGCATGATGACAAGGTGAATGGACATGTAATTAACATCATAACAAGATGGACATAAAACTGATGAACTTGTGGCAACTACAATGTCAAAGCAAGCATAATGAGATCTAAATTGACCATTTAGGTGTCCAACTATTTAGATCTAGCCTAATTAGGGTGTAATGGTAACATGTTTAGATCTAAAGATGGCTTCACATGTCAAGTTTACAAAATATCTAGATTGATCACAATATGACAAGTGAAAAAGGGGATTTACATAAAGAACTAGATCTAGCTAATGTTACAACTGTCCAATTTAATAGATGTACATTCACCACAATATAGTTACAACTCAAGATTCACATAGACAACATAATAGAATAACCAAAATTATATTAAATCTAGGGAAATAGATCTATCATGACATAGTATAGGATTTAAAACTAGCACAGAGTCATGCTTTACAACATATCCAATTCATAGTCTTTCACAATTTACTTTTATTTATCTAAACCTAAAAGCAATCTAGAAACTCACAATGTTAGGTTTAGAGAATTGAGAAGGAATGGTTGTTGAATTTCTGAATTTGATTTGCAAAGTATGTTGTTGTAGAAAACGGTTCTGTCTCAGTTTGTATCTGTAATGACCCGCATTGGCAGAGGTATTATAATTAATTTATTTAATTATTTAAAAGGTGATTAAAAGGATTTATTGGTCGTGGAATTAAATAATGGTGAATATTTAATTAAAATAATAGATTAAATAATATATTTAATTCTGAAATAATCAGAATTGGCTGAAATAGCGATATAGTGTGAACTGGATCATCTGTGATTTTTAATTCAGCATGGAATTGAATTTGAATAACGAATATATTATATAAACGACAGTTTGAACGTATAATTATATTATAATTCAAATCAAGCTTGAAATAGCGCTGCAGTTCGCGATTTGGCGATTTGAACTTCAACTGAATGTACAGGATTCCTTTTAAGCCGGATTTCAGTGAAACAAGAAACGTACGGAGCTGGTGGAGTATATCTTTCTAGCAGAAGAGAAAAATCGGGATTTCATTGTGTAGATTTTGATTTATGTCCAAATCAAATATTCAGAAAAACAGCGGTATATTCGTTCGTGGCCATAACAGTTATTCAAATATATTTGAATATCGGTTTTGAATTTAGACAAGGTTCTATTGGGAAATAGTGATAAATTAATTTTTAGAATTTTACTGAAATTTTTAATTAATTAAATAAGCAACTTTTTATTTGGAGTATTTTGCACCCTGTAATCAACATTTTGGGGTTTCACAATATGAGTCAACCTACCGGTATTATTATATTTTTGAAATCGTGGCACCTTGCTTATTTCAACAGTATTTTTATTTCTGTCATTGGCTGTCCGGATGAGAACAGAACTTCATGTAGAGGGGTCACCAAAATGTAAAACAAATATCTTCATTTCTCTGATCAAATGAAAGCCACGGTTCCCTTCTTCTGAACCACTCATTTCCTATGGCCTCAAATCGAAGTCCTGGCTCCACAACTTCATCTAAATGAAAGTTATAAATTAAAACAGGCCACCGTCACTTTCCATTTTTGTTCTTCACAAAAAAAGGTGATCTTCATAAATCAAACAAAAATCGAAATAAAATCAGATAAATTAGCAAGGTATATAAACGAGTTCCTAAGGAATTCTCTACATTTCTATATGGGAGCAGTATACAACTTACGGGAGTTTAACGCAAAGGAGTGGAAGGGCATGAGGTAATGTGTGAAGAGAAATCCATGCGGAAATGAACAGGGATGGGAGGGAGTTGCGTTGGCATTGGGAACTCAACATGGCCAGGGATTTATTCACTGCAACGTGATATATATATGGTTGGGGGAGGCCTGTGCGTTTAAACAATCGGAAGGTTGCCACAGTTTGTAGTAAGGAGGGATCCCAACCGCCATTTGGGAAAGATTTGGTGATAAAAAAATGGTTTAAAATATGGAGTTCCAAACATTTCTGGAAATGTGCGTTAGTTGTGGGAGGAAGATGGTTTATTGGTACCAACGTGTATATGTGGAACAGGGATCACGTGAAGAGGAGACTAGGAGCGTGTAGTTACAGATGGCACCTAGAGATGTTTTCGAGCTGGCGTTAGCATCATAGTTGAAAAGGGGATACAGTACAGGTGACGGGTTTGGGAAGAAGGGCGTTGAGAGTAACGAGAGTGGTATGTGGTTAGCAAGGTTCAAATTGTTGTGTTAATTAGTGTAATTAGTTCATGATTTAGTGGAAGCAATAATCGGCTTTGAGACTGGGAGTTTGTTTCGAGTTACAAGAGGAATACGACGGGATTTTATGGAGTTGGGGAAGACAAGGATGAGCGGTCTGGGCTTTAACAGATGGTGATGGGCTTTAGTTCAAAGGTTAAGCCCAAATGGGAATTCATTTAAAGTTAATTCAATTTAAATATTCGTTTAATTGGGTATAACTTCGTAACGCGATATCTATTTCATACGAGGTCGGATTCGCAAACCGTAAGTTGCGTTGGGATCGTATGGACGGGAGCAACACAATGAGACTGACTGGGAGTGAATCCGAGCTCGTTACAATTTATGGCAAAATAAATTGTCTGATCTAAATCAACGACAATTATCGTTAATTAACGATGATAGTCCAATGTGAGTATCTCACTAACTCTGAACAGTTTATAATTTCATGTTGTATTTTTAGAACAGTTAGATATTGGCTGATTGACTGTGTGTTGACTGTTTGATTGAACTGCTAGTCAGTTAGTTGAATTTCTATATTGATTCTGTTTAACAGAATATATCATATGGAACTGAAAGTGATGTTATCTATATTGTTTAACATCTGTGATGCAGGGAAACAGGTTGGAGGAATCGAACTGGATTCCTCAACATTTATTTTACTGTGATTCATATATTGTGATATATGATGTGATATATAATCTGTTGTTGATTATGTGTGTTTGAACGATATTTATCGTTGTTATATGGTATGATAAATACAATAAGAAATACTGGATATGGGGAAGGGGATTTTCAAAGTGTATTTTGAAAATGAATTATTTATATAAAATCGATGGATTTTATATAGAAAAGGAAAAGAATTTTTATAAAAGAAATATTTATAAAAGAAAAGGATAAGTTAGAATAAAAGGAAATCATTTGTAAAGTGGAGAACCATTACTAAAAGTAAATCTTTATAAATGAATAGTTTATTCGAAAAGGAGTTAATCGATGTTAGTTAATTGATTAGAGAATAAAGAGAAAAGGAGTTAATCGATGTTAGTTAATCGATTAGAGAATAAAGAGAAAAGGAGTTAATCGATGTTATTTTAATCGATTAGAGTTAAAGAATAAAGGAGTTAATCGATGTTAGTTAAATCGATTAGAGTTAAAGTAAAAGGAGTTAATCGATGTTAGTTTAATCGATTAGAGTTAAAGAATAAAGGAGTTAATTGATGTTAGTTAAATCGATTAGAGTTAAAGTAAAAGGAGTTAATCGATGTTAGTTTAATCGATTAGAGTTAAAGTAAAAGGAGTTAATCGATGTTAGTTTAATCGATTAGAGTTAAAGTAAAAGGAGTTAATCGATGTTAGTTTAATCGATTAGAGTTATAGTAAAAGGAGTTAATCGAATATAGTTTATTCGAAGAAAGAAAAAGGAGTTATCGAATATAGTTTATTCAAAAGGAGTTAAGTGAAATGAGTAAATCAATAGCGTTAGTCAAATAGAGTTAATCCAATAGTGTTAGTCCAATAGACTTAATTGATAAGGGTTAATCGAATAGAGTTAAGTGAAAAGAGTCAATCGAATATAGCTACTCGAAGGAGGGTTAAGTAAGGAAGTTAGTAAAGGGATATAATGTGAACTTTGTCTATTTCAAAGTTAGAAATGTTGTTCAGTTAAGGTCTGAGAGGTAATTCTACCCCAACTTGATTGGCTTCGTTTTTAGCTAAGGAATAGTTAAGGTTCGGCAGTAAAGGAAATGGTTTGAGTTGGCATCGCGATGGTTTGTTTAAAACATCTGTCTAAGTCCAATGAAGAAGCTTTGGAAATGTTTTCCAAATAAGAAACCAGAAATGTTTTCTAATAAAGAAAACAAGAAATGGAAATGTTTTCCATTGTAAATAACGTATATTTTCCAAATTTAGAAAATAAGAAATATTGAATATAGGGAAGCAGGAGATAAGTAATTTAATGAAATAAAGAGATAATTGTTGAATGATGTTTGATCGATATAAATTTCCATTTGGAAATGATATCGTTGTTTGCACACCTGTTTTCTCCGATAGTTAAATCACAGACTATCGAAGTTTTTGACCATTTTAACGTTGTTAATATGGAGAGACCGGTTTGATTATTATCCAAAGAACCACTCTGTATTGGCATAAGCATTGCGAATCATATATGCCAAAGATAATTGAAGACGGAGTAAAGTGCAAGGGCTATTATATAAGTCTTAGATAACACTACCTAAGATGGATGTACTGAATAGTGCCTTCGGTTCATCCTGTTCCTGGATGACTTGTATGGACGGATGTCTGACAGAGTATTTCCAGATGATCACGTATATTGATTTCTCCAACTTTACCAAGAGTGGAAGCGGAGAAGGAAACTTCTTTTAGCTAACGCGTAATGTATGGTTGAGGACGTCAATCGGTTATTTGATGGATTTGACGATGTGGCATTCAAAGTGAATCTGATGTGATGATGAAGCGTAACCTCAAGCCTCATCAACCGGTAAATGACAGAAATCGGGCAGGCAGCATGGCTAAGTCGGTCGCACTGAAGTAGGTTGTATAATCACCTGATCTAGAGTTTCATTTACTTCTAAAAATCTATTGTTGATGCTGTCCCATTCAGGAAACGGTTGCTGATCCCAACCGTTGGTGATATACATTCGATACACTCAAGCGAAATGAGTGGTCGGTCATGTGTGGCCGGGTTGCAAGATGTTCTTGTTGAACCCAGTGTATTCCTCTCTAGAGGTACACTAGTGAAAGGTGGTTCCATACCTTGTCATAGTTGGAAATACATTACCCAATACGTGCTTGCGGTTGTGATTGTATACTATATATGTAGAACGTGAGATGAAAGCGTTTCTGCTAGATGATTTTATATACTGTGGTTGATAGACATTATTATAATATCAAAAGATTTTTGATATAAAGAGATTTTGGATTCTCATAAGGGAAAAACCCGTTCCGTTATGTGGCGTGGTCTTATGAGATATCTTTTACTTGTTCGAACTGTTTTTAAACTGTTTTACTCATACCAGTCCCATGACTGACCCGGAGTTTACTCTGTTGTTTTCCCTAAAATCTTGGGTGCCTAAATTTGTATGGGCAGTCAAGTAGTCGGGATTTACAGATATAGTTGAAGAGCTGGAGCAGGAGGCTTCAGGATCATATAGCTATAGTTATTTCCGCTATGTTGTAAGTGATGTACTTTGATATTGATGTATATTCAAGTACAGATGTATATTTCAAGTTATGTTATATATATTATATGTTATTCATTCCGCTGTGAGATTCGTGTTACTCTGATGTTGTGTTCTTCTTCTTCTTCTATTCTAAGTTTCTATCTTATCTTTCCTCACCCTCTAATTTCTTTCACTAATTACCAGGATTTTTCGATGTTTTGGTTATTGACATCGTGTTTATGTCGATAACCAAAGTCGCTCAAAATCCGGGTCGTTACAGTATCCCGGCAGCATATGGCTCCCATAATATCCAATGAAGAAATAAGAGATTTGAGCACATAATATAGCTACAAAACCCTCTGAAACCGACTGCCACCTCAGCCCTAGGGGTGTCGACACCCCTGTGGGTAGGTCGACTCATAGGTCGACACCCCTTCAGGGGGCGACCCCTAGGTCGACACCCCTCTAGGGGGTCGACCCCATAGAGCGGGAATTTTGCCGCTCTGACGAACTTTTAAAATTTGAATCGTTCTGGATAAGATTCTGACTCATCTCTGACTCACGCTGTATACATAATATTTCTACGCGTATACAAACTTAAAACCCTCATAACTTCTTCATACAGTGTCCGTTTTACGCAAACCAAACATCTATCTTGACCAGAATTTCGAGACGGATGCAATGGTGCAGTCTGTTTCTCTAATTCTGAATTATAAATTAATTATTATTTAATTTCTCCTTTTTAATGACGTTAAAAATTCAGGGTGTTACATGAATCGTACTGTATTTAAGGGTCAAATCTATTTGCTAGTGACATGCATCATGTGTTTTGACAAGGCACTCTTATGCTCAAATTTTTTTCCCTAGATTAAGTTCATTGGAACTCATTCGTTTGAATTTCACAAAATAGCTAGTTCAATTTCCACGAACAAATAAATATATTCAATACTTCTAATTGTTTAAAATAATCGGAAATTACCTAACGACTTATCTATGCCATATACATGACTACCATGTCCTAATTCTTAGCCTACATTTGTCCAAAACATGAAACATATAAATGTGTATACTTTTTTTTTCAATCCAAACCATAAAACATGCGTACACTAAGGTAGAACAGCCTGGTAAAACATCAAATGAATGAACATATTAGTTCAAAGTGGCTAGTCTAACAATGGGGTTAAACAACACAGGCCAGACTAGCGTCAGATTATGGCAATCGAACACAATCGACATAAATTTACTTAAACTAAGCCAATCGTATTTGTGAGTGGGTTCACTTGTGGATGTGGCGGCAAGCTGGTCGACATGTTGAAGGAGCTCTGTTGAACGAAAGTGAAGGATCGAGTATCGAAAGGGTAGCAGTTTCGGCATAGGCATTCTTCGGGGAGGTGACACGGTTTTGCCTAAAGCAATAGACCTCGGTGGCAGCTTGTAAGGACCCGCATTTTCAGGATATAATAATTAATTTATTTAACTATTTAAATGGTGATTAAGAGGATTTAATGGTCATTTAATTAAATAGAGTGAATATTTAATTAATATAATAATTAAATAATATAGTTAATTCAGAAATAATCAAAAATATTGGAAATCACAATATTCTGGGAACTGGGTCATCCCTAAGATTTAATTCAACTTAGAGTTGAATTATATTGACGAATATATTCAATCGACGTCAGTTTGAACGTAGAATTATAATATAATTATAATCGAGCTCGAAATGGCGCGGTAGTTCGCGATTTGGCGATTCGAACTTTAAACGGGTATACCAAAGCCGTTTTAAATCGGATTTCTGTGAAACAAGAAATGTTAGGAGCCGGTGGAGTATATTTTTCTAGTGGAAGAGAAAAATCGAGATTTCATCGTGTAGATTTTGTTTTATGTCCAAATCAAATTTTAGAAAAGTCGTTGTGGAATTCCTTTATAATTTATAAAGGGATTATTTATATTTTTAAAAGGGAATTCATTTTAAATCGAATATCGATTTAATCAGGATTTGAGATATCGAGCTAGAAATTTCATATAGGAATATTCTAGAGCTGAACGATATCGTATGCGGATATATACAATAATATTTATTTATAAATATTTAATTAAATTGTTTTTAAATATATTTATATATTTAAAAGGGTTATTTAGAGCTTTATAAATAGCTAGTTTTGCAAACGACCTCAGAATTCGACGAAACTAATTTTGTTGGATCCGCAATATTAAATTATTACTAGATATCAAGTTCCGTGATTTTTAGAGTAAAGACGTGGTCGTACCGATTTTTAAAGTGAGAAACAGTCGATATTCTGATAGTTAAAAATACATTGTGTGAGCATACGAAGTCAGAATTCGATGAGACCAGTTTCGTTGGGACCGTAATGTCGAACTCTACCTACATGTCCAGTTTCATGATTTTTGAGTACCGTGTGTGATCACACGGATTTTTAGAAATCAAAAACGAATATAAATGAATATAAAAATAAAATATCTAAAAGCAAAAATATCTAAAAATATCTCTTGAAAATATCTACACTATATAATCAACCTAACTCCTTCACTTATAACCTAATTTCATTCTCCTAAGGTCAACACAAGGCGCCACTTTGATTTTCCCTTTCAGCAAAAAGGATTCGATCCTCTTAAAATCCAAATCAAATCCAAGAAAAATCCTAAAATCAACATACATATATATTCAGATCCTTGTTAACTTCCTCTTCACATTAATGTCCATTTTAGGGGGTTCGGATCATACGGTTCCGCTGGTTTTTGCAACAGCAACATTTAGGGTTTGTATTTTTGAGAAGCTAGAAGCAGCGATCGATGATTCAGGTTCATTTTTGATATGACGAGGTGGAATATCATTTGTTTGTGAGTCTTTGAGTAAGAAATGGGTAAATTTTGTTCGATCCGTCTCCAGGTAGCGTGATGAAAGGGTGACGACGCGTTTTAGGCCTTGGGTTCGGATGGCACCTGGGTCATATGAGATGAAGGAGGGTTTGATGAGGAAGAAGAGGGTTGTGTTTGTTTTGATTTCCATTTTGTAGAGAGAGAACAGATTGTAGTTTTGGGATGGAAATGGTTTGAGGTTACAGCGAGTTAACGGCGAAGAAGGGGGTACTGTTGGTAGGCGGTTTGAGTTTTCACCATTGGTTGTTGGGCCAGATATAAGGGGTGAGGCCCAAACTAGTTTTATTTAAGTGTTTTAATTTTTTTTAATAAGGTTCAAACTTGTAAATGCCATCTCTTCGTGATACGATATCAGAACTGAACAAAACAAGATCCGTTGGGATCGCAGGGACGGTGGCTACGCACTGGAACTGACTGGAAGTGGATCGGGGCTCGTATGAATTTATGGCGAAATAAATTGTTTGATTCAAATCAAATAACAGTTTATCGTTCTTTAACGATGAACTACCAAAGTGAGTAAAATCTCACTAACTCTGAAATACATGTTGTATTTTTAGAACTGTTAAATATTGACTGATTGACTATGTGTTGACTGATTGATTGAACTGCTAGTCAATTAGTTGGATTTCTATATTGATTCTGTTTAACAGAATATATCATATGGAACTGAAAGTGATGTTGATTTTATATTGTATAACATCTGTGGATGGAGGGAAACAGGTTGGAGGAATCCGACTGGATTCCTCAACATTTATTTACTGTTTTCATATATTGTGATATATGATGTGATGTATATCTGTTATTGGTTATGTGTGTTAGAATGATGTTGATCATTGTTATTCGATATTTTAAATATCATAAAAGACCCTTTGATGTATGAAGAATTATTTCAATGTATATTGAAATAAAGGAATTTTATAAAATCAACCGATTTTATAAAAAGGAAATATTTCGAAAGTAAATAAATTGAAATTGTTTTGTAAAACAAATAGAGTTTTATAAAAGGGACAAATGTTGATAAAACGAATAGAATAGAATAAAGGAATATTTATTTAGGAAATAAATAGGATTATAAAAGGAGTTAATCAAACGTAGTTTATCAAAAGGAGTTAATCAAACGTAGTTTATCAAAAGGAGTTAATCAAACGTAGTTTATCAAAAGGAGTTAACCAAACGTAGTTTATCAAAAGGAGTTAACCAAACGTAGTTTATCAAAAGGAGTTAACCAAACGTAGTTTATCAAAAGGAGTTAATCAAACGTAGTTATCAAAAGGGGTAAATCAGGACATAGTTATATAGGATAAGTTACCATTTTGCACGACTGCTAGCGTATTTCGCAGGGCTGCAGATAGCCTACGGCAGTCGGATGTTTCCTGAGGGAATCAGGCGTAACCATTGTGATCGCTGCGATCTAGAGTTAAGCGAATGGAGTTAAATCGAATATTAGTTATTCGAATTAGAGTTAATAGAAATAGAGTTAATCAGAAATTAGAAACTGACTAGAGATTAGTAAATTGAATGGTTTTCTAAGTGTCTATCTGATGTTGGTTTCGGCCTTCGGGGTTTATACTTAGAGAATTGTTCTCCTACTAGTTTACAGTCAGGGACTGATAGTTGTGAAATGATAGTGATATGTTAATAAGCAATGGAAATGTTTTCCAGTGTTAATAACGTATATTTTCTAAACATAGAAAATAAGGAAATATATATATATATGATTGATGATTGATTGATAGAATTTCCATTTGGAAATGATATCGTTGTTTGCACACGTATTTTCCTTCGATAGTTAAAATCACAGACAATCGAAGTTTTGACCAATTTACGTTGTTAATATGAAGAGACTGGTTGGATTATTATCCAAAGAACCACTCTGTTTTGGCATAAGCGTTGCGAATCATATATGCCAAAATAATTGAAGACGGAGTAAAGTGCAAGGACTGTTGTATAGATCTTAGATAACAATGCCTAAGATGGATATACTGAATAGTGCCTTCGGTTCATCCTGTTCCTGGATGACTTGTAGGGACGGATGTCTGATAGAGTATTTCCAGACGATCATGTATATTGATTTCTCCAACCGTACCAAGAGTGGAAGCGGAGAAGGAAACTTCTTTTAGCTAACACATAATGTATGGTTGAGGACGTCAATCGGTGATTGGATGGATTTGATGATGTGGCATTCAAAGTGAATCTGGTGTGATGATAAAGCGTAGCTTCTAGCCTCACATCCGGTAAATGACAGAAATCGGGCAGGCAGCATGGCTAAGTCGGTCGCTCCGAAGTAGGGTGTATAATCACCTGATCTAGAGTTTCATTTACTTCTAAAAATCTATTGTTGATGCTGTCCCATTCGGGAAATGGTTGCTGATCCCAACCGTAGGTGATATACATTCGATACACTCAAGCGAAATGAGTGGTCGGTCATGTGTGGCCGGGTTACAAGATGTTCTTGTTGAACCCAGTGTATTCCTTTCTAGAGGTACACTAGCGAAAGGTGGTTCCATACCTTGTCATAGTTGGAAATCCATTACCCTATACGTGCTTGCGGTTTTGATTGTATACTATATATGTAGAATGTGAGATGAAAGTGTTTCTGCTAGATGATTATTATAGTTGTGGTTGATAGACATTATTATAATATCAAAGGATTTATGATATAAAGATATTTTTGATTCTCATAAGGGAAAAACCCGTTCCGTTATACGGCGTATTATGAGATATCATTTACTTGTTCGAACTGTTTTAACTGTTTTACTCATACCAGTCCCGTGACTGACCCGGAGTTTATTTTGTTCTTTTCCCTAAACTCTTGGGTGCCCAATTTTGTATGGGCAGTCAAGTAGTCGGGATTTACAGATACTTGAAGAGCTGGAGCAGGAGGCTTCAGGATCATATAGCTATAGTTATTTCCGTTGTGATGTAAGTGTTGTACTTTGATAATGATGTATATTCAAGTACAGATGTATATTTCAAGTTATGTTATATATATTATATGTTATCCGTTCCGCTGTGAGGTTCGTGTTACTCTGATGTTGTGTTCTTCTTCTTCTTCTTCTTCTATTCTAAGTTTCTATCTTATCTTTCCTCACCCTCTAATTTCTTTCATTAATGACCGGTATTTTTCGATGTTTGGTTAGTCGTCATCGTGTTTATGTCGATAACCAAAGTCGTCAAAAATTCGGGTCATTACAGTTGGTATCAGAGCTTAGGTTAAGTATTACCTTGGCTCTGTGGCGTGACTCGGTAGAGATAGGGTGAGTAATACCCTAGATTGAGTTTGAGTGTATATATACGAGTGCGTATTTGTTATTCAATATAAAATTATTTTATATTGTGGTGATTTATTGATTGAGTGGCTTATGAATTTCTGGTCGATCAGTTTGATCCACTGTATCGATAGGAGTTACTAAACACTTGAATACGATGAACCATCATGGTATGTTTGAAAAGAGGGTAAACGAAATAATTTTACCCAAATTATATTATAATATATGGGATATATTGGTTGTTATTATAATCGAGTAAGATTATAACATGTGAAATGGTTAAATTTAACCAATCAGAATTCATATAAGTGAAATACATGAAAGCAGATGAATTAAATCTGAAATTCAAATCAGAATTGAAATTAAAACTCTGGAGATTTGAATAAGTGTTTATAAATGGATTTGAATTAAATATATAAGAAATTTAAAATCCTGAGAGATTTTAAATTGTTTTACAAGCACTGTGAAAAGATATTATGAAAATGGATTTCAAAATAGAAGTGTTTAGACATGGTTTTGAAAGATGATATAGTATTGAACTCACTTCGATAGCTGGAAAAAATTTCTGATGATGACTGCGCAGCATCATCAGTGTTCATTTCGAGTTGTAAATGATGAATTACTACCAGAGATACTGTATTGAATTTGTTTTGGGAAAAAAACAAGTTGTGTTGAATTTCAAAAAGGAAAGTTTGATTTTTGAGAAAAACAAAATTGTTTAAAACTCCCAGAAATAGATTGATGAATTAAAAACAAGTTAAATAATACTTGTGGAAGCAAATTGAAATTAAAGTAAAGTCAGTTAAGTGGTAACTGAAATTGAATTTGAATGATATCGAGACAAATTGTATTTGGAAGATTCGAATTTGAAGTGAAATTGGATAACTGTAACACCCACCTCCGCTAGGGTCACTCACAAAGGGAATGCACTAGGTTTGGTGAAGCATTATCGAGGTAAACATGCACAGAAATATTACAAGACAGAACATATATATATATATATATATATATATAAAACAGCGGAAGTAAAACAAATTTCATTACCTTATAAAATAAGGTCGAAAGCCTTTTACATCAGAATACATCAAAACCTGCCTTGCAATAGTAAAGAAGCATAAAACCTTTTCATAAATTATTCCCCAAATAAAACAGTAAGGTAGCCATAGCCAAGAAAAGTGCAAGCCATGCATGATGACCTTCAAGCAGAGGAAGTCCGAACTAAATAACAGTGTTTCCTACCTGAAAACCTGGGGGGGGGGGAAACGGAAGACAAAGAGGCGAAAGAAAACGGGGTCAGTCATAAAGACTGGTAAGTCCTATCTACTTCCAGCATAAAAACAGGTAAAGGTAACATGACATGCATAAACTGAAAGTAAACATAAGGATGACAACAAGATAGATAAGCTAAACCAAGATAACTGGATGAACTACTGTAGCAAGGTAAACTAAGGTATCATGATAAACTACGGTGTCAAGAATCAAGGTATCACATCGTCAGGTTTCTATCAAGTATACTATCACAAGGTATATATCATGTATAACATCCCACGTTATCTATCATGTATATTTGCTCTACACCCCTCGTACTAGTATCCCAACCCACGCCATGTGTTAACTATGAATGTCCCTTGCCCAATGTCATGTAATGGTCCATGTCAACCTAATATATAGCATATGTAGGTTTTCCCAACTCGTATGTTTCTTTCCATGTATAAGTTCAGTCCTTTGCCGTAGGCCGTACGGGCTTTCTCAACGTAGTACCATTTTATCCTCGAAGTTGTTTTGGACTGCTACCCTTGATCTAGTTATGTTTTCTTACCATGAACTATAGCGTGTCCACTTAGGATTTATGCCACCTAGGACCACTAGGGATTATGCTACCTAATGAACGTTCCCGTGTCTCGGTTTGGGTTCAGGCCACCTAGGGCCACTAGGGATTATGCCACCCGTCAACCGCGCCCTTTATCCCACGTATGTATCGTGAATCGTTTTCCATGTCTAGACGCACATGTATCTCAATGTGCCATCCGAGTTCCGTGCCAGGGCAAATCAAGAAATACGGAACTCGGTCGGGAGCTTTAAGTCGTTTGCTAATGCAGATATCAAGGTCTGTTTTTGTATCCGTGGCTATGGTCCCATGTGACCCCTCCCTCAACTACTGAAAGGCAATCCAAGAAAAATCATGTATGAGAACTACATCCCGGCCCCACTATAGCCCCACTTTCCTATGGGCCAACCTCACCCATGACTCGATAGCAAGAACATGGTCTGTTGGGAGTTCTCTGCCTTTCCGTTCGCGCACGATTGACTAAAGATGGTAGGTAGTCGGCGACGCGCTCTCCAGGGCAAAATCAAGTATCGTCGACTCCCGCTAATCCATCCCAGTCTTTAGGTCGCTCGCATAGCAACCAAGGCATACTCTTGGCTCTTCTATCGCAGACCTTAACCTCTGTGAGGCCGGGTTTCATGGACCACCTGCCACCTCACAGAGGGATACCAAGAGTACCCTCACGTACCCCAAAGCTACCGCTTCGTCACCTAGTTCGCTGGAGCTTTTTATCCAAGTCAGATAAGTTGCTCCTCCTCGTATACTAAGCGATGACCTACCGTATCAGGTTACTCATCTCTTTATGAACTAGTCCCATGTCCTTAGCTAAGAATTATTACTTTGTTACCCTTAACTAAGGTTTACCACTTAGCTCCTCTTTCCGCTATCCTTGTTAACTACGATTTCCAACCTAGTCCCCTGAGCTAGGGTTTTGTCAAATGGGTTAAGTGTTGTGATCCAAGTTCATGACTTAACCCGCCTACGAATCATGTCAAGATTGGCTAAGTACTCAAGTTCAAGGCTTAGCCCTACAAGTTGGTTAAGTGTACCAAGAAGCTCATGACTTAACCCTATCAGGTCCACCTATTAGATTGGTTAAGTATAGGTTACTTAACCTCATCAAATCATTATGTATAATTAGTTAAGTATAAGTTATTTAACCCCATTAAATTACCGTGTTAAGTTGGTTGAGTATTGGTTACTTAACCTCATTGAATTACCAAGTTTAGATTGGTTAAGCGTTTAACTTAACCCCATCGAATTACCGTGTTTAGATTAGTTAAGTGAAGGTTACTTAACCCCATCTAATTACCGTGTTTTAGATTAGTTAAGTCTAAGTTACTTAACCCCATCTAATTACCGTGTTAGATTAGTTAAGTATGGATTACTTAACCTCATCGAATTTACCGTGTTTAGATTAGTTAAGTATGGATTACTTAACCTCATCGAATTTACCGTGTTTAGATTAGTTAAGTATGGATTACTTAACCCCATCTAATTACCAAGTCGGATTAGTTAAGCGTAAATTACTTAACCCCATCCCCTAATTGTCTTGTATGGTTAAGTGTCATTAAGAAATCAAGCCCGGTCCCACTTAACCTACCCATTCGTGTCATATCGGTTAAGTGTCATTAGTCAAATTTACTTAACCTTATCATGTGGCATTAATTTAATTAATGCACTCTCAACCTCTCACATTAGGCCTTGTTGTGGTTACTAGTTAAGCCGGGCGGGTCCGGGTAGTTTTACACCACAACCTAGTCTAACCTCGGGTCTTAAGCGCGACATGACCAACTTCTCACATTGGATCCTATTGTTTGTAGCCACTAGTTAAGCCGGGCGGGTCCGGGTAGTTTTATGCTACAAACTCAACCCAACCTCGAGTTGGCCACTTTCATGTTTGGTCTAGTGTCTTTTTACACTTACAACCCACCCATGTCTAGTTCAAGTTCCATGTTTTCCCACGTGTCATGACCATATTTAAATGTATCATGAATGTCATGTTCTCATGTAAGCCCCATGTCAAGTTTTTCATGTCATACCCACGTTTTTCCTAAGCTACCCAAACGTATTTCCAACCCAAGTGGAAGCGAGTCACATAGTAGGGTATTATGCCAACATATTGGCCACAAACATGCATAGTATCATAAGGGAATTTGGCCACAAACGTGCATAGTATCATAAGGGAATTTGGCCACAAGCATGCATAGTATCATAAGGGAACTTGGCCACAAGCATGCATAGTTTCATAAGGGGATTTGGCCACAAACATCCATAGTATCATAAGTGAATTTGGCCACAAACATGCATGATACATAAGGGGTTTGGGTTCATTTACATGCATAAGCCCCAAAGTCAAATCTTTGCCAATGTTTCACAAGTCAAATGGTTCCCAAAGGTTCATGCTAGCATTCCATAGATAAAGATTCAAACTTGCAAGGTAAACTAGGTTAATCATAACATGAATAGCATGATCTAGTCACTAAGCATAGCCAAAAGTCATAGGTTCAAGCAAAAGAGGCATGACAAGGTTCATATAGGCTAGCATACTTAGTTTAATCTCGTTTTATTCCATGCCATCATTAAGACTACCGTTTAGATTTAGAAGTAGCTAGAACTTACATAGCGAGGCTTAGCAAAGGATCATGCATCATCTTGACGAAGAAAGGTGGCTCCTTTGTCGAAGAATCGTCATGGAATTTGCGTAGCAACGTTGATCCCTCCTCGATTTGGTGTAGAAAGCTTGCACCTTTTGATTTGAACCCGATTTGAATGCATAGTCTCTAGGAATTGGAGATGGAGGCCATGATCACTTGGCATTTGGGCAGCACTTCGTGGCATGAGTGATTTGTGAGGGTTTAGGGTAGGCTTAGGGGTCTTTTTATAGAGATTAGGAGTAGTTTAGGCCGTTAGATTAACCCTAGGATAGATCCAAGCCCTCAAAAATCATCACAAGCCTCCAAAACAGGACCCAGGAGCCAAAACAGGTGCACCAGGCCGACCTGGCCGACCAGGGAGGTCGACCCCCAGGTCGACCCTGGGGTCGAATCTATAGTCGACCTGGTTCTGGCGGGATTTTTCCCGCCTAGCCTGATTTCTGTGTTTTTGAAATCTGTTTTGAATTCTGATTTTTCGTGAAACTTCCGAAGGCCATATCTCGGCCATACGGACTCCGATTTACGAAATTTCGGACTCTATTTCGCGTATTTTTCCGAGATGAACACAATGGCACAACCTGTTTCTCCTGATTCAGATTTTAACATTTAATTATGCCTTGATTCTTGTCTTAACACGTTGTTAAAAATCCGGGTTGTTACTTTCTCCCCTCCTTTAAGGATTTCGTCCCCGAAATCTCCAAGTTAGGAAGAACGCATCCTACCATCCATCATCCATCTACTCAAAACATCATCCATAGGCAAACATTGTCCTTAGACGATTTCTAATGCCATATGAACATATGCAAAACGTGTGTGTATATGCTCCTTAGCTAATGCTAATGATCAGGCCTGAATGATCTTTCTAATGCAAAATATGTTTAGTGCCATGAGTCCAACATGTACGCAAATAGTCCTAGTCATATAAGTACTATATGCGTGCACAAACATTCATTCATATGCAACATCCGCATGATAACACATTCAATTTCATCCATAAACAAGTATAAATACTCGTGCATATGCAACATAAATCGTGACCGCGTCAATCTAGTATCTAATGTGTATTCGCGCATCCACGAGCAACCACTTGCAACCATTTGCAACCATATCAATCATAACATGTTTCAAATACATGTTTACATCCATAGAGTCCTACCTAAGGTTCCCAAGATAGGATCGAGAAGATAAACAAGACAAACTCCTTACGGGGTTTGCAACAGAAATAGGACCGAGAGGATATCCACCAAGCGATAGCGTGCAAGCAAGCTCTACAGGAAAACCAGGGATCAACGATATACTCTTAAAGAGATATGATGCGCGCGTTTAGGCCGCATTTCCTTGAGCTTAATTCCAGTGTACCTTGACCACCTTTGACTTCATGATTTTTGTAGCTCCTTGATTCCTATTTCCAAGGTATGAGTTGGAACTCATTTTGTAACACCCCGAATTTTAGTTAATACTAAAATTCACTAATTACAGGATAAATAATCTCAGACGTGGGAATTGGGGGTAACGGGCTGCGTTATTGCGTTCGTCTCGGAAAAATACGCGAAATAGAGTCCGAGTTTTCGAAAATCAGAGTCCGTATGGCTCGGTTATGGCCCAAAGAAGTTTGCAGAAAAATTAGAGTTAAAAACAGATTTAGGAATTTAAATTTAAATTTTAATTTAGAACCAGCGGGGCCAGGCGGGAAGATTCCCGCCCTAAGCATGTCGACAGGGCTGTCGACAGGCCTGTCGACAGGGGTGTCAACATGCCTGTCGACTTGCCTGTCGACATGGCGTGTCGAACCAGGGTGCTTGGGTGCACCAGATCTGGTTTTCTGGCTAGGGCTGGGCTTGGTTCTAGAGGTTTCCTAAATCTAACGGACCTAAATTAATCTAGGGTTAATCTAAGGGCCTAAAACACTCTCTTAATCTATAAATACACCCTAAACCTACCTTAATCCATACCAAAAATAGAAATGATGGCCTCATGCCGCCAAATTAAATCCTAAGAGGAGCCTCCATTAATCTAAGAAGGAAGTTTCAAGCTAATCCCTCTCAAATCATTCTCTAATCATCATTATCTTCATAGTTAGCAACTAATTCTACTTCATAAGGTTGCTAATCTTGAGTTTGGTGAGTTTCTATCACTTTAACACCAATTGTTAAAGTAAGTAGATTGGGTGTAATGAGACTTATGGTCTTAAATGCGGATTAGTGAGTTTGAATCATGTATAATGATATGTTACTCTATGTTGTTCTATGATTATGCATATTTGATAAGTTGGTTTATGCATGCTTAATAAGTTGATTTATGCATGTTTAACAAGTTGATATATGCATGTTTAACAAGTGGATTTATGCATATTTAATGAGTGGAATTATGCATGTTTAACAAAGTAAGTTATGCAAGTTAAGTATATGTTTAAATGCAAGTTTAATGTGATATGCAAGTTATGCATGCTTATGCAAGTATATGGATACTTATGCAAGTCATGTATATGTTTAAATGCAAGATTTATGTGATATGCAAGTTATGCATGCTTATGCGAGTATATGAATGCTTATGCAAGATATGTATATGCTTAAATGACATGATATGCAAGTTATGCATGTTTATGCAAGTATGTGAATGCTTATGCAAGTATATGGATACTTATGCAAGTCATGTATATGTTTAAATGCAAGATTTATGTGATATGCAAGTTATGCATGCTTATGCGAGTATATGAATGCTTATGCAAGATATGTATATGCTTAAATGACATGATATGCAAGTTATGCATGTTTATGCAAGTATGTGAATGCTTATGCAAGTATGTGGATGCTTATGCAAGTATGTGAATGCTTATGCAAGTTATGTGTATGCTTAAATGCATGTTTAACATGTTATGCAAGTTATGAGAATGCCTATATGCAAGTTCAACATGTTATGCAAGATATGTGTATGATAATATGCAAGCTCATATGTAACATGTTATGCAAATCATGTGTATGAAAATATGCAAGTTTGGGTTAAATATAGTTGGGTTAATATATGCTCATATATGCAAGTTGACATCCTTTAACCCATGACAAAGTTTTATGCTAAACCCATGATATTTGTGATGATCTTCCCCTTTATTATGTCATGTAACGAGAACGATTTACGCGGGGAACGATGGGGTTGGTAAATATGTAAATAAATGAATGATTGGGTATGATTAAGCATACCATAAAAATAAATTACCATAAGTGGGAATTTACCTATTGAGTTAGGTCTACCCCATGGGAATTTACCTATTGAGTTAGGTCTACCCATGTTATGGAAAACTTGATATTAATTAGGGATAATTAATATGGGGGTGATTAATTAGGTGTAATTAATCGACTAAGACACGAGGTTGGACTCATTTGTAGTGTAAAACTGCCCGGACCCGACCGGCTTAACCAGTTGCTACAAATGTCAGCCCAATGTGAGAGGTCTTAGCCATAAATTAAATACGTGATTAAGGTAAAGACACGAGGTTAGACTCTGTTATGACGTAAGACTGCCCGGATTCTACCGGCTTAACCAGGCGGTCATAACAGCCAGTCTAATGTGGGAGGTCTTTACGGGAGATCACGGTCTTAATTAATTAAGAAACACTTAACCATAGTAGCATGTAGTGGGACATGAGGGGTTAAGTGGGTGCCTTGGGTGGCATAAGGAAATTTTGTGATTGCCTTGGGTGGCATGTGGAATCTAGTGGGTTGCCTTGGGTGGCAATAGAAAATACGATTAGAATACTTAACCAAGTGGAAACATGTAATTAAACATGATTAAAGGGTTAAGTGGGATACACTAGATATTTGACAAGCTTAAGTGGGTAGCTTGTGGGGGCCCATTTCAACCAATATCCCAAACGTATCTTTGTGGGCTCGACCCATGTCGAGTGACGGGACACGCATATTGGGCTTGATTATAAGAGGCCAAAACGGGTTAGCGGTGGCAACGCAAGTCCAACGGGCTTCATATGCGTGTGTGGGCCCGGGCTGGTAGATAAGCCGTTGTTGCATCGTGTAGATATAAAGCCGTGCACCGTTAGTATTGGGTAGCCACTTTAGGGGAGTGATACACCCCACTGTGGGACCAGCACGGGTATCTACGGTAGGGAGCCGATCGCTTGGGGAGTAGTGGGTACACCTAATGAAGATAGGGGCAGACGGCACCTATGTAGGGGTACACGAAACTACTGGGTAAAGATTACTGAGTACACCTAGTGGAGATAGGGGCAGACGGCACCTATGTAGTGGGCTAGGAGTACATGGAACTACTGGGGAAATTTTCTAAGTCCTTGGAAGGGATCAACCTTTAAGTAGGAATGACTGGTGTGGTGCAGTTAGTAATTATCCTTGGGTGGGTAGATGCGTCCTGACGGTTATCTTAGTTTATTCTAAGTCTACCACGCTGCTTAGTGTAGCCATTCATCCCCAGATATTACCGTAGGTCAAGTTTATGTCTTCTCTGGTTACTTTAATGATTGTATTGTTAAAGTTATAGGACTCACTCAGACTTATGTCTGACCCCGTTGTTTCTATCTTTTTCCCAACCCTCAGGTCCTACGGTGGATCCTAGCAGTAGTAGAGCTTGATCGGATTGCTGTTCCAGTCTTGAGGAGCTTGAGTAGATGTAAAGCTCCAGTTATCCAGTTATCTTTTCTTTCGTTCTGGCTATTGTATTGAGAGTGGGATTATGTACTTCTTTATTTTGATGGATATTGTACTTGACTTTTATCGTGGTTTTATGATGTAACCAGACATGTTTATTTCCGCTGTTATGAGATGATGTTTTAAAATTTCAAGTACTACTTATATCTGTCTTGTTGTAATTTTTCTGTTCTATATTCACTAAAATACTCCACCGATGCTATGGCATTCCCTTTATGAGTGACCATAGCGGGTGTGGGGTGTTACACGTGGTATCAGAGCAAAGGTTACCAGAACAGATAAAATTTTTAGAAAACTATTTTTCTAAAACATTTTTGGAAAAGATATTTTCAAAAACATGTCTTTTAAGAGAAAAGTTTTTGAAAGAAAAGCATAATCCCCAATAGCCATATCTATATCCTTCGAATTCTCCGTTTTGAATCTTTCCTTTTTCGTTTCAGCATGGCCGAGAATCTTAATCTTCCGGAGGGTGTGACGGTACCAGTATGGTATAGGAGATTGATGGAGGCTAGGGCCACCACTGCGGGTCCAGCGAATATTTCTCCACCAACCGTAGCACCCGATCTTCCTCCTCCCCCTCCTCCTCGCACGGATACTTTTGCTAAGACTTGCAAGGAATTTAAAGCTATGGGAGGGAAACCTTTTCAAGGATCTGAAACCTTTGTGGAGGCTAGAGATTGGCTTAAGGAGGTGGAAGAGTTGATAGATATCTTTGAGATGGAAGAAGGGAAGAAAGTCAAGTTGGCTGCTTGGTTAATGAAGGGAGAGGCCTCATTCTGGTGGGAGGTTACTAATGGGGAACGCCCCGTTGACTCTTGGGCGGATTTTAAGCAAAGATTTGTGGCAAAGTTTCTCTCAAGGGCGGAGGAAAACTTGTATATGGAAAGATTCTTGACTTTAAACAAGGAAATCTTTCGGTGAAGGAATATGTTAACAAGTTTAATCAATTGGCAAGGTTTGGCCTAGACATGGTGAATACACCGGAGAAGAAGGCTTTGAGGTTCGTGAAAGGCTTGAATGAACCGATGCATGGGTTGGCTATGACTCACATCCCTATGGGGGCCACCTTTGAGAAGCTAGTTGACATGGCACTCATGTATGAGGAAGAGAAGGGTCCTAATGCTAATAAGGCACCCGAGAAGAAGGGAGATCAAAAGAGACCTCAGCGACAACAACAAAGCAAAGGTGGGAAAGGCAACGGTGGCAAGAGCAAGAAGAAGAAGTGTTTCAATTGTGGGACACCTGGCCACCTAAGCAAGGATTGTCGCAAGAAGAAGAAGACCGGCTGCTTCCACTGTGGCGAAGCAGGGCATTTAGTGAAGGATTGCCCTAAGAAGGGGCAAAGGACGGGATCTACCTCAGGAGGACAGGTGCAAGCTCTTATGGCACCGAGTCAGGCTAGGGGGCAAGTACAGGCTCTCGTGGTTCCACCGATTCAGGAGAGAGGTAGAACTATTTCCGTTGAAAGTTTGGTTTTTCTATTTGATCATCCTGTCCGTACATTGCTTGACTCAGGCGCATCGCATTCGTTTATTTCATCATCATTAGTTGAGTTACTGCACTTAGACACCAGTCTGGTAGATGATCCCTTGGTTGTTTCAAACCCAATTGGGGGCTCCACTTATTTATCCATGATATGTTTGGGTTTGAAGATTTCTATACTTAGCATTGAGTTTAGATGTGATGCTTTTGTGTTGGGCTTCACGGGCTATGGGTTGATTTTGGGCATGGACTGGTTATCCAGTAATGGTGCCGTTCTTGATTGCGAAAGGAGAGTTGTTAGGCTCATGACCCGCTTGGGTAACACTCTCGAGATTTCTTGTAACCCCAGGGACTCTGTTATGCTAAGTTATCTTGAATCGCTTGACGCTTCGGTCGAGAGTTTGCAATCTGTTAGAGTGGTCCGGGAATATCCGGATGTGTTTGAGGAGGTGAAGGGCTTACCTCCGAAGCGGGAGATTGACTTCCGAATATATTTGGTGGATAATGCTAAACCGGTATCTTTACCAGTGCGCCACATGGCTCCTCGTGAGAGGAGGGAACTCCATAAGCAAGTAGGGGAGTTGCTTGAGAAGGGGTTCATAAGACGGAGCATATCGGAGTGGGGTGCTCCAGTAGTATTTGCTACGAAGGCGGATGGGTCCCTCAGACTTTGTGTAGACTATAGAGAACTCAACAAGCTCACAAAGAAGAATAGACACCCATTGCCGAGAATAGATGATCTTTTCGATCAGTTGGTTGGCGCTTCAGTATTTTCTCAGTTGGACTTGGCCACGGGGTTTCATCAGTTGAGAGTGGCTGAGGATAGCATAGACAAGACTGCCTTTAGGACTCCGGATGGTTTCTATGAGTGGCTGGTGATGCCATTTGGGTTGACGAACGCCCCTGCATACTTTGTTGATTTGATGAGTAGGGTGTTCAGGGAGTTCCTTAATAAATTTGTGGTGGTCTTTGTGGACGATATCTTAGTATTTTCTAAGAGTGAAGAAGAGCATGCCCTACATCTTGGGGAAGTGTTGAAGACTCTTCGAGCGCATAGCCTTAAGGCTAAATTCTCTAAATGTCACTTCTGGAGGAAGGAGGTGCGATTCTTGGGGCACGTGGTCTCCAAGGAAGGGATAGCTGTGGATCCCGCGAAGGTAGTATCAATTCAGGATTGGAAGGTTCCGAAGAATGCTACCGAGGTAAGAAGTTTCTTGGGGTTGGCGGGTTATTATAGGAAGTTTATCAAAGACTTCGCGAAGATATCAGCCCCATTAACCCGCTTAACGAAGAAGAATCTTGTTTTCACATGGGACGTAGATTGTGATGATGCGTTCCGACGGTTAAAGAGAGCTTTAACCACCGCTCCAGTTTTGGTGTTGCCAGATGGGAGCAAGCCATTTGTTGTCTATACCGATGCCTGTGGGACAGGACTTGGCGCAGTCTTAATGCAAGAGGGAAGGGTAATAGCCTACGGTGGAAGGCAGTTGAGGGCACATGAGAAAAATTACCCTACCCATGATTTAGAGTTGGCCGCTATTGTTTTTGCGCTTAAGATTTGACGCCATTATCTTCTTGGTGAGAGATTCGAGTTGTTCACTGACCATAAATCTTTGAAGTACTTGTTCTCTCAGAAGGACCTAAACTTAAGACAGCAAAGGTGGATGGAGTTCTTAGCATCTTATGATTTTGAGATAGCGTATACCTCTGGCAAGGGTAACGTGGTGGCGGACGCCTTGAGCAGAAAGAGGTTGTCCTTGAGTCCATTGTTCGTGGAACGACGAAGCTTGGAATTTATCTCGATGTTTGATTTCAGACCTTCCGTTGACTATGTACCCGGTTTGCTAGCTTCTTTGGAAGTTAGACCTACTCTTTTGGGGCGGATTGAAGAAGCACAGAGGGACGACCCACAGTTGGTTGAGTTGATAGAGAAGCTCATAAGGGGGGAGTTGTCCAGCCATTTGAGTAGGTACACCCTAGACGATAAGGGGTGCTTTTGCGTAGAGACGGTAGACTTTGTGTACCGCAAGATGAAGGGTTGAGGAAGGCTATTCTTGATGATGCACACCGTTCTAGGATGACCATTCATCCCGGTGGGGATAAGATGTACCAAGATATGAAGAGGGTTTTCTTCTGGGCCGGTATGAAGAAAGATGTGGCCGAGTATGTCGCTCGATGTTTGGTGTGCCAGCAAGTGAAGGCGGAGCAAAGGAAACCAGGTGGGTTGCTTCACCCATTGGAGGTTCCGCAATGGAAGTGGGATATTGTCTCGATGGATTTTATTGACGGGTTACCCAGATCGAGGAAGGGTAATACAGGAATTTGGGTGGTGGTAGATAGACTTACTAAGAGCGCCCATTTTATACCTGTGAAGAGTAAGAGGACTGCTCCATGGCTAGCTTCAGTATATCTTCGAGAGATAGTTCGATTACATGGGGTACCCTCTAGCATAGTGAGTGATCGAGATCCTATCTTCACTAGCGAGTTTTGGAGAAGTTTGCAAGAAGCAGTGGGGACTCAATTGTGCCTGAGCACTGCATATCATCCTCAGACAGACGGCCAGACGGAGAGGGTGAATCGTGTCCTAGAAGACCTTTTGAGGCTTTGTATCCTAGATTTTGGAGGTACATGGGAAGAGCATCTTCCATTGGTAGAGTTCGCATATAATAACAGCTTCCAGTCCAGTATTGGTATGGCTCCTTTCGAAGCTCTCTATGGAAGGCCTTGTCGATCACCTACATGTTGGTGGGAGTCTACGGATAAGATCTTGCTTGGGCCTGATATGGTTAGGGAGACTTCAGAGAAGATCGATTTGATTCGAAGAAGGATGAAAGCAGCACAAGATAGGCAAAAATCTTATGCGGACAAGAGAAGGACGGATCTTGAGTTTGAGATAGGGGATATGGTTTTTGTTAAGGTATCTCCGTTGAGAAATGTTGTTCGCTTCGGATCCGTTGGGAAGTTAGCACCGAGGTTTGTTGGGCCGTTTCCTATCAAGGAAAGGATTGGACGGATGGCATATAGGGTGGAGTTGCCCGACAGACTTAGTGGTGTTCATGATGTATTCCATGTATCACATCTGAGGAAGTGCTTACATGAGACGGCAGAGGTAGTAGAGCCGAGCTTGCTTAGAGATGTAGAGGTTGAGCGTGATGCGACGATTCGACGAGCTCCTACTCGCATCCTTGGGTCAGAGACTAGGAAATTGAGGAATCGAGAGGTTCAGCTAGTCAAAGTGCAATGGGGAGAAGATGAGAGCAACGCGACTTGGGAGACGGAAGCGAAGATGCGTTCACTGTACCCATTTCTTTTTGAGGGTATGTTTTTACTTTCTCCTTTATCGCTTGTCTAGTACTTATCTTATCTTTGGTAAGTCCTCTCGTTAGTACCTTTGACCTTTAGATAGGGCAAACCTATGGTTGAAACATGTGTTTGAGACATGTTATGGTTGATGGATGCAAGTGGATGCAAGTGTTTGCTAGTGGTTGCTCGTGGATGCATATACACACACTCTAGGCACTAGATCGGCTCAGTCACCTCATTTTGCATATTGCATAAAATTGTGTGTAGGAAAATATATTTATGGATGTATAATGGTTGTGTTATCACATGGATGATGCATTTTGGTGAATGATTGTGCACTCATGTAGATATTGTATGTGTCGATAGGGTTTTTCTCGCATACATAATGGATGCATGGCACTATCATGGTTTGCATATGTTCATACATTAGATAGGGAACATATACACACACTCTTTGCATATGCTCATACATCATTAGAAATTGTTATAAGGACAACGGATGCCTGTGGTTGATGATTTGAGTAGATGGTTGTTTGGATGGTAGGATATGCATTCTCCTTAGCTTAGAGATTTCGGGGATGAAATCCTTTAAGGAGGGGAGAATGTAACACCCCGAATTTTAGTTAATACTAAAATTCACTAATTACAGGATAAATAATCTCAGACGTGGGAATTGGGGGTAACGGGCTGCGTTATTGCGTTCGTCTCGGAAAAATACGCGAAATAGAGTCCGAGTTTTCGAAAATCGGAGTCCGTATGGCCCGGTTATGGCCCAAAGAAGTTTGCAGAAAAATTAGAGTTAAAAACAGATTTAGGAATTTAAATTTTAATTTTAATTTAGAACCAGCGGGGCCAGGCGGGAAGATTCCCGCCCTAAGCATGTCGACAGGGCTGTCGACAGGCCTGTCGACAGGGGTGTCGACATGCCTGTCGACTTGCCTGTCGACATGGCGTGTCGAACCAGGGTGCTTGGGTGCACCAGATCTGGTTTTCTGGCTAGGGCTGGGCTTGGTTCTAGAGGTTTCCTAAATCTAACGGACCTAAATTAATCTAGGGTTAATCTAAGGGCCTAAAACACTCTCTTAATCTATAAATACACCCTAAACCTACCTTAATCCATACCAAAAATAGAAATGATGGCCTCATGCCGCCAAATTAAATCCTAAGAGGAGCCTCCACTAATCTAAGAAGGAAGTTTCAAGCTAATCCCTCTCAAATCATTCTCTAATCATCATTATCTTCATAGTTAGCAACTAATTCTACTTCATAAGGTTGCTAATCTTGAGTTTGGTGAGTTTTTATCACTTTAACACCAATTGTTAAAGTAAGTAGATTGGGTGTAATGAGACTTATGGTCTTAAATGCGGATTAGTGAGTTTGAATCATGTATAATGATATGTTACTCTATGTTGTTCTATGATTATGCATATTTGATAAGTTGGTTAATGCATGCTTAATAAGTTGATTTATGCATGTTTAACAAGTTGATATATGCATGTTTAACAAGTGGATTTATGCATATTTAATGAGTGGAATTATGCATGTTTAACAAAGTAAGTTATGCAAGTTAAGTATATGTTTAAATGCAAGTTTAATGTGATATGCAAGTTATGCATGCTTATGCAAGTATATGGATACTTATGCAAGTCATGTATATGTTTAAATGCAAGATTTATGTGATATGCAAGTTATGCATGCTTATGCGAGTATATGAATGCCTATGCAAGATATGTATATGCTTAAATGACATGATATGCAAGTTATGCATGTTTATGCAAGTATGTGAATGCTTATGCAAGTATATGGATACTTATGCAAGTCATGTATATGTTTAAATGCAAGATTTATGTGATATGCAAGTTATGCATGCTTATGCGAGTATATGAATGCTTATGCAAGATATGTATATGCTTAAATGACATGATATGCAAGTTATGCATGTTTATGCAAGTATGTGGATGCTTATGCAAGTATGTGAATGCTTATGCAAGTTATGTGTATGCTTAAATGCATGTTTAACATGTTATGCAAGTTATGAGAATGCCTATATGCAAGTTCAACATGTTATGCAAGATATGTGTATGATAATATGCAAGCTCATATGTAACATGTTATGCAAATCATGTGTATGATAATATGCAAGTTTGGGTTAAATATAGTTGGGTTAATATATGCTCATATATGCAAGTTGACATCCTTTAACCCATGACAAAGTTTTATGCTAAACCCATGATATTTGTGATGATCTTCTCCTTTATTATGTCATGTAACGAGAACGATTTACGCGGGGAACGATGGGGTTGGTAAATATGTAAATAAATGAATGATTGGGTATGATTAAGCATACCATAAAAATAAATTACCATAAGTGGGAATTTACCTATTGAGTTAGGTCTACCCCATGGGAATTTACCTATTGAGTTAGGTCTACCCATGTTATGGAAAACTTGATATTAATTAGGGATAATTAATATGGGGGTGATTAATTAGGTGTAATTAATCGACTAAGACACGAGGTTGGACTCATTTGTAGTGTAAAACTGCCCGGACCCGACCGGCTTAACCAGTTGCTACAAATGTCAGCACAATGTGAGAGGTCTTAGCCATAAATTAAATACGTGATTAAGGTAAAGACACGAGGTTAGACTCTGTTATGACGTAAGACTGCCCGGATTCTACCGGCTTAACCAGGCGGTCATAACAGCCAGTCTAATGTGGGAGGTCTTTACGGGAGATCACGGTCTTAATTAATTAAGAAACACTTAACCATAGTAGCATGTAGTGGGACATGAGGGGTTAAGTGGGTGCCTTGGGTGGCATAAGGAAATTTTGTGATTGCTTTGGGTGGCATGTGGAATCTAGTGGGTTGCCTTGGGTGGCAATAGAAAATACGATTAGAATACTTAACCAAGTGGAAACATGTAATTAAACATGATTAAAGGGTTAAGTGGGATACACTAGATATTTGACAAGCTTAAGTGGGTAGCTTGTGGGGGCCCATTTCAACCAATATCCCAAACGTATCTTTGTGGGCTCGACCCATGTCGAGTGATGGGACACGCATATTGGGCTTGATTATAAGAGGCCAAAACGGGTTAGCAGTGGCAACGCAAGTCCAACGGGCTTCATATGCGTGTGTGGGCCCGGGCTGGTAGATAAGCCGTTGTTGCATCGTGTAGATATAAAGCCGTGCACCGTTAGTATTGGGTAGCCACTTTAGGGGAGTGATACACCCCACTGTGGGACCAGCACGGGTATCTACGGTAGGGAGCCGATCGCTTGGGGAGTAGTGGGTACACCTAATGAAGATAGGGGCAGACGGCACCTATGTAGGGGTACACGAAACTACTGGGTAAGGATTACTGAGTACACCTAGTGGAGATAGGGGCAGACGGCACCTATGTAGTGGGCTAGGAGTACATGGAACTACTGGGGAAATTTTCTAAGTCCTTGGAAGGGATCAACCTTTAAGTAGGAATGACTGGTGTGGTGCAGTTAGTAATTATCCTTGGGTGGGTAGATGCGTCCTGACGGTTATCTTAGTTTATTCTAAGTCTACCACGCTGCTTAGTGTAGCCATTCATCCCCAGATATTACCGTAGGTCAAGTTTATGTCTTCTCTGGTTACTTTAATGATTGTATTGTTAAAGTTATAGGACTCACTCAGACTTATGTCTGACCCCGTTGTTTCTATCTTTTTCCCAACCCTCAGGTCCTACGGTGGATCCTAGCAGTAGTAGAGCTTGATCGGATTGCTGTTCCAGTCTTGAGGAGCTTGAGTAGATGTAAAGCTCCAGCTATCCAGTTATCTTTTCTTTCGTTCTGGCTATTGTATTGAGAGTGGGATTATGTACTTCTTTATTTTGATGGATATTGTACTTGACTTTTATCGTGGTTTTATGATGTAACCAGACATGTTTATTTCCGCTGTTATGAGATGATGTTTTAAAATTTCAAGTACTACTTATATCTGTCTTGTTGTAATTTTTCTGTTCTATATTCACTAAAATACTCCACCGATGCTATGGCATTCCCTTTATGAGTGACCATAGCGGGTGTGGGGTGTTACACATTTCACTGTCGCTTCTCGTTTCACTTTCACTTATTCTTTCCCTAGTATGCTCGGTTCAAACATATCTGCATACTCATGCAAGCTCTCCAAAATTCACTAGTGAATTCTGGATCTCGTTTACCGATGCCAATCCATGTTACCACGTGCACTTACTAGGGTGGTTCCTATAACCCATGCTCAAGCGGAATGAACCATCCGTCTTATTGGCGGACGTTACTCGATTGGATCAGAGATTTCCGATAAATGCATCAAGAGATTCTAGGTAACTAACCATGACAGAACCCAAAAGGTTACACGAGACTTCGAAGGTATTACCAAAGCAAGCCAAGAGTCTGACTACCCTCTTTTCAAAACCGAGAATGGTATCCCTTACTGGATAACCACTTTACCCCTAGAATCCATCCATAGCTCAACAATAGAAGCATTGCTTCTAATCTCAACACTTGGCATAGACGTTCTCAAATCCAACAAGTCATGAATAAATGGACCGACTCTCCAACCAGATTTTGGGACTAAAGTGGGATCTTCTACCGTGCTAGTACTAAGGTGCAGAGACTTAACTATCGAAGCAGACTTAAATGATGCGATGATCAAAACAAAGTCTAGACGGGACGATAGAAAAGAAAGGCTAAGCCTTTAACAAAACGGTACCATTCCTCTTAGGTACGCTAGAAATGAGAGCATACAATTTCCCTCTCGCTGATCTTGTCCTTATCTTCCTTTGTGGATCAAGCCATACCAACAAGTTGCTTATTCTTTAAGCTCGTGTCCTTTATCCTTGCTCTTATTATCCCTTCTTATAACTTCGGTAACAGGTCTCTCGAGAACTTCCTCCATCGCACGGGAAAACACTTACGTAGCTAGACAAGGATTAGTCGCAGTTAAAACTACTGTGACTACAGATGGAGGAAAGAAAGGAAAAGAGGTTCAATTCAAGGAAACAAAGGATGGTGCTAATGGCTTTTGGGGAATAGCCTTTAAAAACAAAATTTTCTTGAAAAATGCTTCTTTGTAAACGGTTTTTCAAATAGTTTTCAGAAGGTTTTAAAAACTTTTGCCCAGTCTGGTAACCTTCTGCTCTGATACCAAATGTAACACCCACCTCCGCTAGGGTCACTCACAAAGGGAATGCACTAGGTTTGGTGAAGCATTATCGAGGTAAACATGCACAGAAATATTACAAGACAGAACATATATATATATATATATATATATATATAACAGCGGAAGTAAAACAAATTTCATTACCTTATAAAATAAGGTCTAAAGCCTTTTACATCAGAATACATCAAAACCTGCCTTGCAATAGTAAAGAAGCATAAAACCTTTTCATAAATTATTCCCCAAATAAAATAGTAAGGTAGCCATAGCCAAGAAAAGTCCAAGCCATGCATGATGACCTTCAAGCAGAGGAAGTCCGAACTAAATAACAGTGTTTCCTCCCTGAAAACCTGGGGGGGACCGGAAGACAAAGAGGCGAAAGAAAACGGGGTCAGTCATAAAGACTGGTAAGTCCTATCTACTTCCAGCATAAAAACAAGTAAAGGTAACATGACATGCATAAACTGAAAGTAAACATAAGGATGACAACAAGATAGATAAGCTAAACCAAGATAATTGGATGAACTACTGTAGCAAGGTAAACTAAGTTATCATGATAAACTACGGTGTCAAGAATCAAGGTATCACATCGTCAGGTTTCTATCAAGTATACTATCATAAGGTATCTATCATGTATAACATCCCACGGTATCTATCATGTATATTTGCTCTGCACCCCTCGTACTAGTATCCCAACCCACGTCATGTGTTAACTATGAATGTCCCTTGCCCAATGTCATGTAATGGTCCATGTCAACCTAATATATAGCATATGTAGGTTTTCCCAACTCGTATGTTTCTTTCCATGTATAAGTTCAGTCCTTTGCCGTAGGCCGTACGGGCTTTCTCAACGTAGTACCATTTTATCCTCGAAGTTGTTTTGGACTGCTACCCTTGATCTAGTTATGTTTTCTTACCATGAACTATCGCGTGTCCACTTAGGATTTATGCCACCTAGGACCACTAGGGATTATGCTACCTAATGAACGTTCCCGTGTCTCGGTTTGGGTTCAGGCCACCTAGGGCCACTAGGGATTATGCCACCCGTCAACCGCGCCCTTTATCCCACGTATGTATCGTGAATCGTTTTCCATGTCTAGACGCACATGTATCTCAATGTGCCATCCGAGTTCCATGCCAGGGCAAATCAAAAAATACAGAACTCGGTTCTGGCGGGATTTTTCCCGCCTAGCCTGATTTCTGTGTTTTTGAAATCTGTTTTGAATTCTGATTTTTCGTGAAACTTCCGAAGGCCATATCTCGGCCATACGGACTCCGATTTACAAAATTTCGGACTCTATTTCGCGTATTTTTCCTAGACAAACGCAATGGCAGAGCCCGTTTCTCCTGATTCAGATTTTAACATTTAATTATGCCTTGATTCTTGTCTTAACACGTTGTTAAAAATCCGGGTTGGTACATTAACCGAGTTAAGAGTTGGGAATCGAGAATGACACTCGAGTTTAAAATAGAATTTGGTCTGATTAAAAGCAAATGGTTAAAATTGTGGATAAAATAGATTGGAGTTTGATTGGGATGACATCTGTATATGCTGAATTAACAGCAAATGGAAAGGATATAATGATATGCCCGACAAAAAGGTACAAGTTTATATTCCATATGAGTTTGGTGGTTTTTGAGCCGAATTGGCAAGCCACTTGGCTGTTTGATTTTCTTTTGGGTTGGAAAGGGCCTAGAGAGGCGAGGTGGAGTTTGAATTATTGACCAGCACAAAGAAGGTTATGGCGAAATTTTTCGAAAAGTTAAGGCGTCAGAAAATTTTCAGGATTTTTGAAAATTTTCGTTGATAAGAATTAATTAATAATTTAATTGAAATTAAATTGGTTCAATTGAAATGAAAATTGAGAAGTGAACAGATAAGTTCTAACCAGTCGATAGGGTTTATTTTCTACCTTAGCAATTTCGAGGACGAAATTATTTTAAGTGGGGAAGAATGTAATGACCCGCATTTTCAGGATATAATAATTAATTTATTTAATTATTTAAATGGTGATTAAGAGGATTTAATGGTCGTTTAATTAAATAGAGTGAATATTTAATTAATATAATAATTAAATAATATAGTTAATTCAGAAATAATCAAAAATATTGGAAATCACAATATTCTGGGAACTGGGTCATCCCTAAGATTTAATTCAGCTTAGAGTTGAATTATATTGACGAATATATTCAATCGACGTCAGTTTGAACATAGAATTATAATATAATTATAATCGAGCTCGAAATGGCGCGGCAGTTCGCGATTTGGCGATTCGAACTTTAAACGAGTATACCAAAGCCGTTTTAAATCGGATTTCTGTGAAACAAGAAATGTTAGGAGCCGGTGGAGTATATTTTTCTAGTGGAAGAGAAAATTTGAGATTTCATCGTGTAGATTTTGTTTTATGTCCAAATCAAATTTTAGAAAAGTCGCTGTGGAATTCCTTTATAATTTATAAAGCGATTATTTATATTTTTAAAAGGGATTTCATTTTAAATCGAATATCGATTTAATCAGGATTTGAGATATCGAGCTAGAAATTTCATATAGGAATATTCTAGAGCTGAACGATATCGTATGTAGATATATATGATAATATTTATTTATAAATATTTAATTAATTTTTTTTAAATATCTTTATATATTTAAAAGGGTTATTTAGAGCTTTATAAATAGCCAGTTTTGCAAACGACCTCAGAATTTGACGAAACTAATTTTGTTGGATCCGTAATATTAAATTATTGCTAGATATCAAGTTCTGTGATTTTTAGATTGAATATGTGGCCGTACAGATTTTTAAAGTGAGAAACAGTCGATATTCTGATAGTTAAAAATACGTTGTGTGAGTATACGGAGTCGGAATTCGACGAGACCAGTTTCGTTGGGACCGTAATGTCGAACTCTACCTACATGTCCAGTTTCGTGATTTTTGATACCATGTGTGATCACACGGATTTTTAGAAATAAAAAACGAATATAAAAATAAATTATCTAAAAGCAAAATATCTAAAAATATCTCTTGAAAATATCTACACTATATAATTAACCTAACTCCTTCACTTATAACCTAATTTCATTCTCCTGAGGTCAACACAAGGCGCCGCTTTGATTTTCCCTTTCAGCAAAAAGGATTCGATCCCCTTAAAATCCAAATCAAATCCAAGAAAAATCCTAAAATCAACATACATATATATTCAGATCATTGTTAACTTCCTCTTCACATTGATGTCCGTTTTAGGGGGTTCGGATCATACGGTTCTGCTGGTTTTTGCAACAGCAACATTTAGGGTTTGTATTTTTGAGAAGCTAGAAGCAGCGATCGATGATTCAGGTTCGTTTTTGATATGACGAGGTGGAATATCATTTGTTTGTGAGTCTTTGAGTAAGAAATGGGTAAATTTTGTTCGATCCGTCTCCAGGCAGCGTGATGAAAGGGTGACGACGCGTTTCAGGCCTTGGGTTCGGATGGCACCTGGGTCATATGAGATGAAGGAGGGTTTGATGAGGAAGAAGAGGGTTGTGTTTGTTTTGATTTCCATTTTGTAGAGAGAGAACGGATTGTAGTTTTGGGATGGAAATGGTTTGAGGGTACAGCGAGTTAACGGGGAAGAAGGGGGTATTGTTGGTAGGCAGTTTGAGTTTTCACCATTGGTTGTTGGGCCAGATATAAGGGGTTAGGCCCAAACTAGTTTTATTTAAGTGTTTTTATTTTTTAATAAGGTTCAAACTTGTAAATGCCATATCTTCGTGATACAATATCAGAACTGAACGAAACAAGATCCGTTGGGATCGCAGGGACTGTGGCTACGCACTGGAACTGATTGGAAGTGGATCGGGCTCGTATGAATTTATGGAGAAATAAATTGTTTGATTCAAATCAAATAACAGTTTATCATTCTTTAACGATGAACTGCCAAAGTGAGTAAAATCTCACTAACTCTGAATAGTTTAAAATTTCATGTTGTATTTTTAGAACTGTTAAATATTGGCTGATTGACTGTGTGTTGACTGATTGATTGAACTGCTAGTCAGTTAGTTGGATTTCTATATTGATTCTGTTTAACAGAATATATCATATCGATCTGAAAGTGATGTTGATTTTATATTGTATAACATCTGTGGATGCAGGGAAACAGGTTGGAGGAATCCGACTGGATTCCTCAACATTTATTTACTGTTTTCATATATTGTGATATATGATGTGATGTATATCTGTTATGGTTTATGTGTGTTAGAATGATGTTGATCATTGTTATTCGATATTTTAAATATCATAAAAGACCCTGGGATGTAAGAAGAATTATTTCAATGTATATTGAAATAAAGGAATTTTATAAAATCAACCGATTTTATAAAAAGGAAATATTTCGAAAGTAAATAAAAGCAAATTGTTTTGTAAAACGAATAGAGTTTTATAAAAGGGACTAATGTTGATAAAACGAATAGAATAGAATAAAGGAATATTTATTTAGGAAATAAATAGGATTATAAAAGGAGTTAATCAAACGTAGTTTATCAAAAGGAGATAATCAAACGTAGTTTATCAAAAGGAGTTAATCAAACGTAGTTTATCAAAAGGAGTTAATCAAACGTAGTTTATCAAAAGGAGTTAACCAAACGTAGTTTATCAAAAGGAGTTAACCAAACGTAGTTTATCAAAAGGAGTTAATCAAACGTAGTTTATTAAAAGGAGTTAACCAAATGTAGTTTATCAAAAGGAGTTAATCAAACATAGTTATCAAAAGGGGTAAATCAGGACATAGTTATATAGGATAAGTTACCATTTTGCACGACTGCTAGCGTAATTCGCAGGGCTGTAGATAGCCTACGACGGTCGGATGTTTCCTGAGGGAATCAGGCGTAACCATTGTGATCTCTGCGATCTACAGTTAAGCGAATGGAGTTAAATCGAATATTAGTTATTCGAATTAGAGTTAATAGAAATAGAGTTAAACAGAAATTAGAAACTGATTGAGATTAGCAAATTGAAACGTTTTCTAAGTGTCTATCTGATGTTGGTTTCGGCCTTCGGGGTTTATACTTAGAGAATTATTCTCCTACTAGTTTACAGTCAGGGACTGATAGTTGTGAAATGATAGTGATATGTTAATAAGCGATGGAAATGTTTTCTAGTGTTAATAACGTATATTTTCTAAACATAGAAAATAAGGAAATATATATATAGATATATATATATGATTGATGATTGATTGATAGAATTTCCATTTGGAAATGATATCGTTGTTTGCACACGTATTTTCCTTCGATAGTTAAAATCACATACTATCGAAGTTTTGACCAATTTACGTTGTTAATATGGAGAGGCCGGTTGGATTATTATCCAAAGAACCACTCTGTATTGGCATAAGCATTGCGAATCATATATGCCAAAATAATTGAAGATGGAGTAAAGTGCAAGGGCTGTTTTATAGATCTTAGATAACAGTGCCTAAGATGGATATACTGAACAGTGCCTTCGGTTCATCCTGTTCTTGGATGACTTGTATGGACGGATGTCTGACAGAGTATTTCCAGACGATCATGTATATTGATTTCTCCAACTGTACCAAGAGTGGAAGCGGAGAAGGAAACTTCTTTTAGCTAACACATAATGTATGGTTGAGGACGTCAATCGGTGATCGGATGGATTTGATGATGTGGCATTCAAAGTGAATTTGGTGTGATGATAAAGCATAGCTTCTAGCCTCACATCCAGTAAATGACAGAAATCGGGCAGGCGGCATGTCTAAGTCGGTCGCTCCGAAGTAGGGTGTATAATCACCTGATCTAGAGTTTCATTTACTTCTAAAAATCTATTGTTGATGCTGTCCCATTCGGGAAACGGTTGTTGATCCCAACCGTAGGTGATATACATTCGATACACTCAAGCGAAATGAGTGGTCGGTCATGTGTGGTCGGGTTACAAGATGTTCTTGTTGAACCCAGTGTATTCCTTTCTAGAGGTACACTAGCGAAAGGTGGTTCCATACCTTGTCATAGTTGGAAATCCATTACCCAATACATGCTTGCGGTTTTGACTGTATATTATATATGTAGAACGTGAGATGAAAGCGTTTCTGCTAGATGATTATTATAGTTGTGGTTGATAGACATTATTATAATATCAAAGGGGTTTTGATATAAAGATATTTTTTATTCTCATAAGGGAAAAACCCGTTCCGTTATACGGCATGGTCTTATGAGATATCATTTTCTTTTTCGAACTGTTTTAACTGTTTTACTCACACCAGTCCCATGACTGACCCGGAGTTTATTTTGTTGTTTTCCCTAAACTCTTGGGTGCCCAATTTTGTACGGGCAGTCACGTAGTCGGGATTTACAGATACTTGAAGAGCAGGGGCAGGAGGCTTCAGGATCATATAGCTATAGTTATTTCCGCTGTGTTGTAAGTGTTGTACTTTGATAATGATGTATATTCAAGTACAGATGTATATTTCAATTTATGTTATATACATATATATATTATATGTTATTCGTTCCGCTGTGAGGTTCGTGTTACTCTGATGTTGTGTTTTTCTTCTTCTTATATTCTAAGTTTCTATCTTATCTTTCCTCACCCTCTAATTTCTTTCATTAATGACCGGTATTTTTCGATGTTTGGTTAGTCGTCATCGTGTTTATGTCGATAACCAAAGTCGTCAAAAACCCGGGTCATTACACAGCTACTGTTGCACGGGTTTTAGACGCGCTTGTTCGGTTCAACGGAGAAAAGGGACATGGCAAAATGCTGACGGATGCAGCAGTTCGGCTAAGGGCAAGCGAGGTAGATGAAGGCGTTGGGCTAAGGTGGGTTCGGTTTTGAAGGAGGAACTCCATCGCACTTTGGGTGACTGAAGTCAGAGTTTGGTAGCATGGGGGGAGCGCTGCCATGGTGGCGGTCGGTAGCGAAATTGATTGCTGAAGAGGAAACTATCGATGCAAGGAGGTGACGCGGAGGGGCTTTCGCCGGTCCGGAGGATTGGTGATGGGATGAAGTCGGATTCGCAGTGGCCATTACATTAGGTTGTTTGATTTGGGAATTATTAGTTTGGGGAAAAGATTAATGGAATTTGGTGGAGTCATTTTGATTTGGGGAAACATTTTTCTCAACTGATAAAAATATAAAGAATGGCAAAAGGAAAATAAAGAAAGATAGGGACACGAGGATACAAGCAAAACAAGGACACGGGGATGAAATATTCAAAGCAACGCAGACAAGTCTCTAGTTTCTTTCAGTAAAATGGACAAGTGTAAAACAATTTAAACCAATATTTTTTTTAAGTGTATACATTTTTTTATACAATGTATGGGTACAGAATTAAATACAAGTTTTTGAATATATATTTTCCTAAATGCCCAATCCAAGGTCAAATGAATTAAATAGATTTAGAGTTAAATCAATTAAAATTTCTCTAACAGTATAATTTAAAAATGCAGCTAATGTTTAATTGAATACCGCCATTCAGACCCAAATAAAAATTTTAAAATATATAAAAGTATTTAAACAACTTCTCAAATCAATATATAATCATCACTTATATTTAAATCGAGTATAAAAGAAAATTTAGTTTATACCTACAAAATTTGATTTAAAACCACAATAAAATAGATTAGATTAAAATTTAAAAATCAAATATCAAGAATAAAGATAAATTTTCAACTCGGAATTAAATTAAATTTAAATTTCAATTGTCGAAAATTCAGGTTCGTTACAGTTCGAGTTATACACAGACCATAAGTTGCTCAAGTATCTATTCTCGTAGAAGGATCTCAATTTGAGACAGCAAAGATGGACGGAGTTCCTAGCGTCTTATGATTTTGAGATTGCTTATACCATTGGCAGGGGTAATGTAGTAGCGGACGCGTTGAGTATGCAGAGGATGACCTTGAGTCCTCTATTCGTAGAAAGGGGGAGTTTGGAATACATATAGACCTTCGATTTCAGGCCATCGATCTGAATCTTACACCTGGCTTGTTGGCATCTTTAGAGGTGCGACCTACTCTTATGGATCGGATAGAATCTTCGTAGCGAGAGGACCCGCAGATAGCAAGCATCTTAGATAGGCTCAGTAGAGGAGAGATTTCTAGTCACTTTAGTAGATATTCCACAGATGATAAAGGGTAGCTACAATGAGATGGGAGGCTTTGTGTTCATCGAGTTGGAGATTTGTTAAAGGCAGTCTTGAGGAAGCCCATTATTCTAGGATGACTATCCATCCGGGCGACGATAAGATGTATCGAGATATGAAGAGGGTTTTCTTTTGGGCTTAGATGAAGAAAGATGTAGTGGAGTTTGTAGCTCAATGTTTAGTTTGCTAGTAAATAAAAGCTGAACAAAAGAAGCTGTGCGGTTTGCTTCATCCTTTAGATGTCCCACAATGGAAATGGGGGAGTGTCTCTATGAATTTCATCGATGGTTTGCCTAGATCGAGGAGTGGCAACACCAGTATCTGGGTTATAGTGGACAGACTTACTAATAGCGCTCATTTCATCCTAGTTAAGAGCAAGAGAATAGCAGCATGGTTGGCATCAGTTTATCGTTGTGAGACAGTCCGTCTACATAGAGTACCTTCTAGTATAGTGAGTGATCGTGACCCCATCTTTACTAGTGAGTTTTGGAAGAGCTTGCAAGAGGCACTAGGTACACAGTTATGTTTAAGCACAACATATCACCCTCAGACCGATGGACAGACTGAAAGGGTGAATAGGGTTCTTGAGGACCTTTTGAGACTGTGTATCCTAGACTTTGGAGGGACCTGGGAGGAGCATCTCCCATTGGTGGAATTCGCCTACAACAATAGTTATCAGACTAGTATAGGCATGGCACCCTTCAAGGCATTATTCGGACGGCCTTGCAGATCACCAACTTGTTGGTTGGAGTCTACGGATAGGCTTCTACTTGGACCTGAGATGATTAGAGAGACTTCAGAAAAGATTGATCTTATACACCAATGTATGAAGATAGCTTAGGACAGTCAGAAGTCCTACGTAGATAAGATAAGAAATGACATTGAGTTTGAGGTTGGAAACATGGTTTTCATCAAAGTATCACCTCTGAGGAATGTAGTTCGCTTCAGATCTATAGCTAAATATGTGCTAAGGTTTGTAAGGCCATTTCCCATAATAGAGAGGATAGGTCAGATGGCCTATAGGGTGAGATTACTAGAGATATTGGCAGGTGTTCATGAAATTTTCCACGTTTCCCATTTGTGGAAATGTCTTCATGATACAGCAGAGGTGGTTGAGCCGAGCATGCTTAAGGATGTGGAGGTAGAAAAGGAGGCAACAGTTAGAGGAGTTTCTACCCGAATACTTGGATTAGAGGTTAAGAAACTATGCAACAGAGAGGTTAAGTTAATAAAATTGCAATAGGGAGAAGACCACGAAGATGCAACTTGCGAGACTGAAGACAAGATTCGCGCTTCGTACCCTTTTCTTTTCAAGAGTATATTATTAACTTCTTCTTCCAAGCTTTTATTCGTACTTGCTTCTATCATTCGAGTATACACTATCGTTCGGATCTTTGACCTTTAGGTAGAAAACCAATGGGTGTAAGTATGTGTTTGAGACATGTTTTGTTTGATGGATGCAAGTGGATGCAAGTGTTTTCTAGTGATTGCTCATGAATGCATGTACACACACTAGGCACTTGATCGGCTCAATCACTCTCATACTGCATATGGATGTGTGTGCATTTTATTTCTTAATGGGTGGAAATGGATGTTTCATCATATGGATGTTGCATTTGGACGGATGATCGTGCACACATATAGATTTTACATGATATACTAGGACTATTTGCATACATTTTGGATTCATGACTCCAACACATATTGCATTAAGGAGGTCGACTGAATCAGTAGACTGCCTGATATTCGCATTAGGGTAAGTACATACACACACACAACACTGTGCATAAAGTTCATACAAGCGTTAAAAATCTTTTAAGGACAATGGATGCCTATGAATGATGGATGAGTAGATGGTTGTAGGTGGATGTTAGGATAGTAACACTCTCCTAGACTTGTAGATTTCGGGGACGAAATCCTTTGAGTAGGGGAGAATGTAACAACCCGTAATTTTAAAGAACATTATTGATAATAAACTAAAGGATACTTAATTCAATATTGGGAATTAAGTAAAATGGACTATACCATTATGTTCTACCTTAAGTTTGTGTAAAACGGCCAACGTATAAAGAAGTTATAGCTCCAGAAGCTTGTATGCATATAAGAGGTTTATGTATAAATAAAATAATTCAAAATAAATTAAACGAACGAGCGGGAAACATAAGCGGGAAATCACCCCATTAAGGGATGACCCGCTCCAGCCTGGGTCGACCCTAGGGTCAACCCAGGGGGTAAGTGGATCAGCCCCACCTGGATACATTCGAATTCTTTTGAGCGAACCTGGCCTTTTTTGTTAGCCAGGTACATTATTTTACTGAGTGATTGGATTTAAAAACAATGATCTGATCGTTAAGGATTTTCTTGTAAACTCTATATAAAGGCATGCACTCCTATCAAATCAACTACACTTCTTCCCCAAACTTCTGATCTAAAAAATATAAGACAAGGATAGGAAGATGCTACCGAAACTTGGATTGGATCAATACAATTCTTATCTGACGTATACAAGAACCCCTTATGCAACATCATCATATTATCTTTTTTTCTTTAAATCCAATCTATGTGACTTCATGTTACTTTTAGATATAAAATTTAACAGTAATGTTGATCTCTTAATAAACTCGGTTCTGAGCCTATGCCTGTTAATAAACTGAATCATATCTAAACAGTTTTTCGGTAATTACATGTATTTTTCTGGACCCCTGTTCTATTGTTTAGTTGTTATTATATGCCTATTTCTGTTCTTCTCCCTCTCGTTCCCTCTTTATTTTATAAGACTAGGCTACCTTCGAGCCTAAGCTAATCTCATAAGAGACATACGTATGCACGAAATTGGGACAATTGGGTAATGTTTGGGAATGAAAATAAAAAGGGGAAATTTGGGGCATATCTTGTACTGTGGAATATGACTGGAAATTTGGAGTTATATGAACCTGTAAATCTGTAGGCTTAATTCAAAAATTAAGTGGAACATGTTAATGAAACAGTAAGTAACCTATGAAATATGTTAAATCTGTAAGGTTAAGTAAACCTGTCAAATCTGTATTAGATACATGAACCTGTTAATCTGTAAGACTTAACCTGTTAAATTTTTTAGTTAATTGGGGACACAAGCTCAGGGGTTTAGCTTGTGTCTTCTGCTTTGTGGGGCTCATATCAGTCAGTAACCTTTTTTAGTATTAAACGGGAACCCAACACTAGGTAGGGGTCAGGGCACACATACTGAACTGATAGTAAGAGGTTCATCTAAATGGGGTTGTATACGGGAGTGTTCCAACAGAGTTATGAGCGTGCATGGGTCCGATCTGTAGGGGAAAATAAGCTGTTGTAGCACCAGTAAATAGGTCGGTATCCTTCTATAGGATGCCACTTTAGGAAGTAACACACCCTACCGTGGATCCGACCGCTTGGGGTAGTAAGTAGGATACATCTAGTCCTGCCTGTTTCTGTTAGGGTACCCATTATTTCTATTTGGGGTAACACCCATTATTTCTGTTGATGTAGCTATTATTTCTATTTGGGGTAAAACCCATTATGTAGCTACAGTACACTTAAACCTACCATTATGCTTCTGTTGGAATCATTCTGTTTTTGTTATATGATTAAGGAACACCTGATCCTATCATAAATCGGATTATACTAGCATTGGTGCCGAGAAAGTAAGTGAGAAGCACAGCTTGGCACATATTATCATGTTTATTCTGCTTTATCCTGTTCACCCTGTTTATACCTGTTGTGTAATACTGTTATCTCTCATCCAGTTTTATATATATGTCTTGGTACTTTTATTTCTTTATATGCCAAACGTCACTAGACTTGCCAGACTTTATGTCGACCATTTTTGTTTTCCATTCTCTCTTCCCTTCCCCCTCCCCTTAGGTTCTCAAGGTGGGAATGCTCAGTCGTGACTAGGACTTTCTCCCTCTTCTGTTTCTACTTGAATCTGGATCAGCTTTGATGTATCACTTCAATTACTTGTCTACTTTGTTATGGCTACTTATGGGGATTATGAATTTACATTTCTGTACTCTTATGGTTTTTAATGCAAGACAGATGTTTTTGTTTGATGTATTTTGTTCCTGTATTTTAGCCTGATGTTGTAACTGGATTTGAAACAACGATGATTTTCTATTGAAAAATGATGTTCTAAATTTCCGCTGCTATTTTATATATATCTGTCTTATGAGATTCTATTTTTGTTTACCTATAACGCTTCACAGAACTTAATGCATTTTGATAAAGAGTTACATTAATGGACGTGGGGTGTCACACCTACCATTATCACTCTTTCTTCAATGAAACAATTATAAGCTAATATATTGCAAGTGGAGACCAAAAAGGCTTTAGGAACTTTTAATGATTAATTAGAGGCTAAAGGAAAATGGAAGCTTCATAAAGGGGTATTTTTAGCAGTCCACAACAAAAATGATTAGGGTTTTAGGGTTTCAAACATGTATATATACCCCTTTATGATATGTAAATAAATCTTCCTCTCTCTTTTATCCTCTCTTTTAGTTTGTTAGTTTGTAGGATCAAAAACAAAAGCTCTTTCTTTCTTTTATGGCTTCTTAGCCATTTCCCTTCATTTTAATGCAGTTTAATTTATTGTTCATTTAATTCATTTTATTTACTTTATTCATTAGTGTAGTTTAATTTTATGCACGTAGTTTAGTTTTATTTTGTTTTTGTTAATTAGTTCTCTTTTTCCTTTGTTTTTAATGTTGCAATCTACTTTTTTTGTCATGATTACATATATTAGAGGCTAATCCCTTTCAACTTAGGGGTAATGAAGCTCTCTTAATTATGTAGATGCCACATAATTTGTTTATTCATGCTCTCTTTTTGTTCTTCATGTCATGTTGATGTTATTGGTTTTATGTGTTCATTATTGAGTTTGATAGCCTATGTTGTTTACACAAATAGGCTATGCTTAGTCATATATTCAATAATTACCTTTTCATCTACATATGATGATGGTGATTAAGTGGAAGTTGAAATAAAAATTTGATGGTCTAAAGTTCTAATTAATAGTTCATAGGTCATGCTTAAAGTATATTTCACTTTCATCTTGTTGTCATTTTTCATTAGGACTAGTAAGATGATTTATGGGGTATGTCATAGTTTGATAGTTTATTTTGTGCTCATTGATAATATGAATAAGCTATACTTATAATAATCATATCAACTAAATTCACAAATGAACAAAAAAACAGAGATCATGGTTTCATTTTGTGTTGATTCATGTGATCTAGAGAGTGGATTTATTCCTAAGTTATCATTTAATCTTAAAGATTTTATCTATCTTAGTTTGTTAGTGTGGTTGTAGTTAGTTAAATTTTCACTCGACTTTGTTTTAATTTGATTGAATAAAATTAGAATTACTTCTTCCTTCGCGGAACGACTCGTATTCGCTAATGTACTACAAGTGTACGTCGTGCGCTTGCAGTTTATTATACTTCACGAAGGATTTCTAATCGATAGAATATTCGCCGTCGAACAATAATCCTAATTTAAGCCATATTATCCATAATATCCACGCAAGAGATATCCATCACTCATTAAAACTTAGATTCGATGATTACTGATGAATTTAGCCTGGACAACAAACAAACAACGTAGAAAACCTCTGATTTGATGAAAAACAGCGAGATTCGATCTTCCCTGATGTAGATTTTGTTCTAGATTTTGATTTAGAATGAATTAATAAAGAATTCAGGATTAGGTTGAACAGGAGAGTCACAGGTTCCCAACCTAGTATTTGAATGAAGAGAATAACCCTAATTCTCTCCCCAAACCCCCTATTTATACCTGCAAGTCATCAGCCTAATGGGCTACACTAATCAACCCAGTAGTTACTAATTAGTATGCCTAACAGAGTTTGAACTTAAAACAACGATTTCTCCTGAACCGCCAAGCAAAATCTTACGTGTGACCACTCTACGAAATTATAAACTACCATTCTGTTTGAATGAGATTGATTTCAGCACCTGATTTGATCTCTATCAAAATTTATAGCAAAAACAGAAAAATTAAGGGCAAAATTGTCACAAGTTAATTCAGTAAAAATCATGGACATGTCTCACATCCTCATGAACAACATATTAAAATCTGAGAATGATCCGACCACCACAAAATTAAATATAATTATTTTAATAATCTTAGATGCGTGAAATATGAGTCGTTACATCTTTTTTTAGGGAAAGAAAGACAATTCTAAGAGAAATCATTGGATTTCCTGGGATACTATCTGACGCCCCAGGCATGAGGGGAGTCTTGGTTTGTGAAATCCTAAAGACGTCTGCACGACGTACACCCATAAGCTTTGGGCTCGATTTCGAGCAAAGGACTCCATCTAGGCTTTGTTTGATCATGTTAGGTATGACGCTTATTAACTTCGGGCTTTTCCAAGACTACGTCTGACGCTAGTGAGACATAGAAATGGATGCAATCGGTAAATGCTTTCTCGAATACCCACGGTCAGGGGTTTCTTTGGAATGGAGACTCGTTCACGTTTAGAGCAGCTTCAATTTTTCCTGGAATTCCGATAGCTAGAATCCCGACGTTTTCTTTTATTTAGGACAAGAGCATGCCTCCAAAGGTCTTAATTGTTATGTAGAAAATTCTTCATGAGGGTCTCTCTAGATGTTAACCTTATGAGGATAAGCATCTTTCTCGTGTCTCATTATTGGTGTTGTCGTGCCGACTCTTTGGAATCGACAGCACACTTAGTCTTATGGAGTGAGTGTTCCATTGCAGTTTGGTCCTTCTTTGGGAAATTGATTGGTTTAAGAGGGGACATACCTTCTCTAATGGACATGCTTTGTGTCTAGTGGGCTAGGGGGCTTGGAAGGAATCTTAGATCCATCCTTTTAAGGTTGATTCCTTATCTCATCTGCTTTCATCTGTGATGTTTCCAAAGCAAGGCAGTGTTTGACGAATCACCAATGCTTTTATCTTCCATCATTCATATGGTTTTGTATGATGTCTTTTTCGCTTTTAGAGGTAGGCCCTTCACTGGTAATGTCTATCCTTGTCTTGCTTGTTTTTTCTTGTTACCAGGGGTTCTCGTCCCCATAAGAGGGCAGGCTGAGTGTTTTTTTCTTAAAGTTCTTGCTTTGGTATTTGCTGGCTTTGGATGATCTTTAGTTGATAGCAGATGGTGCTAATTTCTTGGCCAGGCATATTCCACGCAATAACCATTAGGATCGGGATAGAAGGCTAGTTGTAGAGTTGGATTTAGTGTTGTGGTTCGACTGAGTGTCTAATCGGCTTATCAGGTAAAAGATGACGGAGGAAGCTCTTTTGAGCCATGAATTCGCTTCGATCTGGTCTTGCTCTTTTCTTCTCTTGAGCTGCAATTGCTGGGATAGTCTCTTTGTTCTCATTCTTGACGCTTTTGTTAGGGAATGTGGAATGGATCGTTTAGGCAAAGCAAACACTAGAGGGAGGGTGAATAGTGTTTGTAAGGATTTAAACAAAACTAAAATCTAAAGTGAACTAGGGGATGAATCAAACACCCACAATCACAATCACTGACACAGATTCGAACACGGATGCAAAATAAATAGAAATAAAAATGCAAAAAAGGAAAGAACACACTGGTTTTTATACTGGTTCGGATCAATCCTACGTCCAGTCCTCACAACACTGGATTGTGCAGAGTTTTATTACTATTTTCAATAGTCAAATACACCCTCCTTGATTTCACGGCTCAACAAGGAGACACCGACTCCTATTCCTTGTTACGGCTCAATAAGGACATACCGACCTGTATTCCTTGATTCACGGCTACAAGGATACACCGATTCCTCTTTGATTTACAAACAGGGTTTATTCAAACCAAGCAATCACAAAACGACCCTATAACTCTTCAATAACACTTGATTCAGAGAGTGGAGAGTGTAAAGAGAAGAAGTTTGATCAAAAAAGAAGTGAATTCGGCAGAGTATAAGTGTAAAAACCATAAAAACGATTAAGAATAATGGTAGGATGAATGAGGATGAAGTTGGAGAAGAAGATGTGTTAAAAAAATCGGTTTTAAACTCTTTTTATAGAGTACGAAGGGTTGCAATGGTTCTAAAGTGTTTCAGATAATGAAAAGACACTTCCCTTCAAAATTAGAAAAATAGTTGTTATATGTCAACATGCTCTTTTTGCTATGTCGACATACCCATGTATATTTTTGATTTTCAAAGCATTTTCAAGTGTTTTTGATATAGAACTAATTCTGGAAATTCTTGATTAAAATTCTAGTGTTGTAAATTAATATTATATGATAGAAAAACATATGAAAACATATTTTTAAACTATATAAATATATTTATAAAATTATAAGTTTTTAAACTATATATAAAGTATAAATATAAAGTATAAAAAATTTAAGTTTGAAAAACAAAGAAGAATAAAATTAGAAACAAATAGAAAAACAAAATAGAGAGGATTGAGGAAAAATAGAAAAACAAAGTAGAGAGGCTTGAGGATAGGAATTTGAATTTGAACCAGAAGTGTTATTTAGAGTCTTACAAAATCTAGAATCTATAAATATATTAATCTTGAACTCTTTAACTCTTGAAATCTTGATTACTCGTGATTTTCGAAATTTCTCAAATCTTTGAATCTCTATCATCATTATAACTGTACAGTCTTCAGTAATATTTCCTGTATATAACTCCTGCACGCACATACAAACACACACACACACACACACACACACACACATATATATATATATATATATATATATATGTATGTATTCTATACAAAAAGTGTTAGCATATATTTTATAATCAATGATAACTGAAATAAGGTTGTTTTCATCAAAGCTCTATTCTTCAACAATTTCCCCCTTTTTGATGATGACAACCTTAATTTATAAAATATCATACCTATATATACCTGTTTGATGATGTTCCTCTTATACTCCCCCTGTCCGTAAGAATTCTATAAAACTATGCCGATATTTTATCATTTCTCCCCCTTTGGCATTATCAAAAAAGAAAGATTAAAGATACTCCCCCTAAGTTAAACAACTCTAGGATCTAAGTAATATTCCTAAAAATACTCCCCCTAAATTGTATAATTTTCTGAACAAAACATAAGTAACTATCCCTAATAAAAATACTCCCCCTTAATTTATTAACTATTTCTAAGTAGAATACTTTCTTAATCCATTAAACTTACAATAATACTTAAAATACAAACCAATCCAAGTATCATTATTACATATGTTTGTCTGATATATATAAACCAAACCAAACTAAATCACACCATATGTCTTAATATATACAAGTTTCAAACAATATAATCTAATTCACACAACATCATATGTTTTTAGAATAATTAAACAAATCAGTCAAATCGTACCAAACAACTAAATGTTTCTTGGAACTTCAACCCAACAATCTTCTCCAAAGACATAATCCTTCTTAATTACTTCCCAATCTTCATCTTCTTTGGTTAGTGGAGCCTTTGCAAGATTATTTTCTTCATCTCTGAAAAGAGAAGAGATTAGCCATCGCATTGCGTTGAAGTGCTTTTCTTGTTGTTCGAACATCTTTATTTGATTTAATTCAAGATGAGCTGATTTCGTAGAATAATAGAGAGGATATTTTTGAATGAATTGAGAGTTTCTTCTAGATTTTCACTTAGATTATGGATAGGATTTGCCATAAATTTGATGAGAAATGATTAAAGAAGAAAGAATAACGGAATAATGAAGTTTTCTGGGAGAAATAAACTTAAATAGGGTCTGGAGTTCATTGGACTTCGAATGGACATGAGTAGTTATTTTAATTTTAAAATTTGAAAAGATTTGAAAATTTTTCTGTAATATGTCGACGTACATGTTTTGTTATGTCGACATATTATAGTATGTTTTTTTGAAAATTTTGAAATTTTCAATTCTTTTGAACTCTTGTAATATTATAATATGTTTTATGATTTTTCCAGAAGCATAAAGATGATTTAAACAGAAATAAAACTCCATTCATTACGTAATAGAGAGCAAATACATCCAACTAAACAAGACACACTTAAATACGAGATTTGAAAGCAAATACAAGGAAATATATAAAGATAGATTAAACTAGATGGCCAATTTATCGGATGAAGATGAGGAAGATGAAATTCCAAGCTTTCTTCCTATCTTGACCATGAATTTGGATATTTTGGAAAGCTATTCATGAATATTTTGGAAAGCTTTTTGTTAAACTTCTAGTTAAGCTTCTTTTGATTTTTGACGATTTTCGCTTGATTTTGAATAATCGTGTCTTTGAGATTACGCTTTGAGGTTGGATACTCTATTCTTTCCGAAGAAGTCTCTTCTTCTTTGACTTCCATTGGGTCTTGTTCTTGTTGCAATCAAGCTTATTTGGCCTTATATGTCTCATAAGGTTTTAAAATGAGAGGAATTTGCATGAGATGAATGTTTGATGCATCAAATACTTTTCTAGGGACGAATTCTTCTCTATGAAGATCAACTTCACAGTATTTGAAAAGCGAGTGAGAAAAACACCATAGTATAGAGTGTTTTCTCTTATTGATACATTTATAGGCTTAATTTCATTAAGAATCATTTCGACCCAATTGATTTTGTATCCACCAACTATGGCAAAGAGAGCCTTTTGGACTTTAAGAGTTGGATTGTTGAAATTTTCGGAACGGGGAGTGATGGTGTGTTGAAGGAGGAGGTTGACAATTCTTGTTTCTGGATGAATGAAACGATTTTTGAAATCCATTGGAGCACCATCTTCGAAGATATCGTGATAGGTTTCCATATCGGTTTCATCGATAGCGAAAGTTGATAAATTCGTGCCCTCGTTTCTACAATTTAGAATTTCGCCTAAAAGATCGGCATCAAGAACAATTTGAGTTCCCTTGACACTACTCTAAATTTGGTTTTCGTTGCCTTGATAAAATATGCGGTTGAGATTTGCATAGAACATCTTCACAAGTTTGGGATAACATACTTCGCCGTTATCACGAGAGTTAATTAGACTAAAGATTTCATTGTGTTGAAAAAGAGAGGTGAGATCATAAGACGGAAAGTCGCTAAAGACAGCGAAAGCACCCGTGTTAACTTTAGCATTTGCTAAATAGTTACCATAGGTTTTGATGGCCTCTTTGACATTGTAAAGATAACCTTTTATGGTTTTGGTTATCTTCAATTTCTGAGATGAACTTGAGGAAGCCATTGAGATGATAGTTTTGAAGAGAATAGATATGAAGAATATTGTTTTGAGTTGTGAATGAAAGGTAGAAAGGATGGATATATATATATATATAGAAAATGAATAGATATGAATTGAATGAATATGAATTGAATAGGCACAACTTTTCTGATTGAAAGGATACCTTTCCGACCTTGAGAGTTGGTGAAAAGATTGGAGGGAAGTTTGAAAGTTTAAACTTTTGATATTCAAAATTTAAATTTCGAAATTGTTGTATAGGCCGACATGTAAATTCCTGTATGTCGACATACAAGCCTTATTTCAAAAGGATCTTGGATTTCAAGCTTTGAATTAAATTATCGATTTATATTTCAAGTTTAACGATTTCCTGAAATACTTCTAATCCTAATGATCATACAAACAATTTATTTTATTAATTTATTAGTTATTTAATATTATATTATTATTTTGAATTTCAAAATTCAAATTTGAATTTCAAAATTCAAATTTGAATTTCAAATTTCAAAAAGTTTATTAATTTTTTAAAGTTTTAAATTCAAACCAAAGCAAACAAACAAAACAACCATTCAACCAAATAAAATTAAAATTTAATTAAGGCGTACCCGATTTTTCGATCCTTTTCTTCATGATCTTCTGAATTCTGAATTTCTGTAAAGCCTATATTTGTATTTCTGGTTTCTGGTTCTTCATCACTTGAAAAATCTGAATCATCTAATGTTGCTGCATATGCTTTCTTTCTTTTTCTTGATGAATTGGTATTGTCCTTTTATTGAGTAGATTTATCTGGATATAGACATATTTTCTTTACATGCCCTGGTTTGTTGCAGTTAAAACGTAGTCCATCATTTAATTTTGAATTTTCTTGATTATAACCCTTCCTTCTATATTTTAGAAATCTTCTACAATGATTTGTCATGAGTGCTATTTCTTCATCATCTTCATTACTCGTGTTAGAATCATTTGTTATGGCTTTCAGTGCAATTGATTTCTTTTCTATTGATCTATTTTCTTTTCTTTTCTATAATTGAACTTCATATGACATCAAATTCTCAATTAACTCTTCAATCTTCATTTCATTGACATCGTTGGCTTCTTCTATAGCCAAAGTCTTTGATCCCATTCTTGAGTTAATGAATTTAATATTTTTCTAACTTGACTTCTTCGGAATAAGCTTTTCAATTGCTGTTAGTGAATGCACTATCCTTTGAAATCTGCAATACATATCTGAAATAGACTCATTCTCGTTCATTTTAGATAATTCAAATTGATTGACTAGCATGTCTATCTTAATCTGTTTAACTTTACTAGTTCCTTCATGAGTAACTTGTAAAGTTCTCTGGATTTCTTTTTTTTTTGAAAGGAAAATGTGTGATCTTCTAAAAAGAAGAGAGCACACATATATGTATATATATATTTATGAAAAGAAAAGGATTACAACAACAGACTTTCTGCCACAAAAACAAAAAACAAAAAACAGACACCACACTCTATGCCACAAGCTATGACAAGCCTCACAAAACTAAAACAACGAAAAACATAAGAAGAGGCTATCCTACACATACACACCAGACCCAACCACAATACACTTCAACACAATATCCATCTCCAGACAAGTCAGCACACTAGAAACATGTTGTCCGAGTCCTGAGATCCAATACAAGCAAATATCCTAGCTCAGAAACTTATCATGATCAACAATATAAGATCTAATAAGTTTGCTACGACGTAACAAACCCGATCTAGGATAAACTCTCCTACGCCTGCTCCTCCTAGTCGAAGGAAGAGACATATCACAATCAGAAGATTTGTCACCAATATCCTCTTTCAATCCATCCGCAACCGGAACTCCAACCTTACTAAAATCCTCTGATAAGGAATCACAAAGAGAGAGAGTAACCAGACTGGTACACAAACCTGAATTTATGCCGATCCCCTTATTTATAATCGACCATAAGTCATGCTTCATAACAGGTGAATACCTTTTCCTCTTAATCATATGAGCATCATAACCACGCTTAGAAAAAACACCCAAATTGTTAAAAGACTTCAAATTCTTAACTATTAAGCTCGCATATCTAATACCATCCACCTTTAATGAGTTAACAATACCAGGAGAGAAAACTGAACACTTTACTGTATCAGGACATTGCACATCCACAACATCTATACCCATCATCGACTCCTTCTCCATACCAACCCTCAATGAATCTAACCCCCTGTCATCAACTAACATCAACTCAGGAATGCCAACACAATTCTGCACAAATGGATCAAGAAACAGCGGATCCAAGCTCTGTGACCCCAAGAACCTCTCATGCAAAACCACCATCTCATCTACACAATTCAAAGAACCCTCATATAACTCATTATCTGCAACATCAGCTATGTCACCAACTACCTCAGTCCTGGATACAACCACCTTTTGATTGAATAACCCCTCAGGCCTCATGAATTTATCACCAATATCTTTCGAATAACCCAAAGGAATAGCATCATCACAAGCACAATTAACTGCAGCATTTATGATATCAAAATGCATCATGATACCCTTCAATAATATCAGCCCCTTCTTCTTAAACATTGAATCCGAAGCCATGAATATTCTCCTTAATTTCAAGAAATTATAACAAAACAAATCAGCATGTTCCTTCCTCCCAAGCGGACGAGGCAAAGGAGGAAAAACAGCCTTACTTAAAACACCATGAAACTTCTTTGACCACATCAAACCATCCACTAAACCCTCAAAATGCCAACCCAGCAAAAGTAAAATATACGCACCTTCATCCTTCTGTACTGATCTTACCAAATCAAAGAGAAAAATGAATGAAATAAGCTTCTGACATAGTCTCGAACAACTGAAGTGCACACATTCGAAAATTGATTTTCCTTTGTAATACTCTGGACAGAAAAACTTCCGATGCCCAAATCCACCGCAACAGTAACATCGAATCTTGTTCCTACAATCTTTCACTATATGGTTCGATCCACCACATCTGAAACACAAGCGTCTTCGGGAGAATTCCCAATAATTGTACGCTTCCTCGAAAGCGAATTCCAGAAAGAAACACAAAAAGAATTTCGAACACCCGATCTACAGCCTTGACAAGAAGAATAAGTCACTGGAGAGGCGGGCGAATTCCAGCAAGAATCTCCAAAAGAATCACTCAATCTACAGTCTTGACGAAAAGAAGAAGAGAAGGGGGAGACGGGAGCCGCCATTAAAAATCTGCTCCTTTGGCCGTGGTTTTCATTCCAAAAGTTCTCTGGATTTCATAAGCAGTTTTACATATTGATACTCTATTAAACTCATTTCTATCTAATGAAAAAAATAACATATTCATGGCTTTAAAATTGCTTTGTCCAACAGCCTTTTGTTCATTTGTCCATTGTGCAAATGCAGTTGTGGGTTCAACATATTCGTTTTGTGTACTATTCCATGTGTCTAATCCTACAGACTGTAAATAAATTTTCATTCTACATGCCCAATATGTATAATTACTACCATTAAACAATGGTGGTCTAACAGTGGATTAACCCTCTATAAAAGAACTGTTATTGCTACCAGTGTTGGTTGCCATTTTAGCAAATTTTCAAAAATTAGGTTATGGACTTTTTGAAAGACCTTGCTCTGATACCAATTGTTATTGAATGCGAAATGGATCGCTCAGGCAAAGCAAACACTAGAGGGGGATGAATAGTGTTTGTAAGAATTTAAACAAAACTAAAATCTAAAGTGAATTACGAGATGAATCAAACAACACAAACACAATCACAAACACAGATTCAAACATAGATGCAAAATAAACAGAAATAAAAATGCAGAAAAGGAAAGAGCACACCAGATTTTATACTGGTTCAGATCACTCCTATGTCTAGTCCCGCACAATGCTTGATTGTGCAAAGTTTTATTACTATTCCCAATAGTCAAATACATCCACTTTGATTTCATGGCTCAATAAGAAGATACCGACTCCCATTCCTTGATTTCACGGCTCAATAAGGACACACCGACTCATATTCCTTGATTTCACGGCTACAAGGATATATCGATTCAAACAGGGTTCATTCAACCCAAGCAATTATAAAACAACCCTATAACTCTTCAATAGCACTTGATTCACAGAGTAGAGAGTGTAGAGAGAAGAAATTTGATCAAAACAGAAGTGAATTCGGCAGAGTATAAGTGTAAAAACCATAATAATGATTAAAAATAATGGTGGGATGAAAGAGGATGAAGTTGGAGAAGAAGATGTGTTAAAAATTCGGTTTTAACCTCTTTTAATAGAGTATGAAGGGTTGCAACGATTCTGAAGCGTTTCAAATAGTGAAAAGACACTTCCCTTCAAAATTAGAAAAAAAGCTGTTATATGTCGACATACTCTTTTTGCTATGTCGACATACCCATGTACATTTTTTATTTTCAAAACATTTTCAAGTGTTTTTGATATAGAACTAATGCTGGAAATTCTTGAGTAAAATTCTAGTGTTGTAAATTAATATTATATGATAGAAAAACATATGAAAACATATTTTTAAACTATACAAATATATTTATAAAATTATAAGGTTTTAAACTATATATAAAGTATAAAAAATTTAAGTTTGAAAAAAAAAGAGTAAAAATAGAAACAAATAGAAAAAAAATAGAGAGAATTGAGGAAAAATAGAAAAACAAAATAGGGAGGCTTGAAGATAGGAATTTGAATTTGAATCTGTAGTGCTATTTAGAGTCTTACAAAATCTAGACTCTATAAATATATTAATCTTAAACTCTTGAAATCTTGATTACTCATGAGTCCTGAAATTTCTATGGTCTTTGAATCTCTATCATTTTTATAACTGTATAGTCTTCAGTAATATTTCCTGTATATAATTCCTGCACATATATATATTCTATACAAATCAATGATAATTGAAATAAGATTGTTGTCATCAAAACTTTATTCTCCAATAGATTTTTATTTTTTCAAGTTTTGTGTTAGCCTTTTTGCCGTATTAGCGATTTTTGTTCTGTGCTTAGTTTTGTTCCACAATCAGAGTTGCGTGCTTAGCACTGCTGTACTATTTTTTTGAGTCATCGTAGAAAAGTTGTTTTTCTCCTGCTGTTGTTATATTTATCTTTTTATTTAACAAAATAATTTACTGGAAGGGAGAGGGGGGGGAGGGGAGGGGAGTTAGTAGGAAGAGAGAGAAACGAGAATGCATGATGGAAATCAATGGAGCTATAATTGTGTTACATTGTTTGAGGTGCTTTTGATCCTATATATATATATAAGCAGCGTTCCGCTACACCTCTTGTATTGCACGCTCCCTCTTAACCTCGGCCATACGATTCTCCACTCATTCTCTCTCTTCCTATTTTAATATCTTTCTTAGTGGGAAGAGAGAGAATGAGTGGAGCATCTTATAGCTGAGATTAAGTGTTAGCTTTCACGTGCAATATATGAGGTATAACAGAATGCTCCTATATATATATATATATATATATATATATATATATATTGTTGGCTAGCTTTTTGACCAAGCCACCAAGGTTCACATACAAAAGGAAAATATGAAGCTTTACTCTTCTAACCCTTAAAACTTCAGTCGCGGTCACTCATCTGTCATTGGTTCGTGATACACCCCCGGATCGCTGCGCCCATATGCGATCCGATCCGCTTGCCTCAGCTCGATCCGATCCAAGCCCAGGAGATGAGGAGAAGGCCATGACCAAGTCTGACGATCCGCAAAGCCAGGATCTCGCGACACCTGTCCACAACTGTCATATTGACCGATTCTTCATCAAGCGACGATCCGGTACAAAATTCTCGAGATTAGCGCCACGTATGACCACGATCCGTCTAAAGAAATCAGCTATAAATAGCCCAGAGCATGGCAATTTTCAGGATCTTTTGGCAGTTTTAAAGATTGATTCCACCATTACTCTCATACCAGATTTACTTCGAGATAACTGAGAGAAATCGTAATTGTAAGAGTGAGTTTGAGAGAAATAATTGGTTGTACTAGCATCCAAAGTATAATCAATAGCATATAAAGTGGACGTAGGCTCGTTAACGCCGAACCACTATAAACCGTGTGTGTTTTCTGTTTTTTTCTCATTTTTCAGTTATAATTCCCTACGAATCAGAACAATTTGGGTGTTAGAGCCAAATTTTGATCTAACATTTTGGTGCTTTCACTGAGAATTGATTTCTCGGCATATTGGATTGTTGTTCCGTTGTTTGGATATTCAAGTCCGAAGGAAACAGTCCCGAAACTTCACTGTTCAGATTTTTGAAGATTCCAGCGGCATCTGATATCATGGCCGGAAAGAAGTCTAAGGAAGTACGAGCTTCGGAGGCGATTGAAATCGCGAATGAAGCAGTTGAAGAAAGTGTACATGAGCAGGTTGAGGAGGGCCTCGCGGATCGCGGTGACATAGGGGCGGACCGATCCGGACGCGACGCCACGATCCGAACTGAAGGGGTCGTCACTCGATCCCACGAAAACGCCGCGAACCCTCCCCCTAATGTTACCACGATCCGACCCCAAGGGGGCGATACGAGCCACGGACACAGGTCCACTGCGATCTGAAGTGATGACCAGACTACAACTCGACCTGGAAAGGAGGTTATGGCTCACTCTTCCCGTCCCGGTACCTCTGTTCGGCCTGGCTCAAGTTCTCTGCGCATAAGAGAAAATGTTGATGATCAATATGACCCCTCTGCTCCGGTCACTGAAGGAGATCTCTCTCGCTTCTCTAAAATGTGGGATAGGCTGTTCGATGAATTAGCTGCTCAAAGGCAGCAAAGCTCTGTGCTGCAGCAGTACTTAACTGATATGGATAGAAGGATCGATGATCTCGCGAGACAAAGAACACTCCCAGTTCGCCCACTCACCCCAGAGTACTCTTCTTCGTCAGAGGAATCGCCAAGACCTCCGCGGAGACCATATGAGAGGGCCGAAAACATAGAGCAGCTCCGATTTGGAACCTTGCCATCACGAGAGGAAGAGACACTTGGTGTAGGACCCTCAAACTGCAACTTGAATAATCGTGCCGCAACTCCTAGAGCTCGAGTTGTGGACAATCCTGTTGAGAATAGACCACCTCAGCCCCTTCGCCATACAAATACTCATGGTAACAGGGGGCAACGAAGCCCAATCCGAGCTCCGGACTTCGTGGATGTTCCTAGAAGAGAGATCGGAGAATTCCACCAAGCGAGAAGCGCTGATCCCGAAGCTCTGATGACCAGTGCAAATGTTGCACCTATGGTCCATCAAATCCTGGCGGATAGCCGTGGAAAAAGGAATGAAGATTGGGGAATTGACCGCAGTCACACCCCTTTTGTTGATGACATTCTAGACGTAACATTCCCGAGGCGCTTCAACATGCCTCAGATGAACCGTCGAAAGTATGGGATGAAACTCAACCCAACGAAATTCTCATTTGGGGTTGCCTCTGGGAAATTCTTGGGATTCATTGTCAGCTCGCGCGGGATTGAGATTAATCCAGACCAGATCGCAGCAATCAAAGGCATTCAGGAGCCTAGACAAATCAAAGATGTGCAAAGCCTTGCAGGGAAAGTAGCAGCATTAAGCAGATTCATCTCTAGAGCGAAAGACAAATGCATTCCATTCTTTGAATTGATAAAGCGAGGAAAATGCAATTTTAAATGGACTCCTGATTGCATAGAAGCATTTCAGAACCTGTTGAATCATCTGGAGAGGCCTCCGATACTGTCTAAGCCAGTGGATCACGAGGATTTATTCGTGTACTTAGCAGTGTCGTCCCACGCGATCAGCTCAGCATTAGTGAGAGAAGAAGACAAGGTTCAAAGGCCAGTGTACTACGTGAGTAAAAAATTGGCGGCAGCTGAGCGCAATTATCCGAGGATAGAAAAGCTGGCGTACAGTTTATTGATTGCATCTAGGAAGCTTCGACATTATTTCCAAGCTCATCCTATCACCGTGTACACTGATCATCCGCTCAAGCAAGTTCTACAGAGACCAGAAGCTTTTGGAAGACTGCTCAAATGGAACAAGGAATTGAGTCAATTTGATCTGAATTTTCAGCCCCGACAATCGATACGGGGGCAAGTGCTGGCAGATTTCATAGCAGAATTTATTGTCCAAGAGGATGACATAGTAAACGAAGAGGCTGACCCACCAAAATTACTTCTCGATCCTAGTGCCTGGAAATTGTATACTGATGGTGCAAGGAATGATAAATGATTCGGTGCCGGAGTGGTGCTTGAAACTCCTGAGAAATGACTGATATCCTATGCTATCCGATTGGAATTTCACGCGACTAACAACGACTCTGAATATGAAGCCCTGATAGCCGGGCTGAAGATCGCAAAGGAATTAGAGATCGCGAAGCTGGACATATTTTGCGATTCTAAGTTGGTTGTAAATCAGGTCACTGGAAAGTTCCAAGCTAAGAGCCCAAGATTGATTTCGTATTTGGAGAAAGTGAAGGAGTTGCTGGCTGGCTTGGATCACTATAGTATATCTCATATTCCGCGGTCAGAGAACCAACAGGCGGATAAGTTAGCAAAGATGGCTAGTTCCGACGATCCTGAAGAAGCCGGGCTAGCCCCAGTTGAAGTACTTCAGTTCCCTAGCATAGGTCGGATGGAAATTGATCCGATACTAGAGACTGAGCCCGAAAGGGAGTCATGGATGACTCCTCTAAAGAATTTCTTGATGAATGGAATGCTTCCGACTAAGAAGTGCGAGAGGCGTAAAATAATCCGTAAAGCTTCTCGATACGTTCTGCAAGGCGGAGTCCTGTACAGACAGGGATTTTCGATACCTCTTCTCCGGTGTATAGCCCATGACGACATCAGGCGTGTACTGCAGGAAGTACATGAGGGTGAATGTGGTGACCATACTGGAGGACAAACATTGGAAAAAAAGGTGTTGCGGTATGGTTACTTCTGGCCTACCATAAACAAAGATGCGGCAAAGTACGCACGACGTTGTGACGCATGCCAAAGATTTTCAAAAATTCCCAGGGCACCTCCTGGCCAGTTAAAAACAATGACGAGTCCATGGCCATTCGCTATGTGGGGAATTGATATCATCGGAAGCCTCCCTATAGCGAAGGACGAAGCAAAGTTCGTTATTGTAGCTATAGACTACTTCACCAAATGGGTCGAGGCTGAGCCGCTAACTACAATCACAACCAAGCGAGTGATTAACTTCGTTGTTAGGAACATTATTTGCCGGTTTGGAATCCCGAAGATCGTCATAACTGACAATGGAACCCAGTTTGATAGCAACGAGTTCAGGGACTTCTGCCAGAAGTACCACATTGAGAAACGGTACACCTCTGTGGCACATCCGCAGTCAAACGGACAGGTCGAAGCAGCAAATAAAGTGATTAAGTCCATTATCAAAAGAAGATTGAAGCGGGCCAAAGCCATGTGGGTCGATGAATTACCCTTGGCATTATGGGCCTACAGGACGACGTATAAATCGGCGACAGGCCATACTCCCTTCTCTCTTGCTTTTGGAGCAGAGGCAGTCATCCCGGTTGAGCTAAAAGTACCATCTCACCGAGTCACTTACTACGATCCGATGACTAATAACGAGTTGCTCCTTGAATCACTAGATACAATAGAGGAGAAAAGGGATGAAGCAGACCTACGTGCCTTGAGACACAAGCAACAGGTCGCTAGATACTACAACAAAAGAGTTCGAGCCCGAACCTTTGAACCCGGAGACTTGGTTCTGAAGTGTGTCTTTCCACCCCCAACTCATATGGGTGCGAAGTGGGAAGGACCATACTCGGTTCTACGAAGGCTTGAAATGGAACCTTCAAGCTAGCGACCATAGATGGAGAAGAAATCCCCAGAGTGTGGAATTCCCAACATTTGCGGCCCTATCTGATGTAAAGTTGTCAGATTTATCCTTTTGTTTCATAGGACCATGTAAAAGGCATGACTTGCCTAGAATAGTCCAATGTTTTGAGCAAAGGATTATAAAGTGGACGCAGGTCACGATTCGACCGAACCACTATAAAAATATTGTGTGTCGTTTACCTTTACTGGCACTATTATTTATCTGCTCTTCTATCTTTATAAAGTTTGCTGTAAAATCATACAGCGATCACAGAAACGTGTAATTCTAGGTGCCTTACATCAGAATGGAGAGTAATCCGTAGCCAGAACGATGAAGGTGCAATAAAGTGAATCACACCATTGATTGCACTCTAACTCTCCAGAGCCGAGAGAAAACGTAAAGGACGCGAAAATAACGTCCACATGGCAAGGCGATGCACCATGATAAGAACCGCCTTGACCGAAATCTAACCTTGGCGACCACCAGGAGAGTATAAAAGTGCCTATGATTAAGTGCTGAGAAAGAGCTCTTACCCCGCTGAAGGATCGGGGAGCGATCGAACGGCTTAGCTCGAACTCTAACCTTGGCGGTCGCCAGGAGAGTATAAAAGCGTCTATGATTAAGCGCTGAGAAAGAGCTCTTACCCCGCTGAAGGATCGGGGAGCGACCGAATGGCTTAGCTCGAACTCTAACCTTGGCGACCGCCAGGAGAGTATAAAAGCATCTATGATTAAGCGCTGAGAAAGAGCTCTTACCCCGCTGAAGGATCGAGGGGCGACTGAACAGCTGAGCTCGAACTCTAACCTTGGCGACCGCCAGAAGAGTATAAAGGCGTCTATGATTAAGCGCTGGGAAGGAAGCTAGAGACTCAGCACCCCCAGAATTTCTGCCCCACTGAAGGATCGGTGAGCGGATCATGGTACGAGTTCAAGCCTTAACCCGCTGATGGATCGGGAAAGTATAAAGGTACCGGAGATTTGGCGCCTCAAGGACTATAATCCTACTAAAAATTCCAAGTCCCGCGTATTCAGAGATAGGGGGCAACGTGCATAGAAATTTTTAAATTTTTTCTGTCGCTTGAAGGATTTGTAATATAATTTCTACTTGATTATAATCAAATGACTTGTAACTAAGTGTGAAGAGTTTATTGAATGCAGGTACACGATGACGCAAAAGAAATAAACTTTCATTCATAAACTGCAAGCTTACAAGATAAAGAGGAACCTAAACAAAAGTGAGGGCCATTCTCATAATTACATTTCATGGCCAGTGGAAAGCTTAAAAATCCTAAGGACAAAATATGAACTAATATTTGCATCCTGCTCATGCTGGGGGGGATATGTTGGCTTCTTGCTCTTCTTCTGCTTCCCCGACTCCTCCTTATCAACATCCGAACGATCACCTTTTTTCCTCTTCCTCTTATCAACAAGAGGCTCTGGCGAAGAACTAGAGGATTGAGAGGCTAGTTGTGAAGTTATTGATCGGGAGGAAAATCTTATGACCAACCCAGTTTTGGGATCGATCTCGGAAATAGGGGGCACATATACTGGATCATGTTCCCCTTTCATAAGGAGCAACTGCCTCTCCTCTTCAGCCTGTTGTTCAACCAAGGTTTCCTCATCATCACCTATGATTTCTTTAGTAATGGCGACTTCCTTTTCATCATCTTCATGGTGCCCGTCCATATCTCTCAAAGCCTCGATGGTCTCGGCATCTCGGGAAATATCAGCACTGGGTGCGAGAATGACTTTCTCCATCGCCGCACCTTCGGACTGCTTGGGAGCGTCAGTACTGGCACTTGGCGGGATGACAACCTTCTCCACCTCTGTCTTCTTCTCAGTGTCCTTATCGGTTGGCCCGCCACCTGTAACATGAGAAACAAATGTTATTTCAGGAGAGAATGCGGTTTTCTCAGTTGATTGTTCGGCAAGACGGCGACAAGTGACGGTTGCTTTGACAAATTGCGGAGAGAATATAGAGATACCTTCCGCTGATCCTCCATCTAAGCTAGCAGAAGAAGCTCCGACAACTGGAGAAGTCAGACCCAGAGGAATCAATGGATCATCGGGACTATATTCCTCAATCTCGGAGGCCTTGGGCTCTGCAGCTGTAACACCCCGTAATTCTGTAACACTAGGATTCACAAATCAAGGCAGAATTAAATTTTAAAATCAAAATCAAGAGAAATGGGCTAGGCCATTGCGTTCGTCTCAGAATTCTGCATGAGATAGAGTCCGAGTTTGCGTTAATCGGACTCCGTATGAAGGAGTTATGGTCTTCAGAAGTTTCAGAATTCGATTTAAAATTCGAATAGGTCAGAAACGAGTTCAAAATTCAAAAATCGGACCCAGATTGGGCTGGGCGGGAATTTTCCCGCCTAAGACCCAGGTCGACTGGGTAGTCGACCTAGGGGTCGACCTGCCCCCGAAATCCAGTTTTCTGAACCTGATTCATTTTTCTGTATCTAGACGCCATTCTGACCAGATTCGTTGACTTCTACACTATATAAACAGCCCTAGTCTCCTTCTCTATTCACAATTCTTTTCTATCCTTATGCTGCCTCTGAGAAAATGTATAAATAAATAATATATAAAATAAATCAAGATGAGGAAATGCTGCTCAAGACTTTCAAGAGGAGATTCAAGTCAAGCTAGGATTCAAGTGAAGATTCAAACGACTTCAACGACTGTTTTTCTACGAATCTAATCTAATCTTTGTAAGTCGGTTACTTTTTAGATTTGAACGTTTTCTCTTTTCGTGACATGAAATTAAAGGAATAAAAGAATATGCCAAATCTTTCTATTCGAATCAGTGCTTATATCTTTGGACCTAATTTAGAACTGTTATGATTCGATGACCAATAAGACTGTGACTATGAAACTATGGACCTTAAAACCATATGCCTCTTTGACTATGAACATTGCCTATGACCGTGACTGTGACTATGAGAATTATTTCCTTGACTATGAACACAAGCCTATGCCTTTGATTAGGAAACATAAACTATTGCCTATGACATAAACACCTATGATTCATGACTAGGAAAGTGTTGCTTAAGTTTTGTGACTGTGAAATTGGGTCTAAACCTGATTATCTATTCTGTCTATTCTTGGTTTTCTTTGGTTTTAGACCTTGGGAATTTACCTATTAAGTTAGATCTACCCATGTTCTTGAACCTACGTCGTTATTCAACCCTTTTTATGTCATAAGATTTTCAGACCTATAGGCCTTCGATGTTTTAGATCAATTTCAGTGAAATTCGTTAGGTCTGTAATTAGTAAATTATCATTTTATGCCAGTTATTATGTCTATCTTTTTCATAGCATCTTTGGTTCATTCCCTATTTTCTACGAATCTAGATTTATCTATAATCTAGATTGAATCACGATTATACGAACGGTGGGAATACGATTTGGGCAAAATATGAAATTTACTAAAAATGTAGTTATAAACTTGGAAATTGGCATAAATTGGGAACATGTATTATGGCATGTTCATAGAAATGCAAATTGGATAAATTTGACATGAATTATAGGATGTGTAATTTGAATCTAGTATTGACTTGTAAATCTAGCATTTACATGAACTGTGAACTAGAATAGTAAGTCTAGTTTGACATGAACTGTAATTAGAATGTTAAATCAGAATTGGATTAGCTAATTTGGCATATTGGCATAAATTTGAAATTGGCCATAATTGTGAGTAATTGTCATGTTTAGCAAAATCATGGTTAGTGACACTTAATTTGGTATAGTTTACATACCAAAAAGGCATAAAAATGATATAGAGGGAAAAATGGGCCATAAGAATAAATGTTGACAATTTACATTAAAAGAGTGATTAGGAAATAAGTAAATTAGGAATGATTTACTTATAGAATTTGTCCTAAATGAGAAAATGTAAATTTAGACAAATTAAAGGTTTATTAACGACATCTCTTTTAATAATACGCCAGAAAGTTCTAGGGTGACAGAGAGGATAGTGTCTAGGCTTGGGTTTGGAAAATACAAGTTTCCTGCTCTCCCTGGCTATCCCTAACTGATCCGACGGACGGGATGGTTACTTTCAAAACCTGATTTGAAAATTAATCAAAACCCTTTGAACTTAGAAAACACGATTATGCCTAACCCGAGGTTAGACTGAGTTGCGATGTAAACCTGCCCGGAACCAACCGGCACATCCAGTATTCGCAACAATATCTGTCTAATGTGAGTGGTCGCGGCTTTAATTTATTTAGTTAAAGCTAGAACAAGAATGGTAGGGTTAAGTTAACTAAGACACTTAACCAATTCAACATGATAACAAAACCGATGGATGGGGTTAGGTTCATACAGACACTTAACACAGTTAAGCTAGAATGGGAGGGCTAAGTCCATAGGGACACTCAACCAACTTAACATGGTGACAAGACAAGACTTGTAGGGGTTAAGTAACTAAGAAAACACTTAGCCAAATTAACATGTTAACTAGACTAGAAGGTGAGGTTAAGTAAAGTTAATACACTTAGCCAAATTAACATGTTAACTAGACTAGAGGTTGGGGTTAAGTAAAAGTTAATACACTTAGCCAATTTGATATGTTAGCTGGACTAGACCGTAGGGTTAAGTAAACTGGAGCACTTAACCATCAGATTGTGATAAAGGAATAGGGTTAAGTCTAAAACGTGAAGGGATAATACTTAACCATTAATAACATGTTACTTAAAACAGACGAGCAAGGTTAAGTTAAAAAGGAACACTTAACCAATACAGGATGAATGGGTGGGGTTAAGTAATAAGAAATACTTAACCAATATAACTTGGTTTGTGGTAGGGTTAAGTCAACATGAATTACTGATAACACTTAACCAGTTTAATAGGATAAATGAAGAGGGTTAAGTTAGCTTGAATTGACTAATGACACTTAACCAATCCAAATTGACGGGAGAGAGAACTAAGTAGTAAACCTTAGTTAAAAGGAGCTAAGTAGTAAACCTTAGTTAAGAAAACAACGATTCGGGAAACTAAGTGGTAAACCTTAATTAACAGAACTAAGTAGTAATTCTTAGTATAACACGGGAAGGAGCGAACGTCCGTCTGATTAGAACGAAGGCTCCAACGAATTGGGGTACGAAGCCCGAGGCTTCGAGGGGACATGAGGGTACTCTTGGTATCCCTCTGTGAGGCTGCAGATGATCCTCCTGGGCTCACAGAGGTTAAGGTATGCTTTAGAAGAACCAGGGTATGCCGTGGTTGCAAAATATGGCAACCTAAAGACTAGGATGGACCAGCGTGATTCGGCGAGAAACCGGTAGCCCTGTGATAGCAACTCGTCGTCTACCATCCATCTTCAGTCAGTCGAGATACGTGAAGCGGAAAGGCGGAGAACTCCAAAAGACCATATACTTGCTATCTAGTTATGGGTGAGGATGGCCATGGGTTAGTGGGGGCATAGGGGGCCTGCGTATAGTTCTCATTTTTCAAGGTGTGCCTTTCATTAGTTGAGGGAGAGGTCAAGTGGGACCATAGCCACTGGAATAAAAACAGACCTTAGCATCTGCATCGGCAGATATCTGAAAGCTCCCGACCGAGTTCTGTGTTTCTTGATTTGCCCTGCCACAGGACACGGGCCGCACATTACAGGACATGTGCATCTAGACAAGCGATAAACGATTCGCGATACATGCGTGGGGAAGTATAGGAACATATACCACTCTAGGTAGTGTGTCCTAGACTTGGGGGCATCGTTCGACAGGTAGCATAATCCCTAGTTGGGCTAGGTGGCATAAACCCTGAATCCGAGAAGCATTCAGCAAATAGCGTAAAATCTAGTTGAATCTAGAAAGCACTTGATCGAAAACCCTAGATTAGATCTTGGTAACAAATAATAAACGTATGCCTGAAGGCAATGGAAACTACAGGGATTGGGATCACATTATCATTACTAGTTGGAACACTAGTTAGGTGGTGCAGAGATATAGAAACCAGTATAACAAGGAAATAGCGAAGCGGCGAAAGTATTAGAACATATCCAGTTTATCTTATCTTAGCATATCTTGTGATTATCTTGTCTAATCTTGCTGACCCTATCGTCATGGTGTTATCTTGTATTCAGTTAATTCATGTCGTTTTGTTTTTCCATGTTCACATGCTAGAAGTTACTGAACTTACTCAGGCTTTATGTCTGACTCTGTTTTTCTTTCGTCTTCTTTTCTTTCCCCCCCCCCCCCCGCCCAGGTAGTAAAGGAGGGAATAGTATAGCTCTGGTTAAGTTGGACTGTCACTCTTTCCCAGCTTGAAGATTTGTCGAAGTTTTGCTTGGATTCTCTTTTCAGATGCTATGGCTGGTTCTTGCTACATTGGGGAATATAAATGTATTTTTATGCTTCTTTATTTTGTAAGACAGATGATACTCTGATATTGTAAAGAAATCATTGTACAAACTATTTTATCAATAAAGCAAAGTTTTATTTTCCGTTGCTTAATTTCTGTCTGTCTTGTAATTTATCTGCATCTTTTACCCTAAATGCTCCACAGAACTTAGTGCATTCCCTTTGTGAGTGACACTAACGGACGTGGGGTGTTACAGCAGCTGACCTCGAGCCTTCTTCAATCTTATCTTTGCCCTTGGCAAGAGTTTTCTCCTTATCCATCTCTTCTTGGAGTAGGCGTATGCCTTTCTCTAAATCCTCGGGTTCATTATCCTTAAGAATGGTCCGCATCAACTCATTCTCATCAATCTCATTGACTCCTAATCGCTATTTCTAGCTCTGGACGATTGCATCCCATATGTTGGCTAAAGTGACCTGGTAGTCCGGGATCCAGGAGATGTTACGGGTCTTGATGACCTAGCCAAGGAAGTCAAACAGCATTTCTTCAAATCCTTTAATATCTTTCTCTCTCTCGAGGAGCTTTTCATTAGAAACAGTAGCCATTTCGATGGCACTTTCCACATTATTTTTAGCAAGAACCGCGCGCTTCTCTGCACGCGCGAGTTGATCATTCAGAATCGCCCTCTTTTTCTCGGCCAGAGCTAAACTATCTTTCAAGCTTGCCTTTTCTTTCTCCCAAGAAGCTTTTTCAGCTTCGAAATGATTCCGTGTTGTTTTCAGTTCGGTGTTGGCCATCTTGAGATCTTCCACCTCCTTCTTCAATGATGCACGCTCTTTGCTGTTAGAATCGAGCTCATTATGAAAACGTTGCCTGGCCTCCTCCAGCTCTGTCTTGTAATTTGTAGCATCTCGTTGAGCCAAGGCAAGCAAAGATTGTGCATCTTCCAAGTCCTTTTCCATTTTCACACTGACCCTTTCATTGTTATCTATCCTCACTTTGGACCTGTGCGCTTCCATCTCGAGCGTTCGGATGACGTCTGAAAGGTTGGCAGCGTGTTTCTTCATCGCCTCATATTGCCTGGCTACGTGGCGAACATGTCCGATGACTTCAGTATCCCAATTCCTAGGAACTGGTTCCAGAGCTGGAACGAACATCGTCCTCTCGAAGAAGATATTGGGGAATTGTTCTCGTAATTTCCCCAGTTTAGCTTGAGCCTCAGGATCATGGACATAGTCTTGCGCCCCGGGGGCACTTAAACTTTGTTGACTGGAGGGGACGATGTCAGTTTTCTCCTTCTCAGAATCCTTGTTTGGATCTTTGTCTTTATCCTTAGGCTCGTGGTGTTTTTTGGATGATCTGTTGTGAGATGGCGCGCTCTTCGGAGGAGTTAAGTCTTTGGGAAGTTGTTTTCCCCCTATAGGTGGCACTGGATGACTATGAGGCTTTCCAGAGCTTTGTTTTGACGGAGATCTGGACCGTGAAGAAGGAGGCTTGTGAGAATCCCGGGACCAATGGCTGTCTCCCCCTCGGCTGCTGCTACGAGCACGCTCAGGATTTGGATGAAGACTAGGTGTGCCTTCACGAAGAGAGCGATAAGAATAAGATCGTTTGCGAGACATCTTTCCTGCAAAAGAAACAAGTACATATTAAAACCTTGAATACTGTTGGTATAAAAGTGTGGGGTCAGACAGTGCATGTGATTTGTGCATCCCATATAATTCCCCCTAACAGACCAGGGCCCGAAGTTAGGCTCGTCTGGGTAGTCTCTCGTTCTTCAACTGGAACAGTTGTTTCCTCAGAGATAGGAAAAAAATGGCTCCCCTTCGAAGTCTTCCTGTGTATATACATCGTCGGGTATAGGAATCTTGCTCAATTCTTTAAATAACTGCTCCTCTGTTAAATCATCGGGAGCAGCAGGTTCAACCGGTAGAGAAGCCCTTGAGGGGAAACCCCTTGGAGAGGCTGGGATTTCCTTAGACTCGTCAACACGGGCCTCATCTCCTCTATATACATTTAAATCTTCGTCGTCCTAGTTAATTATCGGCGAAGGACTCTTATGAAGTTTAGTTGTCTCTGCTACATGTGACGTTCCTTCTCCCTTGGCCGGGGGCACGTATTTTTAAGGTTTGCCACCCGCGCTAAGTCCAAACCTTATATCCAGAAGGCGGTGCTTGTGAAGATTCTCGTCAGTAATACATTTCTTGATCTTTAGGAAGTCAGATTTGCTTTTCAGAAGAAGGGATAGTCGATTACTGTACACCGAGCCTTCCGTCTTTGGAAAGGTGTGATCTGCACACTACACCAGAAATGCTATTTTGCAATGGTTTTAAGCCGTTGCAAATCAATTTTGCAACGGCTATTAGCCGTTGCTATTTTTGGGGTTGCAAATATTTTGCAACGGCTTAAAGCCGTTGCAAATTGTGTATTTTTCAACGGCCTATGCCCGTTGCAAATTTTCATTTTGCAACGGCTAAAGACCATTGCTATTTTGTATATAGCAACGGCTTTTAGCCGTTGCTAATTCATATTATTTCAACAAAAAAAATCTTTTTTTTTCTCTGCTTCATTACTTTCTTTTCAGTACCAACACTTACAGACATAATACCACAAATAAATATCAATAAGCTAAAAATTTCCAATAAATCCAACATAAAGACCAAATTTAACGACAAACTTCTAAATTTCAACAATACATTACAAACTTAAAACTTCTAACAGTTTGCAGCAAAATAATAATATTACGATGCATTCTAAAGTTTAATAGTAGTAGCCAAAATAATATTGTTGTATATTTCAACTTCACCACAATAATATTACAATATTAATTCTTCATATATATCATAAATTCATGGTGCTTTCTTCTTGAGCAAGCCTGTCTATGGCGCTATCATCACCTCCCTACATAAAATCTACACCACATGAATAGTAATACGTCAATGAAGCACCCACTCAACAGTTAAACGCAAAATCTGCATCAAATAACTAAAATAGACTTAAACATAGTCAAACTGAAACTAATATAAAGCCCAAAAATAGAAATAATACCGCTACAACACAGTTAACGAGTTGAAAAATCAGTGCATTTTTGTAAACTTCATTGGGCAAGTGTATATGGTTTGCATAGATGAAAGTAAAAATATTGCCTATCTTTTTAGTTATAAGCAGGTGCAACTTCATTGGGCAAGTGTAGTGGTCTTGACTTGCATATCTTTTCAAGCTCAGATTGCATCAGGTGTAGTGTTCTTCTTGAACTCGTCTAAGATTGCATCAGCTATACAAATAAAATATAGTACCAAAAATACTTTATAATAGCAGTGTGGCCATGGAAACAAAGTAGCATTTGCAGTTGTAACATCATAACTTTCCTTGCAAAAGAGATCATCGATGACATGTAACATGTGCAATAAATTTCAACTAGAGCATTATACTCAGTTTATTGTGAAAAGGGGATACAACCCCAAAAATAACATAAAATGTTTTCACCACCAACACAGTTAAATAGATGAAGCTAATCACTATCAAAATGACCCATGAACTGTAAAGGTACACAGATCTATTATTCAACCCAAACTCCTTAACTTTATCTTTGAGATATATACAACTCCTACTAAACCAACTTGCAAATTCTGTGTGAAACTTTGCTTGCAAAGGTATGAATTTGGTTTCAGGAGTATTAATTCGATAAATGTATGAGACTAAAATAAATTTTGCAAGCCAGGATACAAAATAAAAAATAAAAAATGAAAGAGCTTACTAGTTGATATGACAGCAGCTACCTACACTCCTTCAGAAAGAAAATGACAGCACTTCAGAGGCAATAAAAAGCATACAAAACTATCCACACCGATTGCATCGAGCACCTAATAATTCAATGGTACTAGTTTATAGTGTGTGCACCCCACTTGTTAAGCTAATAGAAGAGCTTGCACTTGCTTATGGATAAGGAAGAAATTTCAAATACAGCAAAAAAATTATCCCAAAAATGGAACCACATAAAACCATTTTTCTTTTAGAAAAGAACAGAGATTTTTGAGACAGGGAACATGCTCTATCGATTATATTACCTTTTTTAACCTCTGCCTCCGTAATTAGCTCAAACGCAAAAGTAAACAAAAAATGAAAATGCATACAATTACCGAATATCATACCATCCACTCTATATGCAATGACAAACACTAACGATGAAGTAATTGAAACTACTAAATTTCTTAAACTTATAGGTTTTTAATCCAAAGTTGGATAATGTATTGCTCGAGTTTTAAAATTGAATCCACGTTTTTTCTAACTTAAACAGAAAATGCAAGCATCATGACTTGTAAACTGGTTTCTCCTAGTTGTGTCAAATGCAACAAAGAGATGTTAAAATGGTACAAGATGTTATGTTGCATCCCATCAGAGAACTTTTTTTGATTGCACCGCAACAAACAATATCCAGATTATCCTCGGCTTTGAAACAGTAGCTGGTAGATTTATCCCCTAAACTTGTGATAATCCATCCATCATTTTCCTACTCCTCTTGAGCGAGTGTCAGCTATAACCATGAAATATAAAATCAAATATAGTCGTCGCCTTACGTTTTAAGTCTCATTTATTAAACATCATACCTCGCATAGCCATACTAGCATGCAATCCTCAGATCGCTGTGTATAGCCCTTGTCTAAAAAAAATAACACAACTTTGTAATACATGAGACAAAATGGCAGACAACTACCACCATGAATGCAACACATTAAAAAAAATAGTAACCGTTTAACCTCCTCTTGGACACTTCTTTATCATGCAACTCGTTCATTGAACATTGATGCACTGATGTCGTTCGGAACAAAATAAATGAACACCTTAAGATTTGAATGAAGAATAAGAGACACTGCCTTTACTTAAACTAAATCAAGTTTTCTAGGTTACTTTCTTCAAGATGAATCCATTTAGGGTTCTCGACGAATACATGAGGGGGAAACATAAAACATAAATGAACCAGAATAAAAAATACCTTGATAATGATCTAGATAAAGAACTCCTTGATCCCCTTGGCCTTGGAGAATAGCTGCACAAAAATTCAGCTAATGTTTTATTGGATGCAACCATGACAAGTACCTATACAAAATTTAAAATCTATATAAAACCTTCGACTGCGGCTACGACTCTGGATCCTTGAATAGCTTTGGCTACGGCTTGGGCTCCGCGAATAGCTTCTCCTAGAATCATACTCCTTCACATGCATCAAAAGTCTGTGAGAACAATGACAGCATTCCTAATATGTTTTTTGTTAAATGAAGTAACAATGTCAGCATTCCTAATATGTTTTTTTGTTAATAAAGTTACCCATATGTAACCTAGCAAAAATGCATTACGGAACTCAGAGTCATCAAGTTTCTTTATCTGCACAAAAATTGAGGAAGGCTATCAAATATCAACTGAGATTAGGATTGGAACCACATCAAAACTATGCAAATTCGTAACGAAATTACCGCATATTTCATGTCATCATAATTTGTGTAGTCAACAATTCCATTTGTACCTGGCAGGTAAGTAAAAATAGGTTGCGTCGTCAGCGATACGGTTTATATACAAAAGTCATGCACAAATGATTCAGTTTGTATGCAAGGTGCATATGACATGAAAAAATAAGTGTATTGACAAGACTATTTAATTTTCAAGATTCTTTTACTTTTTTCTGATGGGATACTTTTTCAAGATTATTGGCAAGCCCCTGTTACTATTACCAGAAAAAAAAATCTCATTCAGTTTGTGCTTTCTTTTAATGTATGTTAACGACTGGTTATAATGAACTGCACAAATGAATAAAAATAAAAATAGTGTCTCAGAACATAACAATTTTCATCATACAAAAGACTTATAAGCCGTTTCTTCTACCACATTTGTATTACACGTACCACTGCAATTTCAATAAAGGTAATACAATATGCACTACTGGATGCACGAACAATTTCAGGGTTTAGAAAACAACTGAATGGTGAGTATGGATTAAACCGTTATCAAGAAAACAAACTTGATTAGAAAAAACCCACCAAGGTGCATGATTACATGTTAATTTGGGTAGCGTTTTTTTACTTATAAAATTGATGGTTTGAACTTGTAGAAGATACAAGAAATAAGGGTGTAGCCAGGATGAGAGTAGAACATGACGACCATCTGAACAAGAAAGATGGTCATTATGCATACGTATGATGCTATACTTTAGATGAAACTAAACTGATAAACAAATTTGCAATACCATAATATTAATAAAGAAATATGAAAGGAAAAAAACAGATAAAGGTAAATAAATTTAGTCAAGAAAATAAAAATATTGAAAGAAATCATTGTGAACTGTAAGTAGTCTTATTATCAATTTGAGTTGATGCTTATTATAGCAGAATGCACAAAAATAACTTTTTTTTTTGGTTTTCAACTCATAATGATTAACATCTAATTAGTCTACTAATCTGAGCTGATATTACACTTGCGTAGACCATGGAAAAAGTAATAATAACTACAAGTGAGAACGCACATCAGGAAAACAATTTTCGAATGAACTGAGAATCAAGTACATAGTACATACCTTAGCATTATGCCTATCAAAATGATCCAAAGCATCATACAATAGAGCTTTAGGTTCAGTGCTTCCAATTTGAAATATTGATATAGTAGAATCGGGTACTCGTTGTAGAAATTCTATATTCGAGTTAGTAAGAATTCTTACTCTATCACATTCTGGAATAAGTACTAGTGGCTCTTCATACACATAACGCACAGGTTCTCCACTAGGTCCGACCATCAGAAGCATCTCATCCCAATAAAGCAAATCACTATCCAGTCCACACCAAGCAAAGCTGTTCAGGAGGGATCTGTGTCTCACAATCATACTCAAATATAACTCTGCAAAAAACTGTCAAAACAACGAAAAGCCGCCTATCACCAGTAAACATAGCCAAATATTTCCCATTCCCGGAAACTGCCATCTTCCTAATCGCCCCCAATCCCTCACCCAACCTCTGAACCCCTTCCTCCTCAACCATTAACACATAATTACCCACTCCAACCAGCACCTCAACATTCTCTGACATTGTGTACTTCAGCTCAATGATGGCCAAACATAACACTTCTTCTCCTTCTTCCTCCTCCCAAAACCCAGCTAACTTCACAATGCTCTTTTCATTTCCAAAATCACTCACGCAGAAAAACTCATTCCCTCCAGTAACACAAACTATACCGTTACCCCAAAATACACACTCCACTACATTTGATTCAAAACACTCCTTCCCCGTGGAAAATTCGGAAAGCAATTCACAATGCAATGAATACTGATAAACATGGCCATCCTGCATGATGCAGACTAGGGTTTGATTATCCGTCTAGTGTAGGCCGATAAGGCGACCACCTGGGTGGTCCCAGAGGACGGAGGAGAGAGGTACGCCTGAGGAGGTGAAGAGAAGGAGGTGGCGACGGGCGGACTCAGCATAGAGCTGGAAGATCTTGGAGTCATCACGGATGGCAGCAATAGGGTCTCTGAATGGGGTGCAGGCAATGCGATGGCGGCTTATGTCGAAGGGTGAGGTCCACGAAAGGGTGTAGACAGTGGGTTTTCGGTAATATCGATTGAACAGAAGCTGCCATTCAGCAGCGACGGAAATGGCGCTCATGGTTGTGATTTGATCGCTATTCGCTAGTTCAGATCCTGAGATGACGCTGATAACAGTCGGGTTATTTTGAGGGTTAAGTGCGTCTTAGATGGGTCTAGTTCATCTCCAGATGCTCCCAGACCGGTAACTAAATATGGAAATTCACCCAAGCTCCTCCTCGGCGTTGAATGCACATTCATCAAATTGCGACACTGTCACACTGAAATATCAAAACAATAGAACACAGCATGAAGCATAGGTTGTTCCGATGATGGTCCTCTTTAAAACCTAAGCAACTATTCAACTAGGTCGTAAAGCCAGATTGGCACAAGTAGATCTTCAAGAACTGAAGATTCAACATACAATTGAATTGATGAGCTTATTAAATAAAACTAAAAATTTGTAACAATAAATCTAAATCATGCCAAAATTAGCTGGATCAATAGATTCAATACCATACTGATAATATCCCAAAAAATAAAAGCTGCTACTAAATTGTAATATAATATGCACAAAAGATGAAGGGACCATGCCAGCTACGTTTGTAATAGAATTTACATTAATTAAATAATAAAATTAAGTAATTTCGCAAGTTCTAATTTTGTAGTCTTGCAATGAATTTACATGCAAAGCAATGATAACCATCCTATACCTCTCAAAATTTAAACTCAAGTTTGCATTTAGTGCTCATTGATGGTCATTCAATTAGCGGCAAGTAAAATAGTTTGCACAAGTATGTTACCTCTAGAATCACTGAAAACTTGAGAGAAACAAACATCACCAGCTTTCCGCATATGATCCTACACAGGAAAATTATACAGTGTGCTCCACTTAGTAAAATATAATAATTGCAAGATCTACTACTGTACAATGACTGAAAGTTTACTTTCAAATCTTGCCATGAAGCAGATGAAGGCAAACCAGTGACCAACACTGCATCAAAGCAGAAATCAAAGAAAATATGAAATCAGCATTTAAAGATAATTTAATAATGCATGTAGATGAGAAATGTCTTCAGAAACTAATACCAATATGTTTAGCACTATGTAAACTTTCAAAATAAATATCATGGAGATTTTGTGCCAGTTGTTTATAAGAAAACCAACAGGCCACTTCAGAGGGATAATCAAAGCTAGTATTAAACTACAAAGGCACTTCCTTGTGAAAGCAGCATATTCCAAATGATGAAATACTGCAAAAAAATTGATAATCGTACCCCTGTATTCTGAACGCCTAGAAATACCACCATGAGAGCCACCACTACCATATCTGCTATATCTATCATACGATGAACACTACCCTCTTCCACCATGTGCAAACTCAACCTTCAAGTAAATTTAGATGTCAAAGAGATAGGTAAAAAAATTCGTTCTCAGCAATGGAAAATGTTGACAAATACCCACTCATAATCTATTGCCATCAAATTTGTAGCCATCACAGCCCTCTATTGCGTCTTCGGCATCATGTTCATCTTCAAACTACACAAAAAAGAAATATCACATTATATATACTTACATTTATTTGTGCAGCGGAGAATCGTGGTTGTTGTAAGTAAAACCAAAATAATAGTAAACATCATAGAAAATTACAAAAATCAAACAATTTTTTTTTTTTACCTCAACGAAAGCATAACCAGGTCTTGGTGGAATCTTTAGTTCAATTTCAACTATCAGACCAGACTATGTAAACAAAGCAAATTATTAGTTCAAAAAAATTTATGCAGCTAAAGTGCAAAGCTAATGGAGAAGTGTTTACTTAGAGTTAAATATATGACATGTTGTAAGAGCATCTTTAGGAGAGTGGACTTGTAGAACGAGGAGGAAGAGAAACAGTATCAATTCCTCCCACTCTTCAGGCAGAGAGCAGAAGGAATTGTCCAATGTTTCCATATATAAAAAGATTATAGCGTTAACACCGTTTATAGAGCTATCAGGGTTTCACAAACTATATTTCCCTGAATAGTTTTAATTGTCTAAACCGGCTTCAAAATACCCATTTTCCTAAATAGTAAGTGTCTAAACCAACTGCCATCTTCTATACAGAGCTGGCCTAAAGGTTTCGGTCGCCCAAGGCAAACCTGGAATTTTTTGGCACTTGATTGCCCAACATATTATACACATTTCCTTCCATTAACTTGTTCATCCTTGATAAGAGAATCCAAATTTTTTTTCCTTAATCATTGTACAATTATAACCTTTAGATTCATATCAAAAGAACGAGTCCTAATTACGCATTTTACACCCAAAAAAAAACCCTCAAGCATGCTGATTTTATATGCATAATTTTTAAACATGTCTATGGCACGTTTTTTTATCCCTCTGCCATACATCAACTTAACGTCTTTTTTAGTTTGTGTCGTACTTCCATTACAAGAAAATCACATGTTGCAATACCCCTAACACCACTGAGTGCATCTTCTTCCTTATGTACACTTTTCAACAGAGAGCTTACCTGGGGTTATAAAGCATTTGAACATACCCATTTAAGAAACTAGTTCAATATGGGCATTGCTAAGTTAAGTAGTGTCAATGATAAATGAGCAAGATTAAAAAACAGAAGGGTAAAAAATATGGGGTTTTGAGGGTGAGGCAAGCGTTGGAGTTGCATTAAACATGCTTAGTGGTATTTCTGCAAACAAGACATGGACCATAAAATGGCACTGAAGTAGTAAATGTAAAAAGTCGATTTGCAATACACTGTGGAAGAATCGAATACTGGTTTTTTTTATCTCAGCTAATGAATTGAACGAATTTTATTTTTGTGACATTAAATCAACGATAAACAATCGTTCACAAGTTATTGTATTTTGAATTCATACAAGATTGAACATACAATCATTCACCGTGAAAATCTAATGACGCTTTATATTTCTATGACATTAAATCAACAATAAAACAACCAAAATCATTTTTTCCATACCTAGAATGCCTTCGAATCGAGAACTCATGAGCTATCCGTTCTTACAAAGAGCACCTGAGAATCGATTGTGATTTAAGTAGAAATTTCTTTGATTGTTGTCGAACTAGAGGATGAAATGAAAATTTTCTGATTCGATCGAGATCTATTTTTCTGAGATGCAAAAATTTCTTTGATGGAAGAATGCGTATACGATAAATGAAAACGATGTATTGGGAACGGGGGAGTGTACGTTGGGCGTTTCCAATTGAAGAACGGTTTGGAGCCGTTCTAAAATTTAGAACGGGCCGTAACCGTTGTACAATGATTTACAACGGACTAAAGCCGTTGCGAAATAGCAACGGCCTTAAGCCGTTGCAAATTGTCCGCTTCTGGGGGTTGCAAAATTTCCTGTATGGTGTAGTGGCATAGAGAAAAGAAGCATGTTAGCGCTTCGATTTCTTAAACAGGTTATTCATTCAAAGGTTTAAAATTTACTTGATTTAAGCCATCTTCTTGCACACCCAGCCTATCTATTTATATAGAACCAATCGGCCTTGGGATCCCCTATGTTGTTGTAACCGTCAGATAAGACCTTCCTATTTGCTACCGATTCGAAGAAAGAAAAATTTGGGGTTGCCGTAGAGCGATGCTTGAAAAGGTAATAGAATTTCAAATCTTTAAACGTGAGCTCAGTTTGCAGGATTTCCGCATATGCGATGTATAGAGTGTATAGGGATGCGTAGGCATTGGGATGAAGCTGCATCAGAGCAATACCTAATCGTTTTAAGGTTTCAATGACGATTGGAGGAAACGGAGGAATAACGCCTACCCAGCACATGAGTCGCCTAACTGTCATATACCCCTCCGGAGCCAGATGAGGTCTATCTTCGCTACCAGGTGTCCTCACATCATCCCAGGGGATCCCGTGTTTCAAGCAAATTTTCTTAAGCTTTATATCATCAAGTTTGGAAGCTAAAGAGTCAGTGAATTTCTCTATTTCTAGTGCACCAGGAATCACGTCGGGAGCTCGGTCGTCTACTTCAGACTCCTCATCAAGTGAGGTACTCTCAGATGAATCCGATTCCGTTTCTGCCTCATATTCGGATCCAGAATCCTCACCCTCTTGATTAATTGGAAGAACCTCGGGGTTGTGGTGCTCAGACGTCTCGGGATCCATCTCTGTATCAAATCTTGAAGGGGAACGGTTATCCGACATTACTGTTTAGGCGAGTAAACATGAGAAATAAGAATATAATTACCCGTCCCCCGTGTGTGCAAGTGTCGGTGTGTGCCTGTGCATGCATTAAAGAAAAGCATAAAAGTCAACAAGATCATCGAGATATAAGTCGTTGTTCGCTGTTAAGTTGCGCATTTGTTCAGTCCAGAGGGTTCGTCTCAAAGGCTCTAACCTAACTGTTCATTTATATGCCGGATTTAAGTTGCATTGCTTATTATACAAGTTCATTGGATCGTGGTGCACCCCCGAATCGCATAGGAGGGTTTGGATCGTGGTGCACCCTCGGATTGCATAGGAGGGTTCGTATCGTGGTATATCCTTGGATGGTGAAGTAAGAATGGACCCGTAGCAGAAGTGTTAATTCATGGAGGTGCATCGAATCAGAAATCAGATCGGATCGCTTCGTGTAAGTCCTGACGATCCACAGCTCATCACTGCGATCCGATCCGTTCTCCAACTCCTACTCCTTCCACTTGCCATCTCCACGATCCGATCCCTTGCCATAACCACGATCCGACCTGATCAGCTCTTTCCTTCCCTTCTTCTCCTTTCTCTCTTCTTCTTCTCCATCGCTGAACGCGAGCAGTCGAACCCATCGGCCATGGCGCCTCGCCAGCTTCCAGAGCCTCGAATACCATGAAATTCCGCCGATTCTCTCCTCTAAAACCAATAAAAACCAAGAAAACGAGGATAGAATTGCATGAAAACTTTTCAAGCGTAGTTACCTTTCTGAAAAATTAAGATATGATTGGGTAATCGAAGAAGTAGCGGTTAGGGTTTAACCCGAAGAGGACTGGCGGCGGCAAAGAAAGAGAAAGAAGAAGGAGAGAAAGAGAAGAGGGGTTCGGGTTTATATAGAAGAAACCACGACCGTTAGTATCCCATTTTTTGTTTTATTCGGACCGCAGAAATAGACGGGCCGCGAACCAAAGCCCATCGCGCTTCGTGAGGGGGCCTGAACCCCCACCAAAGATCGAGACGAACGCGATCCGAACCAATAAATCATAATTAGAGATGAAAACTCAGAAATGTTTACAAAAAATTCAAAAGTCTACCTGGAAAATTCGACAATGAAGTCTCCAAAAATTCCAGAAATAAGAATTTTCGAATGAGCAAGGAAATGATTGAAGACTTAAATGGATATTTATACTAATCAAAGGAACACAACTTTCCGAAGTGACACGACATTTCAGATAGACGCAACCACTGATTCGTACTTTTCTATGAGAAAATGTCTCTGAAGTTTCAAAGCATGTTCCATCCTCGATAAAACATACTTCGAGGGGGCAAAATGTTGGCTAGCTTTTTGACCAAGCCACCAAGGTTCACATACAAGAGGAAAATATGAAGTTTTACTCTTCTAACCCTTAAAACTTCGATCGCGGTCACTCATTAGTCATCGAATCGTGATACACCCCTGGATCGCTGCGCCCATATGCGATCCGCTTGCCTCAGCTCGATCCGATCCAAGCCCAGGAGACGAGGAGAAGGCCATGACCAAGTCTGACGATCCGCAAAGCTCTCGCGACACCTGTCCACAACTGTCATATTGACCGATTCTTCATCAAGCGACGATCCGGTCCGAAATTCTCGAGATTAGAGCCACGTATGACCGCGATCCTTCTGAATAAATCAGCTATAAATAGCCCAGAGCATGGCAATTTTCAGGATCTTTTGGCAGTTTTAAGGATTGATTCCACCATTACTGTCATACCACTATTTCATACCAGATTTACTTCGAGATAACTGAGAGAAATCGTAATTGTAAGAGTGAGTTTGAGAGAAATCATTGGTTGTACTAGCATCCAAAGTATAATCAATAGCATATAAAGTGGACGTAGGTTCGTTAACGCCGAACCACTATAAACCGTGTGTGTTTTCTGTTTTTTTCTCATTTTTCAGTTATAATTCCCTACGAATCAGAACAATTTGGGTGTTAGAGCCAAATTTTGATCTAACATATATAAGTAAGAGTGTGTGCGTACATATATTTGTATGTATGTGTGTATGAATGTATGCATGTATATTAAGTAGTTTACTTTGACAAAATAAAAACGAACGTATAACTAACCGTTTTGATACAAATCGAGTACAAATATACCAATTTGGTAAATTTTACCACTAGTGATAACCAATATTCAATTTCCAACCTAATAAATTTTGAATTAAATTTATGAGTTTAGTAAAACAAATGCAACTCAAAATTTATGATCCAACTTTAAATTGGATCGGATCGACTATTGACAAAACCTGTTAGATCTCATCTGCTCTATATTTATATTAATCAGACAACAAGTACCAAAATTTGTGTTTTTTGCTAGGAAATGTTGGCAGTGCATAGATTACAATCCTAAAAGAATTTTAGCTATCATAAATGGTGAAAAATAAGCTGGGTACAAATCAAGGACGTGGAAAACCTAAGGTATGGATTCCTTATATGCCATCCACAACTTTTTTTTTTTGAAATGAGTAAAAACAAGGTTTGGCCCAAGGCCCAAATAGACAAAACAAACCCAGCTACAAACATTAGGGTTACGAAACCCTAGACGACATACTCAGATAAACATTAAACGCTCCCAAAAACTCAATAATGGCGGCTCCTCTGTGGAAGAAAAATACGCTCAAGGCGGTTTCCACACCATCTCCATCTCTACGTTGGTTTCCTGCTTTGATGGCTCGAATCCAACCTATGTTTGATTTCATAGTGTCTCAGAAGCGAAATATGCTTTCTCGAAGGCGGATCTAGAAGCTCAATGAGTGTTGTTGAGTTTATATCTTTCGGATCTGAACTCTCCATGCTCTCTTGTCTTCTCTTCGGTCCAAATAAATCTCTATTGTTGTTCCCCGATCTGTTAGTGCTGCTTTCTCCTTCTGTCCAAGCAGATAAGTGATAAATCTGGTTATTCAACATGCTCTTGTAATGAGTATTCCCAATTCTGTTTAAAGTACTGAATTTTTCGTCTGATTTCTTCTTTTCCAGATGCTTTGCGAGATCTGGATCACTACTGGTGGAACCACGCTCTGCCAAAGGTAAAAACATGTGATTACTACTTGTATTTCTCTCAAAATTACGCACTTTATTATCAGAATTATGTCCACTTCCCTTTCTAACATTCAAATTGAATGCAGAGTTAGTGGAAGCCCCAGTGAGGACGTCAGATCTAATCAGAGCATCTGTGCTGAAGTGGAAATTTTCTTTTTTCCCTGTCAAAGGTAAAATCATAGAATTACTGTTCCTATTATATAAATTGGGAGGATGACTATCAGTAGAAATGTGGTTCTTCCCTTTGTTGAGCTGATGACTGTTGCCATAATAATGCCTATCTTCACCAATGATAGGATTATAGGACTTATTATTAGCAAACTGCTTGCCATTTAGTAAAAAATCTTCAACTTGATAGTCATCATCTGTGTTATCAATATGAGACAAAATTGTATGCTTTTTCTCATTGCCCAATCTGCTGCCTTTCTTCATGACAATTTCACTGTCATGAAAAATAGTTTTCCAGACTTGAATGCAATTATTTTCCTTACCTGTGTGCAGCCTCTGATTTCTTTCTCTCCATATATAATAAACAGAAGCAGTGAGTATGACACAAGCTCTCTTAAAATTGTAGGACTTGGGCTTAATTTTTTTTAAATAACCTCAATACAGTCCCTAATGCTCATAGTGTCAGTGAAATGACTGAGACCCATAGTATATTTGGCATTAATCCAGATGTACTGGGTAAAGATACAGTCAAAAAATAAAAGATTGGAGCTTTCAACCTCTTTTTTCATAAAAGACAAGTATTTTCAGAATTTTTAAACCATTTACTACATCTGTCTCTGGTTGGGAGTTTGTCTAAAATAGCAAAATAGATACAGTGAGCCATTTTGGGACTATTAGCTTTGCACCAAATAATTTTGTGCCAATTCACCTCAACTTCATCACCCTGTAAAAACTCCCAAATTTTTTTAAAATATAATTTATCGTTAGAACTTAAAATCCAGGACCAATGATCCCTGTAACAGTTCTGGTCAATATGAATATTCAAAATAGAATTTTTAAAAATACTAGCAGCAGGGTTGTTAAGAAAGCTCCAACAATTATTTATAATGATGTTCTGCACTCTGTCATTAACCACCCAAGAATGTATAGGTTGTTCCAACCCAGAAGGTTGATTAGTGAATTACCACTAATCCATGGGTCGAACCATAAGCTGGTTTGACTTCCATCCTTTAACTTTCTGAGCAGAAATTTTCTACCTATATCTCTACAATCCAAAATGTTTTTCCAAACATATGAGTGATGCATCTCTTTTCTAGCAATCCAGAAATTCTTATTGTTTTTTAAATATTTTTCCCTCATCCATCTGGACCAAAGAGATGTACCCTCAAGAAATTTCCAAAAAAGTTTAAATTTACAAACATCAGCCATATCTTTAATTTTCCTAAGCCCTAGTCCTCCAAATTTTTTAGGCTTGCACACAATGTCCCATGCAACTTTATGATACTTACCTCTCCAGATAAAATTGGAGCACATTTTCTCAATTTTAGCAATGACACTATTTGGGATGTTGTGAGATTGGACCCAGTATAGCAGTGATGACTGTGTGAGTTAATTCCATTCTGCCAGCTAATGACAGTAACTTGCCAGCCCACCCCTCAAGTTTATTCTGAATCATGTCTAATAATCTAAGGCAATCCCTATCATTAACCTGATTAATACTTAAAGGCAGCCCTAAGTATTTAACAGGAAGATTGCCCTCTTTAAAATTTAAGAGATTCAGAATCTCATCTTTTATAATAAAATCTTTGCTGAAATACACCTTGCTTTTATTTAAATTAACAGCTAGGCCAGCATATTTTTCCATATTGTTTAAAACTTTGTGAATAGCAATAGCACTGTTTTTATCTGCTTTTAAAAAAAGAAGCATGTCATCAGCATAAAGAAGGTGTGTAATGTGTGGCTTTACTCTATTAATTGGTTTGATGTTTCCCTTAAGAACTTCTAATTCCATTTGCATGGAGAAATATTCCATGACAATAAAGAATAAGTAAGGTGACAAAGGGTCTCCTTGCCTTATTCCTCTATTGCTATTAATAAATCCTTTAGGGGAACCATTTATCATTATAGAGTAAGTCACATTACATATGCACTCAATGATCAAATCACAAAATCTTTCATTAAAGCCCATTTTCAGCATGGCATAAATGATGAATTTTCTATTTATTTTATCAAAAGCTTTATGAAGATCAATCTTTATATACATGAGATTTCTATTTTTCATATTAAAATTCCTGATTAGCTCATGGGCTAATAGGGAATTTTCAAAAATTAATCTACCTGGAATAAAGGCACTCTGGTTATCAGAAATGATAAACTTTAAAAAACATTTTAGCCTATTACACAAGAGGGAAGAGATAAATTTATATATAAAGTTGCAACAGGCTATAGGCCTGTACTCATCAAGCCCAGTAGGATTTTCCACTTTTGGGATTAAAGTAATATATGTGTGATTAGTGTTCTTCAGAATTTTTCCTGAATAAAAAAATTCTTTAATAGAATCACTAAGAGTGTTTTGTAACTCATCCCAATGTGTTTTGTAAAATTTAGCTCCAAATCCATCAGGGCCTGGACTCTTATCAATATTAGCATTAAATATAATGTTTTTAATCTCCTCTTGTCTAATAGGAGCAAGCAGAATATCAGTGCTATTGATATTAGCTAAGTATTTAAACTCAATATCAGGAAAATTATTGGTGAGATTATCAGAGTTGTAAAGAGAGGAGAAATAGTTAATGGCTTCCTTCTCAATGGTGGAAGCTTCATTAACTATCTTTCCTTTACTGTCTATAATCTTACCAATATTATTCCTATTTTTTCTGCTGGACATTCTAGAATAAAAGAATTTGCTGGCTTCATCCCCAGCAGTAAGCCAATCAACTTTAGCTTTTTTGCTTAAGATTAATTGAACTAATATGAAGAGCATTAATTAACTTGGTTTGAGCATTGTAAAAATCCTCAGCCTTGTTCAGGTCTGAGCTATTGTTATCTAACTCATTTTGTAACTTCTCACACTCATCCCTAATAGAATTTATGTCATTTCTATTTCTAGAAAGATTCCATTTTTTCAGGTTAGTCTTAACCAGCTGTAAGGTTTTATTGAACTTAAACTGGGCAGTCCCATAGTAATTGTTACTTAAGCTATTGGAAACAATATCTTTATAGTCCTTCTCATACACCTATCCATTGACAAATCTGAAAGGAGAGAAACCAACTTTATCTTTGTTAGTGCTGAGAGTGACCAGGATGGGTGTATGATCACTAGTATTTTGTGGTAGAGTACTACAACAGATATTAGGGAAAAGATCCAAGAATTGTTGGTTGAATAAAACCCTGTCTAGCTTGCAGTGAATGTTTCTGTACTCCCCTGACTTCCAGGTGAATTTATTGCCAGCAATTTGGGTTTCTATCAAACCAGTTTTCAACATAAAGCAAGAAACCTTATTTAGTTTAGCAAAAGGAATAGGATTGCCTCCTTTTTTCTCACAATTGTGAAAAACTGTGTTGAAGTCTACTATAAGCATCCAAGGACTTTTAATAACATTGTTGAACTGTTCAATATTTTTCCAAAGCATTAGTCTATCATTTTCAAAATTTGAAGCATAAATAAAGGTAATTTTTATAGATAAACCACCCTTATTATTGAAATTACAATGAATGTATTGCATGTCAATAAAGTAACTAATGAGTGACCAAAGGTTAGGATTGTAGAGAACCATAATCCTACCATTTCCACCCATCGAGTTATTATTAATTATGCTCCAATTTGAAAAGATTCTAACCTGCAATTCATTAATCTTTTGATCATTAAGTTTATGTTCAATTAAACCTAAGATGCTGGGCTTGTACTTACCTAAAAAATTAACTAAATCAAGCTGTCTTTCAGGGGAATTAAGACCCCTTAAATTCCAGGCTATGATATCCATAAAATAAACTAATTAAGTATGAAAGTGAAAAAGGAAACATGGTACCTACGGGGGGCCTCTGTTTCTTTTGCTCTCCACCTTAACTCCCACTTGTTTACCACTTTTTTTGTAGCTGTTTTTGCCTTTAAGCTTGAGTTGTTTATCCCATTTATCATTTTTGCTAATGTATTTTTTTTGAAGTCATGATCCTTTTCATCTTCAGTGTCTTCAGTTAGAGCAATGTCAGATAGGCTTTTGGTTCTGCCTTTTTTCTTTTTACTTGTAGGAGGAGCAGGCTTTGAAGGCTTGGCTGCAGCAATGGTTTGATTTACAGCCTCTTGGATGTTCTCGATGGTAATGTTGAATTTGGATGGAGCCAGGCCATCAGCCAACAGTGAGACATTGGTGTAGATAGGGTCTGCCTCTAGAAGTTCACTGTAGTTTTTCATTTTCTCTTTTACTGTTGATATATTTGATGATTCTGTAATAATGTTAGAGTCCTTCGAAGGGGGGAGGGACTCTCAGGCCTTTGTAGCGTAGGATCCCCCTGTTGCTTTTTCTATTGTGTTTTCTGAACTGGTTTTCTCCATCGTGTTTGTGGGGATTTCAGAGTTAGTTCCCACTGCACGAACCGATGCATGAGGATCTTGCAATTTTCCATTGAAGATTGCAGATTCTGTAAGTGTTTCAGCCATATTAAACTGGCTGCTCTGTACTTGATTCAATTCCAGCGATGGAGCATCTATATTCATCTCATCCGGCTTACTTGCCTTAAGAGCAATGTCAGGTTCTGGGTGGCTGGTTTGTGATGTTGTGCTGATTCTGATAGTGCTTCTTTCCAAGTTAAAGAAATCTGAAATGTGTTCAGTTTCTTTACCATTTGAATTGTGAATATTGTCCTCCTTTGTCTGATTTTGCTGATCATTGAAGATCAACCATTGATCAGTAGAATGTCCGAAACACTTGTAGTATTTGCATCTATCTGGTATTGTCTCGTACGTGATTGATTGAGAGATGACCTCTCCATCATGTGTGTAGATAGAGACCTCATTAGGTAACTCAGCGTCTGCATTAATTTCAATAAGTAATCTCGCATAACTCAACCTAGTCTCTTTAGCTGTTTGTTCGTCCATCTTTAATGGAGTTCCAACTAGGCTTCCTATTGCACTGAAAATCTCTTTATCCCATAAACGCAAGTTCAACTCTGGAAGTCGAATCCATATTGGCATTGTACTCAGTAAGTCTCTGTCAAGAACTACTTTCTTGGACCATTTCTTTAATATTATCAACTTTCCATTAATAAAATAGGGTCCTCCGTTTAGGAGCTTTTCACTATCTTCTGCATTGGTAAATCTAAGAATGAAGAACCCATTTTCTCTAGTAAAAATTTCGAATGAACCACTCGGGTTCCATGTTCTTACCACAAAATTCCTGAAATAGTGATATGCCGGTCTCTTTCCGAAAACGTATGCTACGATTGAGAGATCCCATTTACTTTCAGTGCGGATGCACACTTCCTCAGATGCAACAACTATTCTTTCATCCCCTAGCGTTTCTATTGGCTCAATAAAACTCAGATCAAAGCTCGATTCTTGATTATTTTTCTTAACGAGATCCGCCCATGAAGATGCTTTTAATTCTTTGACTGAGTTAGCTTTTGATCCCTGAACTGGTTCTTGAATCGACCTTGTCGGATTTCTTGGCTGATATCTCGCTCCATTAGAGGACGGGTAAGGCTTTTGCCTAGGTTTAGAAGGGACTTCATTTGAGAATCCCGCAACTTTTCTCGAATGATCAGGATTTTTAGGAAAGAAAGGAGGTCTTGGACCTTTCTTACGATTAACGACTCTAGTAAAGCCCTCCTCATCCACTAAGAAGTCAGGAGAACGATGAGGAGGTTTAGAAGAGAATTTAAGGGAATTTATGGAGGAAAAAGGACCCTCATTAGATGATGGATTGTCCTCGAAAAGTGGGTTCTTGAATGAACTATTGGCAGCCATTGCTGCAGTTATTTCTTGGAGGAGAGCTCAGATTAAGAAGAAAATTGCCATCCACAACTATACTTATATGCATGCATATGCACAACTACAGATACAAACTAATATGTAGCAAATTCTGTTAGAATTCATATGTTACTTGAAAAAAAGAAGAAGCAAATTTCTACCTTTTTCTTTTCTATCTGTCATTAAAAATCGTCTAATCTAGTTTAATATTCCAACTAAAACTCCAATACATTCTTCACCGTGTTCAAAGAAGTAAAATATTGATGGAGGCAGATAAAACTATGTTTAGTCTGAAAATAAGTTTTCTGTTTTGCATTTTGACTGTGTGAGAGCGGAGGAGTTGAAATATCCTAGTTAATCCATCAATGAGAAGAAGAGACAATAGAAGATAGATTTTGATATTATTCAAAAGGGTAAAACATGTAAAAAAAAAAGATAATACATTAATACAATTTGTCAAATTGTTTGTTCTCTGTGCGATTTTCTTTTTCGCGTATTTCAAAATACATACTGAAACCCAAAAAATAGGAAAAGAGTGGTAAAGACAAAGTTAGAGGCTTTTTAAGCTATAAGAACGGGTTGCTGGAATTTTATTTTAAAGGACAAAATATCAGATTTTGAGTAACAGTTTTACAGTGTACATGTAATAGATTTTGGCCTCCCCTCGGAAACTATAACACTAAAGCTTTTATGGACAATCCAAAAACGTGTGTTCCCATCATTGCATTTTTCAATTTACATCTTTTTATTTTTGGTTGGTGCTCGGCAACCCAGTTGTCCTTGCGCTAGAAAAACATTGCATAGTATCATATGCAGATAATTTGGGTATTTTGCTTTCTAAAGTTGAGTAGTACACTTCAACAAAAGATAACTTTTCTTTATGTCTAGCTTGTTTTATGTACAATTCATGTTGGAATGGCAAACTATATACATGGTTAAAGAAGACTGACTACGTAGGAAACGACCTAAGGGAATAAATGCAATAATTTGAATCACAACCTTTTGTTCTAAAGCAGCAATCTAGCAGGCGTGGCCAGCTAAAGAAGACTGAACACTTAGGAAAACGAACGAGAAATTTAATAATTAGGTCTCAAGATTTGGCTATGAGGGGGACATTCCAAAAACATAGAAATTCACGAACTTCTATCAAACCTAATTTTTAAGCTATGTTCGGAGTTTTCCCTCCGAATTTCAAACATAAATGCGGCTGTATCGGATATGTTCAGTCCGAAAGTATAAAATGTTTGATTCATGTCCGTACGATTCTCTTATAGGATAGATTAAGACACATCAACGTCTAGTCCGATCTAAAATGTTTGATATTTTTATATTGTTCGAACATTGTCCGTTTGTTGTTCGGTTTGAACGAACAATACTCAAACTTAATGCTTATCTGGTCTGTGTCCGTGTCCGTCCGAATCTCTTATATAATAGAACTAGGATATGTATTTGTCCAGTCCAGTCCAGTCCGATCCGTTTACACATCTACATTAATATTGATAGGCACCCGCTAAAATGTATCATTACAATCAAATTTGGAGTGTAACTGAGTTGTGGTTTAAATGGTGAATATATTGTACAATGTTGGCTGCGCCCAGTCAGAGACTAACTTGAGGATCAGAACTACTTCCTTAAATGCACTCATGTCTTAGCTCGGAAGGTCCATCAAATTTGGGTGTGTTTGCTTTGAAGCCTTCCTCCTGGAATGGAAGGAAAAGAAATAATATTAGCTTCACCTGTACATAGGGTTTTTTTAAGTAACAATGATGCAGAAAACAAAATGAATATTGCACAAGAATATAACAGTAAATCAAAAACAAAATTCGAAAATGATAAAGTGGTAAATAAACGGGCAAAAATGAACATCCAAGCAGTGGAAAAAATAACGCACAGTACATTTGCTGCTAGACCAGAACATAAGTACATCAAACAATATATTTAAGATTCCTAATGGGGATAAAATTTAAAAGCCTACCATCATCAGTTGCAATAAATTTGGAACCAAAAAATAAGGGAAGAACCTGTCAAGCATGAAAAAGGATAGCAAGCATCATATTTTAACTATAAAATGATACGCGTGGAAGTAACTTTCTATATGCTTTGATAATTAGATTTTTCAATTTACAAGGAAAAACTCTAGTAGAAACCTAGAATATATGATCAGCTATAGCTGCCTAATGACAATAATAACAACAAAAATGCTTAATCAACCGGGATTTCAGAAGACAGAAAATGTGTCCACATATTAGGAGCCATTGGGAATTGCGGTTCTTCGCTACCGCACATTTTAGAATGCGGTAAATTTTACCGTAAATTTTTCGGTCGTTCTAGCATTGTCCTGATAACAACAGCAGTAGTATCAGTGCTAACTTTAGTAGTAAGCAGCAGCAGCTGCTGCTGCTCGTAATACCAGTACTAGATGAATCAACAGCTACCTTATTTTGCTACTTAATGGTTATCATCTATTTCCTGTCAAAACATCACAGCTATGTTTGGTACACACTCACAAACAATATACATTTCAAGCATTTTATTTATGGTCACCTTACTATACAAAAATCGAATTACTTATTAAGCATGTAGATGCATGCATTTTTTGATACTTTTATCGGTATCTACAGCATTCCAGCTACTTTCAAGATCACTCATAAAAAGTAGAAATAAAAAGATAAATCCAGGTACATAAAGTTTGTATTGCACCATCCTAATAACATATATCAGCTTTTCACCAACAAGTTGAATAATATCTCGGTTGTATTAAAGAATCATCACAAAGCACATACGATTGCTACTCATATTTAGAAAAGAAAATTGCTTCAATTTTAATCTGCCCATATCTGACTTTTTCAAAAGAATTGCAAGTGTCCCTTTAATTTCCATTGTCATAACTATAGCTAGATGTAAATGGTAAGGAAAATTTTCCTTCCCAATAAAGCATGAACAATCAACCCAATGAATTTCACTTTATTTGAAAAAGACTCAGTCTCCATTCACTTTAAATGGTGCCATCTTTATCTCACTCAATCTAGATCCATAGCCTCAAAGAAGATATTGATCATCATAATACGGTAGAAACCCTAGTTTTACCTTGATTGTTTTCTTTGACTGAGCATCCATTATGTCATCAAATTTGAATAGCCAATAACTGAAAAGATCAGTTATTCCTTAATAAGAAAGAAAGGACCGGTACTACTTTTGAGATGATTGATATTCATCTGAATATAACATACAAGGGCTAAAGCATTTGGCAAGTTATATTCAGCATCATTGAAGCAGCTTGTGAATGAGTCATGGGAAAAAGATAACCCTAGGCCTATACTGATAGAGTTTAAGAGGTTAGGTCATGTCCAGCAATCAGTTATGGGCTGCTTGAAAACACTTTGGTGGTACAATAAATGGGAGGAAATATGTGACATCAAGTTGGCTTCAAAGTTCAAACAGGTCGATTAAGTCTCAAGATGTTGATCTTCCATTATCCCTTTGGGGAATGGTTATATATATATAGCTGCCTAAATACTCAACAACTGTCTTGTTTTCTTCCATATCAATTGAAGAAACATGAGTTTCAGTGAAAGATTCCTGTTCCAATAATGCATATACAAAAAGAAAGACACACTAGCTAGTTCAAGCAAAGTCAGCTATCATTCTGAAGCCATAACATGGCAACTAAAAGCCTATATTTCTCATAACTTACTCACATGCTACATACAACAATGTATGTTCGGCAAATTTTCCTAAGAAAGTAATTATAAAATTTATATTTAGCTTAAAGTAGAGATGAAACTGACTGAACATTACTATGTTATTGAATTTTCGTACAGGGTTTGCTTGTGGGTATAGCTGTGGCAAAAATATGATATCATTATCACTCTAACAAGATTACACAACGTGTTAATTAATGACTTGAGCATCATTAGCTCTGCATTTTTATTGATAGAGGAACCTGAAGATTGCTGCAAACTTCAAAGACGCAAATTCAAAGGTTATAAAGACATAGAAAATAAACATTTGATCAATAACAACTGATCAAATATAGTAAAGCAGAAGAATTCTCTTGCGACAACATTATATGGATTAAACCTCATTTTTATGCTCTGTGAAAGTTGCGCATGTGATTGATAACATGCTTGATTGATATATCTTAAGTTTTGGCTATCAGCCCTCGCGCATTTTTATTAGCTTCTTACAAATTGAAATAAAACTTATATAACCAGCAGAGCTTAACAGTGAGAATTTTATGTTCCATCTTTTGTTATTACGAAAGAAACATGTATTGGGTCGTATTAATATGTTTGTACTTTGTTTGTTTTATCTCTTAACTCAATAAATCGCTTCTATTCCCTAATAAGCTCCACTCCATAATTAAGAGTTAGGATTTAAGCATGCACAAAGCATATAATACAGTTTTTATACCTAACGTTTCAGATAAACATATACACATCGGCAACTAACATACAAAACTAATATAGAAACGGCAATCCATTTCAACAAACAGGGCATGTGTACGAACTAGCGTATATAGCTTTGGCACATTGTCCAGATTGTCCAGATCCACAACTTTGGCACATTGTCCAGATTCAGAACGTAAATATATCTTAAATGGGTCCGCACTTGCGAAGACGTGAACCCGTTCTTAAAAGCTTGCGTGCCAAATGCCTCAACATAAACATGCACGGATTTAACATCAACATCGACAACTCCAGCACGTTATCTGGATTCACCATTCGGAATGTCATCATAATTGGAGTGAGCTACAGTTGTGAATAATTATAATGTGGGTTGGTTAATTGCTTTTCAGCGTTAAGGATATTACTGGGCTGATGTATTAGGCCCAGATGATATTAATTGCTTTTCGTCCTTAAGGAAATTACTGGGCTGATGTATAAGGCCCAGATGCTACTGTAGAGTGAAAGTTTGTTATATCCACATCACTGAAAATAATAATGAAAACAGCCTAATATTCAATGATTGAAAATATATTCGTTATGCAGTTTGGAATTTTATGGCCAGTCCTGTGTTGACCTACATGCATACTTTGCACCGTTGGTTTAATATACCTTTTTGTGCTTTTAGAAATCAAACACACTTTGTATTGTGAAAATACAAGGAGTTAGAAATGAAAGAATACCCGTATTATTAATACCCGTATCATTCATTTTAATACTCTCCCGTTCTGGCCCAAAGCCTATTTCTTCAGTTCTATATGGGCTTGGCCCATTTACTATGTTTTTACATTTTCCTGTATAAATAAGCATTTTGTACATGCTGAGAATAGATAGAAAAACATTTGTTTCATTTCTGTAAATCCTCTTTAGCAATAAAAGCATAAAATTCATTTCTTCAATTCTTGTTAAGAATTCAACTTGGTATCAGAGCAATCATTTGTGCGTAACAGCATTTCATGCTCGATCCTGTACCATATAAACTCTGGTTTGCAGAGGTTATTGTCCACCAGAAAAATTTCATCATCTGGACCCTCTCATTGAAGGATTTACCTTGTCATTTGAGAGTTGTTGGCCTCAAACAAGGAACAGTGCCTCGCCTGTGTTGATTATAGGCTGCAACAGTTCTTTAATTGAAGCTTTGTGGTTAAAGAATTCTGAATCTGCCAAGAAAGCTGATCAAGAAAGTGAAGAAACAAGTTTAATTGATAAAGAAGCCATTCAGAAAGGCCTGTCAGTAACTTTGGTTAAGTTCTTTCTATAATTCTCATCATTCAAGCCTCTAAGATTGCTTCAATCATCAAATAAAGAGTTTCTTTATTTTCACAATTCAAAGCTTCCCTGAATTCAGAGATTCTTACCTTTTTTCTGGATCAATTTGCTTCTGTTTTTTAAGATTTCTCCTGTTTTTCTATCATGGCTGGACCTGATGGTTCAGCCAGTGCTAATGTTTCCAGTGTTAGAGTCTCAACTGGACAAAATCAGCCACCACTTGATCTCATTCAAGATTTGATGAAATCAATCATCAAACCACAAAGCCAGCTGATCTCAATTCACCTTGATGAATCAAATTACCTGTTATGGAAATTACAGGTAGAAACTGCTGTCAGAGGATATGGACTTGAAGATTACATATATGGAACAAAAATGGTTCCACCAAAGTATACTCGAGATAATGAAGATAAACTTGTGCAAAATGCAGAATTTCAAGCTTATCAAAGGCAAGATAGTCTTATCTGTGCATGGATGATGTCATCCATTGGAGCAACTATTTTACCCCAGTTAATTGGTGTCAAGACTGCCAATGAGGTCTGGTCCACAATTGAGAGAAATTTTTCTGCTCAATCCTCAGCTCGAATTATGCATTACAAAAGACAACTCCACAGTATAAGAAAGGGAGATGCAAGTATGAATGAGTATTTGTTAAAAGTTAAGAACATTTGTGATCAATTGAATTCAGCATGGCAAAAAATTCCTGAATCAGAACAAGTTCTGTCTATAATAAGTGGGTTGGATGATGATTATGAAGTTGTGTCAGCAATAATTCTGTCTATGGATCCTACACCCACTTTACAATATGTATATTCAACTTGGTATCAGAGCAAAATGGATTAATTGAGAGAAAACACAGGCATATTGTTGAAACTGGTCTAACTTTGCTTGCTCAAGCTTCAATGCCTCTAAGATACTGGCCTGAAGCTTTTGATACTGTTGCGCATTTAATAAATTTATTACCCACAAAAGTCTTAGAGTTTAAATGCCCACAGGAAATTCTTTACAAAATTAGACCAGATTATAATCATCTGAAAGTGTTTGGATGTGAGTGTTATCCTTGTTTAAGATCATACAATTCACATAAATTGGATTTTAGATCCACTCCATGTACTTTTCTAGGGTATTGTACCAAACAGAAAGGTTATAAGTGCCCAGATAGGTCTGGAAGAATATATATTTCTAGACATGTCAAATTTAATGAACAGATATATCCTTTTGGCACTGAAAAAGTAAAGGCTACTGAAAAAACAATTGAGCCTAGAATTATTATACCTGAATTGCCTGAAGAAATTCAAGTGATAGTACCACCTCAAAGAAATTTGAGAGATACTACCACATACTCTCAGCACATGTAACACCCCACCTCCACTAGGATCACTCCTTAGAATGTACTAGCTTTGGAGGGGCGTTATTGTGAAGGTAAACTTGCACAGAGATATCGCAAGACAGAATATATGAAAATAAATATAAGTAAAGCAGCGGTAGCAGATAAAAACCCATCATCATCATTTCAGAAAACCGACATAGTCAAGTACATAATATCAAAATGTCATGATCCAAAATACAACATAAGTCTAGATACGTGATAATAAAATACATGGTAAAACATCAGTACTAATCCCCAGAAATAAAAGATAAACCACAACTAGCTCAGATCCATACATGAGCTATCCAACAAGCAAGCCAAAGATCCACTAAGCAGATGTAGCCCCTCCCTGAGAACCTGTGGGGGGGGGGGGGAAACGGAAGAAAAGAAGCGAAAGAAAACAGGTCAGTCAAAAAGACTGGTAAGCCCTACTACGATCAGTCTATAAACTAATAAAGTTAACAGTATGATGGAAACTGAGATGAACATACTGGCAATAGATAAAGGTGACATCACATAGACGAGATTAAACTTTGCACCACAGTGTACTAGCAAACCCACAAAACAGATCTTGATCCCTTCGCCCAAACTTTGGCCCAATAACATGAAGTGACCTTAGTATAAGGTCCAGCCCAACGGTCTAGTCGATCGGCTCCCTATAAACCTAACACGTCAAATGTTGGTGTCCATACGGCCCACATGGATGTAGTCAGACTGTGCTGGGTCCACCTTCGGGTGTATCAAGCCCTAAGGTGTCAACCCCAGACACCTAAGCAATAATGCACAGTCTAAGCCTACTGGTACCCGTGCCTCGAGTTTGTCCAACATCGGACTACGTGCACGTCCGTAGCCCGCCGGACCCGCACCGCTGTACCACTCAGCCGTCGCTTACATCAGTCCAGTAATCGTGCCCCGCCCTAGCCTAGCCTCTAGGGTTGTGAATGATACCAAACTGGGATTACTGCTGGAACAGACCACGCTGCTAGGGTTTCTAAGAGGGTTAAGTGTGGTTTTAACCCCTCACTAATCCTGGATTAAATTAGTTAAGTGTAACCACTTAACCCCATCTAATCCTCGCATCCCCATTATTGGTTAAGTATTAGTGGGCCATGACTTAACCCTAATCATGAGGCATTAATTACTTAACGCACCCAACCTCTCACATTAGACATCCGTGGTTACCTGGGAAGATTTACACCACGTCTAGGTCTAACCTCGGGTCTTATGGTGCAACATGACCAACTACCCACATTAGACCCCACGTTGTGGTTACCTGGGAAGATTTACACCACAACTAGGTCCAACCTCGAGTTGGCCATATCATGTTATCTAATGTCATGTCCACTTTAGAACATATTTACAAGTTAACATATACTTGGGTAGACCTAACTTAATAGGTAAATTCCCAAGGGGTAGACCTAACTTAATAGGTAAATTCCCAATCTTTTAGTTTCATGTATTTTTAAGTTTACCCAAACCCTCCCAACGTCATTATCTCGCTTACATATTCGTCATAACGCATAAGGGTATAAAAGGTAACTTAGCATAACATACATGATGAACTTCACATATCATAATAAATATGCATACATGTTAAACTTGCAAATCATGTCATAGTGAACTCGCATAAACATGCATAGCTTATTAAATATGCATAACATGGTAAGGTGAACTTGCATAAGCATGCATAATCCATTAAACTTGCATAACATGGTAAGGTGAACTTGCATAAGCATGCATAATCCATTAAACTTGCATAACATGGTAAGATGAACTTGCATAAACATGCATAATCCATTAAACTTGCATAACATGGTAAGGTGAACTTGCATAACTCATGAAACATGTAGAACATGGCATAATAAACTCGCATAAGCATGCATAACTTGTGAAACATGTAAAACATGGCATAGAAATCTCGCATAAGCATGCATAACTTATGAAACATGTAAAACATGGCATAGTGAGTTCGCATAAGCATGCATAATCAAATAAACTCACATAAGTCTCAACTTTCACCACATATTAACTTTAGAGTTTGTAAAGTGAAGGTAAGAGGGCTTACAAATATAAACAAGTCACAAATCCACCAAATAAGATGAAGAAGCCCTTTAAAACCCCAAAACAAAGCTTCAAATAAGAAAACCCTTTTGCAAAATCCCAAAACACAAACTTTAGCAAATCAAACTTGCAACTTAATGAAGTATGCAAGTTATTAAGCATTCATACAACATAGAAAAGGTTGTATGATCATCATATCTTCATAGGATTAACTTTGAGGAAGGTGGAGGCTAGGTTTTAGGTGGAGGCCATTTGAGGATTCAAATTGACATAGTTTAGTTGCTAGATTGATTAATGAGGCTTTAGGGTAGGATTAGGGGTATATTTATAGAAGATTAGAGTGTTTTTAGCCCTAGGATTAACCCTAGATTAGTTTAGGCCCGTCAGATCTCGGAACTCTCTAGAACCAAGCCACAAGACCCAACCCAAATTAGAAATGGTGCACCAGGCTAACTGCCCGGGCACCCCCTGTCGACAGGGCTGTCGACACCCTGGGGGCCCTGTCGACATGCCTGTCGACATGGGGCCCCTGGCGGGAATTTTCCCGCCTAACCCTGATTAGCCCTAATCCTTGTTTTTAATTTGAAATTTAAATCTGTTTTTAGCATAGAAATTTCTGAAAACTTCAATGGGCCTTAACTGGGTCATACGGACTCCGATTTTCGAAAACTCGGACTCTATTTCGCGTATTTTTCCGAGACGAACGCAATGGCATAGCCCGTTTCCCTTGATTCTGATTTTTGAATTAAATTCTTCCTCGATTTATGTTATAACAGTTTATTGAAAATACGGGTTGTTATATTCTCCCCTCCTTAAAGGATTTCGTCCCCGAAATCTTCAAGTTAGGAAGAACATATCCTACCATCCAACATCCATCTACTCAAAACATCATCCACGAGCAGCCATTGTCCTTAAAAGATTCTAAATGCTGTATGAACATATGCAAAAGTGTGTGTATATGTACTTATCTAATGCAATGATCAATGCAAAATATGTTAGTGAAATGTATCCATATGTATGCAAATCCCTAACATAATGTATAATATCTATATGCGTCCTCAATCATACATCCATATGCAACATCCATGTGATTGCATACAAATTTTATCCAAGAATAAGCATAAACACCCATGCACATGCAATATGAGGAGTGTGTGAGCCGATCTAGTGCCTAATGTGTATCATGCATCCACGAGTAACCACTTGCAAACACTTGCAACCACTCGCAACCATCAAACATAACATGTCTCAAGCACATGTTTCATCCAAAAGGGTTTCTACCTAAGGTTCTCATGACGAGCTTAGCACGATAACTAGATAAACATGGATAGCAAAGAGAAAGATATACTAACAAAGGAAAGAGATTGAGAGTGTACCCTCAAAAAGGAATGGATAAAGCCCACGCATCTTCTCCTCGGTTTCCCAAGTTGCGTCTTCTTCGGCTTCACCCCATTGAACTTTCACTAACTTGACCTCACGATTCCTTAGCTTCTTGGTCTCTGTCCCCAAGATACGAATCAGAGCTTTCCTTAAAGTTGCTTCTTTCTCTACTTCCACGTCTTCAAGAATGCTAGGTTCAACCACCTCAGCGGACTCATGCAAGCACTTTCGGAGATGCGAGACATGAAAGACATTATGCACTTCGGACAACTTCTCGGGCAATTGCACTTTATAAGCCATCTTCCCAATTCTCTCAATGATGGGGAAGGGTCCAACGAATCTCGGTGCTAACTTCCCAACAGCTCCAAACCGGACCACATTCCGTAAAGGAGAAACCTTTACGAAAACCTTGTCCCCAACCTCAAACTCTAATTCGGACCTTCGCCTGTCAGCATAGGATTTCTGCCGGTCTTGGGCCGCTTTCATCCGTCTTCTAATCAACTCGACCTTCTCGGATGTATCCCTAATCATGTCGGGTCCAAGTATAAGCTTATCCGTGGACTCCCACCAACATGTAGGTGATTTGCACGGCCTCCCATATAAAGCTTCAAATGGTGCCATCCCTATGCTCGCCTGATAACTGTTGTTATATGCAAACTCAACGAGAGGAAGATGGTCTTCCCAAGCACCACCAAAATCCAGAATGCAAAGCCTCAACAAGTCCTCAAGTACCCTATTCACCCTTTCTGTTTGGCCGTCTGTTTGTGGGTGATAGGCCGTACTCAGGTTCAACCTTGTGCCCATAGCCTCCTGCAAACTGTTCCAGAACTGACTAGTAAAGATGGGGTCTCGGTCACTGACTATGCTGGAAGGGACTCCATGTAGTCGCACTATCTCACGAAGGTATACTGATGCTAGTCCGGATGCGGTCCTTTTGCTCTTCACTGGGATAAAATGAGCACTCTTCGTGAGCCTATCCACAATGACCCATATGCTCGTATTCCCCTTCCTGGACCTTGGAAGCCCATCAATAAAGTCCATAGAAATGCTCTCCCACTTCCATAGCGGGACCTCTAGCGGATGTAATAGCCCACCGGGCTTCTTCGACTCGGCTTTTACTCTCTGACAAATAACACATCTCGAAACAAACTCCGCCACATCCCTTTTCATTCCAGGCCAGAAGAAAACGCGCTTCATGTCCTTATACATCTTATCACCACCTGGATGTATAGTCATCTTGGAGCGATGTGCTTCCTCAAGGACTTTCCTCACCAAGTCTTCTACCATCGGAACACAAAGCCTTCCGTCTCTCCTCAGCCAACCCTTATCGTCTATAGAATATCGAGCAAGGTGACTAGATGTCTCCCCTCGAGCCAGCTTGTCCATGATCTCAATTATCTGAGGGTCTTCCTTCTGTGAAGCCCCGACTTGATCCAGAAGGGTAGGCCTGAGCTCTAGAGATGCTAGAGAACCGGTCATCGTCTCAACTGTCAAAGAAAAATCAAAGGTTGCCAAGAACTCTAAATTCTTCATCTCAACAAATAGAGGACTTAGTGTCAACCTTTTCCTACTCAACGCATCCGCTACAACATTCCCCTTGCCAGGGGTATAGGATATCTCAAAATCATAGGAAGCCAAAAATTCCATCCATCTCTGCTGCCTTAAGTTCAGATCCTTCTGCGAATAGAGATACTTCAAAGACTTATGATCAGTATATAGCTCGAATCTCTCTCCCAGAAGATAATGACGCCAAGCCTTGAGTGCATATACAATCGCTGCCAGCTCTAGATCATGAGTGGGATAATTCCTCTCATGCACCTTAAGTTGCCTCCCACCAAAACATATAACTCTGCCCTCTTGCATCAGAACGGCGCCCAATCCCGTGCCACAAGCATCAGTGTACACGGTAAATATCTTACCACCATCGGGTAAGGCTAGAACTGGTGCGGAGGTAAGGGCTCTCTTGAGTCTCTGAAAAGCAAGCTCACAATCCATATCCCAAGCAAAGACTAAGTTCTTCTTCGTCAACTTAGTAAGAGGAGCGGATATCTTTGCGAAGTCCTTGATGAACTTCCGGTAAAAACCCGCAAGACCCAGAAAGCTTCTCACCTCGGTTGCATTCCTTGGAGTCTTCCAATCCTGAACTGCAACCACCTTAGCGGGATCCACCGCCAAGCCTTGCTTGGATACGATATGCCCAAGAAATCTGACTTCCCTTTTCCAAAAATGGCACTTGGAGAACTTGGCTTTTAACTGGTGTGCTCTGAGCGTATCCATCACCTCTACTAGGTGCCTCGCATGCTCTTCCTCATCCTTGGAGAAGACCAGAATATCATCCACAAAGACCACGACAAACTTATTCAAGAATTCCCGAAACACCCTACTCATCAAATCCACAAAATACGCGGGTGCATTCGTCAGACCGAACGGCATAACAAGCCATTCAAAGAATCCGTCTGGAGTTCTGAATGCAGTCTTGTCTATACTGTCTTCAGCCACTCTGAGCTGATGGAAACCCGTAGCAAGGTCAAGCTGAGAGAAAACAGAAGCACCAACAAGTTGGTCAAAGAGATCATCGATCCTTGGTAACGAATGTCTGTTTTTCTTAGTCAGCTTATTCAATTCTCTATAATCCACACAGAGTCGAAGAGAGCCATCTGCCTTAGTTGCAAACACCACAGGCGCTCCCCATTCGGATATACTCCTTCTGATGAAGTTCTTCTCAAGCAATTCTTTCACTTGCTTGCTCAGCTCCCGTCTCTCACGCGGAGCCATATGCCGAACGGGTAAAGAAACAGGCTTAGCATTATCTACCAGATAGATGCGAAAGTCAATCTCTCGTTTAGGGGGCAACCCCTTAACTTCTTCAAAAACATCTGGATAATCTCGGACCACCCTTACAGACTGAAGGGCCTCCTCTGATGAGTCGAGAGATTCTAGATAGCATAACATGACGGGATTCTTCGGATTGCATGAAATCTCTAAGGTGTTGCCCAGGCGAGTCACAAGCCTTACAACCCTATGCTCACAATCCAGAATGGCTCCATATCTAGACAGCCAATCCATGCCCAAGATCAATCCGTATCCCCTGAAACCAAGAACATACGCACTACACAAGAACTCTACGCTGAGTATAGAGATCCTCAGATCCTCACATATCATAGATAGATGAGCAGAACCCCCAATGGGATTCGAAACACAAACGGGATCATCCACTAAGCTAGTACTAAGGTGCAAGCTATCAACAAGATCAGATGAAATAAAGCTATGTGATGCACCGGAATCAAACAAGGTACGTACTGGAAGATCAGAGATATAAACAAGGTTCTCAACAGAAACACTACCTCGCTCGGGAACTGAAGCGGCATTGAGAGCATGAACTTGCCCTCCTGAAGATCCAGCCTGTCCTTTCTTCTTTGGGCATTCTTTGCTGAAGTGCCCAGTCTCCCCACAAGAAAAGCATCCACCACTAAGCTTCCTTTTCTTCTTCCTGCAATCCTTAGCAAAGTGCCCAGCTATGCCACAGTAATTGCACTTTCCCTTGCCTTTGTTGTTGTTGTTCCCCTTCTTGTTCTTGCCCTGATTCCCCTGGCTGCTTTGACCACCTTGATTGCCTTTGCCTTGAGAATCAATCTTCTTTGCTTGGGTATCGCCCGACTTGACTTCTTTCTTTCCATCTCCCTGAAGCAGAGCCATATTGACCAAACTCTCGAAAGTGGCTCCATGCGGAATATGTGACATCGCCAAGCCCTGTAGCGGCTCATTCAACCCTCTAGCAAATCGAAGAGCCTTCTTCTCCGGAGTGTTCACCATATCCAATCCAAAACAGGCCAGCTGATTAAACTTGTTCACATACTCCTTGACGGACATATCACCTTGCTTTAATGCAATAAACTTCTCCATTTGTAAATTCGCCTCAGCTGAAGATAGAAACTTGGTCACAAATCTAGCCCTCAAATCGGCCCAAGTCTCAACGGGCCTCGTCCCATTGGTGACCTCCCACCAATAGGTCGCCTCATCCTTCAAAAGCCATACTGTCAACAAGATCTTCCTCTCGTCATCAATCCCAAAGATAGCAAACAAGTCCTCCGTGTCTTTCAGCCAATTCCTAGCTTCAACAAAAGATTCCGTGCCTAGGAAATTCTTGCCTCCCATTGCCTTGAAGTCTTTACAAACCTTTGTAAACTCAATCTGAGGATGCTGAGGGGGAGGAGGAGGAAGAGGAGCCTCAGCAACGGGAGGGGGAGGAACATTAGCAACGGGAGGGGGAATATTAACTGCTGGAGGAGGGGGAGCAGGAACCACCGGAGGAGGGATATTAGGGATAGGATTCTCAACTACAGGAGGAGGAGTGGGAGTAGGGTTGGCGGGACCAGCTGCCGCCCTAGCTTCTAGAAGTCTCCTATACCAGAGTGGTACGTTCACTCCATCTGGGATGTCAAGATTCTCAGCCATACTGAAACGAAAGATAAGATAAGATTAGGTCAAGGGAACGAAGGATAACGCTGATGGCTTTTGGGGATTAGCCTTAAAATAATCTAGACTTTATTTTGGAAAATACTTAGTAGGTTTTTGAAAAATAGTTTTTCAAAAGGGGTTTTTTTTTCAAAAGTTTTGTTCAATCTTGTTAACCTTGTGCTCTGATACCAAATGTAACACCCCACCTCCACTAGGATCACTCCTTAGAATGTACTAGCTTTGGAGGGGCGTTATTGTGAAGGTAAACTTGCACAGAGATATCGCAAGACAGAATATATGAAAATAAATATAAGTAAAGCAGCGGTAGCAGATAAAAACCCATCATCATCATTTCAGAAAACCGACATAGTCAAGTACATAATATCAAAATGTCATGATCCAAAATACAACATAAGTCTAGATACGTGATAATAAAATACATGGTAAAACATCAGTACTAATCCCCAGAAATAAAAGATAAGCCACAGCTAGCTCAGATCCATACATGGGCTATCCAACAAGCAATCCAAAGATCCACTAAGCAGATGTAGCCCCTCCCTGAGAACCTGTGGGGGGGGGGGGAACGGAAGAAAAGAAGCGAAAGAAAACAGGTCAGTCAAAAAGACTGGTAAGCCCTACTACGATCAGTCTATAAACTAATAAAGTTAACAGTATGATGGAAACTGAGATGAACATACTGGCAATAGATAAAGGTGACATCACATAGACGAGATTAAACTTTGCACCACAGTGTACTAGCAAACCCACAAAACAGATCTTGATCCCTTTGCCCAAACTTTGGCCCAATAACATGAAGTGACCTTAGTATAAGGTCCAGCCCAACGGTCTAGTCGATCGGCTCCCTATAAACCTAACACGTCAAGTGTTGGTGTCCATACGGCCCACATGGATGTAGTCAGACTGTGCTGGGTCCACCTTCGGGTGTATCAAGCCCTAAGGTGTCAACCCCAGACACCTAAGCAATAATGCACAGTTTAAGCCTACTGGCACCCGTGCCTCGAGTTTGTCCAACATCGGACTACGTGCACGTCCGTAGCCCGCCGGACCCGCACCGCTGTACCACTCAGCCGTCGCTTTGGTCGCTTACATCAGTCCAGTAATCGTGCCCCGCCCTAGCCTAGCCTCTAGGGTTGTGAATGATACCAAACTGGGATTACTGCTGGAACAGACCACGCTGCTAGGGTTTCTAAGAGGGTTAAGTGTGGTTTTAACCCCTCACTAATCCTGGATTAAATTAGTTAAGTGTAACCACTTAACCCCATCTAATCCTTGCATCCCCATTATTGGTTAAGTATTAGTGGGCCATGACTTAACCCTAATCATGAGGCATTAATTACTTAACGCACCCAACCTCTCACATTAGACATCCGTGGTTACCTGGGAAGATTTACACCACGTCTAGGTCTAACCTCGGGTCTTATGGTGCAACATGACCAACTACCCACATTAGACCCCACGTTGTGGTTACCTGGGAAGATTTACACCACAACTAGGTCCAACCTCGAGTTGGCCATATCATGTTATCTAATGTCATGTCCACTTTAGAACATATTTACAAGTTAACATATACTTGGGTAGACCTAACTTAATAGGTAAATTCCCAAGGGGTAGACCTAACTTAATAGGTAAATTCCCAATCTTTTAGTTTCATGTATTTTTAAGTTTACCCAAACCCTCCCAACGTCATTATCTCGCTTACATATTCGTCATAACGCATAAGGGTATAAAAGGTAACTTAGCATAACATACATGATGAACTTCACATATCATAATAAATATGCATACATGTTAAACTTGCAAATCATGTCATAGTGAACTCGCATAAACATGCATAGCTTATTAAATATGCATAACATGGTAAGGTGAACTTGCATAAGCATGCATAATCCATTAAACTTGCATAACATGGTAAGGTGAACTTGCATAAGCATGCATAATCCATTAAACTTGCATAACATGGTAAGATGAACTTGCATAAACATGCATAATCCATTAAACTTGCATAACATGGTAAGGTGAACTTGCATAACTCATGAAACATGTAGAACATGGCATAATAAACTCGCATAAGCATGCATAACTTGTGAAACATGTAAAACATGGCATAGAAATCTCGCATAAGCATGCATAACTTATGAAACATGTAAAACATGGCATAGTGAGTTCGCATAAGCATGCATAATCAAATAAACTCACATAAGTCTCAACTTTCACCACATATTAACTTTAGAGTTTGTAAAGTGAAGGTAAGAGGGCTTACAAATATAAACAAGTCACAAATCCACCAAATAAGATGAAGAAGCCCTTTAAAACCCCAAAACAAAGCTTCAAATAAGAAAACCCTTTTGCAAAATCCCAAAACACAAACTTTAGCAAATCAAACTTGCAACTTAATGAAGTATGCAAGTTATTAAGCATTCATACAACATAGAAAAGGTTGTATGATCATCATATCTTCATAGGATTAACTTTGAGGAAGGTGGAGGCTAGGTTTTAGGTGGAGGCCATTTGAGGATTCAAATTGACATAGTTTAGTTGCTAGATTGATTAATGAGGCTTTAGGGTAGGATTAGGGGTATATTTATAGAAGATTAGAGTGTTTTTAGCCCTAGGATTAACCCTAGATTAGTTTAGGCCCGTCAGATCTCGGAACTCTCTAGAACCAAGCCACAAGACCCAACCCAAATCAGAAATGGTGCACCAGGCTAACTGCCCGGGCACCCCCTGTCGACAGGGCTGTCGACACCCTGGGGGCCCTGTCGACATGGGGCCCCTGGCGGGAATTTTCCCGCCTAACCCTGATTAGCCCTAATCCTTGTTTTTAATTTGAAATTTAAATCTGTTTTTAGCATAGAAATTTCTGAAAACTTCAATGGGCCTTAACTGGGTCATACGGACTCCGATTTTCGAAAACTCGGACTCTATTTCGCGTATTTTTCCGAGACGAACGCAATGGCATAGCCCGTTTCCCCTGATTCTGATTTTTGAATTAAATTCTGCCTCGATTTATGTTATAACAGTTTATTGAAAATACGGGTTGTTATAGCACACAATGCCTTCAAGAAGGCCAGGCCAAGAGAATGTTTTTGAAGAAAATTATGGCAATCAGAATGAATCATTCCAAGCTTCTGATGAGAGTGATAGTCAATCACCAACCAGTCATCAATCACCTGTCAGTGAAGAACCTGGGAATAACAGTCAAGACAATAATGTCAGAGACAATGTTAACAAGCATCCTATGTTAACTCGTGCAAAGTGTGGTATTTTCAAACCAAAGCATATTAATGTAGCTGTTATTCATGATGAACCAGGTTCCTTCTATGAGGCATCACAATCTGAAAACTGGAAACAAGCCATGACAGAAGAGTATGATGCCTTAATTAAGAAAGGAACATGGTCTCTGGTTAAGAAACCAGAAAATAAAAATATAATTGGTTGTAGATGGGTGTATAAATTGAAGAAAAATTCTGATGGTTCAATTTCTAAGTATAAGGCTAGATTGGTTGCTAAAAGCTACTCACAACAGTTGGGTTTTGATTTTTCAGAAACTTTTTCACCTGTTGTGAAGCCCACATCCATTAGAATAATTTTAACAATAGCCTTAAGTAGAAATTGGAGCATCAAACAGCTAGATGTTAATAATGCTTTTCTTAATGGTGAATTGCAGGAAGAGGTGTTTATGCAGCAGCCTGAAGGTTTTTGTCAAGGCAATAAGTCAGAATGGGTGTGCAAGCTTAACAAGGCAATTTATGGGTTAAAGCAGGCTCCTAAAGTTTGGTTTGACAAGTTGAAATCAACACTTGTCAATTGTGGCTACAATTCTACAAAATCTGATAACTCTGTGTTTACAAAATTCTCTGGAACTGATATAACATATATATTAATTTATGTTGATGATTTCATAATTACAGGAAGTAGCTTATCAGAGATTGAAAGCATCACTAGAAAATTGAACTCAGATTTTTCAATCAAAGACTTAGGAGACATGAGCTATTTTTTGGGAATTGAAGTTGTCAAAACATCAGAATCAGAGATACATCTCAATCAAAGAAAGTATATATCAGAAATTCTTCTAAAAGCCAAGATGAACAAAGCAAATTCATTGCCAACACCTATGATTATAAATGGTCAACTTTCTAAACACAAGGGTGAAGAATTTCAGGATGCAACCTTTTATAGAAGCATTATAGGAGCTCTTCAATATGCTACAATAACAAGACCAGATATATCCTATTGTGTTAACAAGGCAAGTCGGTACATGCAAAAACCTTTAGATACACATTGGACTGTAGTTAAAAGAATTCTTAGGTATCTTAAAGGTACTTTGGATCATGGTCTGGTGTTCAAAGCAAGCAAATCACTAAATATCAATGCATATGCTGATGCTGATTGGGCAACAGATGTTGATGACAGAAAATCAACATCTGGATATTGTATCTATCCAGGTAAAAACCCAATTTCATGGAGTGCAAAGAAACAGAGTACTGTTTCAAGGTCTAGTACTGAAGCAGAGTTCGGATGTGTAGCCAGTACTGCTGCAGAAGTTCTTTGGATTGAATCATTACTAAGTGAGCTTAGAATTAAAACAGAAAAGAAAGAAGTAATTTGGTGCGATAATGTTAGTGCTATATCACTAACATCTAATCCTGTTTTACATTCTAAAACAAAGCATATAGAACTTGATCAATATTTCATCCGTGAACAAGTTATACAAGGAAAATTGAGAGTAGGATATATACCATCTCAGCACCAGAAAGCAGATAAACTTACTAAACCTCTCTCAAGACAGAATTTCATCAGATTGAAGGAAGAACTTAACGTCGAGTCTGCGGATCCAATCAACAGATCTAACAGAATAATCTACATACCTGATTGAAGACGTTGATCTTCTAATTGATGACTGGTTCAGGCCTGTTCAGCTAGGGTTTGAGCAGATTCAGAACAAATCCTTTCAAACGCCAGTTTAACCTCTCTCAACGAGACTGAAGCATGCTTAAGCTTGGATAAACTTAAGTAATTTTTCAGAATCATCTGTTTGGAGGCCTGACAAGTCGATTCAGCCATCAATCGGAATTTCGAGCCGCCATTTTCATTTCAGAAAACCTAACTAGGGTTTGGTTTCAGGGGGGGAGTTAGAAATGAAAGAATACCCGTATCATTATTCCCCGTATCATTCATTTTAATACTCTCCCGTTCTTGCCCAAAGCCTATTTCTACAGTTCTATATGGGCTTGGCCCATTTACTATGTTTTTACATTTTCTTGTATAAATAAGCATTCTGTACATGCCGAGAATAGATAGAAAAACATTTGTTTCATTTCTGTAAATCCTCTTTAGCAATAAAAGCATAAAATTCATTTCTTCAATTCTTGTTAAGAATTCAACTCAAGGTTTTGTTTGGTTTATAATTTTTAATTTTGGATATTCATACATGCAAAAGTGGGAACAACGCATACATATCGTGAAAAACGATCGCTTTACAGAAAGAAGTTAACATACGAAACTAAAAACAACTTTTTATTATTTTTTAATATTTTAAGAAACAACGGAAGAACGATGACAAATTCATCCATCATCGTCCCTCCATCATCCCTTCCACCTTTGGTCCGTCACCTCCGCTATCCATCATATCTTCGCATCCTTCGGCATTAACATTGAAAACTCAAAATAAAATGTAAACCAAACACTAAGTTTTCTATGGTCCACTAAAATTGGATAATTAGTGATGTTTCTTGTTATGATTAGTTGACCGCATACTTTGATAATAATAACTTTATAAATAATAAGTAATTGAATTTATCATGAAATATTTGGTGAATTTATTAAGATAATTGAGTTTAATATTGAATTTGTTATTTTTACATATGTGATTTATGCATTTTTATAAATAATTATATTGTTAATTTTGTATCTCAACCATGGGATTATCCCTTGAATTTCACCCCTCTATATATGGACAAAAAGATCCAACGGTCGAATCTCTTTAGCTATCAATTTATGTTTAATTTTGTGTTCAAATAACTGTCCATTTTTAAAATTTATCATCTAATATTTATTAAAAGTGTGTTCATAACACCACTATTTAATACCAATCCTTTTGCTTCCAAAGCACAACCACTCGTTTGTATTTAAATAATGAATGAGTGGGAGATAGCGAATTGATGAAGAAAGAAAATGGATGTATGGTGGAAATCAAAGGACATTTAAGATTGCTCCACTATTTGGGTGTGCAACAGAACCCTCCTTATATTTACATACATACATATATACATACACGCACACTCATAATTTGGTATTAGTACATTTATATAAAATATATATGATATATCGATTAAATTTAAAATAAGGATAATTTAGCTAGGGTCCTTTTTAAGTTTCAAAATACATATAATATTTTTGCCAAAAAAAGTATGTAAATTGGTCTTTTTTTCGAAAATCATCAAATAGACACAAAGAAAGCAACGTAAAAAGGTAAAAAAAAAATTCAAAACTTATTTCAATTTGTATTTATGTCAATATTTTTTTTAAGAAAGATGGGTGAAGAAACAGTAAGGCAAGGGAAAACTTGCAAAAATAAATGCAGTAATTCAAAAATTATTGAAATACAAGCAACTATATCCAATAATTGCAAATTTTTAGGCAATTATTTGATGATAATTGCAGATGTTTCTGTATTCAAAACAAACTACTTCATATGATTTTTTTTTGGATAACTTTGCAAAATTATAGAATAATTATATACATTTGTGTAATTTTTTATGTTTGGATATATTGTCTTATCAAGCGAATATTTGCAGACGTGTCTACAATTATCAAGTGAATATTTGTCTTTTTGCCTTTAATGTTTCCGAATACGTGCAGTCCTTTTGTATAGTTATTTTTTGTTTTTATCCAACCGTCTAGTTTTAAAATTAACAATTTTATTAAAAAAATAAGAAAAAAAAACCGAAACGAACATACTATAGTAAAATAGTTCCATGGACCCACTTTAGAATTGAAATTTACGCAAAGATCGCACAACATTATGTTTGATTTTAGGGGTACGTGGCTAATATTCACTTTAAAATACTACTTCATTTCATCGGAATTTCTTCGAATCGCTTAAACAATCAAAGCACCCTACTTCAATCGCCATAAATTGGAAGAAATTCCTGTAATCTTGAAGCAAAAATGCAACCATCTCGAGGATGATGTAACAAAGCTAAATGTCGAAAAAATCATCGACTAGCAGAGCGGAAGTAGAATCGAAGCACTTAATGGGAATTGACATGGACTGAAGCCTCCTATTGGAAGCAAAACCAAACTCCCGCATATAAATAGGGATGGAGTAGCATCAAGTCCGCTGCTGGAGTCCTCCTCTCGCCCTCTTTAGTCTCCTACTCTTCTAACTCTATGTTAAATTCGAGAGTGTTCGTCAGAAATTAATTTGGGATTTTTCATGTACTCCTATATTCGTATAGCATATTAGGACACTTGTACTGCCGTTGCACATGGATGATGAATTCGAATTTACTTTGAGTATAGATCTAATCTTACATCCATATTACATATTTGGACTAATATGATTCTTGAACTGACATTGACTATTGCATGTTAACTGTTTCGAACACATCGATTCAAATCTTCTTGGTCGAAACATATTCACACGGATCAGATTTATTCTAATCTGAGCTACTACGAATGTAGCTAAGTTTTTCTCTGCTAGCTTCGATTCAAAACCTATTGGAAGTGGTTTTGCTGGGTTTTTAGATTGGCCTTTCCAAGGCTTCGAACTGGCCTATTGACTTTTTGCTTAAGACCCTACTTGGCTTCGCAATAGCTAGTTGAAGTATTAACCATTTTTTGGGTTAATATTTTTTACGTCAGAAAGAGGGCTTGAACCTTTGACTCTCTATTAAACCCTTTTCATAACCAATCATGCAAAGTATGGGTTCGATGTAATGTTTAGGTCAACGAGAAACGTAAATCAAAATTTGACCGATCATGGACTTTAGAAGATAATGTTGCTTCGAACTTCAATTTAACAAATATGGAGTGTATACAGCCTTCAGCTTTGACAAGGATTGTTAGCGACGAAATTGATAGTCAAAATTTGGCACAACAATTGGCCATTACAAGAGAACTTATTGAAAAATCTTTTCCTCAAGAATCTTTCAAAGCAATATAGTCCATGAACAAAAAGGAAATACTGAAATCTCCTAAGGGAAACACGAAGATCTTAGTGTGAAAACGCGGAATAAATATTCGAATGCTAATATTAACACTGAAGAGGGTGAATAGTATTTTCTTAATAATATGAATCTTTTTAAACTTTCTAATAAAATTATCCTTCAAATGATGCAATTAATAATCATAGAAACAGTCATAAAATCAAGATATAGATAAAGATAAGTGAGTAAATTAAATGGAAGAACATACTAGGATTTTTATATTGGTTCGAAGTTATCCTACATCAATCCTTTACAGACCCTACAAGGATCTCTTTTCAATAAGTAAAGGAAAATACAGTCTTGGCTTCAGGGATACTAGACACACCAATCATAATTTACGGATTCTATGTGGAGTACTTAGGTTTCCATAGTTATTAAACACTCCCAGTTAGGTTCCAAGTTCAACTGCATCTAATAGATTTATGAGGGCACAATCACACTTTATTTCAACAGTGTTTTTTGGCTTAAAAGAGTTTAAATGCTTACGTTTTTCGATCTTTGATTACAGTTTTTCGTACAACTTTGAATTGCACTATGATCTTAATAAATCGATGTGAGCATAGTATAGGATCAAATCAGTTATAAACGGATTCTATTCTAGGAGAATTTATGTAGAGTTTGTCTAAAATTTTCCTTAGAAAACGAGAGAACATGAAGAGGAGAGATGAAAGGAAGAAAGTACTTGTTAAATTCGTTCAGAATGTCAAGTATTTATAGAAGAATAAAAATTATGTCTATTAGCAAAAGGTTGTGATGAATAAACACTTCTTTTGAATTTTCTTTAAATTGGCTAGTTTGACGATATACTTATCATGCATATATCAACATATCCTAGTGTATATTGAGAACTGTTTTATTTTAAATCATTTTGAAAATAACTTTCTTTATAATATAATTTAAAGCTTTTTAAAATCATTAAAACATAGTTCATACATATTTTGATCATAGAAAAATTTAATACAACTTTACAAAATATTTTTTAAATATTTAGTTCAAAAAGTAAATATAATGTAAATAATATATATAGAACTATTTAAAAACAAAGTATATGTAACACATCGTACTTTTCATTAATAATAAAAATATAATAGCGATAAATTATAATTTTAGAATTTAGCCCCGAAACATATTCCATTTTGTTCGTGGCAAGTTTCTGATTCGTTTTGGTACATGACATGTCCAAAGCAAAGCACGTATGCATAAGATATTAATAAACTAAGTAATCAAGGAATTGCATGTATATGTATATGTTCCATTTCTTGATCTCTATCTTCAATTTTTGGAAACCTATGAAATTCTTCCGTTAAACCTTAATTAATGAACATACAAAATCCCTCAAATTGAATCTAACTAAATCCAGGTATTGTGGACATTCCGTCATTTCCACGTAGGTTCAGAATTCGAACTTAAATACAGTTTATAACTAGAATAAAATAAATCAGTAGAATTATATGGATTAAGTAATTAACGTTAAGCCTAAGAAAACAAAATGGTGCAAAAAATATGTCTGGACTTAGGATGGGTCGACCCAGTCAGTCCCAAATTTGTTTTCTGGGTGATGTGGTTTTCTGATATAGGCAGCTCGGATTTTATTTGGATAAATCCAATGGAACAAACTTTCTCTTACACCTATAAATAGACTAGCAAGGTCTATGTTTAAGTTCATATTTTCTAAGACACTGCCGAGGCTCTACCATTCTCCTTCCTCTCCAAATCCTTTCACTAATTAGAATTTTAGTTCTTAGGGATTATGATTCACGATTTGGAGATAAGAGATAAATCTACCATATCGGTGTATAGATTTCTGATTAACGTGAGGTAAGTTTGTAATCTGATTTATTTATGGTTCTCTCTTCCTTTCCCCTATTCTTACAACATCATATTTGTGAAATCGTGGTTGTTTTAATAATAGATTCAGTTAGGGAGGTCACTGAATGACAAATCTGGATCAGATTCAGGAATTGGAATGTTGTCAGTTGAGTGGTTTCAAATTATACCTTTTTATATAATGGTATATTTACCTTTTGCATTCCCTGTCACTCTTAACATGTTAAATAACTGTAAATTGTGATAATTGCGGTATAATTATTCTTAGTTATGTCAAGAATATTACTGTTGTATAGATCTATTCTTTGAATCTGTTCATTGGGTAAAAATCACTGTAACACTGAAATTGTGGATTTACAATAAAAGTGAATATGCTATCGGAAATGTTGTTAATGACAAATTGGATATGGTAAACCAAATTATAGTGAAATTGGGGATAAAGGAAAAAAGAATAGACATACCTAATTTGTATAGAAAATTTACAGAAATTGGTAAAATGTAGATAACCGCACTGAGACACGAGGTTAAGTTCAACTTGTGGTAGAAGCCTGCCCGGAACCGCCCGACAAATCTAGCATCTACAGGTGGTCAGCTTAATGTGAGAGGTCTGGTGTATGAACATATATAAAAAAAAAATATGCATACAACAGGTAGTAAATAAATAACTAAATTAGTAATGTCTGCTGGGGTACAACAAAATAGGTATTTTGGAGAATAATAAAATAAGGATATTTCATTGTCCATTAATGTCTTAGGAAAATATGACCGTTAGGTTCATAAACGACATTAATTGTAACCAACATAAATAAATGGTGCATGTGAAAATATACAAGTCGGTAAAGAAATGGACGTTACAACAGTAAAAGATAGTTAATGTTAAGAACCAAGGAAAATGTGATGAATGGGGAATATAATCTATTACAATTAATTATGTTAATGATAATGTAATATAATAGGTAGACTTGTCCTAGGGACAAGTGGGATTGTAACATTGTTTATAATGAATAAAAAGGAACTTATTAATAAACCTTAGCTAAAGAGAACTAAGTTAATAAGTAAACAACATCGATAAGTTTTGATGACAGTGTAAGATTCATGAGGTAAACTTATAGAATGCAATAAGTTTTACTTATTTGTATACATTAAGTAACATGTTAACATGAAAAAGGTGAGTGGAATAAGATAACTTAATTATATATCAAGCAGAACATGTTATTGGAATTTGTAAACATGTAATTGACAGTAAAGGACAGGGTAATAAAAAATAGATTACTTTTGTTAACTACAATCCAGGGAAAAAGGACTAAATTACTTCATTAAAGTAAACACAATTAAAAAGATTACACATAGGGTCTAATAACTCATTTGCGTGATATGCTAGGACCAGTCCGCATGAATGAAGGTGATGAACCCAACGGGGTAGATCGTCGGGGTGTCCAAAGACATGGGAGGAGCACGTCCACTTGATTACTCTGCTCGACATGCGGCTTGATTTCTTGGTGGGACTGGATGGAAGCACGCAGCTTCCGAGGGACTTGGTATGGTACTCCATAGTGGTCCTCTGTTGTGGTACACGCTCAGGATGTACACACAGAGGTGGGGGTATGCGCGATACCACCAAATGGGTATACCTTGAATACAACAATAGCTTGGTAGTCAGAAGGCTATGGCGGTATGGCACTAGGGTGATTTGGCGGTTTGCCTCGCTCGTGGAGAGAGGTTGGTCAGGACCAAATTAAGGATAGTAATCATTGGATACCTGTCATCAGTAGTCAATGGGATGCAGAAAGACTAGAGCTAAACCAAGATATCATTGTCCTTTCACTATTGAGGCACTGTTGAGGGACACACCAAATTGGACACTAGATTGGTTGTTAGGGGCACGTCATTAGCTCTTGATGGATTCTCTCACTAGTTGAGGTAAGGGCCTGGGTGGGACCATAGCCACTGTGAAAAGCAGACCATACTTGGATATCTGTGCTATAGGTCCTTTGCATGGACCTATACAGATATGGAAAGGCTCCCGACCGAGTTCCGTGCATTAGATGCAACCCTATTACGGGACTCGGAATATAATAGGTAGTACGTATGTGTGAGGGTCTAGATACACGCACCGAGTGGTGTATTGTAGATGTTAGGGCATTACTCCGTACGCTTACATGGTACAACGAGGAGGGTTCCATGCGGTAACGTGGCGTTATGATTTGGATTTCCATACGTCAATCGTCATAGGATACACTTCTGTGGCATGATGATGGTGACCGTGCAAGGAGGGTACTATGAGAAGTAACTTAATATGTTGGGGTGGCTATATATGTACTATGTTAGGTTAATATACTGGGATGTAGATCGGTACGACGTAATTATAAAATCCTTAGTGCTGTTAACCCAAACCACCTAATAAATGAGAAAACGTAACTCAACGGTATATGTAGGATTATTTCAGAATGTATAATCTGTCCAGTCACCGGAACTTTTGTGTTCTGATGTCCTCCTCATAACCCACTCGTAGGTTAATTTTGTGGCAGAGATAGGATAGGTTTGTATACTGGTTAAGTAGTATTATTACTTTGGTAAGGCTATATTTGATTATATTATATTTTATCCATTCCGCCATGGGATGTTTTCGCAGCTGTGATATATTTATTATCTCTGTCTTTTCTACAGGAAACCAGACAAGCCGACTCGAGCTTCGATAGATTGGGATTTTTGGAAAGAATTTCGGTCTGTCGAAATTCGGGTTGTTAAATCTGGTATCAAATCATAGATTTTGGATTCCTGTATAAATAGTGTGCGTACATTATAGTATAATAAGGATAATTTATATGGTTATATATTCATACAAGGAAGAAGTTGGACCGTCAAGACCTATACACTACAGAAAAATAAAGGGAAACCTAAGGAAATTGGACAATTTGGAAGTTTGGTTAAGAAAGTGTACAAGATAAATCGAAAAAGAATAGAAAGATCAATTCAAAAAGAAACCCTCAAGAAAGTGAATGGTATCTAAGTAATAATTAGGAACAACAGTACAAATAAGGAAAACATATGCAAAACCCATACAGTCGACCGACCCTTTTTCTTTCGTGCTCTTGGGCTAGATCGTTGCTGAAATCGGTAGTGGAAATGTGAAAAAATGGGTCGGGTTGACCCATGGGATTCTGATCGCAAAAACAAAAGGACGAAGCCTTTCGGCTTCATCATTTTATTTCCTTCCCCCACCGAACAGCTAAAACCCATTTTCTCCCCAAATCTTCCAATAGCCACCCCCACTAGAAAACTCCACCATTTCGAGCAATTAATGTCAAATCGAAGCTCTTGACTTTCTCCATCCAAATCTACACAAATTTCTTGCCGATTCAAAGAAAATTCGCCATCCCACCAAGACCCTCTTTAGCCGCCAAATACCCCTAATTAAACCCTTAGGAAATCGCTTGGTGTTGCAACCGCAGGAGGATATTCAAAGCCTATATAAAGTCTAGTGAATATCATATATTACTTGGAAGACCCGTCAAGTTTATAAACTTTTCCGACACCATATTAGAGAAGTTATTTCATGCAGCGGGGTTACTTGCTTTTCTCGACCATACTACTATAGATCGAACTGCCTACCGAAGGTTAATTCAACTTTTTGATGCTAATTTAGATTACAGACAGAAGGATGGAGAGGAATTTTTTGAGTATGAGGTAATGTGTAACGACCTGGTTTTTTAGCGACTTTTGTTATCGCCATAAACTCAATGACGACTAACCAAACATCAAAAAATACCGGAAGGTCAATAGAAAGAAATTAGATGGTGAGGAAAGATAAGATAGAAACTTAGAATAGAAGAAGAAGAAGAAGATACAACATCAGAGTAACATGAATCTCACAGCGGAACGAACAACATATAATAGATAACATATCCTTGAAATAAAATCAGTATATATATACAGTAACATTATCAGAGTACAACACTTACAACACAGCGGAAATAACTAAAGCTATATAATCCTGAAGCCTCCTGCTCCAAGCTCTCCAATTATATGTGTAAAATCCTGACTACTTGACTTCCCGTATAAAATTGGGCATCCAAGAGTTTAGGGAAAACAAAACAAAATAAACTCCGGGTCAGTCATGGGACTGGTATGAGTAAAATAGTTTAAAACAGTTTTAGCCATTAGACGATATCTCATAAGACCACGCCATATAACGGAACGGGTTTTTCCCTTATGAGAATCAAAAATAATCTTTATATTAAAACTCATTGATATTTTAATAGTGTCTATCAACCACAATATAATAATCATCTAGCAGAAACGCTTTTATCTCACGTTCTACATATATAGTATACAATCGAAACCGCAAGCACGTATTAGGTAGTGGATTTCCAACTATGACAAGTTATGGAACCACCTTTTGCTAGTGTACCTCTAGAGAGGAATACACTGGGTTCAACAAGAACATCTTGCAACCCGGCCACACATGACCGACCACTCATTTCGCTTGAGTGTATCGAATGTATATCACCAACGGTTGGGATCAGCAACCGTTTCCCGAATGGGACAACATCGACAATAGATTTTTAGAAGTAAATGAAAATCTAGATCAGGTGATTATACACCCTAATAGGTGCGACCTACATAGCCACGTTGCCTGCCCGATTTTTTTCATTTCCCGGTTGTGAGGCTAGAGGCCACACTTATCTCTGACAGATCACACATTTATTCACTTTGAATGTCACATCGTCATACCCACCAAATCACAAATTGATTTTGTAATGACCCGCATTGGCAGAGGTATTATAATTAATTTTATTTAATTATATTAATGGTGATTAGTGAATTTAATGATCGTTGAATTAATTAATGATGAATATTTAATTAAAATAATAAATTAAATAATATATTTAATTCTGAAATAATTAGAATCGGCTGAAATGACGATATGGTGTGAACTGGATCATCTGTGATATTTAATTCAGTTTGGAATTGAATTTGAATAACGAATATATTCAATCGTCGACAGTTGAACGTATAGTTTATAATATAATTATAAACGAGCTCGAAATGGCGCTGCAGTTCGTAAATTGGCGATTCGAACTTCAACTGGATATACCGGTGTCCGTTTTAAATCAGATTTCTGTGAAACAAGAAACGTGCGGAGCTGGTTGAGTATATCTTTCTAGTGGAAGAGAAAAATCAGGATTTCGTCGTGTAGATTTTGAGATATGTCCAAATCAAATCTCAGAAAAGTCGCTGTGGAATTCCTTTATAATTTATAACGATTTATTTATATTTTAAAAAGGAATTTCATTATAAATCGAATATCGATTTATATCGGGATTTGAAATATCGATTTAGAAATTCATATAGGAACATTCTAAAGCTGTGTGATATTCTGTGTGAATATATATACGATAATATTAATTTATTGATATTTAATCCAATTGTTTTGAATATATATATATATATTTAAATGGGTTTATTTTGAGTTTGAGAAAAATATATTTTTCGCAAACAGTATTGGAATTTGATGAAACCAAATTCATTGAATTCGAAATAGTGTAATATAGCGGAGCGGCAATTTCCGCGATGATCGAATGGATGGAGTGTTCATGAAACATTAAAATAGTTAATGATAAAATAAACGAATATTAAAACCAAAATATCTTGGACAAATATCTAAGTCCTCAAGCCATAAATACACTTCATTTACAATCCTTAAGACCTAAAATTCAGCTCCTGTACACAATCAAAAGAGGTCGTCACATTTTGATTTTTTCAATCAATTAAATCCGGCGAACTACTCCATGAAATCTCTCAATATCGGATCCGTTAGACTCGGGTGGTGGAGAGTTTCGAGCAGACACCTTAAGTTTTTGGTGCGACTACAATTTCTGTGGTGGTCTTGGACACAGCGAGGCTTGGTTTTTGGGTTCCGGCGATTGGGTGATGTCGAAGGCCAAACTGGGTGTGTGGGTGTACTCAGGGTTGGAAGGAGATGCGAGCAGGGGTGGTTCGACGGTGGCCGGTGAACGGAGGTGGAAAGCGATCGGGTAAAGTCGAAGGAAAAGGTAGTAGGTCGGGTTTTAAGTGTTTCATCGAGTGGGGCTTTAGGGTGACTTGCGGGTGGAGCGTTGGACGCTGGGGAGATTGATGGCGTCGGCGCCGGAGATGGGTGGTCGGAGCAGAGGCCATCGTCGGTCAAAAGTTGAGGTCAACGGTCTGTGAAAAGAGGAAAACGCGATGTTGATTTTTGGGGAAGACAAGGATGGAGTCTGGGCTTTAACAAGATGCGGGTGGCTTCTTTTCCTTAGTGGGCTGATCAACTAAAAGGTGGAAGCCCAATTAAAATAAATAGCTTTATTTTAATTTAAAATATTCTCTTATCTTGTTAACTTAATATCTTATTCATACGTAACCAGAATTCAGCGAAACAAGATCCGTTGGGATCGTATGGACGGACACTACACGATGGAACTGATTGAAAGTCCATCGGAGCTTGTTACAATTTATGGCAAAATAAATTGTCCATTCTAAATCAACGACAATTATCGTTAATTAACGATGATAGTCCAAAGTGAGTAAACCTCACTAACTCTAAACAGTTTATAATTTCATGTTGTATTTTTAGAACTGTTAGAAATTGTCTGATTGACTGTGTGTTGACTGTTTGATTGAACAGCTAGTCAGTTAGTTAAATTTCTATATTGATTCTGTTTAACAGAATATAACATATGGAACTAAAAGAGATGTTATCTATCTTGTTTAACATCTGTGATGCAGGAAACAGGTTGGAGGAATCCAACTGGATTCCTCAACATTTATTTTACTGTGATTCATATATTGTGATATATGATGTGATATATAATCTGTTGTTGATTATGTGTGTTTGGATGATATTTATCGTTGTTATATGGTATGTTAAATCTTGTAAGAAATACTGGATATGGGGAAGGGGATTTTCAAAGTGTATTTTGAAAATGAATTATTTATATAAAATCGATGGATTTTATTTAGAAAAGGAAAAGAATTTTTATAAAAGAAATATTTAAAAAAATCAAAGGATAAGTTAGAAAAAAAGGAAATCATTTGTAAAGTGAAGAACCGTTACTAAAAGTAAATCTTTATAAATGAATAGTTTATTCGAAAAGGAGTTAATCAAATTTGTTATTCGAATAGAATAAAGGAAGTTATCGAATAAGGTTAAAAAGGAGGTATTCGAATATAATAGAAAGTAAAAGGAGTTATTCAATCAGAATTCATCGATTAGAATTAATTGATTAGAGTTAATCAAACAGAGTTAATCAGTTAGGGTTAACCAGTTAGAGTTAATTGGTTAGAGTAAATCAGTTAGGTTAAACCATTAGGGTAAACCAGTTAGAGTTAAATAGTTAGTGTTCATCAGTTAAGGTAAATCGATAGAGTTATATCGAACTAGAATTTATTCAAATAGAGTTAAAGTAAAAGGAGTTAATCGATGTTAGTTTAATCGATAGAGTTAAAGTAAAAGGAGTTAATCAATATTAGTTTAATCGATTAGAGTTAAAGTAAAAGGAGTTAATCGATGTTAGTTTAATCGATTAGAGTTAAAGTAAAAGGAGTTAATCGATGTTAGTTTAATCGATTAGAGTTAAAGTAGAAGGAGTTAATCGATGTTAGTTTAATCGATTAGAGTTAAAGTAAAAGGAGTTAATCGATGTTAGTTTAATCGATTAGAGTTAAAGTAAAAGGAGTTAATCGATGTTAGTTTAATCGATTTGAGTTAAAGTAAACGGAGTTAATCGATGTTAGTTTAATCGATTAGAGTTAAAGTAAAAGGAGTTAATCGATGTTAGTTTAATCGATTAGAGTTAAAGTAAGAGGAGTAAATCGAATATATAGTTTATTCGAATAGTAAAAGGAGTTAATCGAATATATATAGTATATTCGAATAGAATAAAGGAGTTAATCAAATATAGTTTATTCGAATAGAATAAAGGAGTTAATAGAATATAGTTTATTCGAATAAAGTTAGAGGAGTTATCAAATATAGTTTATTCGAAAGGGGTTAAGTGAATAGAGTAAATAAAATAGAGTAAATCAAATAGAGTAAATCAAATAGAATAAATCGAATAGAGATTTATTCGAACGAGAGTTAAGTAAGGAAGTTAGTTAAAGAAATATAAAGTGAACTTTGCCTATTTCAAAGTTAGAAATGTTGTTCAGTTAAGGTCTGAGAGGTAGTTCTACCACAACTTGATTGGCTTCGTTTTAACTAAGGAATAGTTAAGTTTCGGCAGTAAAGGAAATGGTTTGTTTAAACATCTGTCTAATCCAAATGAAGAAGCTTTGGAAATGTTTTCCAAATAAGAAACCAGAAATGTTTTCTAATAAAGAAAACAAGAAATGGAAATGTTTTCCATTGTTAATAACGTATAATTTCCAAATTTAGAAAATAAGAAATATTGAATATAGGGAAAGAGGAGATAAGTAAATTAATGAAATAAAGAGATAAACGTTGAATGATGTTTGATCGATATAAATTTCCATTTGGAAATAATATCGTTGTTTGCACACCTGTTTTTCTTCGATAGTTAAATCACAAACTATCGAAGTTTTGACCATTTTAACGTTGTTAATATGGAGAGACCGGTTGGATTATTATCCAAAGAACCACTCTGTATTGGCATAAGCGTTGCGAATCATATATGCCAAAGAAAATTGAAGACAGAGTTATGCAAGGGCTATCCTATTTACAGAATAGTGCCTGCGGTTCATCCTGTTCCTGGATGACTTGTATGGACGGATGTCTGACAGAGTATTTCCAGACGATCACGTATATTGATTTCTCCAACCGTACCAAGAGTGGAAGCAGAGAAGGAAACTTCTTTTAGATAACACATAATGTATGGCTGAAGATGTCAATCGGTGATTTGATGGATTTGACGATGTGGCATTCAAAGTGAATCTGGTGTGATGATAAAGCGTAGCTTCTAGCCTCATCATCTGGTAAATGACAGAAATCGGGCAGTGACCGACGCTAGAAAAGCGCGAATTTTGAATTAAATTCTGCAAGCGTACAGGTGTGTAGCATACAGGTCGAACACAGGGAGGTAAATTAAAATCAAATTATTTATCTAATCTCTTGGGCGAGTTAGACGAAGCCTGGAGATTTTGTTGAAATAAAACAAACTGAAATTGCGAACTTAGGATTATCGTTGAATCTAATTAACGATTAATCACTAGAGAAAGTAAATTGCAAAACAAGAACAACAATGCAGAAAATAAAAGTGCAGAATAAGAAGAACAACAAAAATAAAATTAGGATTGTCGTTGAAACTAATCAAACGACTAATCACTATTGAAACAAATGTAAAATACAATTGGTGCTCTTCCAAAACTAATTGTGAAGACAACACCTATTGCTAAGAATGAAAAATGCAGAAATAGTAAAAAGGAAGAACTTTTATTAATGGAGAAGAGAATACAAAATAGATAGGATGGTGGCTACAATGACATTACAAGGGTATTTATAGGATAGAAAGCCAAACCCTAACCCTAATTATAAATGGGCCTAGTCATTACATCACTAATTAGTTTACATTGAGAATCTCAAATGGGCCTTAGTTAAATTTATTAATTTTTTTGCCTTTCTTCTTTTCCTCTTGGTTCTTTGACAAGCCTCCCTTGATTTGAGATGTGCATGGCCTTTTTATCAATCATTTACTTGTCCAACAGCAACTAGATGTGGGATCTTCATCTACAATTCTTCAAAATGTAAATATATAGCAATATGATCTCCATTTCTCTAATTTTCTGGTTGCATGCAGGCTGGGTTGGAATATCTATAAAAGCAACAAAACAATACCCAAGTAATATTTATTTATATACAAAAGATAAGAAATAAGAGCATAAAATAAACACATTTCTATGTTAATCAAATACCCCCACACTTATCTTTTACTCGTCCTTGAGTAAAACAAAAATGAAAAACTAGACTAGATAGGTCACACTTTCGTAGGAAACACGATTGCATTGAGCGTATGCAACAAGCCGTTAAACCTCTAGGTGTCCCTAGTAGGACGAGTGGTGTCACGTGAGGGTTTTCAGCGGATATTACCCACAAAATCCAAATGCAGTATGCTATGATTCTAATGAAAATACATGAATGCAATGGCATATGCAAAATAAAAACAAAAATGAGAACAAAACTTGTTTCAGGAAAGTGGTACAACAAATTAAGTTAACAGTTTCTAATCAGTTGATTGTACATTAAATACCTCAAATTGTCACAAAATTTCAATATAAATCAAGTTTTCAATGTTAAATTCCAGTTTGGCCAGTTAGTTCGGTTGATAACATAGTGCAGCCATGAAATAAATTCTTAGTTTGCTTGGCACAGTTTGCAAAGTGGTATTCTAATTTTCTCATGTATGGCTAGTCAAATCAATAAGGTCAAGAAGTGTTTGGGCATCATCGCTTATTCTTTATTCTATAAAATTTTAAAATTTATGATTAAGTACATACACCTAACTTAGAAGACCAAGGTTTACCACCCATGCACTGCCTCGCGGACTAACGGAGAGTGGGTAAAGAGCTTGGCGGATTGTGCAGGCCGACTTTGACTTTGTCAACAACGTGTCGGTAATCCTTAGGTGTCCAATCTCATAAAATGAGACCAAGATATTCCAACGCTGACTTTGTCAACAACGTGTCGGATAGAGCTTGGTGGGTTTGCACACCAACGCTCGATATACAAGCAATGTTGGATACCCTTGGATTACTATTATTATTATTGAATTTATAAGTACAAAAAGGAGAGTTACGCGAGTTCAACTTAATACAACTTAGTTTTAAAGATTCGAAAAGGCAATATAAGTATTTTAAGTCCTCCACTTATTTAAACAAAGTCTACAATATAGAATAGATTTCATGGCCATCACCTAAGAATCTCCCTATGTACCGGTTACACTATTATCCCTCAAAATTAAACTTTTCATTATATTTCAAATTCAAACTTAGTTGAGAGAAAAAAATACTATCAACTGATTAACAATCCTTAACTTATTTTGTTGTATCAATCTAAAATGAGTCATGTTTTAAAATAAAAATAAAAATGGCATGTTACTACGATCTAAAATGCATGATGGTCATGTATGAAAAGAGAAAAAAAAAAGGATGTAATGCAGACTCCCCCCCCCCCCCACACTAGAACTAAACAGTGTCCACACTGTAAACGTTTCCTAAATTTGAAAGATTGTACCCAAAGGTGAATGAGATGCAAAATTATTTGAAGAATGAAATGGAGTTTAGCCACTATATGCGAATGAAAATCATATGTACAATGATATATGTGTTTGCGGTGCACGCGATGCAAAGAATACCACCATCTTTTTCCCCCACACTTGGTTCTAGCCCTATGGGTCACAATCCCACTATGTCTAGGCATGTTTTCTAATAAGCAAAGATTTTTGAAAACCATCTCATCTTTATACCTCGATTTATAGTCCAGTAGATAAATGTCCAGAGTCATCCTAACACGAAGTTTTTCAACCAAGCTAACATTCCAAAAATAATTCATGTGTTCAACAAACTTATCAGTGTAATTGTTCAAGAATAAGTGATCGTATACAAATTCAGTTGCAATCGTGAAATTTGAAAGCTGAGTATTATTTAAGACTGTTCGATCACATTTCTCAATTTCATTACTGGACAACGAATTTTCAACATTGACAATTTCAAGTTCGTTTGAAATTTCCTCAAAGTTAAAATTTTCAAAGATGGATTGGTGACTTGATTCTATTTCAGAATCTTGGTCATTTGAAGAAGAAAGTGTCGGCAAGGTAAGTGAAGGAGGTACAGGGCGACTTAGCTATGCTGCCTGCCTGATTAACATACTTTATACCTATACCTGTAAAAAACTTGATCGACGCTTTCCTATGAATCAGAAAAGCGTGATATTTGTAATAAAATTCTGCAAGCGCATTGTTGTGTAGCATACAGGTCGAACACAGGGAGGTAAATTAAAATCAAATTATTTATCTAATATCTTGGGCGAGTTAGACGAAGCCTGGAGATTTTGTTGAAATAAAATTAAACTGAAATTGCGAACTTAGGATTATCGTTGAATCTAATCAGCGATTAATCACTAAAGAAAGTAAATTGCAAAACAAGAACAACAATGCAGAAAATAAAAGTGCAGAATAAGAAGAACAACAAAAATAAAATTAGGATTGTCGTTGAAACTAATCAAACGACTAATCACTAATGAAACAAATGTAAAATACAATTGGTGCTCTTCCAAAACTAATTGTGAAGACAACACCTATTGCTAAGAAAGAAAAATGCAGAAATAGTAAAAAGGAAGAACTTTTATTAATGGAGAAGAGAATACAGAATAATGGATAGGATGGTGGCTACAATGACATTACAAGGGTATTTATAGGATAGATAACCAAACCCTAACCCTAACCCTAATACAATGATAGATGGGCCTTAGGGAATTCACAAAAGAGTTTACAATGAGAGTTTCAAATGGGCCTTAGTTAAATCTATTAAATTTTTGGCCTTTCTTCTTTTCCTCTTGGTTCTTTGACAAGCCTCCTTTAATTTGAGATGTGCATGGCCTCTAAATCAGTTATTTTCTTGTCCAACAGCAGCCAAATGTGATATCTTCATATACAATTCTTCAAAATGCAAATACACAGCAAATTGATCTCTATTTCTCTACATTTCTGGTTGCATGCGGGCTGGGTTGGAATATCTGTAAAAGTAACAAAACAATACCCAAGTAATATTTATTTATATACAAAAGATAAGATATAAGAGCATAAAATAAACACATTTCTATGTCAATAAAATACCCCCACACTTATCTTTTACTCGTCCTCGAGTAAAACAAGAAATGAAAAACTAAACTAGATAGGTCACACTTTCATAGGAAACACAATTGCATTGAGCGTATGCAACAAGCCGTTAAACCTCTAGGTGTCCCTAGTAGGACGAGTGGTGTCTCGTGAGGGTTTTCAGCGGATACTACCCACAAAATCCAAATGCAGCATGCTATGATTCTAATGAAACCACATGAATGCAATGGACATATGCAAAATAAAAACAAAAAAAATATGAAAACAAGACTTGTTTCAGGAAAGTGGTACAACAAATTAAGTTAACAATTTGTATTCAGTTAATTGTACTTTAAATACCTCAACTTGTCACAAAATTTCAATATAAATCAAGTTTTCAAATGTTAAATTCCAGTTTGGCCAGTTAGTTCGGTCGATAACATAGTGCAGCCATGAAATAAATTCTTAGTTTGCTTGGCACAGTTTTAAAGTGGTATTATTATTTTCTCATGTATGGCTAGTCAAATCAATAAGGTCAAGAAGTGTTTGGGCATCATCGCTTATTCTTTATTCTATAAAATTTTAAAATTTATGTTCAAGTACATACACCTAACTTAGAAGACCAAGGTTTACCACCCATGCACTGCCTCACAGACTAACGGAGAGTAGGTAAAGAGCTTGGCGGATTGTGCAGGCCGACTTTGACTTTGTCAACAACGTGTCGGTAATCCTTTGGTGTCCAATCTCATAAAATGAGACCAAGATATTCCAACGCTGACTTTGTCAACAACGTGTCAGATAGAGCTTGGTGGGTTTGCACACCAACGCTCGATATACAAGCAATGTTGGATACCCTTGGATTACTATTATTATTATTGAATTTATAAGTACAAAAAGGAGAGTTACGCGAGTTCAACTTAACACAACTTAGTTTTAAAGATTCGAAAAGGCAATATAAGTATTTTAAGTCCTCCACTTATTTAAACAAAGTCTACAATATAGAATAGATTTCATGGCCATCACCTAAGAATCTCCCTATGTACAGGTTACACTATTATCCCTCAAAATTAAACTTTTCATTATATTTCTTATTTCATCTAAGTTGAGAAAAAAAAATACTATCAACTGATTAACAATCCTTAACTTATTTTGTTGTATCAATCTAAAATGATTCATGTTTCAAAAAATAAAATAAAAAAAATGGCATGTTACTATAGTCTAAAATGCATGATGGTCCTATTTAAATGGTTGAAAATGAAAAGATAGAAAAAACGAAAATGAGTGAAATGCAGACTCCCCCCACACTAGAACTAAACAGTGTCCACACTATGAACGTTTCCTAAATTTGAAAGATCGTACCCAAAGGTGAATGAGATGCAAAATTATTTGTAGAATGAAATGCAATCTACCTATATGTAAGAATGGATCATATATACAATGATATATATGTTTGTGGTGCACGCGATGCAAAGAATGCCACCATCTTTTTCCCCCACACTTGGTTCTAGCCCTACGAGTCCCATTCCCACTATGTCTAGGCATGTTTTCTAATAAGCAAAGGTTTTTGAAAACCATCTCATCTTTAAACCTAGATTTATAGTCCAGAAGATAAATGTCTAGGGTCATCCTAACATGAAGTTTTTCAATCAAGCTAACATTCCAAAAATGGTTCATGTGTTCAGCAAATTTATCAGTGTAATTATTCAAAAATTTGTGATCGTATATAAATTCAGTGAAATTTGAAATCCGAGTGTTGTTCAAGACTATGTGATCACATTTCTCATCATTAACTAACGACGTATTTTCGACACTGACAATTTCAAGTTTGTTTGAAATTTTCTCAAAGTTAAAATTTTCGAACTCGTGACGTGAATCCACTTCTTCCTCATTTGGCAACTCATCCTCGTACAATCCAAAGAATTCATGTTCCTTAAAATCCTTTTCCAATTTTGAGTTGAAAAATTCAACATTTTCATTATGTTCAATTTATAGAATTTCAAGTTTTTCACAACGTGAAAGAGGAAGGTCAAAATCTAAGCTTAAATCTTTTTTCTGAAAAGAGTTGAAGTACAAATCATTTGTTGAATTTTGAAAAACTTCATCAAGATGATTATTCTCAATTTCCAAAGTCGTTATTTGAAAATTTTCGTTGTTAGTAGAAATTGGATTATTTTCTGATTCAAGGCTTGTTTGAATTTGATTTTCTTGCTCTCGTTGTTCTTTATAAGACGCCATTAAACAAAGAAGTTCATCCATCTTTTTATTTAGCCTTTCCACCCTCTCATCAAAATGACATTCTTCAGAGTCGTTGATTTGAGAGCTCTCATTTTCGATTTCTTGATTATCAAAATTATAGTCCACATCAACTTCACAATCAAAATTATTTCCAAAGTTATAGTTGTTTGGATTTTCAGAAAAAGGACAAGGATATTGGAAATCATTTTGATTATAAAAATTATGTTCATAACCAAAATTGTTAAAATTCGAGGGAAAATTGCAATTTTGGTTAGTTTCAAGATGTTGATATGGGCTATAATTTTGAAAATTTTGGTTTACAACCCCATATTGATGTGGATCAAGGCTGTATTGGGATTCAAAGCTATTTTGATGTGGATCTGACCCATAATCGAAATTATTGAAATTTGAATTGAAATCGCAATTTTGATTATGTCCATGGTTTTGAAAATGTTGGTCAATTGGAAAATTTTGAAAATTGGCATCGGGCTCACAAAATTTTGGAAAATTCTGCCTCATGAGTTGTATTTCATACTCTTCAAGCGGACGTCTACTCTGATTATTATCCCACATTTCTCTCAATGATTTTTTTGAATTAGACATTTTAAAGAAGTCACGGCAGGACAGAAAGTATTCTCACTTCAAAATAATATAAAATAATAAGCTTTGCTCTATTAATTAACTGACTCAATTAGAAGGGGGAAGAGGGTCTTATGGCCGTTCACGTATAGTATAGATACTAAGGGATACGACCATTGTTTTACGGGTAGTATGCAACCTCTTTTGCTAGAAGTTCAATAAATTGAACTAATATATATCCGCGATCTAATTATACGAGACAGTCAACTTCACAAAACACCACTTTTCAATTATATTATTTTGAAATATCTAATCAGATTTTATTGTTGAGAAACGATGACAGTGATGACGTCAGGTATGTAATTCGTTTCTCACAAACAGATTCAGAAATATCAGCCACATAACAGTCACAGAACAATCACAGAATAACAACAAAAAATTAAAATATTGTACAAGAAAGCCGCTGCTGCCCCTGCAGAAGATTTTTACAAGCAATTTCCATATTTTTCAAAGCAGCAGAGCACCTGTAGAGTTCAGAAAATATTACAGTTGAGTATGGCAGTCCGTCCAGAATATTTGAGTAACATTCACAATTCTAACTTCACTTTTTGCAATTTGTTTTGCTTGTGAGTTCCTTGTTCGCTTTGCCCTTTGATCTTTGTTCTTTGTTTTTGAATGGCTCTTTCTTTTCTTTCACTCTCTCTCCCTCTTTTTTTTTAAAAGAGAACTAGCCTCTCAGATTACACAAATTAAGAATCACACAAAAACCGGCCCAGATATTGGAGTAATAAAACAAGTCGGCCCAAATTCAAATTGTACTTATCAAAACCACACTACCCTCTTTCGTCCTTTAGTGAAAAAAAATCGAATTCAACCCCCAAAAATTATCACGCATACTGTAAAAGCTACAAGGAAACTAATCCCCTTTTATTTTTCTTCTATTAAAAATCTGGTAGGAACGAAATTTCGGGTCTCAAGCAAAATCACGCAATCCTCTCTCTAAATCGGGAAATAAACGATCCTCTAAACCAAAACAAATCACAATTCCCCCTTTTATTTTCTGGTTGAGGCTCAAATAGCTCGAGTTGGACGTCGGTTGTGGATTTGGAAGTTTCGAATCGGCTAGGGCTCGAATTGCAGGAGGTGAAACAAGACGAAGCTTTGGTTTTCGAAGATCTGTGGTCCAAACAGGCCGAGGGGGTGCGATTGATTTGTGCGGGGGTATTTGATTTGATGAAAAGGCGGTTGTGGGTGGAGTCTGATTTGAATCGACTTGGCTGATAGGCACGTGAAGTATGGGATGATGAGGGTTCGAGCGCTGATGTTTGAGTGTGATGAACGTTGAAGCAAATGGCTGAGGCAGTGCGAAGTGGTGAAGGGAAGTCTGGAAGGACGGTGTTTGAAAAGGGGTACGATGTTCAGATCGGTTGTGAAATGGGTTTGTGAAAATTGGGTTTCGGGTTTATGACGTTGGAGATGTGATGTGGCAGTGGTTTCTAGTTGACTGGTGATGACATATTTTTTTTCTTTCTGAGGTATGCTATGTTGAAATGAATGAGATTGCTATATGGGTTGAGGGTGGCATTGTGGTGTGGCTTGATGATTATGTAGGGGAGCAGGGCAGATGTGGTCTGATTCACAGAAGCGATTTGAAATACTGGGTTGGTTTCAGATTTTTGCTGTTCTGTGGGGGAGATGATGGTGCGAGCTGATGTCTGGAAAGTTGCGTGGATTGTGGTATTTGATTTCTGTGAAGAGGTTGACATATATTTGGTAGACATGGTGTTCTGATGTGGTTAAGAGAAGACTGGATGTGAAGAACGGGGTGGGGGGTCTTTTGGCTTGTGAACATGGTTTGGCGTGTGGGTTCAAGTGTATGAACGGGGAAGAAAGGGATTGGTTTATGGCACTGTGGTTTTAAGATGAGGGTCAGGGCAGTGGAGAAGAGATTGTGAATTAGCCGAGACTTAAGGCAGAAGTAACAGCAAGGAAGAAAGCAATAATTTCGACCCTCTTTTTTTTATTATTTTTTTTATGTAAAATAAGAAATTAATGTAAAGGAAATAAAAGGAAAGAAATCAAAGATGAAATGGCAAGGTTTTTTTTTGAAAAGCTTGGGCGAGTTAGACGAATCAAGTATAGGTATAAAGTATGTTAATCAGGCAGGCAACATGGCTAAGTCGGTTGCACCGAAGTAGGGTGTATAATCACCTGATCTAGAGTTTCATTTACTTCTAAAAATCTATTGTTGATGTTGTCCCACTCGGGAAACGGTTGCTGATCCCAACCGTTTGTGATATACATTCGATACACTCAAGCGAAATGAGTGGTCGGTCATGTGTGGCTGGGTTGTAAGATGTTCTTGTTGAACCCAGCGTATTCCTCTCTAGAGGTACACTAGCGAAAGGTGGTTCCATACCTTGTCATAGTTGGAAATCCATTACCCAATACGTGCTTGCGGTTTTGATTGTATACTATATATGTAGAACGTGAGATGAAAGCATTTTTGCTAGATGATTATTATAGTTGTGGTTGATAGACATTATTATAAAATCAAAAGGTTTCTGATATAAAGATAATTTGGATTCTCATAAGGGAAAAACCCGTTCCGTTATACGGCGTGGTCTTATGAGATATCATTCACCTGCTTGAACTGTTTTAAACTGTTTTACTCACACCAGTCCCATGACTGACCCGGAGTTTATTTGTTTGTTTCCCTAAACTCTTGGGTGCCTAAATTTGTACGGGCAGTCAAGTAGTCAGGATTTACAGATATACTGGAAGAGCTGGAGCAGGAGGCTTCAGAATAATATAGCTATAGTTATTTCCGCTGTGTTGTAAGTGTTATACTTTGTAATGATATATATTCAAATACAAATGTATATTTCAAAGTTATGTTACATATATTATATGTTATTCGTTCCGCTGTGAGATTCGTGTTACTCTGATATTGTGTTCTTCTTCTTCTATTCTAAGTTTCTATCTTATCTTTCCTCACCCTCTGTTTTCTTTCTATAAATTTCCTGATTTTCAGTTTAATTTGGGGTTGGGCTTGTGTTTTTAGTCAGCTCAAATTGGACCGGATTTTCGGGTCATTACAGTTGGTATCAGAGCTTAAGTTAAGTGAATTACCTTGGCTCTGTGGCATGACTCGGTAGAGATAGGGTTAGTAATACCCTAGATTGAGTTGAGTGTATATACGAGTGAGCGTATTTGTTATTGATATAAAAGTTGTTTTATATTATGGAGATTTATTGGTTGAGTTGTTTATGTGTTCTGGTCGATCAGTTTGATCCACTGTATCGGTAGGGATTTTGTAAACACTTGAATACGATGAACCGTCATGGTATGTTTTGAAAAGAGGGTAAATAAAAATAAGTTTACCCAAGGTATATCTTGATATAGAGAAGATATATATATCAAAATTATAATATAGTGGATATATTGGTTGTTATTATAATCGAGTAAGATTATAAATTAAATGGTTATGTAAATAACCAATCAGAATACATATAAGTGAAATACGTGAAATCAGATGAGTTAAATCTGAAATTTAAACCAGAAATTGAATTAAAATCCTGGAAAATTGGATAAGTGTTTGTAAATGGATTTGGATTAAAAATAAGGAAAATTTAAGATCCTGGGAGATTTTAAATTGTTTTACAAGCCGTGTGGATTATATTTTGAAATGAATTTCAAAGTGAAAATGTTTAGAAATGGTTTTATAGTATTGAACTCACTTCGATCGCTGGAAAATAGATTCTGATGATGACAGCTGCATCATCAGTATTCATTTTCGAGTTGTAAGTGACGAATTACTACCAGAGATACTGTTTTGAATTTGTTTGGGAAAGACAAGTTGTGTTGAATTTCAAAATGGAATTTAAACTGTACAATTTGAATTTTTAAATAGATTTGAAATATTAACTTGTTTTAAAAGAGATAAAACGAGAAGTTCCTTTATAAATGAAGTTTATAAATAGTTCTTTTATAAACAAAGTTTATAAATGAAGTGAAAAGAATTATCATTGGGTAATTCAGAAATAAAAATACAAGTGTGAAATTGAAAGGGAAATCTATTTTCAAAAGTTAGAAATATCGATTTCAAAAGGAATTGAAATCGAGACTTATTATAAGAATGAATAAAGAAAGTTTAAAAAGGAATTTGAATAAAGGAAGTTCAAACATAGAATTTAAATAAAAAAATTCAAAGGGAATTTGAATATAGAAATTCAAAGGGAGTTTGAATATATGAAATTCAATGAAATCGAAATAGAGTTTGAATATAGAAATTCAAATGGAATTCAAAAATAGAATTTGAATATAGAAGAAAATAAAGGAATTCAAATATAGGAATTGAATATCGAAAGTGAAATGAAATTTGAATATAGAAATTCAAATGGAATTTGAATATAGAATTCAAATGAAATTTAAACTATAGAATTTGAATATATAGAATTGAAAATGAAATTTGAATGTAGAGGATTCAAATAGAATTGAAATGGAATTTGAATATAGAAGATTCAAATAGAATTGAAATGAAATTTGAATATAGAAGATTCAAATGGAATTGAAATGAAATAAAGAGAATTCAAAAAGATTTGAATATAGAAATTCAAATGGAGATTGAAAAAAAAGAAATTTGAATAAAAAAATTTAAAGATGGAATTTGAATATACAATTCAAATAATTTAAAATATGGGATTTGAATATAGAATTCAAATAGTTTGAAATGAAATTTGAATAGAATTTCAAAATAGAGTTGAAATGGAATTGGAATATATATAATTCAAATGGAGTTTGAAAATAGATTTGAAATGAAATTCAAATATAGAATTTGAATAAGAGAATTGAAATGGAATTTGAATATAGGAGATTCAAATGGAATTCAATTAGTTGATAAGCAAGTTAAACTTATATTTGAGCATGTATATTCAAATAAAAAGGTGAAATAGGTAAACTAGTTAATTAGCCATTAGTAAATGGATCTTGAATTGAAGTTGAACTTTAGATAAGTAAAGGGGACTGGTAAATTTATATTCGAAATCAAATATGAAACCTGAGTTTGAAAAAGTAGAATTTGATTAGTTTATAAGTAAGTTAAAATATATTTGAACATGTTATACTCAAATATAAATGTGAAATGGGCAAACCAGTAATTTGAAAATCACTTAACGAACTAAGTTAAAATGATTGGATTAAGTTGAAATGAATTAGAAATGTATGGATACACATGAGATAGGTATGGATAAGGTATGGAGGTATATAAATAGAATGCTCAATGAAAAAGGTATGTATTTAATTCATATATGAGATTTTATGCGCCGTATCGGCTAGCCGCTTGGCCTTTTCTTTTTCTTTTGGATTGGTGAGGGCCATGGGAGGCTATTTGAAATATCCCGATGCTCCTGGTACAAAGGAGGTTATGGCGAATTTTTCCGGGAATTTAAGGAGTTAGAATATTTTTAAGATAATGTGATAGTTAGAAATCAACGTATCGATATATATATATATATATAAGTCGATAAGGAAACGAACTTAAAAATAGAATAGTAAAATAAAAAGGGAAGACTAAGAATAAAATTAGTAAGAATAGAAAGAGGAAGCGTATACGTGTTTAAAAGTGAATAAGTAGTTGTATGGTATTGATTATTCGACTAAGTAGTCATATCTGTTTTGACGTTATAAATGTTATTCAGTCAAGGTCTGAGAGGTAGTTATACCCCAACTTGATTGATTTCATTATTAACAAATAAATAGTAAGATTTCAGGCTCAAAAATCAATGTTGGATATGAGTTAGTTGAATATAGCATTTGAGTTGTCATAACGATGTTTTACACAACATCCGTTTTAGCCCAAATAAGTGTAAGCTTGGAAATAGAATAAAGAATAATTCATAAGTATAGAAATAAACGAGATCGGAAAAGAGATAAGTAATTGGAATATTTTCCAATTATCAATAGCATATATTTTCTAAAAGTTTAGAAAATAAAGGAAGGCGATATTCGGAAATGTTTTCCAAATAACGTAAAAGGCCAATATGGTTATTGAAAATATTTGGTTAACAAATATTGATAAAGAAATAGAGAAGTGATTTAAGTAATGGAATATTAATTAAGGGCTCAGTGACATGTTCAAAAGGAAAATTTGACTTTTGAAAAGAGTAAACTGTTTAAAAACTCCCAAGGAAAGACGGTTTGAATTAAAGCCAAAATTTAACAGAAATTTGGGGAAGCAAATTTGAATTAAAGTAAAGCCAGTAAAGTGGTAACTGGGATTGAATTAGAATGATATCAAGAAAAATTGGATTCTGAGATTCAAATTTGAAGTGTAATGTGATAATCAAGTTAAGAGTTGAGAATCGAGAAGAAACTCGAGTTGAAATGATATTTGGCTCGGATATAAGCGAATGGTTGTGTTGTGGATAAAAGCAGATTGGAATTTGATTGGGATGACCTTTGTATCCGTTTAATTAATAACAGGTGGAAAGGATATAATGATATGCCCGACAAAAAGGTACCAGTTTATATTATATATGAGTTTGGTGATTTTGATGAGCCGAATTGGCGAGCCGCTTGGCTGTTTGATTTTCTTTTGGGTTGGAGATGGCCCAGAGAGGCGAGTTGGAGTTTGACGTATTGACCAGTACAAAGGGGGTGCTGGCGAAATTTTTCGAAGAGTTAAGGTGTTAGAAAATTTTCAGGATTTTTGAAAATTTTCGTTGATAGGAATTAAATAAATTTTTAATTGAAATTAAAGTGGTTCAGTTGAAACTGAAGTTAAGAAGTGAATGAATAAATTGTAACTAGTCGATAGGGTCGTCCTCTACCTTTTAGCAATTTCGAGGACGAAATTATTTTAAGTGGGAAAGATTGTAATGACCCGCATTGGCAGAGGTATTATAATTAATTTTATTTAATTATATTAATGGTGATTAGTGAATTTAATGATCGTTGAATTAATTAATGATAAATATTTAATTAAAATAATAAATTAAATAATATATTTAATTCTGAAATAATCAAAATCGGCTGAAATGACGATATGGTGTGAACTGGATCATCTGTGATATTTAATTCAGTTTGGAATTGAATTTGAATAACGAATATATTCAATCGTCGACAGTTGAACGTATAGTTTATAATATAATTATAAACGAGCTCGAAATGGCGTTGCAGTTCGTAAATTGGTGATTCGAACTTCAACTGGATATACCGGGTTCGTTTTAAATCAGATTTCTGTGAAACAAGAAACATGTGGAGCTGGTGGAGTATATCTTTCTAGTGGAAGAGAAAAATCAGGATTTCGTCGTGTAGATTTTGAGATATGTCCAAATCAAATCACAGAAAAGTCGCTGTGGAATTCCTTTATAATTTATAACGATTTATTTATATTTTAAAAAGGAATTTCATTATAAATCGAATATCGATTTATATCAGGATTTGAAATATCGATTTAGAAATTCATATAGGAATATTCTAAAGCTGTGTGATATTCTGTGTGAATATATATACGATAATATTAATTTATTGATATTTAATCCAATTGTTTTGAATATATATATATATATATATATATATATATATTTAAATGGGTTTATTTTGAGTTTGAGAAAAATATATTTTTCGCAAACAGTATTGGAATTTGATGAAACCAAATTCATTGAATTCGAAATAGTGTAATATAGCGGAGCGGCAATTTCCGTGATGATCGAACGGATGGAGTGTTCGTGAAACATTAAAATAGTTAATGATAAAATAAACAAATATTAAAACCAAAATATCTTGGACAATTATCTAAGTCCTCAAGCCTATAAATACACTTCATTTACAATCCTTAAGACCTAAAATTCATCTCCTGTACACAATCAAAAGAGGCCGTCACATTTTGATTTCTTCAAACAATTAAATCCGGCGAACTACTCCATGAAATCTCTCAATATCGGATCCGTTAGACTCGGGTGGTGGAGAGTTTCGAGCAGACACCTTAAGTTTTTGGTGCAACTACAATTTCTGTGGTGGTCTTGGACACTGCGAGGCTTGGTTTTTGGGTTCCGGCGATTGGGTGATGTCGAAGGCCAAACTGGGTGTGTGGGTGTACTCAGGGTTGGAAGGAGATGCGAGCAGGGGTGGTTTGACGGTGGTGGAAAGCAATCGGGTAAAGTTGAAGGAAGAGGTAGCAGGTCGGGTTTTAAGGGTTTCATCGAGTGGGGCTTCAGGGTGACTGGCGGGTGGAGCGTTGGACGCTGGGGAGATTGATGGCGTCGGTGCCGGAGATGGGTGGTCGGAGCAGAGGCCATCGTCGGACAAAAGTTGAGGTCAACGGACTGTGAAAAGAGGAAAACGCGATGTTGATTTTTGGGGAAGACAAGGATGGAGTCTGGGCTTTAACAAGATGCGGGTGGATTCTTTTCCTTAGTGGGCTGATCAACTAAAAGGTGGAAGCCCAATTAAAATAAATAGCTTTATTTTAATTTATAATATTCTCTTAACTTGTTAACTTAATATCTTATTCATACTTAACCAGAATTCAGCGAAACAAGATCCGTTGGGATCGTATGGACGGACACTACACGATGGAACTGACTGAAAGTCCATCGGAGCTCGTTACAATTTATGGAAAAATAAATTGTCCGATCTAAATCAACGACAATTATCGTTAATTAACGATGATTGTCCAAAGTGAGTAAACCTCACTAACTCTAAACAGTTTATAATTTCATGTTGTATTTTTAGAACTGTTAGAAATTGTCTGATTGACTGTGTGTTGACTGTTTGATTGAACTGCTAGTCAGTTAGTTAAATTTCTATATTGATTCTATTTAACAGAATATAACATATGGAACTGAAAGAGATGTTGTCTATCTTGTTTAACATCTGTGATGCAGGGAAACAGGTTGGAGGAATCCAACTAGATTCCTCAACATTTATTTTACTGTGATTCATATATTGTGATATATGATGTGATATATAATCTGTTGTTGATTATGTGTGTTTGGACGATATTTATCGTTGTTATATGGTATGTTAAATACCATAAGAAATACTGGATATGGGGAAGGGGATTTTCAAAGTGTATTTTGAAAATGAATTATTTATATAAAATCGATGGATTTTATTTAGAAAAGGAAAAGAATTTTTATAAAAGAAATATTTAAAAAATTCAAAGGATAAGTTAGAAAAAAAGGAAATCATTTGTAAAGTGAAGAACCATTACTAAAAGTAAATCTTTATAAATGAATAGTTTATTTGAAAAGGAGTTAATCGAATTTGTTATTCAAATAGAATAAAGGAAGTTATCGAATAAGGTTAAAAAGGAGGTATTCGAATATAATAGAAAGTAAAAGGAGTTATTCGATCAGAATTCATCGAATAGAATTAATTGATTAGAGTTAATCAAACAGAGTTAATCAGTTAGGGTTAACCAGTTAGAGTTAATACGTTAGAGTAAATCAGTTAGATTAAACCATTAGGGTAAACCAGTTAGAGTTAAACAGTTAGTGTTCATCAGTTAAGGTAAATCGATAGAGTTATATCGAACTAGAGTTTATTCAAATAGAGTTAAAGTAAAAGGAGTTAATCGATGTTAGTTTAATCGATAGAGTTAAAGTAAAAGGAGTTAATCGATGTTAGTTTAATCAATTAGAGTTAAAGTAAAAGGAGTTAATCGATGTTAGTTTAATCGATTAGAGTTAAAGTAAAAGGAGTTAATCGATTAGAGTTAAAGTAAAAGGAGTTAATCGATGTTAGTTTAATCGATTAGAGTGAAAGTAAAAGGAGTTAATCGATGTTAGTTTAATCGATTAGAGTTAAAGTAAAAGGAGTTAATCGATGTTAGTTTAATCGATTTGAGTTAAAGTAAAAGGAGTTAATCGATGTTAGTTTAATCGATTAGAGTTAAAGTAAAAGGAGTTAATCGATGTTAGTTTAATCGATTAGAGTTAAAGTAAAAGGATTTAATCGAATATATAGTTTATTCGAATAGTAAAAGGAGTTAATCGAATATATAGTGTATTCGAATAGAATAAAGGAGTTAATCGAATATAGTTTATTCGAATAGAATAAAGGAGTTAATAGAATATAGTTTATTCGAATAAAGTTAGAGGAGTTATCGAATATAGTTTATTCGAAAGGGGTTAAGTGAATAGAGTAAATAAAATAGAGTAAATCAAATAGAGTAAATCAAATAGAATAAATCGAATAGAGATTTATTCGAACGAGAGTTAAGTAAGGAAGTTAGTTAAAGGAATATAAACCGAACTTTGCCTATTTCAAAGTTAGAAATGTTGTTCAGTTAAGGTCTGAGAGGTAGTTCTACCCCAACTTAATTGGCTTCGTTTTAATTAAGGAATAGTTAAGGTTCGACAGTAAAGGAAATGGTTTGTTTAAACATCTGTCTAAGTCCAAATGAAGAAGCTTTGGAAATGTTTTCCAAATAAGAAACCAGAAATGTTTTCTAATAAAGAAAACAAGAAATGGAAATGTTTTCCATTGTTAATAACGTATAATTTCCAAATTTAGAAAATAAGAAATATTGAATATAGGGAAACAAGAGATAAGTAAATTAGTGAAATAAAGAGATAAACGTTGAATGATGTTTGATCGATATAAATTTCCATTTGGAAATAATATCGTTGTTTGCACACCTGTTTTTCTTCGATAGTTAAATCACAGACTATCGAAGTTTTGACCATTTTAACGTTGTTAATATGGAGAGACCGGTTGGATTATTATCCAAAGAACCACTCTGTATTGGCATAAGCGTTGTGAATCATATATGCCAAAGAAAATTGAAGACGGAGTTATGAAAGGGCTATCCTGTTTGCAGAATAGTGCCTTCGGTTCATCCTGTTCCTGGATGACTTGTATGGACGGATGTCTGACAGAGTATTTCCAGACGATCACGTATATTGATTTCTCCAACCGTACCAAGAGTCGAAGCGGAGAAGGAAACTTATTTTAGATAACACATAATGTATGGTTGAAGACGTCAATCAGTGATTTGATGGATTTGACGATGTGGCATTCAAAGCGAATCTGGTGTGATGATAAAGCGTAGCTTCTAGCCTCATCATCTGGTAAATGACAGAAATCGGGCAGGCAGCATGGCTAAGTCGGTCGCACCGAAGTAGTGTGTATAATCACCTGATTTAGAGTTTCATTTACTTCTAAAAATCTATTGTTGATGCTGTCCCATTCGGGAAATGGTTGCTGATCACAACCGTTGGTGATATACATTCGATACACTCAAGCGAAATGAGTGGTCGGTCATGTGTGTCCGGGTTGCAAGATGTTCTTGTTGAACCCAGTGTATTCCTCTCTAGAGGTACACTAGCGAAAGGTGGTTCCATACCTTGTCATAGTTGGAAATCCATTACCCAATACGTGCTTGCGGTTTTGATTGTATACTATATATGTAGAACGTGAGATGAAAGTGTTTTTGCTAGATGATTATTATAGTTGGGGTTGATAGACATTATTATAATATCAAAAGGTTTTTGATATAAAGATAATTTGGATTCTTATAAGGGAAAAACCCGTTCCATTATACGGTGTGGTCTTATGAGATATCATTCACCTGCTTGAACTGTTTTAAACTATTTTACTCATACCAGTCACATGACTGACCCTGAGTTTATTTGTTTGTTTCCCTAAACTCTTGGGTGCCTAAATTTGTACGGGCAGTCAAGTAGTCAGGATTTACAGATATACTGGAAGAGCTGGAGCAGGAGGCTTCAGAATAATATAGCTATAGTTATTTCCGCTGTGTTGTAAGTGTTATACTTTGTAATGATATATATTCAAATACAAATGTATATTTCAAAGTTATGTTACATATATTATATGTTATTCGTTCCGTTGTGAGATTCGTGTTACTCTGATATTGTGTTCTTCTTCTTCTATTCTAAGTTTCTATCTTATCTTTCCTCACCATCTGTTTTCTTTCTATAAATTTCCTGATTTTCAGTTTAATTTGGGGTTGGACTTGTGTTTTTGGTCAGCTCAAATTGGACCGGATTTTCGGGTCATTACAGATTTCCCCCAAAATACCACGGGTATACAGCTAAGAGAAACAAATTCCTCTACCACCAAACGTAAATAAGTTTGAAGAGGATCAACTTACGCGATCTATTAAATATACTCTGTCAGACATTCTTCCATACAGGTCGTACTGGGACTAGACAAACCGAAGGCACTATTCAGTACATCCATCTTAGGCAATTGTTATCTAAGATTTATACAACAACCCTTGCACTTTACTCCGTCTTCAATATATTCAGCATATTTGATTCGCAATGCTTATGCCAATACAGAGTGGTTCTTCGGATAATAATCCAACCGGTCTATCCATATTAACAACGTTAAAATGGTCAAAACTTTGATAGTCGGTGATTTAACTATCAAATGAAAACATGTCTGTGTACACACAACGATCTTATTTCCAAATGGAATTATCGATCCAATCATCAAATAATTATATATATATATATATATATATTCATATTGTCTTATTTTCTATTATTAGAAAATATATGTTATTAACACTGGAAAACATTTCCATGGCTTAATTACGTATCACTATACTTCCACATCTATTAGACTCTAACTATAAACTAACAAGAGAACAACTTCCTATGTATAAACCCCGAAGGCCGAAACCAACATCAGATCGATACTCAGGAAACCATTCAACTTATTAATCTCTAGTCAGTTTTTAATTTTTGTTTAACTCCGTTTTGATTAACTCTTATTCGAATAACTAATATTCGATTAACTTTAATTGAATAACTAATATTCAATTAACTTTACTTGATTAATTCTGGTTCGAATAACTATATTCGATTTAACTTCATTCTAAATAACTATGTCTGTTTTGACTTTGTTTCGAATAACTATATTCGATTCACTCTTTTTTTGAAATTTATTTCTCAAATATCCATTTTGTAAAATCCTATTTATTTTCCCAAATATGTCTTTCTATAATACCTTATTTGTTTTACAAATATTTACTCCTTTTCTAATTCTATTTGTTTAGAAAATAAATATCCCTTTATAATTTCTATTTAATTTTTTAAATAAATATTTCTTTCCACTTCTATTTACTTTCTAAGTAAATATCCTTTTTTATAAAACCTTTTTCGTTTTATAAATATTTCCCTTTTATAATATCCTGTTTATTTTCCCAATAAATATTCCTTTATTTTTCTAAATAATTGTTCCCCTTTATAAAATCATATGATTTTATAATACTGTATTTTCAAAATATTTCCTTTTATAAAATCGGTTGATTTTATAAAATTCCTTTATTTCAATATACATTGAAATATTTCTTTTTACATCCCAGGGTTTCTTATGATATTAAAATATCGAATAACAATGATCAACATCATTCTAACACACAAAATACATAACATATTATGTATCACATCATATATCAAAATATATGAAAAACAGTAAAATAATTGTTGAGGAATCCAGTCGGATTCCTCCAACCTGTTTCCCTGCATCACAGATGTTAAACAATATGACTAACATCGATTTCATTTCAATATGAAATATTCTGCTAAACAGAATCAACATTTGATTAACAATTTATATAATCTATAATTTCAACCAATACATAAGCAATTCAACCAAACAGTTAACACACATCAATCAACAGATAATTATCAGTTCTAAGAATACGTTATAAAAATATAACTGTTCAGAGTTGGTGAGTTTTACTCACATTGGATGATCATCGTTAATAACGATAACCATCGCTCGATTCAAAAGGACAATATTTTGCTATAAATTGTAACGAGCCTCATTTCACTCCCAGTCAGTTCTATGTTGTAGTGCTCATCTATACGGTCCCAACGGATCTGTTTTGTTCGATTTCGTTTACGTATGAATTAGATATGACATGAACAAGTTTGTACAAATTTAACTAAAATAAAACATGGATTTATTTTATTATAATGGGCTTTAAGCCTTTAACTCGGCCCATCATCTCCTTCGAATTCCAGACCCCAACACCTTCTCCAATTAACATTTTGCTCCAGTATGCCTTCACGCCATTTTCCATGAACCCATTTCCCCTTATCTCTCCATTTAGAAATCAAGTGAAAATCACCAAGCTTACTTCATCTCCTCCTCTTTGTTCAAAACCCAACATCACCGTAACTACCCTCTTTACCCCTTAATCGCCTCCAACCCAAACCAGACTACTTCGCACTCCTCTCTTCTCTTGCAAACCATATGTTCACGTCTTCACTTACACCAGTATTATGTTTTCCTGTTTCCATCTTTTCTTCATATTAAATCCAAACAGTCAAAAATACCCTTTTCTATCCCCCTTAATATCTCCTTATTTCCCTACACTAAATCAAACCAGGAATATCACGGTATGTTATTTACCATGAAGTCCCCGAATCGATTTTGAACTAATACTTAAATTCCAAAATTTGCAAACCTTAAGTTACGTGTTCAACTTCCAGCACGGAGCGATCCCCTAGTACACGATGCTCCATCCATTAATCCTCCACGCCGAAGCTCCAGGCTACTGTTGAGAAATACGCGACTTATTAGTGACGTCTAGCCTGTTGAATCCCATCCCGCCTTGAAGTTCGAACGCGCCTCCAATCTTCCCATTCGAAATCGATGCTCTAACTCGTGACTGCGCTAAAATCAGCGAGCTCCAGTAGGATTGAACCCGTAAAAAATGGGTACAGGCGGGTGGCAAATCGTTTGAGGAATCCAGAAATGTATACAATTTGATTTATAACCATTTATGAATTTAGATGAATTTCTAAAGAAGGATTTCTTTATACGGAGATGTAAGAATTTGTGGCCGCTGAACTGATGAAGGCGTGGCCTTCTTTTCGATCAGAGAAAGTATTTGTTAGGGTTAGGAGAATGGGTAATGTATTTATAGAAAATTTTAATATTTTAATATTTGAATTTTATATTAAATTATAAGCAAACGCTATTTTTCCTTGTCCTCTAAAATTCCTGTAATCACATATGACACCCAAAAATCACGAAACTGGACATGCATCAACAGTTCGACACTACGGTCCCAACGAATCTGGTTTCTTCGAATTCTGACTCCGTTTGCTCACAGAGCGTATTTTTAACCGTCAAAATATCGACTGTTTTTCACATTAAAATCCCGTACGGCCACATACTGACTTCAAAAATCACGTAAATTGGTATTTAACAATAATTTAACATTGCGGATCCAACAAAATTAGTTTCATCGAATTTTGAGGTCATTTGTAAAATTGGTTATTTTTAAAGTTCTAAATAACCCTTTTAAATATATAAATATATTTAAAACAATTAAATTAAATATTTATAAATAAATATTATCATATATATTAACAAAAGAATATTGTACAGCTCTAGAATATTCCTGTATGAATTTCTAACTTGATATTCCAAATCCCGCTTTAAATCGATATTCGATTTATAATGAAATTCCTTTTATGTATCGTTATAAATTATAAAGGAATTCCACAACGACTTTTCTAAAATTTGATTTGGACATAAATCAAAATCTACACGATGAAATCTCGATTTTTCTCTTCCATTAGAAAAATATACTTCACTAGCTCCTAACGTTTCTTATTTCATAGAAATCTGATTTAAAACGGACCCTGTATATCCAGTTGAAGTTCAAATCGCCAAATAGCGAACCGCCGCGCCATTTCGAGCTCAATTTTTATTATAATATATATTATACGTTCAGACTTCGTTTAAATAATATATTCGTCAATATAATTCAATATAAACTGAATTATATATTTTATATCGTCCAATTCACACAATATCATGAATTCTGTTATTTTCGATTATTCCAATTTTTTTTTTCTATTATTTATATTAATTAAATATAAATATTATTTAATTTCAGTTATCGATATCGTTAAGTCGATAATTAATAATTAAATAAATAAATTATTCGACTGCTAAAAAATGCGGGTCATTACATAATGGGAACACTAATTATTTTTACAAAGAGAGAGTTTGGGACAGTTTGAGGGAGGCGATGCTGGGGGAGTAGGTCATCAGGGCCAGGAGGATCATTGGTTTGATCCAGCCGGTTTTCAGCACTAGGCCTTGACGGGGTACCAGCCAGAGGCAGGGTTTGGAGGTCAGTTTGCACCAGAGGAGCAAGTATCTGGAGCAACATCAGGGCTAGTATCAGTACTTTGATCCTCTGGTAGGGTATGAGCAGCAGGATGCAGAGCAATACCGGGGAGGCACCGGGCTTCCCAGTTGTCATGGGGCTCATGGCCAATACCAGAAACATGGTATTTGAGGACAAAGCTTAGGTCCATTTCTGAAGGACAGAACCGGCTAGCTAGGGAGCATCTGAATATCTTGCTTGGACAATAAGACATGACCTGTAGATAGGATGAGTTTGCCTAAATCCAGCAGTGGTTTGAGCAGATGCAGCTTGAGATGCGAGATGTACATCTGGAGGCTAGGGAAAGTGCTAGGCGTTAGGAATGTCTAGGTGGGCTGGACTCTTTTCTCAGGGATATTTTTCTATCATGATACAAACCTCCACCCCAGTGAATGATGGTTGTTAGTGTGATTGCTTGATGAACTACCTGTTTTAGGACTTGACTAAACTCACTTTGACTTTATTTAGTAGAACTTGTGATATGAACTCGCTTCTTGTTGTAATGATGTAGTATCTTATGTTAGAAACTTTGCTTTTAGTAGTGAAGTTCTTGTTATAATTCTTATAGTTATGACTGAGTAAAAAATGGAAATACTAACATTACAATATAATAATAATAAGTAAAGTTTCCTCAAAAAGTATTACGAGGAACAAAGGTTAAGAAAATTTGATTTTTTTCAAAATTTGAAATTTGAAAGTTGATTGACAGGATTTTGGATGCACAAATTGGATTAACTATACAACTACTTTGTAGATGTATGGGAAAAATTGATTGAAAAAGACATTTTTGTTTTCAAAAGTACAACATACATATAGAAATTGCCAGTATATTTAGGGTGTGTGCATCATGTTTTCAAAAAAAAAAAAAAATTCAAGAAATTGGTATTCATGTAGGAGGTACTGCTTGGGCATTCATTTCATTTATATATTATTATGTATGCAACACTTGGAACAAACACACAAATGGTTGAAAAATTGGATGAATACAATTGGTTGCAACTTATACGAGGAAGCACATCACACCATCCTTATCAAATTTCGGGGACGAAATTTCCTAAGGAGGGGAGAATGTAACACCCCGTATTTTTCATTGATAATAAAAATATAATAGTGATAAGTTATAATTCCAGAATTTATCCCTGAAACATATTCCATTTTGTTCGTGGCAACTTTTTGATTCGTTTTGGTATATGGAATGTCCAAAGCGGATCACATAGGCATGAGATATTAATAAACTAAGTAATCAAGGAATTGCATGTATATGTATACGTATAGATTCAGAATTCAAACTTAATTATAGTTTATTACTGGAATAAAATAAATTAGGAGAATTATACGGAGTAAGTAACTAACATTATTAATTAACGTTAAACATCATAAAACAAAACGATGTAGAAAATTTGTCTGGATCTAGGATAGGTCGGCCACTTTGCCTGGGTCGACCCATTCGGTCCCAGTCTGTTTTTTTGGGTGATGTGGTTTTCTGATATAAGCGGCACATATTTTATTTGGTTAAATCTGATGGACCAGACTTTCTCGTACAAATATAAATAAATTAGAGGGACATAGGTATAAGCTTATATTTTCTGAGACATTGTCGAGGCTTTGTTGTTCCCCTTCCTCTCCAAATCCTTTTGGTAATTAGAATATTAGTTCTTAGGGATTCTGATTCACGATTTGGAGATAAGAGATATAAATCTACAACATAGGTGTACAGATTTATGATAAACATGAGGTAAGTTCATGAATATGATTTATGTATGGTTGTCTCTTCTTTCCCCTCTTCTTATAGCATTAGATTTGTGAAACCATGGTTGTTTTAATAATAGATTCAGTTAAGGAGGCCTTGAAATGACAAATCTAGATCAAATTCAGGAATTTAAAAGCTAACAGGTGAGTTGATTCAAATTATACATTTAAATAATGGTATATTTACCATTTACATTCCCCATCATTTTGAAGATGTTAAATAACTGTAAATTATGATAATTGTGGTATAATCTATTCTTAGTTATGTTAAGAATATTACTGTTGTATAGATCTATTCTTTGAATTTGTTTATTGGGCTAAAAATCACTGTAACACTGAAATTGTGGATTTTACTAAAAGTGAATATGCTGCTGGAAATGTTATTAATGACAAATTGGATATGGTAAACCAAATTATAGTGAAATTGGGTATAAAGGAAAAAAGAATAGACATGCCTAATTTGCATAGAAAATTTACAGAAATGGGTAAAATGTAGATAACTATACCAAGACACGAGGTTAAGTTCAACTTGTGGTAGAAACCCGCCTGGAACCGCCCGACAAATCCAACATCCACAGGGGGTCAGCTTAATGTGAGAGGTCTGGTGCATGAACATGTATAAAAATATATGTATACAATAGGCGGTAAATAAATAAATAACTAAATTAGTAATGTCTACTGGAATACAACAAAATAGGGATTTTAGGGAATAATAAAATAAGGATATTTGATTGTCCATTAATGTCTTAGGGAAATATGACCGTTTTGTTCATAAGCGACATTAGTTGTAACCAACAGAAATAAATGGTATATGTGAAAATATACAAGTTGGTAAAGAAGTGGACGCTACAACAGTAAAAGATAGTTAATGTTAAGAACCAAGGAAATGTGATGAATGGGGAATATATCCTATTACAATTAAATATATTAATGAGAATGCAATATAATAGGTAGGCTTGTTCTAGGGACAAGTTGAATTATAACACGGGTTATAAGAAATAAAAAGGAACTTGTTAATAAACCTTAGTTAAAGAGAAATAAGTTAAAAAGTAAACAACAACTACAAGTTGTGATGACTGTGTAAGATTCATGAGGTAGACTTATGGAATGTAATACATTGTACTTAATTATATACATTATGTAATGACCCGCATTGTCAGGGGTATTATAATTAATTTATTAAATTGTATATATCGTGATGTAGTGAATTAAATAGAGGTTTAATTAAATAATATGGAATATTTAATTAAATAAAATAATTAAATAATATATTTAATTCAGAAATAATCAAAAATAATGAAAATCATAATATTCTGTGAAGTGGGTCATCCCTAAGATTTAATTCAGCTTAGAGTTGAATTTTATTGACGAATATATTCAATCGACGTCAGTTTGAACGTATAATTATAATATAATTAAAATCGAGCTTGAAATGGCGCTGCAGTTCGTAAATTGGCGATTCGAACTTCAACTGAATGTACAAGATTCGTTTTAAGCCGGATTTCTATGAAACAAGAAACGTGTGGAGCTGGTGGAGTATATCTTTCTAGTGGAAGAGAAAAATCGGGATTTCGTTGTGTAGATTTTGATTTACGTCCAAATCAAATTTCAGAAAAGTCGCTGAAGAATTCCTTTATAATTTGTGACGCTTTAATTACGTTATAAAAGGAATTTTCGATATAAACTGAATATCGATAAATCTGGAATCTGAAATATCAAACTGTAAATTCTGATATGATATTCTAGAGCTGTACGATATCATATGTGAGGATATACGATAATATAAATTTATTTATATTTAATTTAATTATATTTAAATATATTTATATATTTAAATGGGTCATCCAGAGCTTTAAAAATAGCCGGTTTTGCAAACGAAGTCGGAATTCGATGAAACTAGTTTTGTTAGATCCGCAATGTCAAATTATTGCTAGATGTCAGTTTTCGTGTTTTTTAGAGTCACTGTGTGGCCGTACGGATTTTTAGAGTGAGAAACAGTCAGTATTTTGACAGTTAAAAATACGCTGTGTGAGCATACGAAGTCGGAATTCGACGAATCTAGTTTCGTTGGGACCGTAATGTCGAACTATAGCTGCATGTCCAGTTTCGTGATTTTTGGGTATCGTATATGGTCACAGGAATTTTTAGAAGTCAAAACGAATTAAGGATGGAGAATAAAAAGGGAATATTCCTTCTACAAAAATATCTAGATATTTTGTGTCCTATAAATAGACCTCACTCCCTCTAAAACCTAATTCCATTCTCTCCATAGTCAAACCAAATTTGCGTCATCACTTTCTTTCTTATTTTTGAGCAAACGAGAGTTTAAATTCAAAAGAAAAACCAAAGAAAAATCCTTAAATCCTCATATTCACATATAACAATTCCTGATGGTATACTCTTGCGCCTCATACAAGTTTGATGGGATTCGGTTTAGATTTTGGGGTGCGATATTTTTACAGTGAGTTTTCAAGAAGCTAGGGTTGAGGAATTCGAAGAGCGGGCGCATCGATTTGGGATTTCGAGCTCATAGTTGGATTCCTTGTGAAGATAGGAAGCTTGTGTGTGTCTTTTTGGGGAACTCGACACCAAAAGTGTTGATCTGTTGCTGAGGGTTGTTGAGGAGTAATGTGCGACGAAAGGCGGAAGGTGGCGTCGAGTTTGCCTAGGGAATGACGGAAAGGTGGAGCTCGAGTCGAGAGGGAGGTTGATGTAGTCGGAATATGGAACGGTGATGGAATGAAGGAGTTTGGAGATCATGAAGTTTGGAAATGGTTTTGGAAATGGGTACTGGAGGCGGCGTATTACAGGAGTGACGGGGAAGAAGTATTATACGGGTATGGGGTTCATAGGGGTAATGGGCCAGAAGTGAGAAGTTAAGCCTAAGTTTAAATAATTAAGTTTATTTTAAATATAAAATATTGTAATGACTTGAAACCTTTATATCTCGGTCGTATGTAATCAGAATGACGAACCGTAAGTTGCGTTGAGATCGTATGGACGACGGCTACGCGCTGGAACCAACTGGGAGTGAATCCGAGCTCGTTACAATTTATGGCGAAATAAATTGTCCATCTAAATCAAAGACAGTTAATCGTTTTTAACGATAACAGTCCAATGTGTGTAAATCTCACTAACTCTGAACGGTTTATAATTTCATGTTGTATTTTTAAAACTGTTAGAAATTGTCTGTTTGACTGTGTGTTGACTGATTGATTGAACTGCTAGTCAGTTAGTGGAAATATATATATATATATATATATATATAAACCGCTAAATATTTAGATATTGATTCAGTTAACAAAATAATTCATATTGAACTGAAAGTGATGATAATCATATTGTGTAACATCTGTGGATGCAGGGAAGCAGGTTGGAGGAATCCGACTGGATTCCTCAACAGTTATTTTTATTGTTTTCAATATATTATGATATATGATGTAGTTTAAAATCTGTGGTGGATCATATGTGTTTGAATGAGATGGGTCATCGTGATTTGATGTGTTGAAGTACCATAAAATATCGGTATGGGGGAAAGGAGATTTTCAAAGTGATATTGAAAACATAGATATTTATAAATAGGAAATATTTAGAAAAGAAAATAATTTCAAACCATTTTCTTTTTGAATGGAAAGGCCTGTGTGGCGGGTTTGAGGATTTTCCCGATGCTCCCGGTACAAAGGAGGTTATGGCGAATTTTTCCGGGAATTTAAGGAGTTAGAATATTTCAAGAATAAATTTGAAAAGGAAATATTTGTAAACCATTTACAAATAAGAATTGAAAAGGAAACGTTATAAAAAGGAAATCATTTTTAAAGTGTAGAACCGTTATCTAAAAGTAAATCTTTTCAAATGAATAAAACGTTGTTAAAAGGAAATCTTTATAAAGTGAATAAAGTAAACCGAATATGGTATTCGAAAGGAGTTAAATCGAATATGGTATTCGAAGGGAGTAAATCGAATATGGTATTCGAAAGTTAGTAAAACGAATATGCTATTCGAAAGGGGTTAGTCGAGTCGAGTTATTTGAATAGAGTTAACCAGTTCAGTAGAGTTAACCAGTTCAGTAGAGTTAACCAGTTGGGTTAAGTAAGTCGAGTTTACCAGTTGGGTTAAGTAAGTCGAGTTTACCAGTTGGGTTAAGTAAGTCAGGTTAATCAGTTAGAGTTAACCAGTTAGAGTTAACCAGTTAGAGTTAATCAGGTAGAGTTAATCAGGTAGGGTTAACCAGTTAGAGTTAATCAGTTAGAATAAATCAACTAGAGTTAATCAGTCAGGGTTAACCAGTTAGAGTTGATCGAATTAGTTATTCGAATAGAGTTAAATAAATAAGAGTGATTCGAATTAGTTATTCGAATAGAGTTAAATAAATAAGAGTGATTCGAATTAGTTATTCGAATAGAGTTAAACACAAAGGAGTTATTCGAATAGAGTTAAACACAAAAGAGTTATCGATTAGTTAAATCGAAAGGAGTTATCGAATTTAGTTTTTCGAAAAGGAGTTATCGATTTGTTAAATCGAAAGGGAAGATTATCGAATATCGTTTATTCGAGAAGAGATTTTCGAATATAGTTTATTCGAAGGAGTTATCAATTATTAGTTATTCGAAGTGAGTATTCGAATATTGGTTATTCGAAGTGAGTTAATCGAATATTGGTTATTCGAAAAGGGGAGCTATCAAATCGAATAGATTAAAGGAGTTAATCGAATATAGTTTATTCGAATAGAGTAAAGGAATTAATCGAATATAGTTTATTCGAGTAGAGTTAGAGGAGTTATCGAATATAGTTTATTCGACAGGAGTTAAGTGAATAGTTAGATTAATCAAAGTGAATTAGTTAAGTTAAACTAAGTGAATTGGTTAAGTTAACCAAAGTGAATTTGTCGAGTTAATCAAAGTGATTAGTTCAGTTAATCGAGTTGAATTTGTCAGTCGAGTTAATAAACGGAGTTAGTCAAACCAAGTAAAACCAGTTAGAGTTGATCGGTTAAAATTAACCAGTTAGAGTTAATCAATCAGAGTTAATCAAATAGAGTTAAGTAAAATTAGAACTGACTAGAGATTAGTAAATTGAATGGTTTTCTAAGTGTCTATCTGATGTTGGTTTCGGCCTTCGGGATTTATACATAGGGAATTGTTCTCATACTAGTTCACAGTCAGGGACTGATAGTTGGGGAAGAGTAGTGATTTGTAAATAAGCAAATGGAAACGTTTTCCAGTGTTAATAACATATATTTTCTAAACATAGAAAATAAGGCAATGTGAATACATATATAGATATATGTTGATGATTGATCGATATAATTTCCATCTGGAAATAATATCGTTGTTTGCACACTTGTTTTTCTTTGATAGTTAAATCACAGACTATCGAAGTTTTGACCATTTTAATGTTGTTAATATGGAGAGACCGGTTGGATTATTATCCAAAGAACCACTCTGTATTGGCATAAGCGTTGCGAATCATATATGCCAAAGATAATTGAAGACGGAGTAAAATGCAAGGGCTGTTGTATAAGTCTTAGATAACAGTGACTAAGATGGATATACTGAATAGTGCCTTCGGTTTGTCCAGTCCCAGGATAACTTGTATGGACGAAGGTCTGACAGAGTATATCCAATGGATCGCGTAAGTTGATCTGTTCAAACGTATTCACGTTTGGTGGCAGAGGAATTCGTTTCTCTAAGCTGTATACCCGTGTTATTTTTGGATAAATCAATTTGTGATTTGGCGGGTATGACGATGTGACATTCTAAGTGAATGAGGATGACTTGTGTTGATGAATGTCTGACAGAGTATTTCCAGAAAGGTCACGTACATTGATTTCTTCAACTTTACCAAGAGTGGAAGCGGAGAAGGAAACTTCTTTAGCTAACACGTAACGTACTGTTGTAGACGCCAATTAGTGATTTTCGATGGATCTGACAATGTGGCATTCAAAGTGAATCTGATGTAATGATAAAGCGTAGCTTCTAGCCTCATCAACCGGTAAATGACAGAAATCGGGCAGGCAGCATGGCTAAGTCGGTCGCACCGAAGTAGGGTGTATAATCACCTATCTAGAGAATATTCATTTGTTTCTTAAATCTATCAATGCTGTCCCATATATATACGGGAACGGTTGTTGATCCCAACCGTTGGTGATGTGCATTCGATACACTCAAGCGAAATGAGTGGTCAGTCATGTGTGGCTGAGTTGCAAGATGTTCTTGTTGAACTCTAGTGTATCGTTCCTAGAGTACACTGATCGGAAGGTGGTTCCATACCTTGTCATAGTTGGGAATCCATTACCCAATAAGTGCTTGCGATTTTGATTGTATACTATATATGTAGAACGTGAGATGAAAGCGTTTCTGCTAGTTGATATCTATTTGTACATAGACATTATTATAATATCAAAAGGTTTTTGATATAAAGATATTTTGGATTCTCATAAGGGAAAAACCCGTTCCGTTCTGCGGCGTGGTCTTATGAGATATCGTTTACTTGTTCATATAACCGTTTAAACTGTTTTACTCATACCAGTCCCATGACTGACCCGGAGTTTACTTTGTTGTTTTCCCTAAACTCTTGGGTGCCTAAATTTGTACGGGCAGTCAAGTAGTCGGGATTTACAGATATACTTGAAGAGCTGGAGCAGAGGCTTCTGGATCATATAGCTATAGTTTATTTTCGCTGTGTTGTAAGTGCTGTACTCGGATAAGTGCTATTGTATACATAACTGTTATATTTCAAAGTTATGTTATATATTATATGTTATTCGTTCCGCTGTGAGGTTCGTGTTACTCTGATGTTGTGTTCTTCTTCTTCTTCTATTCTAAGTTTCTATCTTATCTATCCTCACCCTCTAATTTCTTTCATTAATTACCAGGATTTTTCGATGTTTTGGTTATCGACATCGAGCTTATGTCGATAACCAAAGTCGCTCAAAATCCGGGTCGTTACACATTAAGTAACATGTTAATAGAAAACATGTGGATTGGAATAAGATATACTTAATTATACATTAAGCATAACATGTTATTGGAATTTTAAACATATAATTGGTAGTAAAGGACATGGTAATAAAAATGTGTTGTAGATTACTTTCATTAATTACAATCTGGGGTAAAAGGATTAAATTACTGTCATTAAAGTAAACACGATTAAAAAGTTTAGACATAGGGTCTAATAACACATTTGCGTGATGCGCTTGGACCAGTCCGCACAAATGAAGATGAAGAACCCAACGACGTAGATTGTCGGGGTGTCTAAAGACACAGGAGGAGCATGTCTACTTGATCACTCTTCTTGACATGCGGCTTGATTTCTTGATGGGAATGGACGGAAGCACGTGACTTCCAAGAGATGGGAAGGGTACTCCGTGGTGGTCCTCTATTGCGGTATACGCTCAGGATGTACACGTATAGGTGGGTGTATGCGCGATACCGCCCAATGGGTATACCTTGACTAAAACAATAGCTTGGCTGTCAAAATGCTGTGGCGATATTGCATTGGGGTGATTCGGCGGTTTGCCTTGCTCATGGTGGGAGGTTGGTCAGGACCAAATTAAGGATAGTAATCATCGGATACCTATCATCGGCAGTCGGTGGGCTGCGGAAAGTCTAGAGCTAAACCAACATACCATTGACCTTTCAGTATCGAGGCATGGTTGAGGGACACGCTAAATTGGATACTAGATTAGTTGTTAAGGGCATGTCATTAGATCCTGATGGAGTCTTCTAATAGTTGAGGATGAGGCCTGGGAGGGGCCATAGCCACCGTCAAAAGCAGGCCATACTTGGATATATGTGCTATAGGTCTTTTGTGTGGACCTATACAGATATGGAAAGGCTCTTGACTGAGTTTCGTGCATTGGATGCAGAACTATTACAGGACTTGGGATATAGTAGGCAGTACGTACGCGTGAGGGTCTAGATACATGCACCAGGCGGTGTATCGTAGATGTTAGGAAATTACTCTATATGCTTGCGTGCCATAGCGAGGTAGGTTTTGTTAAGTAACATGGCGTTATGATTTGGATTTTCATATGCTGTTGGGTGTAGGATACGCTTCCATGGCATGATGATGGTGACCATGTGGGGAGGGTACTATGGGAAGTTCCTTGATATGTTGGGGGGTAGCTACATATATACTATGTCAGGTTAATCTACTGGGACGTAGATGGGTACGACGTTAGTATAGAGCCTTGAGTGCTGTTAACCCAAACCACCTAATAAATGAGAAAACATAACTGAATGATATATGTAGGATTATTTTAGAATGTATAATTTGTCCAGCCACCAGAACTTTTGTGTTCTGACCCCCTCCTAATAACATATTCGCAGGTTAGGTTTGTATCAGGGATAGGATAGCTTTGGATACTGGTTAAACAATATTATTACATCAGTAAGGCTATATTTGATTATATTATATTTTATCCATTCCATTGTGAGATTTTTTTTCTGAGCTCTGATATATTTATTATCTTCGTCTTTTCTGCAGGATACCTGACAAGCCAACTCAAGCTACAATAGATTGGGATTTTTGGAAAGAAATTCATTCTGTCGAAATTGGGGTTGTTACGGTATATTGAAATTGTTAATCATAAACATATAAAAAAAATTAAAGCCAAAAATATAATCAATGTAAAAGGTTAAATGTCAAAAATGTTTTTTTTTTGAAAACTATCATTTTGAAAACAAGGCTAATTTGAAAATCATTTCGAAAAAAAGATCAAGTGCTAACAGAGTTTTAATTTATATTCTAATGCTTTAAACTTATCAATAACATCTTGAAATAAAAAACTCTTTAATACACCTTCGTCTTCATTATTTAGCTCTTGAGTTTCTATGTCTGCATCATTATCCTGAATCTTCACTTAATATTGTACAGTTGTTTTTTGCATGGTACTATTGTACGATTTTAATTGTCAATACATGTTTATATCATGCACCATATGCAACATATTTCTAGATAAACATTAGTGTCTGTATTTCATGTTATTTCTTTGGTTGTTGTCACTAAAACCAAGCACTAACAAACTCCTCCTTTTTGTTGATGACAACTTAACTTTTCCTTAATTCTAAAATTCCCCTTTAATTTATGCCTATCTATCTTGTTTTATATTTGTATCCATTCGTCATTAATAAAAACATAATAATTATATTACTATTTGAACAATTCTAACCTTAATTCTAAATATAATTTCTAAAACTAATCCAGATAATAAATCAAATACTAATTCTAATATTAACATGCTATTGATTAAGTGTGATGATTATGTAATCAAAATGATAAGAATAACATATAAGAGATGATAACTGAGAACATAAATCATTAACAGTAACCAAATCAAACTATATATTCGTTCATACCAATCCAAAGTGAATTATTTACATAAGTTAAGAACAAATACATATTATAGATTTGACCAAGATACATAACTATCTAATGCAAGTTTTGAATGATAGGAGATTCGTGAATTAGACGGTATAGGTAGAGTAAGAAGAAATTCATATTTTAATGAAATTACCATCTCAATAGTAACAAATTTCCCATATGCATCATACTTTGTCATCTTCCATGTTCTCTTCTTCTTCTTCCTCTTTCTTTTCGCTGTCCTGAATGAACATATCCATGGATTCATCATCGATCACTATTATAAAATTATCCATAAATGATTTTTGCAACTTACGAAGGATTTTTCTTTGACGTTCTTGCTCTTTATCTATTTGAATTTGCATAACTTGTTTCAGCTAGCATTTCAAGAGGGTTCTTTAAATCCCCTCTCATTTTGCTTATTTCTCCCATGGAAGTGTGTTGAAACAAGCCTTGGCTAAGAGATGTGAGTGAAATTTTTTATTTTTTAAGCATTTGATGAGTTTGCCAATGTTTTATGTTTTCATACATTTAAGACAATGAAATGAAGATGAAATTCGAAGTGGTTTATTTTTATGACCACCAAAATGATTTTAAAGAGGAAAATTTATGAAAAACAAAAATAAATGTTATATGTTGACATACTAATATATAAATTAAATGTTATACGTTTTAGATACAGAACAAAAACCTATTTTTCTTCTCAATTTGGCAAAAGATGTTCGATTTAATAGTTTCATTATTATATCATCTACTTGATTTTTAGTATTAATAAATTTTAGTGTAATAATTTCTTTATTTATATTATCTCTTAGAAAATGATGTCTTGCATAAATATGCTTATTTCTAACATGGTGAGTTGGATATTTAGATATATTTATCACATTAATACTATTGCAATATGTTGGTGATTTCATAAAATTTAAACTGAAAACTTCTAAAGTTAGTTCCATACATATAGCTTGTAAGCACACAAAAACTGCTGAGTTATATTCTACTTATGTCGTAGACAAGGAAACATTGTTTTGATTTTACACTAAACAAAAAAACCAAAGAGTGTTCTAAAAAGTGACAAGTTTCACTTGTATTTTTTGGTCTGATTTACAGCTAACATAGTGTAATGACCCGTTATACACCACCGACGCTCATAACTAAAAAGTCTCGCTATACAAGCATCTGGTCGATGTAAGGCAATCGTTAAGGGAAAGAAATAATAGAGATGACTGTTAGGGACAGAGATGATGGTTTTGATGACAACAACCTTTTTAATCCTTCTAACTATTATTTTAAAATATATACTAACATTATTATATATATATGTATATGTATATATATATATATGTGTATATATGTGTGTATATATATGTATATATATATGTTGTTTATATATATATAAACAACAATCAAAAGTTACATGGCAACAACAAGCAGACACAAATTCAAAATTGTTTTATTCAAGAATGTTAAACAGAAGGTTTTTTAACCACATCAGGGCGTTAATTGATCAAAATGGGAATTTACTATACAAAGCTGATGAAATTGAAGTTCAAGCTATCAATTATTTTCAAGGCATGTTTAATGGTCCAAGCACTATATCATTTCCAAGTTTCCAGCCTATATACACTATCAACTCAATGGGACAACAATTTCTTTTAAAATCAATTGATTTATTAGAGATTAATGACGCATTATTTTCTATAGATGATGAGTCCAATCCTGGACCTGATGGCATTAATTCAAAGTTCTTTAAAGTTCACTGGGATGACCTGAAAGATGATTTGCTATTGGCTATTTTTGATATTTTTATATTAGGTAAACTACCTAAATCTTTAAATCACACTTTCATCACTTTAGTTCCTAAAAATGATAGGCCAACCGAGATAGCATATTATTGGCCAATTGCATGTTGCAATGTCTACTATAAAAAAAATTGAAAAGTTTTATGTAATAGACTAAAACATTTTTGGCCTTATCTAATTTCGAAAAATCAGAGTGCCTTTATCCATGATAGATATATTGGGGATAATATATTGCTTGCTCATGAATTATTAAGGCACTTCAAGGAAAAGGGGATGCCAAAAATGTGTGTTAAAGTAGATTTACAGAAGGCATATGATCGTGTTAATAGAGAATTCATATGCTGCATAATTACAAAAATGAGATTTCCTATACATTTCATAAATATCATATATGAATGTATGTCGACTGCTTCACATTCAATCATGATCCAAGGTGTTCCTAAAGTGTTTATCACATCAAATAAGGGAATTAGACAGGGTGACCCACTATCCCCTTATTTGTTTTCTATAGCAATGCAATATTTTTCTTATATGATGGATAAAGCAGCTAATCACAAGAATTTTCAGCCCAGTAGTGCTATTCAACCTATAATCTCTCACCTATTGTATGCTGATGATCTAATGATATTTGGGAAATCATCTATTTCGAATGCTCAGTCCTTAAAGAAGATTTTTCAGAATCTAAACATGTATGTTGGCCTAAATGTAAATGCATCAAAAACTAAAGTGTTTTTTAGCACATCAGTTTTAAATTCAGAGAAGATTCAAAATATTCTGGGATTTCAGCAAGGATTTTTGCCTATCAAATACTTGGGAGTACCTTTATCATCCAACTACTTACATTATTCACAGTGTAATTCTCTTATTCAAAGAGTACAAAGTAAAATTAATGGATGGGAAACTAAATTGCTTAGTTCTGCAGGAAGGGCTGAACTGATCAATACTGTCATGACTCCCATTATCCTATATTGGATTTTCATATACCAAGTCCCAGAATATACTATAGATAAGTTATAATCAATTTGTGCTGATTTTTTTGGGGTGGAGGGGGGTTCATCTCATAAAGTTTCATGGAAAAAATTGTGTAGGCCTAAGAATGAAGGTGGAATTGGATTGAAACTATGTTCAGACCTTAAAAAAGCAGCTTGTGTGAAGTTACTTTGGAAATTTTTATCTAATTCATCACTTTGGAGCAAATGGATACATAATAGATATTGCAAAAAGGACTACTTTTGGTCAATGGCTCCAGATAATAATGCATCCTCAACATGGAAATCTCTTTTAAGGCTAAGGACAAGATCAAAACAGTTGTTTAATAAAATTATTGCAAATGGTGAGGGAACTTATATGTGGTTTGAACCTTGGATTAACTGTAAAGTCTAGTAGACTTGCTTGGCTATGATAGATTGAATCTAATTGGAAATGCAGAGGAGAAAGTAAGCAGTATTATCAGAAATGAAATGTTCATACCTGAAATCCATCCTACCATAAGAGAATTATTAGAAGAGATCAACTCCATTACAATTTGTCCAAACAGAAGTCATAAAGTGTACGAATGGTGTGAAGGTGGCCGGTTCTCATTCCATAAAGCATGGGATTATTTGCGAAATCATGAACATCAGGAAGAATTTTTTTCAGTTATTTGGAACGCTAAAAATAGTAGAAAAATGTCTTTTATTGCTTACCTTGCTTTTCTTGGAAGATTAAATACAAAGGATAGGGTTCAACGTTACAACAACATTTCAAATCCGCTATGTCCTCTTTGCAACAGCCATCCCAAGACTAATCAACACTTATTCTACTATTGTGACTTTGCAGATTTCATTTGGTCATCTCTAAAGCAAAAATTGGATTTTCCTTTGAATTTGTCGAATCTGAAAGATGAAGCGGTGCTCATTTATGATAATTTTAAGAAAAAGGATCAATTGAAAAATTTAGCATGTGCTACCTTTACCAGCTTCATCTGGGAGGAAAGAAATTTAATAACTTTTCATGGCAGAAGATCGGATTCTACAATTTGTCTCTGGAAAATTGAAAGGGAAATTAAATGGCTGGTAAACAATAATGGAAGTAGGACTTTTCGAGATGGAGAAGTGAAATAATTCTTGGTGGATGGGGAATTGAACTTAAAGACAACGGTTGGCTATGCAACGTGTCAAACTATTTGACTGTAAGACCCGAAGCCGCGATTTTTCTAAGAAGATGGGCCTGGTTCGGGCTGCCATGGAGTTACTTGATCCGTCAAAGTTAGTTTTGTTTTAATGTTGTTATCTTTTGATAGTTATAGTTGTTTTCTATATGACGTATACCAAATTTATAAGTACCCTTTTTCCTTGTAAGGCACCCACTTAGGTTAGGGGGATTACAAGGTTTTAACGAGGCTTATAAAGGAGGTTTTTTTTATTAGTTTTAGTAATAAAGTGAACCAATTTTCAAAAAAAAAATGTGTATAGGATGTATATGCAAGCATTGGTTGTTGAAGACTATGTAGTTTAAATATTCAAAGATTGTAGATTACAAAGAAGAAGAGTTCAAGATAGAAGACTCATGAGTACTAAGAATTCAAGAGTTCAAGAAAGATATTAGGATAAGTAATAGAGTCTCGAATTTTTGTTAAAACTCTATATAGCACTAAGTTTTCTATTCTAACTCTCTCACCAATTTTGTCATATAATATATCAAAAATCTTCTTAACTTTCATTTTCAATTGATTTCAAACTTAATTCCTTTTTAATATATATATATATATATATATATATTTTGATTATTTAAAATATTTCTTAAATGTGAATGAAACTCCTAATTTAAATATATTTTTTGGCAAAGCCGACCTATTTTGTTAATGACCGCAAACACTTATTATTATTACAATATTATAAAAGATAGGCAGTTAACCAACCTACTACTTTCGCTTTTTAAGGTAGTTTTTATAGTGGATCCTCCATTATAACTATAAAAGCTTACAACACAAGAGCTAGACCAAATTATCTAGACTGCAGTATTACCTGGTCTAAAGCATACCACGCAGGGAAGCATGATAGACAGCTAACAAGCTAATAAAGTATATACAGACCTAAAGCTAAATACAGCAATACAATAACATTGAGCCACAAATAGTAATGCTGCAGCAGAAAAAAGCATCAACAAACACTTACTATCGAAACAAGTTGCCTATTATGCACAAAATTCCATACAGAGCACCATCAAATTCCATAGCTTAACTTCACCAGAAAAACACCCAAGATAGGTGCCCCTTAAAGGACGATGAGACATGAAGAAATTGTGACACCCCACGTCCGTTAATGTCACTCACAAAGGGAATGCACTAAGTTTCATGAAGCGTTATAGTAAACAGAATGGAAATATTACAAGACAGACATATATAACAATAGCGGAATAAAAACTTTATTTATCATAAGATACCATTTTCCAAAAAAAAAACATTATATATCTAAAACATAAAAGCCCATTACAATATAAAAGCTACTGTCTTGTACTTCAAAAATATCAGAGTACATATAAGAAATAAAATTCCACAAAAACAGAATATAGCCATAGCAACGAGGATAAGAGCTTGAGCCATACATATCAGCAGCTCTAGCAAAAGTAAGTAGAATCACGGTCAAGCCTGAGTGTTTCCTCCCGGAGAACCTGAGGGGAGGGGGGAAACAGAAGAAAGAGGGAGAAACAAAAAGGGTCAGACATAAAGCCTGGCGAGTCCAGTTACTTTTAGCAAGTAAACAAATAAAAGTAGCATGACAAGCATATAAAGTGGATAGGAGAGATTACTACATAATAGACTGGTGTGACAAGGTAGTCATGATAAGGTGTATATGCTTCTAATTAATACTCTACACTATTAATAGCAGATCCAAAAAGAGATGATCCCTTCCACTATAAGGTGGTAGATTTAGACATACATCCAAGTGTACCCTAACTACTACCCTAATCGATCGGCTCCCTAATCCGCATAGATACTCTGTGCCGGCCCCACCGTAGGATGTATCACGTCCTAAAGTGGCAACCCCTCGCTGATATACACAGCCCCATATCTACAGGTGTAACAATCGTCTTGTCCCCCTCTGTTCGGCTTATGCACGCACATGGCCTAGTCGGTTTGCGCCGCCCACACCGTCCTCCACGTTTGGATCTCTTACAATCAGTCCAGTAAGCATGCCTTTCCTTCAACCTAGTACAGAGTACATGTTTGATACCTACTCCGGGTTACTGGATGAAATGGGTCCCATACAATATGACACAAGCTCTTTTCTTTGTCTTGTATCCCTCACTAGGTTTTCATTGGCTATGTATACCACTAGGTGTCTTTAATTACATAACCCTATCAATTCCACTAGTTATGTTTACCCTAAAAGGTGTTTTTAATTACATAACGTTATTACTCCCATCTTTCATGTATACCACTAGGTGTCTTTAATTACATAACCTTATTGGGTTAAGTTTGTGGGCCTATATGTAAATACTACCCACCCCGTCCATATTTGCTTAACCCATCCACTGTCCAATCAATTTTACTTAACCCTTAACTTTGGTTCATATTCATACAATCCCTATGGATTAGATTACGTTAAGTAGTCCAATTTATTACCATGTCCATTTATGGTTTATAATGGGCTAGACCTCCCACATTAGGCCTACAACTTGTGGATGCTGGATATGCCGGTCGGGTCCGGGCAGTCTTATTCCACAGTTGGGCCTAACCTTGTGTCTTAGCCCGATTCGTATTTGCGCACTTAGACCTCTCACATTAGGTTCAACATTAGTGGTTGCTGGATATGTCGGTCGGGTCCAGGCAGACTTCCATCACTAATGCAACCTAACCTCATGTCATATGTGCAATTACAATTTCTAATTGTAATTATTAAACATTCCATTATTACCCAATTCTCACCTATTTCTTTATAGGTGATTATGTCCCCACTTCCCCTTTTTGAATTATATGTCCAATTCATATAAACATTATTTAAATTATGCGAGTTCTAACATTTTTCCCCCGTTCCCTAACTAGCTTATTCACATATATTTGGCGGCATCTAGACTAGAAAATAGCCTAGTCATGAACAATAAAAGGGAAAGGTGATGGAAAAAATGACAATAGTGATCATTCTAAAAGTGACATAAGCATATATGCTGGCATAGACAAGTAATTGGTATAATAAGGTGGACATAAAAACATATCTGTTAACAAGGGTAATGATAAAACCAGATTCAATATACTTAGGGTGAATAGATCCAAATAAGAATTCATATGTCCCATAATAACAGATCTCAATTAATCACAATATGATGATCTAGATCTAAACAAAGGTTTAACTGTCCAGAAAATGATAATCCGAAATTAACCACAAACTTAGAGAAAAGGTAAGATCCGCATATGTGACAAGATGAATTAACCACAAAAGGATTAGATCTAAAGAAAATAGATCTAACATACTACAAGTTAAGATCCCAAATATGACATCACAAGTGAATTAGATCTATAGAAGTAGATCTAGCATAGTACAAGTTAAGATCCCAAATATGTCATAGATTCAAAATTTACAATAAATCTAATATGATAAATATTGAGATCCAAGCCATAGAATATTTTAGATTCACAAAATATGATAAATCCAAGATGATTTAATCACAGGTGTATATCCAAATCATAGTCATAACATCTTTACTTTTAATAATTTAAATTTAAAAGTAACTGTACTCATTAGTATCAGATCTATGAGAATAGAAGGAGAAAACTGAAATTTGAATCTCAGATTTATACTTGAGGCGCTTGATTTGTGGAAGAAGAAAATGTTAGATTCAGTTCAAGCACTGACAACATCTGGCCTTCATTGTTTTTAGTATGAGAAAACAAGAGAGCTGAGGTATATTTATAGCTGCCGGCCTCCAGAATTCGAATGCCTTCTCAGCCCTAGGGTGAATCAGGTCATGGGACTCCACCCACTTAAAAAAGGCCCGGATACACAAGAACCACTATGGGCGCACTTGACAGGTGCGCCAGTGTAAATTTGCCTTGGAGCACTTGTCAAGTGCGCCAGTTATACCTGTTTTGATCGTCAAACTTCTACTATTCATAACTTCTTCATACGTTATCAGTTTTACGTAAACCAGGTGTCTACCTTGACAAGAATTTCGAGACGGACGCAATGACATAGTCCATTTCCATTAATTCTTAATATTAAATTAATCATTCTTTAATTTATCCTCTTTAGTGTAGTTAAAAAAATACGGGGTTTTTCATTCTCCCTTACTCAAAGGATTTCATCCCCGAAATCTCCAAAGTTAAGAAGAATGTATCCTACCATCCATCATCCATCTACTCATCCACCAATCACAGGAATCTATTGTCCTTAAAATTTTCTAATGCTTATATGAACATATGAAAAGGTGTGTGTACATGTCCCAATACCAATGCGAAAATCAGGCGGTCAACTGATTCAATTGACCTCCTTAATGCAGTGTATGTTAGTGCCATGTATCCAATATGTATGCAGATAATCCTATTATAACATGTAAGTTCTATATGTATGCACAATCATTCGTCCAAATGCAACATCCATATGCTAATACATCCATTTCCATCCATGAAAGAAAACAAAATGCACACACACCCATATGCAGTATGAGAGTGATTGAGCCGATCTAGTGCCTAACGTGTGTGTATATGCATCCACAAGCAACTACTAGCAAACACTTGCATCCATCAAACATAACATGTCCCAAAAACGTGTTTACATCCATAGGATTCCTATCTAAAGGTTGAAAATACTATTGATAGGACATACTCAAATGATAGAAACAAGCGTAGATAAAACTTTGGAAAAAGGAGTTAAGAACATACCCTTGAAAAGGAAAGGGTATGATGCATGAATTTTGTCTTCAGTCTCCCAAGTCACGTCCTCTAGGTTATCTCCCCATTGAACTTTTATCAACTTGATCTCTTTATTACGTAGTTACTTAACTTCTGATCCAAGAATACAGGTAGGGACCTGCCTGACTATCACCACTCGTTCCACATTCTACTCTGCCAATATACTAGGCTCAACAACTTCCGCGGGGTCATGTAAACATTTGCGTAGATGAGAAACGTGGAAAACATCATGAACATCAGATAGATTTTCTGGAAGCTTCACTCTATAGGCCATTTGGCCAATCCTCTCGGTTATGGGAAATGGTCCCACAAACCTAGGTGCCAACTTCCCTACTGTTCTGAAGCGAACCACATTCCTCAGAGGTGACACTTTGATAAAAACTAAGTCTCCCACTTCAAATTCGATGTTAGTCCTTCTCTTATCTGCATAGGATTTCTGCCAATCTTGAGCTATCTTCATCCGCTGTTGAATAAAGTAAATCTTCTCGGACATTTTCCTAACCATATCTGGTCCAAGTAATAATCTTTGTGTAGATTCCCACCAACAAGTTGATGATCTACAAGGTCGTCTATACAATGCTTTGAAGGGTGCCATGCCAACCCTAGCTTGATAACTGTTGTTATAGGAAAAATTTACTAAAGGAAAATGCTCTTCCCAAGTCCCTCCGAAGTCTAGGATACACCGCCTTAAAAGATCTTCAAGGATTCTGTTCACCCTCTCCGTCTGTCCATTGATTTGAGGATGAAGCTGTGCTCAAACACAACTGTGTACCTAATGCTTCTTTCAAGCTCCTCCAAAATTCAGTGGTGAAGATGTGGTCACGATCGCTCACGATGCTGGAAGGCACTCCATGGAGACGAGCTATCTCTCGGACATAAATTGTTGCTAACCAAGGTGTCGTCCTCTTACTCTTAACTGGAATAAAGTGAGCACTCTTAGTGAGTCTATCCACCACAACCCAGATGCCGGTGTTGCCTTTCTTCGATCTAGGCAAACCATCTATGAAATCCATAGACATGCTCTCCCATTTCCACTGTTGAACCACCAAAGGATGAAGTAAACCACCGGGCTTCTTTTTCTCAGCTTTGACTTGCTGGCAAACTAAACATTGAGAAACAAATTCAGCCACATCTTTCTTCATTCCAGCCCAAAAGAAAACCCTTTTCATGTCTCTGTACATCTTATCACCGCCTGAATGAATAGTCATCTTAGAATGGTAGGCTTCTTCTAGGACTGCCTTTATCAAGCTTCCAGTTTGAGGAACATAAAGCCTTCCATCTCGTCGCAACCACCCCTTTTCATCTATGGTAAATCGACTAAGGTGACTAGAAGCCTCCCCTTTTCGGAATGATGTCTAAAATCTGTTGGTCACCTTGTTGCTAAGCTCTTATCTAATCCATAAGAGTTGGTCGTATTTCTAATTATGCAAACAAGTCATGCAAAATCTCGATGGAGGGTTTAAAATCAAAAGTTGAGATGAACTCCAAGCTCTTCCTCTCCACAAGCAGAGGACTTAAGGCCATCCTCTGCCTACTTAGTGCATCAGCCACCACATTACCCTTGCCAGGGATATTAGTGATCTCAAAATCATAATAAGCTAAGAACTCCATCCACATTTGTTGCCTTAAATTAAGAACCTTCTTTGAGAATAGATACTTGAGAGATTTATGATCGTGTATAACTCCAACTTCTCTCCAAGTAAATAATAACGCCATGTCTTTAGCGCGAATACTATGGCAGCTAGCTCTAGATCATGGGTGGTGTAGTTCTTCTCATGAACTCTCAACTGTCTACCTCCATAACACACCAGCTTTCCTTCTTGCATCAAAACCGCACCAAGCCCTGTACCACATGCATCAGTGTAAACTGTAAACACTTTGTTCCCATCAGGCAAAGTCAAGACTGGGGCTGTTGTAAGAGCCCTTTTCAAACATTGGAAAGCAACATCACAATCTATATCCCATGAAAATGCCAAGTTCTTCTTCTCCGCCTGGTGAGTGGGGCTGACATCTTTGCGAAGTCCTTAATGAACTTCCTATAATAACCTGCCAACCCAAGAAAGCTTGTCACCTCTGTTGCATTTTTAGGAATATGTCAATCTTGCACCGTAACTACTTTAGTGGCATCCACAGCTATCCCTTCTTTGGAGGCTATTGCCCTAAGAATCTCATCTCCTTTCTCCAAAAATGGCATTTGGAGAAATTTGCCATAAGCTGATGGTCACAAGAGTTTTCGAAACTTCTCTCAAATGCTGGGCATTCTCTTCTTCGCTCTTGGAGAAGATCAAAATTTCAACAAAAAAGACTGTAATAAATTTATTTAGGAACTCCCGAAACACCCTACTCATCATATCGACAAAATAGGTGGGTGCATTCGTCAGCTCAAAAGGCATAACTAGTCATTCAAAGAAACCATCCAGAGTCCTAAAAGCAGTCTTGTCTATATTGTCCTCAGCCACCCTCAACTGATGAAACCCCATGGCTAAGTCTAACTGAGAAAATACCGTGGCCCCGACAAGCTAGTCAAACAAGTTCTCTATCATGTGGGTGCCTATTCTTCTTTGTGAGTTTATCCAATTCTCTATAGTCCACACACAAACGAAGAGAACAATCCGCCTTAGTTGTGAATACAACTGGAGAACCCCATTCAGATATGCTTCGTCTGATAAATCCTTTCTCAAGTAGCTCCCCTACTTTCTTACTCAGCTCCCTCCTTTCCCTTGGAGCCATATGGCGCACTGGCAATGCAAATGGCTTTGCATTGTCCACCAGATATATACAAAAGTTGTCTCATGCCTTGGAGGTAAGCCCCAAACCTCCTCAAAATCATCAGAATAATCTCGAACTACCGGAACAGATTGCAAATCATCTATAGATGCATCAAGAGACTCTAGGAAGCTAAGCATAACAGTCCCTTGAGGGTCACAAAAAATCTCGAGGGTCCTCCCATGACAAGTCAAAAGCCTAATGACCTTCCTCTCGCAATCCAGAATGGCACCATACATGGTAAGCCAATCCATTCCTAGAATCAACCCATAACCCATAAACCCAAGCACATATGCATCGCATTCAAACTCGACGCCTAACACAGACATTTTCAAACCCTGAAAAATCATAGATAAATGGGACGAACCACCAATGGGGTTTGAAACAACTACGGGATCCACTAAAATACTAGTAATTAAGTGCAGAGATTCAACCACAGAACAAGATATAAATGAATGTGAAGCGCCAGAACCAAAAAGTGGTTTGAAAGAGAAATTAAACCTTCCAAAGAAATTTTTCTACCTCTATCAGGAGCACTGATCGCGAGAGCACGCACCTTCCCTCCAGAAGTTCCTGCCCTTTTACCTTGTCCCTGTGATCCCCGTTTGTTCAGGAACTCTCTAGCAAAGTGTCCGACTTCTCCATAATTAAAGCAGGTGTTCTTCCTTCTTTTACAGTCTTTGATCAAGTAACCCTCTTTCCGACAACTATGACATTTCCTTTTCTCCTTACCCTAGTCATTCTTTCCTCCTTTCTTTTGTTGCTGTTGTTGTCCCTTCTTGGGCCATGTCTTCTTGTTTTGCATTGTTTCCTCAGCTTTAACCTCCTTCTTTTCCACTTTCTCTTCCTCATACATCAAGGCCACATCAACAAATCTTTAAAAGGTGGCTCCCATTGGGATGCGGGACATGGCTAACTCATGAAGGGGTTCATTCAGCTCTTTAGCAAACTGCAAAACCATCTTATGCGGCTTGTCTACCAGTTCCAGTGCAAATCTTGCTAGCTAGTTAAACTTGTTCGCATACTCTTTAACTCTCAAGTTCCCTTGTTTGAGTGCCAAGAACCTCTACATATGCGTGCTCTTCTTTGCTTGGGAAAGGAATTTCATCTCAAACCTCTGTCTAACGTCATCTCTAGTTTCCACTGGACGACCTGCTTGGGTTACCTCCCACCAAAATGAAGCTTTTTGTAACATCCCGCACCTCCTCTCACACAAGATATTGTTCCAACTTAGCCACCGTATAGGTGTGGGGTTTTGTTCCTGAAAAGGCCTCGGCGTTAGTAAGAGATGGGCTCTACTATATAAGTACCCGCTTCACACAGGCTTCCACGATATGGGACTTAGGGGTGTTACATTCTCCCCTCCTACAGAGCCCAACGTCCCCGTTGGCTCACAAACACCTCACCCAGGCGCTGTGGTCCATATAGGAGCCACAATTCCAGTTGGGTATTGGCTGTGATACCACTGTAACATCCCGCACCACCGTTCACGCAAGATATTGTCCCCAACTTAGCCATCGTATAGGTGTGGGGTTTTGTTCCTAAAAAGACCTCGGCGTTAGTAAGAGATGGGCTCTACTATATAAGTACCCGCTTCACACAGGCTTCCACGATGTGGGACTTAGGGGTGTTACACTTTTTCCTTCAGTAGCCAAGCAGCTAACAGAATCTTTCTTCGATCCTCTACTTCAAAGATTACAAACAAGTCCTCGGTCTCCTTGAGCCAGTTCCTTGCTTCCACAAACATCTCGGTTCCATGGAATGACTTCCCTCCCACGGAATGTAAATCTTTACAGATCTTTGAGAAGTTGTCTGTACGCGAAGGAGGAGGAGGAACAACGTGTGCAGCTGGGGGAGGAACGTTTCGTTGACCTTCGGTAGGCACCGTTTCCTCCAGATACCTACGGAACGATCCTGGTATCGTAACGCCCTATGGAATGTGGGTTCCCCAGACATGCTGAAAAGAAAACGAAAGAGATTCAAATAAGGGATCGAAAGACATTACTTATGGCTTTTTGGGGAATATTTTTCAAAACAAAATATTCTTTTAGAAAATGCTTTCTTTTAAAACCTTTTTTTTTAAAAATAGCTTTCAAAAACTTTAATCTAATCGGGTAACCTTCAGCTCTGATACCAAGTGTGACACCCCACGTCCGTTAATGTCACTCACAAAGGGAATGCATTAAGTTTCGTGAAGCATTATAGTAAACAGAACGGAAATATTACAAGACAGACATATATAATAACAGCGGAATAAAAACTTTATTTATCATAAGACACCGTGGTCCAAAAAAAAACATTACACGTCTAAAACATAAAAGCCCATTACAACATAAAAGCCATTGTCTTGTACTTCGAAAATTTCAGAGTACATATAAGAAATAAAATTCCCCAAAAACAGAATATAACCATAGCAACAAGGATAGGATCTTGAGCCATGCATATCAGCAACTCTAGCAAAAGTACGCAGAATCACGGTCAAGCCTGAGTGTTTACTCCTTGAGAACCTGTGGGGGGAGGGGGGAAGGAAGAAAGAAAGAGAAACAAAAAGGGTCAAACATAAAGCCTGGTGAGTCTAGTTACTTTTACCAAGTAAATAAATAAAAGTAGCATGATAGGCATATAAAGTGGATAGGAGAGATTACTACACAATAGACAGGTATGACAAGGTAGACACGATAAGGTGTATATGCTTCTAATGATTACTCTTCACTATTACTAGTATACCCAGAAAGAGATGATTCCTTCCACTATAAGGAGGTAGACTTAGGCATACGTCCAAGTGTACCCTAACTACTACCCTAGTCGATTGGCTCCCTAATCCGCGTAGATACTCTATGTTGGCCCTACCGCAGGATGTATCACGTCTTAAAGTGGCAACCCCTCGCTGATAAGCACAACCCCATATCTACAGGTGTCACGGTCGTCTTATCCCCCTCTGCCCGGCTCATACACACTCATGGCCCGGTCGGTTTGCGACGCCCACACCGTCCTCTACGTTTGGATCTCTTACAATTAGTCCCATAAGCATGACCCTTCTCCGACTAGTATGGAGTACATTTTTGATACCTGCTCTGGGTTACTGGATGAAATGGGTCCCACACAATATGATGCATGCTCTTCCATTTGTCTTGTATCCCCCACTAGGTTTTCGTTGGCTATGTATACCACTAAGTATCTTTTTTTACATAACCCTATCATTTCCACTAGTTATGTTTACCCTAAAAGTTTTCTTTAATTATGTTACTTTATTACTCCCACTGGTCATGTATACAACTAAGTGTCTTTAATTACATAACCTTATCGGGTTAAGTTTGTGGGCCTATATTTAAATATTACCCACCCCCTCCAGATTTGCTTAACCCATCCACTGTCCAATCAATTTTACTTAACCCTAACTTTAGTTCATATTCATACACTCCCTATGGATTAGATTAGTTTAAGTAGTCTAATTTATTACCATGTCCATTTATGGTTTATAATGAGCTAGACCTCCCACATTAGGCCTACAACTTGTGGATGCTGGATATGCCGGTCGGGTCCGGGTAGTCTTTTTCCACAGTTGGGCCTAACCTCGTGTCTTAGCCCGATTCGTATTTGCACACTTAGACCTCTCACATTAGGTTCAACATTACTGGCTGCTGGATATGTCGGTCGGGTCCGGGAAGACTTCCACAACTAATGAAACCTAACCTCATGTCATAAGTGCAATTACAATTTCTAATTGTAATTATTAAACATTCCATTATTATCCAATTCTTACCTATGTCTTTATAGGTGATTATGTCCCTACTTCCCCCTTTTGAATTATATATCCAATTCATATAAACATTATTTAAATTATGCCAATTCTAACATTTCTCCCCCGTTCCCTAACTAACGTATCCACATATATCTAGCGGCATCTATGCTAAGGTGATGGGAAAAATGACAATAGTGATCATTCTAAAAGTGACATAAGCATATATACTGGCATGGACAAGTAATAGGCATAATAGGGTGGACATAAAAACAAATCTAGTAAAAAGGGTAATGATAAAACTAGATCCAATACACTTAGGATGAACAGATCCAAATAAGAATTCATATGTCCCATAATATTAGATCTCAATTAATCACAATATGATGATCTAGATCTATGGTTTAACTGTCCAAAAAATGATAATCCCAAATTACCCACAAACTTAGAGAAAAGGTAAGATCCGCATATGTGACAAGATAAATTAACCACAAAAGGATTAGATCCAAAGAAAATAGATCTAACATAGTACAAGTAAAGAACCCAAATATGACATCACAAGTGAATTATATCCATATAAGTAGATCTAGCATAGTACAAGTTAAGATCCCAAAGATGTCATTCAAAATTTACAATAGATCTAATATGATAAATATTAAGTTCCAAGCCATATAATATTTTATATTCACAAAATATGATAAATCCAAGATTATTTAATCACAGGTGTATATCCAAATCATAGTCGTAACATGTTTACTTTTAATCATTTAAACTAAAAGTAACTATACTTACCAGGATCAGATCTATGAGAATAGAAGGATAAAACTGAAATTTGAATCTCAGATTTATACTTGACGCGCTTGATTTGTAGAAGAAGAAAATGTTACATTCAGTTCAAGCACTGACGACATTTGGCCTCTATTGTTTTTAGTATGAGAAAACAAGAGAATTAAGGAATATTTATAGCTGCCTGCCTCCAAAATTTGAATGCCACCTCAACCCTAGGGTGAATAAGGTCATGGGTCACCACCCACTTGAAAAAGGGCCGTGTAACGAACCGGAATTTTTGGCATTTAAAATTTTAGAGTTCAGTGTCAGAAATTTTGTTTATTCTTGATAGGTGATTTTAAATTTGAAATATAGTCTATTTTAATTTGATTTTAAATTAATTTTTTGTTTGTATAAATTAAAATTTTCTTTTATATTATATTTAAATATTTCGCTAAATTAAATATTAGTGAGATTTTAAACTAATTAATATTTATGTATTGGTTGAGAATTTATTTAATTTAATTAGATTTGAATTTGGTTTACAATTTCGAATCCGGTCTATTTAAACCGTGTTTTGAATTTATTTATTTTATGAAAATTTGAAATTTTTTTGAGTTGTTTGTTAAATTGAATGATGTAAATATTTTAAAACTGATTTAGTAACCTCAGTCGATTCCGGTTAATTAGTAAATCAATATTGAGTGCAAATCTATTTTGTAAACTTGTAAATAATAGTAATTGAGTTGGAACTTGATCGATATTTGGATCATATGATATGTTAATATGGAAATTATTACTTTTGTAAACAATATTGAAATTCAATGTAACTGGTGTCATCGGATCCAGAGCTATAAGTTTAGTACGGTGTAGGGTTTCGCTTCGATCAGTTGGTATATGAGTTCATACGAGTTGGAATATCCCACTGAAATCATGTGTATAGCATTGTATTGTGTCTTTATAAAAGGACACAAAGAAAAAGGATTTAAAATTTAAACTTAGATACATTTGTAAAATCCAGTAGTAGGAGAACACTTGTCATCAAATTCGTCCTATACCTCAACTCATGTTTCGCATTCCCTTAAACCTGTTCATTTCCTTCCTCTTCTTTTTCTTTTATCGCTTCTACTCAACTTCTCTTCCTGCGTGTCTCCACAATCATCTTCGAGAAATCAGATATTCTCACTGGGAAAAAAGCCTCAAACGAGAAGATTATAAAAAACATGCAATCTGATAACATCATCTTCCCCCGATCCTTTCGCGGCAACTATCTCTTCCTTTCCTTCTGGCGTCATCTCATCACTCCGCCACCTGTCACCACCGTCAGCCCGCCACCAGTGGTCCTGTCAGCCCACCTCCGACACCCGCATCGATCCTCTTCCCTACCAGCAACCACCAGACTCCACAACTCCTTCTTTCCATTCTCTCGCAACCTCTCATCTCCTCTTAGACCAACCGATTACTCTACTGTGTTCACTCCCCGCAAAAACAACCTTGTCCACTCCTTTAGCCGCAGTTAGCCTTTAAACCTCTATCACTGTTCAACGCTGCACCCAAACCTTTGCATGTCTTCAGCTTAACCTCCTCCATCGCATGACCCTTTGTTTTCCCACTCCTGGAATAAAGTTAGTCCTACCCATTGCATCAATCGGCCTCTCCACTTTTGACTCCTTCTCCTCCATCAAATTTGTCAATGACTTCAATGGAAGTGAACCCGAAAGATTTTTGAATGGAATATAAAGAAATTTCAGAGTCCTAGTTGTACTTATAACTTCTTCAACGAAGCTTCCAGATAATCTGTTATCGCCAAGGTCTAATCTTTCAAGTAATCAACATCCAGTGAATGTATTTTGGGTGTTCACTAATAAAGCGATTTCCAGATAAGTCTAAGTGGACAAGGTTCTTGCATGTATGTCCAAGTTCATAAGGTACTTACCCTGAAAATTATGTGAATTTTATTACAGTTAGTTGAAGTATATACACCTGAAAGATAAATATTTACAAAGTGTTTGAATTACCTGAGAATTCCCATTTGCACGCCTATTGAACATCGTTGTTTTGCATGGTTATTTCTCACATCATGGATTGATCTCCAACGCGTTAGCCAACGCATGGTTACAAATTAGTTTCACATCAAGAACAAATGCAGTGGAATCATTAGTTCGCGCATATTCCTTCCCTATTCAACGTGACCCTATGTTGGCTTCCCTGTGTATTTATTAACAATGTGCTAAAGTGTATATATATATATAATTGAGTTGTGGAAAGAAGGGTGCATGTAGCGTTAGGGGTGTCCGTGAAGTTTTGTATGTGACCGTTAACAGTTAATACGGGATTTTTGCGGTGAAAGATTTGGATAGCATAAGGTGAGAACTCTAATTTAATTATTTTTAATTTAGTAGAATAATTAGTTGTCAATAATTTATAATTATAATAAGTTGATGATGGTTGGTTGTGATTGTATGTGATGTTTGACTGATGATCATCTTGTTAGAAATACATGAGACACCAAGCGTTACTGACCGTAACGCTTTGCAAACAATGAAATTGGCCATCTGTTGTTATTTGTTGTGTTTGCAATGGATGAATTAATTTTATATTGTTGATTATTAATTAATCATAGTTGTATAACATACACATCACAATTGTGGAGTTATACAGATAAGCGATTTAATTCTCCTTTCTATGACGATTTTATTATTTATTATTTAAAATAATAATGGGTAGTTATTTTGAATTTAGATTTTAAATTGATTTGAAAATCTAAGTTACGAATGGAAAGGACCTTCGTAAAAGACGACAATGATTTTGGGAATGGTTTTCATAAATTTTAGACTCTTAAAGTTAATTAAGTTTGAAAATTTAATTTAGGAAGTTACATTGGTTTTATGAGTTTTGGGAAAATATTCGAACAAGCTTTAAGAAAATATCATTTTATTCGATTTAATTTAAGATGAAGATTCAGAAATTTATAATGATAATTTGAAAATTAATGGTTTGAACTAAATGGGAATATATAATATTATTTTGGGAAAGATTTAGAATATGAATTTGAAATTCTAAGAAGAATGACGAAAATAATTTTCGTAAAAGACGAAGTAGTTTCCGAGGTAATTTCGATAAATTATATAATTTTTGGTTTGGTGATTTTAGAAAATAAATTAAATTTTAAATTGGATTTTCATTAATTGTAAATTTAAATAATCTATCGATGTTCGCAAAAGCGATTTCGAAATTTAATTAGTTTCGAAATGTAAATCAGAGGGGTAAAGAAATTTTGGAATTCAAATGTGAAAATAAAATATTATTTAGAATAAGGGTTTAAATTTTAAGTTATGAAAATTTAAGTTTATTTTGGAAAGAATTTAGAACGATTTATATTAAATCATTATATAGCTAAAATTGAACGCGTCATGTAGCGACAGTTCATTAATATGGTTTATAACTTTCAAACGTCTATAACTTGAATGTTTTAAATCAGATTGACGTGAAACGAGAAAATTCTATTAATGATAGTTTTTGAAATAAAACGAAATTTCCAAATTTCAACGTATGGTTTCCAAGTTATGTTTAAAAAAATTTAGAAAAGGTCGCTATACGTGCAGTTCGGCGACCAAAATGAGAAATCTAATTAAACAGGTTTTTAAAATTATTTAAAAATTAAGGGAAAATATGATAAATCTTATTTTAGCAATTAAAAATGGTTAAAGCTAAAATGTTTGAATGATTTTGAATCAATTTGTTGTACATGGCTATTTTACAGCACTTTTAACGTTTCAAACATTATTATAACATTTCTTTGGAAATAATTTGGTCTAAAGATTATAAACCATGGACCATTGTTTAAATTTTGGAAAGGGGTTTTGTTAAATAGGTTGAAAGAATTCAAAATATCTGGTATGGAAATCATTTAAATATTTCTAATTTTATGTAAGATATTGGAAGCTTAAACTTATATTTGTAATATCAATTGATTGAATTGTCGTAAAAGGAATTTAAAACCAAATTAAGATTTGCTAATTTTGAAATTCATGAAAAAGATAACAACGAATAAAAGAATTATGTTTGAAATAAAAGATTTGGAAATGAATATTGAGTTTCAATGAATGGTTAAGTTGATAATGGGGTTTTATGAAATTTGAATGAATCCAACTTTGTTTTGTAAATAAATTAGTAACGATTTGGAAGGAGATTCAAATCGAAAACCTGAATAATCCCTAACTATCATTTTAAATGCTCTTATTACTTGGAAAGACCGGAATCAAATATATGTTCGAAAGCCATTCCAAGTAATAATAAGACGTTATAAATAATCGAAGACGTGGAAATCGTAAAGTGAAGATCGATGATCTTCAAATTGCTTGCATTGATTGCCGATGTCTCGGTTGGGCCGATCACCCAATACGAGGTTATAAGTGGCATGAGATCTGAATATATTTGGAGATTTTCGGATTGTTGTTCCGTTCAGACCCATATCGAAATTGTATGGATGGTGTGTCTGACATTGTAATTAACTACGTAGTTCTGATTTATGTTAATACATATCGAATTTATGGCAATGGAATTATTCTTGACTCTAAGTCATATGTACTTAGAGGTTATGTATTAATCTAAATCAGTGACATGTGGTAAATGGACAATGTGACATATTCGTGTTATCAAGTGAGCTAGTGACAATCAAAGCATGGCTCACTAAAGCATAGCTTTGTGTATATCATGGCCTCAATGAACCTCACACCCCGAAATGATGGTAAACTGGTGGTTATGTTGTGTACATATACATAAATTCTATTGAAACTCGAAAGCTTCAGCGAATGGATCCATTTTTGAAACCTGAGGAAATAGAGTATATACGGTGTCTGGTGTTTGGATGTTATCCGGGATATATACTTTTGCGCTATGTATTCGGTGTCCATTGTTTGGATGTTAACCGAGAGATACTTAGCTTCGTGTCCTCAATTGATCTTTTGTGCCCGAATCCATCATATTGGAAACCCAGTCTCCAATAAGAGCCCATGTGATTTTGATTGTATACCTATATGTCAATATAACCAACTGGGGTAATGGGGGCTATGATTCTATATTTATTTACGAAATGATTTTTTTTAACACTATGCAATAATAATAGTAGAAAAGAGGATTTTTACATATAAAAGCATTTTTGGTTATCATAAGATAAAACTCGCCCATTTGTTATGCGCTTGCATTATGTGATATGGGACGAGCTTATGATAGCTTCATTTTTCCAAAGCCATTGCGAATTTCTATGCACGGTATCAACATGGAGTAAACCTGTTCAGTGATAGCGGCATGGCCAGTGAAATTCCCAACTTTAAAATAAACTGTATGTATATAAAACCTGTTTTGAGTTCTCACACTAGTCCCACGACTGACTTGGAGTTTATTGTTTCGACACTTAAACTCTAGGTGTCAATGTTTTTGCACGGGCAGCTAGTAGTTTAGTTTGTAGGTTAGTTTACGAGCTGTTTTCAGATTTTGGAGCTAAGAGTTAGGGTTGGGATGATACTTCTTCCACTGAGAGCATTCGTTTTTGTTTCCGCTGAGCTTTGGTATATTCTGATTCCTTGTAATTCTGGTGTAAAAATTTTGTAATGAAATAAAAGTTCTATTGTTTGTGTTCAAATATGTTAGTACCCATAACCATCCGTCTTTGTGAACGATTTCAGTCGATTTAGTTACCGGTGAAAATCATGCAAAAAGGCTGGTCATTGCTATTGGTTTCAGAGCTTTATTTTATACAAAGCTATGGGGTATAACATATTTGGGCATGAGGTAGGACTCATCGGAGTTATAATATCTCATTAGAGATAGGGTTATAAATACCCTAGATGAGATTCTAGAGTATTATGTTTGAGAGAGCGTATTTTGAAATTTATATAAATTATTTTGAAATTAAGTTAATCATTTTGAAAAGTGTGATTATTTTGAAATATATTTTATGATAAGGGTTTTGAGTACATTATTGACGTCGAGATTGGGCTATCGAGTATGTAAGGATTTTGAATATACGCCTAGCTAAAGTATATACGAAGTCCAATATATACTAGATAGACAAAGAATCACACTCTGGTCGCTTGAAAATAAATTCTGGAGATGATCGCGACATCATTGATATTTATTTTCGAGTTTCGAAAATGGGATGACTATATGATTCCGATTCAAACGTCGAGAATTACTTAAAACCATTTAGATAAATATTTGAAATGTTTGGATAAATTTTAAATAAAACATTTTGATCAATTAGAGTAACATGGAATAGGTAAGAGAAATTTAAATAAGTAATGTATTCATTGCTTATAGTGGATAAATTGAGTTCGCAATTGAATAGGGAGTAACTTGTGTAAAATTGAATGGTAAGTGTTTGAAATCTTGTATAGATGCCATAACTTAAGTAAGTAGAACCCTTAAAAGAGTTAATTAACAAAACATGGGATTTGTATTAAAACTTAAGTAAAGTTCATAAACTAATTGTTATAATAATGGGTTTTGGGTTGGTAACGACTTAGGCAAAACTCTTAACCGCTTTTAAATACTTTCAAAAAAATTCGGGTATAAACACTTAACAAGGATTTAACTTGAATCATTTGATTAACTTAAGTAAATGACTAGTTATATATATATACACATATATTTTGATTTAAATAGTTTAAGAAGCCTATGATTCGGGGATTTGGAAATTTAAATTTGCACAATCCTAGATTTAAGCTAAAAAATTTTTAAAGTGAAGATTATGACTTCCAAATAGTGAACACAGTAGATTTTTCCCAAGTATTTGGATGTAAAGTTCGACGACTTGAAATCCCGAGATTTTGAAATATGATTTGAAAAAAAAAATATTTGTAAAATACCGTTGCAAAATGATTTATAACTTCGAGATATGAAAAAAAATGATTTAGTACTCAGATTCGAGTAACCTGTGACTAAAGAAAGGTATGAAGTGGGTGTAAACCATTGATTGATTATTTTCTCTGGGGTCCAGAGAGGAATCATTTATTTATATCGATACATGTAGGCCGTGCCTAGTGGCCTTCTCACTGGGAGAAACCTCTCGACTTGGAACATAAATGTTGTTATGTCGTTTATCGTGAAATGTTTGAGATTTTCGAAATGATTTTTATTTTGATTTTGAAATCCCGAAGCAAGTACGATTCGATATGAAAATTTACAGTATTCCAAGTAATCTAAAAATAAAACTAGGATTTTAGTCGAAAGAATTATTTCATGCCTTGATTCTTAAGTTCTAAATTCTACTATTTATTTGTTTTAAAATCCAATATGGTAACGCTAATTATATATTTATATATATGTATGTATGTATGTATGTATATATGTATGTATGTGTAATTATTATAGTCTCTCCTTTTTGAGGACGAAAAGCCTTAAGAGTGGGAGATTGTAATGAACCAGAATTTTCGGCATTTAAAATTTTTGAGTTTAATGTCGGAAATTTTGTTCTTGATAGGTGATTTTAAATTTGAAATATAATCTATTTTATTTTGATTTTAAATTAATTTTTTGTTTGTATAAATTAAAATTTTCTTTTACATTTGGTTTAAATATTTCGCTAAATTAAATATTAATCAGATTTTAAACTAATTTATATTTATGTATTAGTGGAGAATTTATTTAATTTAATTTGATTTGAATTTGGTTTATAATTTCGAATCCGGTCTATTTAAACTGTGTTTTGAATTTATTTATTTTATGAAAATTTGAAAAAAAAAATGAGTTGTTTGTTAAATTGAACGATGTAAATATTTTTAAAATGATTCAGCAACCTCAGTCGACTCCGGTTAATTAGTAAATCAATATTGAGTGCAAATCTATTTTGTAAACTTGTAAATAGTAGTAATTGAGTCGGAACTCGATCGATATTTGGATCATATGATATGTTAATATGGAAACCAAAACTTTTGTAAACAATATCGAAATTCAATGTAACTAGTGTCATCAGATCAAGAGCTATAAGTTTAGTACGGTGTCGGGTTTCGTTTCGATCGGTCGGTATATGAGATCATGCGAGTTAGAATATCCTGTTGAAGTCATGTGTATAGCATAGTATTGCGTCTTTATAAAAGGAAACAAAGACAAAGTATCTAAAATTTAAACTTAGATACACTTGTAAAATTCGGTTGTAGGAGAGCACTTGTCATCAAATTCGTCCTATACCTCAACACTTGTTTCGAATTCCCTTAAACCCGTTCATTTCCCTCCTCTTCTTTTGCTTTTATCGTTTCTATGCCCCTTCTCTTCCTGCGTGTCTCCTCTGTTATCTTCGAGAAATCGGATATTCTCGTTGGGGAAAAAGCCTCAAACGAGAAGATGAAAAAACACAAGCAAAATGATAACGTCATCTTCCCCCAAATCCTTTCGTGGGAATTATCTCTTCCTTTCCTTCTTGCGTCATCTCATTGCTTCCGCCACCTGTCACCACCGTCATCCCACCACTAGCGGTCCTGTCAGCCCACCTCCGACACCCGCATCGACCCTCTTCCCTACCAGAAACCACCAGACTCCACAACTCCTCCTCTTCTCTCGCAACCTCTCATCTCCTTTCCACCAACTGATTACTCCACCGTCTTCACTCCCCACAAAAACAACCTTGTCCACTGCTTAATCCGCAGTCAGCCTTTAAACCTCTACCACTATCCAACGCTGCACCCAAACCTTCGCATGTCTTCAGGTCAAACTCCTCCTCCGTGTGACCCTCTGTTTTGCCACTCCTGGAATAACCTTAGTCCTTCCCATTGCATCAATTAGCCTCTCCACTTTTAACTCCTTCTCCTTCATCAAATTTGTCAATGACTTCAATGGAAGTGAACCCGAAAGATTATTGAATGGAATATAAAGAAATTACGGAGTCGTAATTGTACTTGTAACTTCTTGAACGAAGCTTCTAGATAATTTGTTATCGCCAAGGTCTAATCTTTCAAGGAATCGACATCCAGTTAATGTATTTGGGAGTTCACCAATAAAATGATTTCTAGATAAGTCTAACTGGATAAGGGTCTTGCATGTATATCCAAGTTCATAAGGTACTTACCCTGAAAATTACGTGAATTTTATTACAGTTAGTCAAAGTATATACAGTTGAATGAAAAATATTTACGAAGTGTTTGTATTCCCTGAGAATTCCCATTTGTACGCCTATTGATCAACGTTGTTTTGCATGGTTATTTCTCACATCATGGATTGATCTCCAACGCGTTAACCAATGCATGGTTACAAATTAGTTTCACATCAAGGACAAATGTAGTGGAATCATTAGTTCGCCCATATTCCTTCCCTGTTCATCGTGACCTTATGTTGGCTTCCCTGTGTATTTATTAACAATGTGCTGAAGTGTGTGTATATATATACACTTGAGTTGTGGAAAGAAGGGTGCGTGTGGCGTTAGGGGTGTCCGTGAAGTTTTGTATGTGACCGTTAACAGTTAATACGAGATTTTTGCGGTGAAAGATTTGGATAACATCAGGTGAGAACTCTAATTTAATTATTTTTAATTTAGTAGAATAATTTGTTGTCATTAATTTATAATTATAATAAGTTGATGATGGTTGGTTGTGATTGTATGTGATGTTTGACTAATGATCATCTAGTTAGTAATACACGGGACACCAAGCGTTATTGACCGTAACGCTTTGCGAACAATGAAATTGGCCATCTATTGTTATTTGTTGTGTTTGCAATGGATGAATTAATTCGTATATTGTTGATTATTGATTAATCATGGTTGTATCACATACACATCACAGTTGTGGAGTTATACAGATAAGCGATTTAAGTCTCCTTTCTATGACAATTTTATTATTTAATATTTAAAATAATAATGGGAAGTTTATTTTGAATTTAGATTTTAAATTGATTTGAAAATCTAAGTTACAAATGGAAATGGCCTTCGTAAAAGGCGACAATGATTTCTGGACTGGTTTTCATAAATTTTGGACCCTTAAAGTTAATTTAATTTAAAATTTTAATTTAGGAAGTTACATTGATTTTATGTAGACTTTTGATTCCTTTTGTTTCGTAACGAGTTCTGGGAAAATATTCGAACAAGCTTTAAAAAATATATTATTTTATTCGATTTAATTTAAGATGAAGATTCGGAAATTTAGAATGATAATTTGAAATTTAATGGTTTGAACTAACTGGGAATATATAATATTATTTTGGGAAAGATTTAGAATATGGATTTGAAATTCTAAGAAGAATGATGAAAATAATTTTTGTAAAAGACGAAGTAGTTTCCAAGGTAATTTCAATAAATTATATAATTTTTGGTTTGGTGATTTTGGCAAATAAATTAAATTTTAAATTGGATTTTCATTAATTGTAAATTTAAATAATCTACTGATGTTCGCAAAAGCGATTTTGGAATTTAATTAGTTTCGAAATGTAGATTAGAGAGGTAAAGAAATTTTGGAATTCAAATGTGAATATAAAATATTATTTAGAATATGGGTTTAAATTTGAAGTTTTGTTAATTTAAGTTTATTTTGGAATAAATTTAGAACTTTATATTAAATCGTTATATAGCTAAAATTGATCGCACCGCGTAGCGATTGTTCGTTATTATGGTTTATAATTTTCAAACAACTATAACTTGAACGTTTTTAATTAGATTGATGTGAAACGAGAAACATCACTATTCTATTAATTATAGTTTTCGAAATAAAAAGAAATTTCCAAATTTCAATGTATGGTTTCCAAGTTATGTTTAAAACAAATTTAGAAACAGTCGCTATACGTGCAGTTCGGTGACAAAAATGAGAAATCGAATAAAAAAGGTTTGTAAAATTATTTAAAAATTAAGGAAAATATGATAAATCTTATTTTAGCAATTAAAATGGTTGAAGCTAAAATGTTTGAATTTTGAATCTATTTGTTGTAAATGGCTATTTTACAGCACTTTTAACATTTCAAACGTTATTATAACATTTCTTTAGAAATAATTTGGTTTAAAGATTATAAACCATGGACCATTATTTAAATTTTGGAAAGGGGTTTTGTTAAATAGGTTGAAAGAATTTAAAATATCTGGTATGGAAATTATTTAAATATTTCTAATTTTATGCAAGATATTGGAAGGTTAAACTTATATTTGTAATATCAATTGTTTGAATTGTCGTAAAGGGAATTAAAACCCAATTAAGATCTGCTGATTTTGAAATCCATGAAAAAGATAACAACGAATAAAAGAATTATGCTTGAAATAAAAGATTTGAAAATGAATATTGAATTTCAAGGAATGGTTAAGGCGATAACGGGGTTTTATGAAATTTGAATGAATCAAACTTTGTTTTGTAAATATATTAGTAACGATTTGGAAGGAGATTCGAATCAAAAACCTGAATAATCCCTAACTATCATTTTAAATGCGCTTATTACTTGGAAAGACCGGAATCAAATATATGTTCGAAAACCATTCCAAGTAATAATAAGACATTATAAATAATTGAAGACGTGAAAATTGAAAAGTGAAGAACGATGATCTTCGAGTTGCTTGGATTGATTGCCGATGTTTCAGTTGGGCCAATCACCCAATACAAGGTTATAAGTGGCATGAGATCTGAATATATTAGGAGACTTTCGGATTGTTGTTCCGTTCAGATCCTGACTGGAATTGTATGGATGGTGTGTCTGACATTGTGATTAACTGCGTAGTACTGATTTATGTTAATACATATCAAATTGTGGCAATGGAACTATTCTCAACACTAAGTCATATGAACTTAGAGGTTATGTATTAATCGAAATCAGTGACACGTGGTAAATGGACAATGTGACATACTCGAGTTATGAAGTGAGCTAGTGACGATCAAAGCATGGCTTACTAAAGCGTAGCTTTGTGTATATCGTGGCCTTGACGAACCTCACCCCACTGAATGATGGTAAACTGGCGGTTAGGTTGTATATATATACATAAATTCTATTGAAACTCGAAAGCTTCGGCGAATGGATCCATTTTCGAAACCTGAGGGAATAAAGTATATACAGTGTCCAGTATCTGGATGTTATTCGGGATATATACTTTTGCGCTATGTATTTGGTGTCCGTTGTCTGGATGTTAACCGGGAGATATTTAGCTTCGTGTCCTCGATTGATCTTTTGGTCCAGGAACCATCATGTTGGAAACCCAAACTCCAATACGAGCCCATGCGATTTTGATTGTATACCTATATGTAATTATAACCAATTGGGGTTATGGGGGCTATGATTCTATATTTATTTGCGAAATAATTTTTTTAACACTATGCACTAATAATAGTAGAAAAGAGGATTTTTACGTATAAAATCATTTTTGGTTATCATAAGATAAAACTTTCCCATTTGGTGTGCGCTTGCATTGTGTGATGTGGGATGAGCTTATGATAGCTTCATTTTTTCAAAAGCCATTGCGAATTTCTATGCACGATATTCACATGGAGTAAACCCGTTCCACGATAGCGGCGTGGTCTAGTAAAATTCCTAACTTTAAAATAAACCGTATGTATATAAAAACTATTTTGAGTTCTCATACCAGTCCCATGACTGACCTGGAGTTTATTGTTTCCACAACTAAACTCTGGGTGCCCATATTTTTGCACGAGCAGCTAGTAGTTTAGTTTGCAGGTTAGTTTACAAGCTATTTTCAAATTTTGGAGCTAAGAGTTAGGGTTGGGATGATACTTCTTCCGTTGAGAGCATTCGTTTTTATTTCCACTTAGCTTATGGTATATTCTGATTCCTAATTCTGATGTAAAGATTTTGTAATGAAATAAAAGTTCTATTATTTGTGTTCAAATATGGTAGTACCCATAACCATACGTCTTTTTGAACGATTTAAGTCGGTTTAGTTACAGATGAAAATCGTGCAATAAGGCGGGTCGTTATAGCCCGGATACCTAAGAACCAATATGGGCGCACTTGGCAGGTGCGCCGGTGTAAAATTGCCTTGGCACACTTGTCAAATGCGCTAGTTATCACTGTTTTGATCGTCAAACTTCTACCGTTCATAACTTCTTCATACGTTATCCGTTTTACGCAAACCAGGTGTCTATCTTGACTAGAATTTCGAGACCGACGCAATGTCGTAGTCCGTTTCCCTTAATTTTTAATATTAAATATTTTTTTTCTTTAATTTATCCTCTTTAGTGCAGTTAAAAAAATACGGGGTATTACAGAAATTATGGCAACAATATCCCAAAGATCTCGATCATTATACTCATACCATTCCATAAAAGACATTAAACCAAATTACATAGATGCATCACAAAGAACCAGCTAGGCTGGTGAGTGACAATCAAGGAAAATCATCCAAACTGACATGAACAAATTACCCTACTAATGGAACCGCCACCAATAAGACAACAAGCCAACTTGTATACATCACATACTCCAATATCCTGAATATAGCACGGAGTCAGCACAACACACACAACCTACCACACAACCAAGTATTCTGTAACACCCTGTATTTTCTGTTAACGTTATAATAATGAATCCAAGAATATTTAATTCAAATGTGAGAATTAAGGGATACAGGTTACGCCATTGCTTTTATCTCAGAATTCTGCTTGAGATAGAGTCCGAGTTTGCATAAAACGGACACCGTATGAAGGAGATATGGACGAACAAAGTTAAACAGAAAACCAGAAGAAAAGAGAGAAAAAATATAATTGCACTGGCGCACTTGGGAAATGCTCCAGCACAAAAGTTGCACTGGCGCACCTGCCAAGTGCGCCCAGGCCGAGCAGAAAGCCTGCACAGCTTTCTGGTGTGATCTGATCCATACTGTGACTCATTGCTGAGTTCTTTCTGACTCCTTGCTGAGTCATTAGGGCAGGGGTGTCACCCTATCCTGACTGAGTGGTTATGATTAACCTTAAGATCATCCGACGGCTCAAATTAAATTGAAATTCTATACAAACAACCCTATGCTCAAACCTAAAAATCACGCAAAAATAATCCTGGAAATATCGTGCCGTCAGTAGAGAACTTGGAGTAGCCGTCACCAATTCAAAGACAAGATAAAAATCTGAATCAAAATCAAATTAAATAATCAAATTCAACGATCTACATCAAAGGCGAGCTCATTCATTTCAGAATTCAGAATTCAGAAATCAAGAATTCCTTTTTAGTTTATAAGTTGGTTATTACGTAGATTTAAACGTCCTTTTTAATTGAAATCATGCCATGTTGTAATTCGAATATAGAATGATGCCTATGTATAAGATAAATAAAGTTTGATTCTCAAACTACCGTTGCGATTGATCATATGTTTGTGATGATGAGTGTAATATATTGAAAGTTATTGGAATCTATTGTGATTGGGTATTGGATTTATTATGCCAATTGAATGGTGAAACATGTCATGTTATAATTTGGTGATTACTTGGAGGTTTATGATCTAAAACACATGCTTATATGTTAGATCAACACTCATGTATATTTAGATCCATGTTAAGTTGAATCTATTTATGTTGCAAGATTTGATTTGTGGCTCTCTTATGTTTAACACACAAAAAATATGATGCTAAGTTGTAATTCGAATATGTTTATAATAGCCCTCTTATGTTTAACACACATAGGTCATCATGTTAAGTTGTGATTTAAATATGTTTATAGTAGCTTTCTTATGTTTTGGCATACATAAGTTAATATGCTAGGTCGTGGTTTTAAAATTGTGTTTATATGATTAAACCACCATGCTAGACCTTTATCAAGTTCACATGACAATTATACCCAACTTAGTCACAAGTTCACCTTTACCCGCTAATTAAGTTAATGATACTTCTAGGCCAAGTTACACATGATAAGTTAAATGTATGCTATTTTATGTTTGTTTCATGTCCCTTTATATTATCCATTTTTGTTTATGGGTTTGGGCTAATTTACTAGCCCAACATTTTATGTGATTCATGCGTACGTTCCACGGGGGTAGCGATGGGAAAATATGAAAATTTCATGGCATAGATTTGTTCATAAAATGGTATATTTGATATACCATTTATTGTGAGCATAATTAAAGGATAATTATGGCATGATTAAAACAAAATGAATTTACATAAATAAATTAGACATATATACAGAAAATATGTAAATTTAGAAAAGATGAATATGCCTAACCTGAGGTTAGACTGAGTTGTGGTGTAAATCTGCCCGGAACTGATCGTCATATCTAGTGACCACAACAAGACCAGTCTAATGTGGGTGGTTAGTGCATCAAGCCCAAAAAGAACTCGAGGTTAGACTGAGTTTAGGTGTAAATCTGCCCATAACCGACCGGCATATCCAGTGACCACAACAAGACCTATCTAATGTGAGTGGTTGGTGCTTTAATTTCATTAAAGCTATGTCAGGATTGGTAGGGTTAAGTCTATTAAGGAAACACTTAACCGATTCAACATGTTAACTAAACAGATGGGTGGGGTTAGGTAAACCTGGACACTTAACCAAATAAATATGTTGATTTGAAAACCCTAGTAACGGGGACCCATTTCAGCAGTAACCCACATAGATGTATCATAGTACCCTGAAACTAGGCAGGGTGGGGCTCGATTATTGGGCTGATTATAAGCGGTCAAAACGTCGGCGGTTGGTGCGCCAGTGTAGGTTCCGATGGAGTATAGGCATGCACGTACTCCGAAGTGGAAAAAGCAGGCATTGGGCATCAGTATTATACCCTGTGCATCTTGAATCGTGTCGGGTTGCCACCAGAGGGACTGATACATCCCCATGGTGGGACCAGCACAGGTATCTACAGTCAAGCGGAGCCGAATGACACAGGATATGAATGCATGCGAGTAGGAGTCGATCATTAAGGGGATCGTTTGTTATGAACACGTGGGGCTGGTTGAACCAATAGTTGGTAGGTGCAGAGACTATAGTAATGGATGCGATCACATGTTCCTCTTATATTAGGGTATTGTCCTATGTTCTGTTTTATTGTCATGATCCCTTTCCCTGTTTAAATACTAGTAATCACTGAACTTACCAGACTTATTGTCTAACCCGTTTTCTTTTGCCCTCTTTTCTTCCGTTCCCCCTCCCCCCAGGTCCGCAGGGAGGGAATACTCCAGCTTAATCAGACTCTTTGCAAGCTTCAAGAAAGTAGATGTATGATTGGGACTCTCTTACCTTGGTTATGGATTTTGGATACTGCATTTGGGGATTTATGCAGTTTTACTTATGGTTTATGCTTCTTTAATAAATAATCAAGACATAAATTATGGTGTAATGTTTTGGAAGTTATTTTGTGACAATTTGATGTAATGCTTTTGTATTGAACCACACATGCAATAAATATTTGAATTTCGCTGCTTATATTTATCTATCGTGTAAATTTTTCTGTATCTCGTACCTATAACCCTCCACCAAAGTTAAAGCATTCCCTTTGTGAGTGACCTTAACGGAGGTGGGGTGTTTCACTTGGTATCAGAGCAAAGTTTTACCAGATCAGATAAGAGTTTTTGAAAACTATTTTCAAAAAGAGAAATATAAAGAAGCATTTTACAAGAAAAATTGTTGTTTTAAATTTAAAAAGGCATAATCCCCAAAGCCATATGCACTATCTTTCTATCCTTCATTTTGAATCTTTTCTTTTTCGTTTTAGCATGTCTGGGAATCTTAACCTTCCAGTGGGTGTACCGATACCTGGCTGGTTCAGGAGGTACTTAGAGGCTAGGGCCAACGACGCAGGCCCAGCGGATATTCCTCCTCCTCCAATTGCAGTGGTTCCTCCTCCTCCTCGTACAAATGCTTTCTCAAAGATTTGTAGAGACTTTAGTGCCATGGGTGGAAAGGATTTCTAGGGAACTGAATCATTCGTAGAAGCAAGGTACTGGCTCAAATAAACTGAGAACCTGTTCGTTATCTTCGAGGTAGACGATAGGCAGAAGATACAGTTGGTTGTATGGTTGCTCAAAGATGAAGCTTCCTACTGGTGGGAAGTCACTAACGCTGAAAGACCGGTTGAAACATGGATGGATTTCAGAATAAGGTTTGAGATGAAATTCCTCTCACAAGCTGAACGAAGTTTACAGCTGGAAAAGTTATTATCTCTTAAGCAAGGAAGTATGACGGTCAAGGATTACGTCAACCAATTCAATCAGCTGGCCTGAGTTGGACTGTATTTAGTGAATACTCCTCATAAGAAGGCTCTTCGTTTTGTCAAGGGATTGAATGAGCCACTTCACAGCTTGGCTATGACCCATATACCTATGGGGGCTACTTACGAGAGGATAGTGGACATGACACTATTACATGAGGAAGACAAGGGAAAGAAAGAGGCAAAAGAGGAAGTGCCTCAAGATAAGAAGGGGGAGTGGTCGTAGAACAAGAAGGCTGATTCAAAGAAAGGCGGGAAGAACAACAAACCCCGTGACTAGAGAAAGTGTAATTTCTGTGGCATTCCTGGACATCTGATCAAAGACTGCAAGAAGAAGAAAAGGAAGATGGGTGGCTGTTTCCACTGTGGTGAGACAGGACACATGGCTAGGGTCTGCCCAAGGAAGTAAGGGCAGGGAACTAGACCTTCTTCTAGAGGACAAGTTCAAGCTCTCATAGCACCTCCGCAAGAACGAGGTAGAAATATTTCTGTCGAAAGTTTAGTCTATCTTTTTGATCATCCTGCTCATACACTATTTGATTCTGGCGCATCGCACTCTTTTATATCTACCGCTTTAGTGGAATCTCTGCACCTAAACACCAGTATAGTAGAGGATCCCTTGGTTGTTTAAAATCCAGTTGGGGGCTCAGCTTATTTGTCAATGGTTTGTTTGGATTTGAAAATATCTATGCTAATCATTAGGTTTAGATGTAATGCCTTTGTTTTGGGCTTCACGGGCTATGGGTTGATTCTAGGCATGGACTGGCTATCCAGTAATGGTGCCGTCCTCGATTGTGAAAAGAGAGTGGTTAAACTCATGACTCGCCTCGGTAACACTCTCGAAATTTCTTGTATTCCCATGAACTCCGCTATGCATAGTTATCTAGAATCTCTTGATGCGTCTATTGAGAACTTGCAGTCTGTAAGGATAGTCCGAGAATACTCGGATGTGTTTGAAGAGGTAAAGGGCTTACCTCTGAAGCGGGAGATAGACTTCCTCATATACCTTATTGATAATGCAAAGCCCGTTGCTTTACCTGTTAGGCACATGGCCCCAAGGTAGAGAAAGGAGCTCAGCAAGCAAATCAAAGAGCTGCTTGAAAAGGGGTTCATTAGACGGAGTATTTCTGAATGGGGTGCTCCGGTAGTGTTCGCGACCAAAGCTGATGGTTCGCTTCGCCTGTGCGTTGATTATAGGGAGCTAAACAAGATGACCAAAAAGAATAGGCACCCACTCCCAAGAATAGATGATTTGTTCAATCAGCTTGTAGGTGCATCGGTTTTCTCCCAATTAGATTTAGCTACCGGGTTTCATCAGCTAAGAGTGGCTGAAGACAGCATTGATAAGACCGCGTTCAGAACTCAAGATGGTTTCTTCGAGTGGCTTGTCATGCCGAGAAAAACGCGCCTGCTTACTTCGTTGATTTAATGAGCAGGGTGTTCCGAGAGTTCCTCAATAAGTTTGTGGTGGTCTTCGTAGACGATATTTTGATCTTCTCAAAGAATGAGGAAGAGCATGCCCAGCATCTAAAGGAAGTCATGGATACTCTCCGTGCACGTCAGTTGAAAGCTAAATTCTCCAAATGCCATTTCTGGAGAGAAGAAGTTAGGTTCCTTGGACACGTGGTGTCCAAAGAGGGGATAGCTGTGGACCCGGCGAAAGTGGATGCTGTGCAAGATTGGAAGGTTCCTCGAAACGCAACCGAAGTCCGAAGCTTTCTCGGGCTAGCAAACTTTTATCGAAAGTTCATCAAAGATTTTGCAAAAATCTCAGCTCCACTTACAAGGTTGACAAAGAAGGACCTAGCTTTCAATTGGGATTTGGATTGCGATATTGCTTTCCAACGTTTAAAAAGGGCTCTAACAACAGCCCTAGTTCTGACATTGCCTGATGGAAGCAAGATGTTTACAGTATATACAGACGCGAGCAGAACAAGATTGGGCGATGTCCTAATGCAAGAATGTAAAGTAGTTTGCTATGGAGGAAGGCAGTTGAAGGTTTATGAGAAGAATTACCCAACTCATGATTTAGAACTAGCTGCCATCGTTTTTGCCCTTAAATCATGGCGTCATTATCTGCTAGGAGAAAGGTTCGAATTATTTACTGATCATAAATCATTAAAATACCTTTTCTCTTAGAAAGATCTTAATTTGAGCCAGCAAAGATGGATGGAGTTTATTGCCTCGTACGATTTTGAGATTTCCTACACTCCTGGCAAGGGCAATGCAGTAGCAGACGCCTTGAGTAGAAAGAAATTGACCTTAAGCCCTCTCTTTGTGGAAAGGCAAAGCTTGGAGTTCATAGCAAGCTTTAACTTTAGACCCTCCACTGACTTCGTACCTGGCTTGCAAGCAACGCTAGAAGTGCGGCCAACTCTATTAGACTCAACCGGAGCCGCGCAAAGAGAAGACCCTCAGCTAGCCGATGTGGTGGACAAGTTAATTAGGGGTGAAATTTCTAGTCACCTCAATAGATACTCCATTGATGCCAAGGGCTGGTTGAGACGAGATGGAAGACTATGTGTACCACAAGCAAGGGGCATGGCTAAGGCGGTTCTAGAAGAGGCACACCATTCCAAACTGACCATACACCCAGGCGGAGACAAAATGTATAAAGACATCAAAAGAGTTTTCTTTTGGAATGGCATGAAGCAAGACGTAGCTGAATTTGTTTCCAAGTGTTTAATATGCCAACAAGTCAAGGCGGAGCAGAAGAAGCCTGGTGGTCTGCTCCATCCTCTAGAGGTCCCACAGTGGAAATGGGATAGCATCTCAATGGACTTTGTAGATGGGTTGCCTAGGTCAAGAAGGGGCAATACCAGCATTTGGGTAATAGTGGACATGCCCACAAAAAGCGCCCACTTCATACCCATCAAGAGTAGAAGGAATGCCTCATCTCTAGCATCCATATATCTTAAAGAGATAGTTCGACTCCATGGGATACCCTCCAGTATAGTGAGTGATCGAGACCTTATCTTCACGAGCGAGTTTTGGAAGAGTTTACAAGAGGCTATAGGCACACAGTTATGCTTAAGCACGGCCTATCACCCTTAGACCGATGGCCAGACTGAAAGAGTCAACAGAGTATTAGAAGACCTCTTGAGATTATGCATTATTGACTTCGGAGGTACATGGGAGGATCATCTACCTTTGGTGGAATTCGCTTACAACAATAGTTACCAAACCACCATAGGCATGGCGCCTTTCGAAGCTTTATATGAAAGACCGTGCGGGTCACCAACTTGCTGGTGGGGGTCCACAGACAAGCTCATACTTGGACCAGACATGATTAGGGAAACTTCATAGAAAGTAGACTTGATACGAAGAAGAATGAAGACTGCCCAAGATAGACAGAAGTCCTACGCAAACAAAAGAAGAACTGACCTTGAGTTCGAAGTTGGAGACAAGGTGTTCCTTAAAATATCTCCTTTGAGGAACGTCGTTCGCTTTGGATCCGCAGAAAAGTTAGCACCAAGATTTGTAGGGCCATTCCCTATCATCGAGAAGATTGGGAATATGGCTTATAGGGTACAGCTGCCCGAAAGATTGGTCGGGGTTAATAATGTCTTTCATGTCTCTCACCTGTGGAAGTACTTACACGGGTCCGCGGAAGTGGTAGAACCAAGCATGCTAGAGGAAGTAGAAGTTGAACGGGAAGCAACTGTGAGAAGAGTTCCAACCTGTGTCTTGGGAATAGAAGTCAAAAAGCTACGCAGCGGTGAAGTTAAGCTCGTCAAAGTGCAATGGAGCGACACCGAGGAAGATGCGACTTGGGAAACTGAGGACAGAATACGCACAGCCTACCCTTTTCTTTTTGAGAGTACATCCTTTATCTCTTTTTCCTTAAGTTTATGCTCGTATCTATCTTTTTAGGTATATCTCCTCGATCCTATCCTCTATCATTAGGTAGAAACCGATTTGGATGAAAACATGTAATTGAAACATGTTATGGTTGATGGTTGCAAGTAGTTGCAAGTGGTTGCTCGTGGATGCATATACACACACATTAGGTATTAGATCGGCTCAGTCACTTCCATATTGCATATGCATATATGTACTTGTATATGGATTGAAACTTGATGTTTTAACATATGGACGATGCATTTGTATGAATGATTGTGCACTCATGTAGGAAAATTTTGAATAGGAAAAATTGCATTCATAATGGACTCATGGCACTGACATAATTTGCATTAAGGAGGTCAACTAAATCAGTAGACTGCCTGATTTTGCATTAGATAAGGACATGTACACACACTATGCATATGATCATGAAGCATTAGAAATCTTTTAAGGACAATGGACGCCTGTGTTTGATGGTTGAGTAGATGGGTGATTGGATGGTAGGATATAAGTTCTTCCCGACTTGAAGATTTCAGGGACGAAATCCTAAAAGGAGGGGAGAATGTAACACCCCATATTTTATGTTAACGTTATAATAACGAATCCAAGAATATTTAATTTCAAATGTGAGAATTAAGGGATACGGGTTACACCATTGCGTTCGTCTCGGAATTCTGCTTGAGATAGAGTCCAAGTTTGCATAAAACCGACACCGTATGAAGGAGATATGGACAAATGAAGTTAAACAGAAAACCAGAAGAAAAGAGAGAATATATATATATAACTGCACTGGCGCACTTGGGAAGTGCGCCAGTACAAAAGTTTCACTGGTGCACCTGCCAAGTGCGCCCAGGCCGAGCAGAAAGACTGCATAGCTTTCTGGTGTGATCTGATCCATACTGTGACTCATTGCTGAGTCCTTTCTGACTCCTTGATGAGTCATTAGGGCTGAGGTGTCACCCTATCCTGACTAAGTGGTTATGATTAACCCTAGGATCATCCGACGGCTCAAATTAAATTGAAATTCTATATAAACAACCCTATGCTCAAACCTGAAAATCACACAAAAATAATCCTGGAACTATCATGCCGTCAGTAGAGAACTTGGAGTAGCCATCACCAATTCAAAGACAAGATAGAAACTTGAATCAAAATCAAATTAAAGTAATCAAATTCAACGATCTACATCAAAGGCGAGCTCACCAATTTCAGAATTCAGAAATCAAGAATTTCTTTTTAGTTTGTAAGTTGGTTATTACGTAGATTTAAACGTCCCTTTTAATTGAAATCATGACATGTTGTAATTCGAATATAGAATAATGCCTATGTATAAGATAAATAAAGTTTGATTCTCAAACTACAACTGCGATTGATCATATGTTTGTGATGATGAGCATACTATATTGAAAGTTATTGGAATCTATTGTGATTGGGTATTGGATTTATTGTGCCAACTGAATGGTGAAACTTGTCATGTTATAATTTGGTGATTACTTGCAAGTTTATGATCTAAACCACATGCTTATATGTTAGATCAACACTCATGTATATTTAGATCCATGTTGAGTTGAATCTATTTAAGTTGCAAGATTTGATTTGTGGCTCTCTTATGTTTAACACACATAAGTTATCATGCTAAGTTGTAATTCGAATATGTTTATAACAACCCTCTTATGTTTAACACACATAAGTCATCATGTTAATTCGTGATTTAAATATGTTTATAGTGGCTTTCTTATGTTTCGGCATACATAAGTTAATATGCTAGGTTGTGTTTTAAAATTGTGTTTATATAATTAAACCACCACGCTAGACCTTTATCAAGTTCACATGACAATTAGACCCAACTTAGTCACAAGTTCACCTTTACCCGCTAATTAAGTTAATGATACTTCTAGGCCAAGTTACACATGATAAGTTAAATGTATGCTATTTTATGTTTGTTTCATGTCCCTTGTTTATTACCCCTTTTTGTTTATGGGTTTGGGCTAATTTACTAGCCCAACATTTTATGTGATTCATGCGTACGTTCCACGGGGGTAGCGATGGGAAAATATGATAATTTCATGGCATAGATTTGTTCATAAAATGGTATATTTGATATGCCATTTATTGTGAGCATAATCAAAGGATAATTATGGCATGATTAAAAAAAATGAATTTACATAAAGAAATTAGACATATATATAGAAAATATGTAAATTTAGAAAAGATGAATATGCCTAACCCGAGGTTAGACTGAGTTGTAGTGTAAATCTGCCCGGAACCGACCGGCATATCCAGTGACAACAACAAGACCTGTCTAATGTGGGTGGTTAGTGCATCAAGCCCAAAAAGAACCCGAGGTTAGACTGAGTTGTGGTGTAAATCTGCCTGGAACCGACCGGCATATCCAGTGACCACAACAAAACCTGTCTAATGTGAGTGGTTGGTGCTTTAATGAATAAATTAAAACTAAGTCAGGATTGGTAGGGTTAAGTCTATTAGGGAAACACTTAACCGATTCAACATGTTAACTAAACAAATGGGTGGGGTTAGGTAAACTTGGACACTTAACCAAATAAACATGTTGATTAGAAATCCCTAGTAACGGGGACTGTAACAACCCGGAAAATCTGAACCAATTTAAAATTTTTAAATTGGCTATTTTGGTGGATTTTAAACATTTAAAGTAAATATTTTAAATAATAGTGACGAAAATGGTGTTTGAATCGATGCTTGAAAATAAATATAATCACTTTGAATTATAAACAAGGCCTGAAATGGTGCGGTAGTTTCAAAATTTGAATTCAAACTTTGACTTACTGTACCGGGTGTAAAACAAAATGGATTTTAGTGAAACCAAAAATATTTAAATCTGTTAGTGAATATCTTTTAACAAATCTGAAAAATTAAAGTTTCGTAGCGGGAAGCAAAATTATGGCCAAATGAATTCTCAGAAAGGTCGCTATAGAGTATATATAGCCCGTGAAAATGGCCATTTTGCAAACGACCTCAGAATTTGACGAAACCACTTTTGTTGGATCCGGGATGTCAAATTATTGCTAGGTTTCAAATTTCATAATTTTTGAAGCTAGTATGTGAGCGTGGCAAAGGAAAATGTGTTTGGTCGATTTCTGTTAAATTGGATCGACCAAAAAAGGGCCATTTTTCAAACGGTCTCAGAATTTGACGAAACTAGTTTTGTTGGTACCATATCGTCAAAACATAGCTAGATTTATTTTTCTGGAATTTTTAGAATCAGTATGTGGCCCCGACAAATTGAAATGTACGTTCAAAACAAATATTGAATGTTTTATATTTTAATTTGAAGAGAAACTGACTGAAACAGTCGAATGGGCCTACAAAACATATCCTATTGTGTTCAGAATGGGGATATTTAGCTAGGGACGACAGTCGTTGGGTTTGGATTGGAGTTAGTATGTGAAGAGGGGTATTTTTGAATTTTTAAAAATATATAAATATAAAAAAAAATCCCTCAGCCAATCAGAACTCGACAAATCGTTTTTCTTCCCCGATACCCCCCCCAGCGCACAGCGGAATTCATTCTTCCCTTCTCTCCTCTTTAATTCAAAATCCATTCAACAAATTCATCCACTCCAGTTGGGTTTTTTGTTGAGATTTCCCTCAGTTACCAATCCATACCCATTTCGTGATTTATCGTGTCGAGTTGGAGGAGATCTGAACCCGGGAAGGCAGCAACTTCGAGCCGCCGCCGTGATGCCCTGACGCCGTCGATCTCGACCGGAGGGGGACCCGCTGGTGCGCCGTTCCACATGCTTCGACGTGGTGCAACTGGATTTCGTCCTCGTGCCTTGGATTTCGCGAAAAATGGAACCCTAGTTCGGAACCAAACATCAGAGGTAACAGTTTAAATTAAATTAAACTATTCTATAGCACTTTAAAGCGCTACGGTTTTTGATTTCACTGTAAAAATCATATCTTTTCGTTTCTTGACGAAATTCAGTGAAACAAGAGACAGTGGACTCGTGCGGACGTCTTCTACATTTTAGAAGAGACCGGATATTTTTCTGAGCCTTCTGCTATTTTTGGTGGAGTGGAACCCAATGTGAGATTTCTAAATTATAAACGATATGGAATTGACGATGTATAAATTATATATTCGAAGTATGAGTTATATAAGCGTTGTAAACCTCATGTATAAGCGTTGTATAAGTTGTATGTTCGATGTATAAGTTATATATGCGTTGTAAAAATTATATATGTGTTGAAAGTGAAGTGAAATATACTTATATATATATATATATATACACACACACCCCTCATCCACAAACCATGGACGATATTTATTGGTTGTGATTGGTGTGAAAATTGGTTGATAGCGAATGGTTGATTAGAATTGTTTGTGGTTGAAATTGATTGATTGTGGTTGAAAAATACCCGTTTGTGGTTGAGAATTATTTGGTTGAAACCACATAGGATTAGTTTGTGGAAAAGAAAAGAAAATATAAACATGCCGCATGCGTGCGAACTAGATGCATGAAATCCCCATTGTCAAAAGCTACGAGGCTTTAAGGTAGAGTGAGGAGCCGTACTAGGGACGGTCCCGGTTTTATCTACCCTACCGTTATGCTGCCGAAATTTTCAATAATATTCATGTGTTAGAATTATTTTCATGTGTTGAAACTATATTCGTGTGTTGAATAGAAATTCATGTGTTGAACGACATTCATATTTTGAAATAAATTGTTTTATAATAAAAATCATATTTTTCTCATCTATATGAACTATATAAAATAGTCGTGTTTTGAAATAAATTGATTTATAATAAAAATCATATTTTTCTTATCTATATGAACTATGTAAAATAGTCGTGTTTTGAAATAAATTGTTTTATAATAAAAATCATATTTTTATCATCTATATGAACTATATAAAATAGTCGTGTTTTGAAACAAATTGTTTTACATTAAAAATCACATTTTTATTGTATACATGAATTGTTAAAAATAGTGAAGTGTTGAAATAAATGTATGTTGGATAAAAATATCATTTTTATCGAAAGTATGAAAAGAATATGATTTTGAAATCGAAGAATAGATTATATATATATATATAACTAAAATAAATCGAATAACAAAGCTGCAATTCGTGTTTTGAAACTGTGATTTCAAACGATTAGTGCGGGAGATCCGGCCATCGGATTTTCCCGAAACAAAAACCGTTGGGTTCGCTTTGGAAATATCTTTCCAACGACACCAACTTTGTGAAGATCCAACGATTGGATTGTCTGGAATATTTAATTCAAATTCGAAGAAAAACAATGCCTGAATCGATTATATTTATATATATTAATATAATTAAATTAAATCGAATAATGACGCTGTAGTTTGTATTTTGAAATCGAAACTTCAAACGAGTGTACTGGGAGATCCGACTGTCGGATTTTCCCAAAGGATTCGTTTTGAAAAGATCTTTCTAATGATATAAAATTTGTGAAGATCCAACGGTTAGATTTTCAGATATGTGTAAATCAAATCTGAATAAAAACAGTGCCACGGCCGCGTTATGGCCTGAAGCGTCGTTTGAATAAATTGGCTATTTTTAAATAAATAAAAATAGCGATAAATCATTATAAAATATTATAAATGATATGGAATGGAAATAAACCGAATTTAGCCGGTTTATTATATATTTGATGGTTGAATGTGTTTGATATGAAAATTATACTAAAAAATTTATCTTTGATAAAAATAATGGGAACCTTTCCCTAAGAATGTGAAATTTATAAACTAACTGAAGGTTAGCTAGGTCGAATGGTTTCCTGGGTTTTGATATGCTGTTGGTTTCGGCCTTCAGGGTTAATGCTTGGGAAATCGTTCTCTTACTAATTTATGGTTGGTGACTGATGAAGTGGAATGAGTTGTATGTTGTGTTTGTGTAGCACTTGTTTATTATATACGCGAGTTGCCCAGAAAGACCGGGTTTATCCCATTCTAAATAACAGAATCGACGATAAGAAGTCGATGATGAAGACGGTGGTTGAAGATCGGAGATCTTCACCTCGGTTGGATGATAACTGATGTCTTGATTGGGAGGCATCCCGAAATATAGATAATAAGTGGTGATTGTCCAGACGTACGTGGAGATCGACGGATATGCGAGGTATGTGGTGCCTCCGGTTTCGTTCAGACCCAGAACGGACTTGTAAATGGACTGTGTGTTTGACATTGTAATCCATTCTGTGTGATTGATAGCCATCAGTTGCATGGTGTGAATTTCCTGTGTGGCATACTAAGATGCAGTGATCAAGGCTTCTGTTGAAAAGCAAAGTCTTGTGGTTGATGATCAAAGCACGGTCTGTGTGGCATAGCTTTGGGTATAACGTGAATTCGCAAGCCTTACACCCCGGTATGAACCAGAAACGGGAGAGGACCTCAGGGAGGACATGCGTTTCTTTCTAGCTAGAGGTGGTGTTAGTGCTTAAACTGGGTGACATTCATATTATTTTCACCTGTGTGGTTGTTGCTGTTGCGAGGCACCTCGGATATATCGGTCGATTCGAGACCGATGGAGTCATTCGTTGGCTCACTTACGCCCCAAAGGGCGGGGAAACGCAGTGTTCTGGAATTTTAATGCACATCGGTGGACCGACCCTGACGATCCAAGGGGCTGTTGCGGCTGTTCCTGGGGCTCGGGCTAGACAGTCTCAAATTCGAGAAGGACTATCTTTTGCCTTGGTTCATGACGGAAATCCAATTTCCAAATACGTAACTGTGCGGTTTTGATTGTATACCTATATATGGCAACATAGTTGTATGGGGCATTAGTGCTGTCTATGATTGACACTTATGATTTGAAATTGTTTTTGAAACATGTAAACACTAGTAATAATATCAAATGCTTTTGTTTTATTCGTATCAAGCATATTTTGGCCATTATAAGGTAAAAACTCTATCCTTCGGTTTGCATTGCATCGTGTGATGTGAACTGAGTATTATAATGGCTTCATTTTTATAAAAGGCATTGCGATGTTTAAGAGAATTAATTGTTTTAAAGCACTGACAATCCAATAGAGTAAACCCATTCCGCGAAAGTGGCGTGGTCCTGTGATTAGCCATATTATAAATTGTGTTAAGTAGATTTCTCATACCAGTCCCATGACTGACTCATAGTTTGTTTCACTTGCAAACTCGGGTGCCCCTTTTTCTACACGGGTAGCCTTGTGTTCAGGTTTTAGCAGGCTCTTTCTGGATAGCTGGAGCTGAAGATGGATTCTATCATTTATCTCTTTTTATGTTGTTCATCTCTTATTGTACATATTTTGTTTTTTTTTCCGCTGTAGACATTTATGTATAGCTGAGCTGTATTTGTACTAAGTATGATCCTATAAACTGCGTAACTCTGATGATTATGTTTATCCAGTGTATTCTATTGTACATTATCTGGTGTATTTATTTATTTTTGTTCTGCTATTTTCTGTTTATGTGTTATATTCCAAAGATTACCCTTGCCACCGTCAGTACGGGGTTTGGGGTCGTCACAGCGTGGTATCAGAGCTTTGGTTAGGCTTAGTTCTGGAATATAACATATTAACGAACTCTTCAGAAATAGGACCAATAGTGTTCTAGGACGAGTAATTCATTATAGATAGGATCAGTAATATCCTAGTATGAGTATAGCAGAATGAAATAACACCTTGATAGATGCATTTACATTCAAGTATATGTCTCTATGCTTTGTAATATCTTTTCTGTTGACCTGACACTTGGTCTGCTATTTGCAGAAGTACTAGAAAATGAGTGTCAGAAATAGAAGGAATGCAGAACTAGACATTGAGGCTCTATTAATTAAGTATCGAAATATGGGTGGAATACCGTTTTCGGGTGAAGAATCTATTATGAAAACACAAGCTTGGATTCGTTCTGCTGAGAAAATCTTTTAAGGTTTAAAGCTGAGAGATGACCAGAAAAGATTACTGGCATCTTGGGCACTCAAAAACGAAGCTTTGTTCTGGTGGGATTCGATCATTAAGGATAATCCAGAAGGTAATATTACCTGGTATAGATTTAAAGTGATTTTCCTAGAAAGATTTACTCCTCCTGAAGCAACTGAGTGGTTATGTGATGAATTCTCTTATCTGATACAAGGAGATATGACCATTCTAGAATATCATAAGAAATTCAATGAACTTTCTCATTTTGCCCCTCATCTAATTCAAGATCCAAAGAGGAAGAATCTGAGGTTTATTCATGGCCTGCAAAGAAAATACCAGAATAGTGTAATGAGGAATGTGAAGCTTCCCTTTTCTTAAATGATATACATGGCCTACCAGTATGAGGATCTCGATAGGAAAGGTATGTTGCGAGACCAAGAAGAAGCCAGTTCTAGCAGCAAAAGAAAATTCGAAACTGATAGCCCAGAGGCGAGTACACAGCCTGAGGCCAGTATGAAGTCTGAGTTCAGAAAAATGCCTAGATTCAATCGGGAAAAGGTTAAATCTGAAAAGGAATCAGTAATGACCGCCATATGCCTTAAGTGCAATCAAAAGGGTCATCTGTCCAGGAAATGTAAGTCTTTGAAAATGCAGAAGAAGAAAGGATCTAAATCCAAGAACAAGGTTAAAGAAAATAGAAAATGCAATCTTAGCCATCAGGTTGGTCATGTAAAGCAAGACTGCTGACTATCACAAAAACCTGAAGTGGTTCAAGTGAATAAAGTAGAGGAAACTTTTGAGCCCTCAGCTATTCAGGAAAGGCCAGATGTTTTAGAAGGCACGCTTACTGTCAAAGATATTCTAGTTAAAGTACTGTTTGACACAGGCGCGTCGCGAAGCTTTGTTGCAAAGAATGCGGTTAAGAAACTGGATCTGAATTTGAAGAAGCTCAAAAAACCAATGACTGTCCATAATCCGGTTGGGGGTTCCCTCGATCTCAGTTGGGTTTGTGGGGTGCCGGTTTCTTTTTATCGTTATCGGTTCCCTACCATCGTGGTCGTCATGAATTTTATAGAATTTGATCTTATCTTGGGGTTAGACTGGTTAACCAAATATGAGGCTGAGGTTAAATGCGTCGACAGAGTTGTTAATGCGAAGATTAAATCAGGTGGTTATATAACCATTCCCTGCGAAGGTCGGAATTCTGATAGAAAAGACTTCTGGGCAGCTTTGGATGTTTCTCCTACTTAAATAGAAAATATCCCTAAAGTCACAGAGGATATTCCAGACCTCATAAAAATATTCCTGTCGTCAAGAATTATGCAGATGTGTTCGAAGAAGTTGTTAGCTTACATCCGCAGAGAGAAATTGATTTCAAGATCGCTTTAATTCCGAACGCAAGGCCAGTAGTGCACGCTATTCGGAGAATGACTCTAAAGGAGAAAGAAGAACTAGACAATCAAACTCGACAGCTTGTATGTAAGGGTCTGATCAGGCCTAGTTTCTCTGATTGGGGAGCAGTAGTGGTGTTTGTCCCAAAGTCTGACGGTACTCTACGACTATGTGTGGATTATCGTGACTTGAATAAGCAGACAACAAAGAATAAATATCCATTGCCGCGAATCGATGATTTATTGGATCGTCTGAATGTAGCACAAGTATTTTCAAGGATGGACCTAGCTACAGGCTTCCATCATCTTCGTATTGCCGAAGAGGTCCTATGACAACATTCAGAGGTCCAGACTTATTCTATGAGTGGTTAGTAATGTCGTTCGGCTTATGTAACGCTCCAGCATACTTCGTCGATTTAATGAATAGAGTGTTCAGAGGAGTCTTGAATAAGTTTGTTTTGGTTTTTATTGACGATATTCTAATCTTCTCTAAGTCGAAAGCCAAACATGAAAAACATTTGGAACAAGTTCTAGAAATTCTGAGAAGGAATGTATTGAAAGCTAAACTTTCCAAATGTATATTCTAGCAAGATGAAGTAAAGTTTCTTGGCCACGTCGTATCAAAAGAGGGAATTGTTATGGATCTAAGTAAAATCACTGCTATTCAAAATTGGAAACAACCTATTACTCCCATAGAAGTACGGAGTTTTCTTGGATTGGCTAGTTATTACCGGAAGTTCGTTAAAGATTTTTCGAACACATCTAGTCACTTGACAAAGCTTACAAAGAAGAACGCAAAATTCAAGTGGACTCCAGAATGTGAGGAGGCTTTTCAGAAGCTAAAAGACAGACTAAAAATGGCTCCAGTGTTAAAGATCATCGATGGCAATCAAGGCTTGAAAGTCTGGAAAGATCCCTCTAGAGAAGGCCTTGGTGCGGTATTAATGCAAAGAGGCCAAGTTGTTGCTTATGCTAGCCGTCAGCTGAAGCTACATGAAAAGAATTACGTTACTCATGATCTTGAGTTGTTGGCTATCGTATTCGCTTTGAAAATCTAGAGACACTATCTTCTGGGTGAGAAATTCGAACTGTTTACAGATCACCAGTCGCTAAAGTATATGTTCACACAGAAAGACTTGAATCTGAGGCAACAACGTTGGCTCGAGTTCCTTGCAGCGTACGATTTTGAGATTTTGTACACTCCAGGGAAAGCCAATGTCATAGCCGATGCGCTAAGCCGAAAGAATGCAATAATCGCCAGCTTCATTATTACGACTTCTTTGATTGACAAAATATCTATTCTTCAGAAGGATGATAATTTTATTAAGGATATGATCAGAAGGATTCAGAAAGGCGAACCCTCGTGTTTTCAAATAGATAACGATGGGACCCTGAGATTGAGAGGAAGGATTTGTGTTCCCGACATCCCCGCGTTAAAACGGGAAGTGTTAGACGAGTGTCACAAGTCCAAGCTGAGTATCCATCCAGGTGTGACCAAAATGTATAACGATCTCAAGCGAACATTCTGGTGGAAGGCTATGAAAAGGGACGTTTCAATATATGTTAGCAGGTGCTCTACTTGCTAACTAGTCAAAAGCGACCAATAGAAACTTGCTGGATTGTTGCAACCGATGGACGTTCCAGGTTGGAAGTGGGAATATATTTCCATGGACTTCATAGATGGTTTGCCCAGAACCATGAAAGGAAATGACAGTATTTGGGTGATCGTAGATCACTTCACGAAGACCGCCCATTTCATACCTGTCAGATCGAACAGAACTACTCAGAGTCTGGCGTAGATATATTTCAAGGAAATTGTTAGGCTACATGGAGTGCCGATCAGTATAGTTAGTTATAGAGATCCAATATTTACTAGCAAATTCTAGGAGGCTTTTCAAGTAGAACTGGGAACGAAGCTGAATCTAAGCACCGCCTATTATCCTCAAACAGATGGTCAGACTGAAAGGGTGAATCGTATAATAAAAGATTTATTGTGGGCTTATGTTCTTGATTTTGGTGGATCATGGGAAGACCATTTGCATTTGGCTGAGTTCTCATATAACAACAACTACCAAGCGAGCCTTACGATGTCACCATTTGAAGCATTGTATGGTAGACCATGCCGATCTCCTGCTTGTTGGGTTGAACCTGGTAATAGACTTGTATTGGGACCTGATATGATTCGCGAAGCTGCAGACAAAGTCGATTTCGTTAAGAAACGATTACTCGCTGCTCAAAGCCGACAGAAGAGCTATGCTGATTCGAGAAGAAGGGATTTGGCTTTTTCTGCTGGTGATTATGTGTATATAAGGGTTTCTCCGATGAGAGGAGTGATTTGATTTGGCAAAACTGGGAAGTTGGCGCCCAGATTTATTGGTCCATTCCCTATACTTGAACGGATTGGAACCCTAGCTTATAGAGTTCAATTGCCTGATTGGTTGCCTGGAGTGCATGATGTATTTCACGTATCTCAACTTCGAAAGCATGTTCATGATCCAGACTTGGTTGTGGAAGAAGCCACACAACAGGATATTGAAATTACTCCAGAATTGGCTGTGAGAAGAGAGCCGCTAAAGATTATTGGCAAAGAAACCAAAGAGCTAAGGAAAAAGAAGGTTCACTTAGTCAAAGTGCAATGGAGTGGAGATCCGTGAGATTGTACTTGGGAAACAGAGGAAAGCATTAAGAAAGTCTATCCTAAGTGCAGGGTGGATATCTTTGATTGACTCTGGTGCAAGGTACATTTACCATATTTTGAAATTTCCATTATGTTCTCTACTTTTTGTTATTTTCTTTTCATGGATGTAAACTTTTAATTATATAGTCTGAATGTTTTCAAAATAGTGTATGAATTAATTTGTATGATTTTGAAAAGTTAAAAATAAAATTGATTGTTGTTTGTGTTGTGTGATAGTGGATTTGATTAATTAAATTATTAGAACGATAGTTAATTTAATCAATAAGAGAATGAATGGTAGAATTTATTCGATTAAATCAAACATTGAACTGAGTTAAAAATAGATAGAAATATACACATGTGCATTATATATGTTTCAACAGGTAAATGGATTAGTTGTTGAGTAAAGAAATTATTTGCGTGCCCGACAAATAGGTAAACCTTAATGAGTTGGATGCACAATTATATTATTATATCAACTCCTGTGAATGCCATTGTATGCAGAGTGCTGGTTGTTTTGCATGTAATAATAAACGTCACCATAGGATAGTAACAATTAATTTTGAACTACACTACTTGGCATACCTCTTGAAGATAGGCATACTTCATCATATACCACATAAGCATTTGGGGCTTGTGTGACGAGGTTGAAGATTTACCATACGAGCGAGAGGCTTGTATGGCGATGACTATATATTAAAGGTTGAACTAATGACTGATATGGACCATATAAAATGTAATGGTAAATTGCTAGATTAATAAAAACCCCACACGGGTCTGGAGATGATAATAAACACGTCTCTCTGGTCATTAAGGCACAAAAACCATTTATAGGGTGACGAGAATTTATTCTCCGGAGTTATGATCTATACACACTCCCCTGTGGACACCAGAATATATCACTATAAATATGTGCATGCTTATTAGGATTTATTGGGTACCTTATATGGCCCAATAAATTTCCAAACCCCTCCCCGTTCAAAGGAGGTTATGGCGAAATTTTTCGAAAATTTAGGGTGTTAGCCAAATTTTTGAAGAATTTGAAAATTCTTAGAAACTGAAAAGTTGAAGAATGGAAGCCAGATTGAAAGTAGAGTTGATTAATCAAACCACTTTCGACTTTGTTCCTTTTCGGGGATGAAAAGTTTTAAGTGGGGGAGATTGTAACAACCCAGAAAATCTGAACCAATTTAAAAATTTTAAATTGGCTATTTTGGTGGATTTTAAATATTTAAAATAAATATTTTAAATAATAGTGACGAAAATGGTGTTTGAATCGATGCTTGAAAATAAATATAATCACTTTGAATTATAAACAAGGCCTAAAATGGCGCGGTAGTTTCAAAATTTGAATTCAAACTTTGACCGACTGTACCGGGTGTAAAACAAAACGGGTTTTAGTGAAACCAAAAATATTTAAATCTGTTAGTGAATATCTTTCTAATGAATCTGAAAAATCGAAGTTTCGTAGCGGGAAGCAAAAGTTATGGCCAAATGAATTCTCAGAAAGGTCGTTATAGAGTATATATAGCCCGTGAAAATGGCCATTTTGCAAATGACCTCAGAATTCGACGAAACCACTTTTGTTGGATCCGGGATGTCAAAATATTGCTAGGTTTCAAATTTCATAATTTTTGAAGCTAGTATGTGAGCGTGGCAAAGGAAAATGTGTTTGGTCGATTTCTGTTAAATTGGATCGACAAAAAAAGGGCTATTTTTCAAATGGTCTCAGAATTTGATGAAACTAGTTTTGTTGGGACCGTATCGTCAAAATATAGCTAGATTTATTTTTCTGGAATTTTTAGAATCAGTATGTGGCTCTAGAAAATTGAAATGTACGTTCAAAACAAATATTGAATGTTTTACATTTTAATTTGAAGAGAATCTGACTGAAACAGTCGAATGGGCCTACGAAACATATCCCATTGTGTTCGGAATGGGGGTATTTAGCTAGGGACGACAGTCGTTTGGTTTGGATTGGAGTTAGTATGTGAAGAGGGGTATTTTTGAACTTTTAAAAATATATAAATATAAAAAAAATCCCTCAGCCAATCAGAACTCGACAAATCGTTTTTCTTCCCCGATACCCCCCAGCGCACGGCGGAATTCGTTCTTCCCTGCTCTCCTCTTTAATTCAAAATCCATTCAATAAATTCATCCACTCCAGTTGGCTGTTTTGTAGAGATTTCCCTCAGCTACCAATCCATACCCATTTCGTGATTTATCGTGTCGAGTTGGAGGAGATCTAAACCCGGGAAGTCAGCAACTTCGAGCCGCCGCCGTGATGCCCTGACGCCGTTGATCTCGACCGGAGGGGGACTCGCTGGTGCGCCGTTCCACGTGCTTCGACGTGGTGCAACTGGATTTCGTCCTTGTGCCTTGGATTTCGCGAAAAATGGAACCCTAGTTCAGAACCAAACAACAGAGGTAACAGTTTAAATTAAATTAAACTATTCTATAGCACTTTAAAGCGCTACAATTTTTGATTTCACTGTAAAAATCATATCTTTTTCGTTTCTTAACGAAATTCAGTGAAACAAGAGACAGTGGACTCGTGCGGACGTCTTCTACATTCTAGAAGAGACCGGATATTTTTCTGAGCCTTCTGCTATTTTTGATGGAGTGGAACCCAATGTGAGATTTCTAAATTATAAACGATATGGAAATGACGATGTATAAATCATATATTCGAAGTATGAGTTATATAAGCGTTGTACACCTCATGTATAAGCGTTTTATAAGTTGTATGCTCGATGTATAAGTTATATATGCGTTGTAAAAATTATATATGTGTTGAAAGTGAAGTGAAATATATATATATATATATGCCCCTCGTCCTCAAACCATGGACGCTATTTATTGGTTGTGATTGGTGTGAAAATTGGTTGATAGCGAATGGTTGATTAGAATTGTTTGTGGTTGAAATTGATTTATTGTGGTTGAAAAATACCCGTTTGTGGTTGAGAATTATTTGGTTAAAACCACATAGGATTAGTTTGTGGAAAAGAAAAGAAATATAAACATGCCGCCTGCGTGCGAATTAGATGCATGAAATCCCCATTGTCAAAAGCAGCGAGGATTTATGGTAGAGCGAGGAGCCGTACTAGGGACGGTCCCGATTTTAACTACCCTGCCGTTATGCTGCCGAAATTTTCAATAATATTCATGTGTTAGAATTATTTTCATGTGTTGAAACTATATTCGTGTGTTGAATAGAAATTCATGTATTGAATAGAAAATCATGTGTTGAACGACATTCATGTTTTGAAATAAATTGTTGTATAATAAAAATCATATTTTTCTCATCTATATGAACTATATAAAATAGTCGTGTTTTGTAACAACTCGTATTTCGATAACATGTTAAAACGAGAATCAAGGCAGAATTTAATTTTAAAATTCTGAATCAAGTAAAACGGGCTATGCCATTTCGTTCGTCTCGGAAAAATACGCGAAATAGAGTCCGAGTTTTCGAGAATCGGAGTCCGTATGACCAAGTTATGGTCCGTCGAAGTTTTCAGGGTTTCCAAGTTTGAAAATCACCTAGGAAGTCCAAGTTTTGGGGTAGGCGGGAATTTTCCCGCCAAAGCCCATGTCGACAGGGGAGTCGACAGGGCTGTCGACACCCCTGGACCCCAAGTCGACAGGGCTGTCGACTGGGTCCAAAACACAATCTCGTGTTTTGTGGCCTGGTGCACCTGGATGCAGTCTTGGTCTGGTCTGATGGGCCTGTGACGATTTCTGTGGTCTAGATTAATCCTAGATCTAATCCTAGGGCCTAAAACTATCCTAATCTCTATAAAAAGACCCTAAACCTAACCTAAATCCCTAAAAATCAAACCTAGCAACTAAGTGCTGCCAAAATCAATCTTGATCATGGCCTCCATCTCCAATCCCTAGAGCCTATGCAATCAAATCGTGTTCAAATCAAAAGGTGCAAGCTTGCTACACCAAATAGAGGCCAAATCAACGTTGCTATGCGAGTTTCATGACGGATCTTCATCAAAGGAGCCACCTTTCTTCGCCAAAACGATGCATGCTCCTAGTCCTCTTGCCATGCTAAGTAAGTTCTAGCTACTTTTAGATGGAAACGGTAGTTTTGATAATGACATGGGATAAAATGAGGCTAAACATGATTATGCGAACCTATATGAACCTTACCATGCCTCTTGTGTTCGTATTTATGATCTTAGGCCATGTGAGTGACTTAATCATGCCTCTCATGCTATGCATAACCTAGTTTAACTTGCAAGTTTGGATCTTTATGCATGAAATGCTAGCATGAACCTTTAGGAACCACTTTACTTGTGAAACATTGGCTAAGACAAGATTTTGGAGCTTATGCATGTTTATGAACCCAAACCCCTTATACTAACATGCAAGTTTGTGGCCGAATCCTTTATGAGATTATGCATGCTTGTGGCCAATCCCCTCTTTTAAGTTGTGCATGTTTATGGCCAAGCCCCTTTTGATAATATGCATGTTTGTGGCCAAATTACCTTATGACACTATGCATGTTTATGGCCAATCCCTTTATGATGATATGTATGTGGAAGCCAAGCCCTTTTTGGCATCATGCATGTTTTGAGACCAATATGTGACATAGTATCCTTACTATGTTGACTCGCTTTGCTTGCGTGGGGAAAACACGATTTTGGGTAGTTAGATAAATATGAACATGTCGCAAAATCTTAACTTGAATATGACATGTGTTTATACTTGAAAATATGACTTGAAAGATAGCATGGAAGTTGGCATGTAAGTATGCATAAAAACATGAGCTTGGGAATTTACCTATTAAGTTAGGTCTACCCTTTAGGAATTTACCTATTAAGTTAGGTCTACCCAAATGCTTGAAAAACTTGTAACATGTTTTGGAAACATGATGAACTTAGATAATATAAGTGTGGCCAACTCGAGGTTGGGTTGAGTTTGCAACGTAAAACTACCCGGAACCGACCGGCCTAACTAGTAGTTGCAAACAATAGGACCCAATGTGAGAAGTTGGTCATGTCGCGCTTAAGACCCGAGGTTAGACTAGGTTGTGGTGTAAATCTACCCGGACCCGCCCGGCTTAACTAGTAACCACAACACGGTCTAATGTGAGAGGTTGAGGGTGCATTAATTAAGTTAATGGCACATAATAGGGTTAAGTTAATTTGATTTATGAGGCTTAACCAAATATGATATGGACAAATGGGTTAAGTAATTTGATTAGGCTAACGATACTTAACAAAACATGATAAGCTTGGGTAGGTTAAGTAACTTGATTTGCCTAATGACACTTGACCATTTTTATACGACTAGTGGACGGGATTAAGTTAACCAACACTTAATCAATCCAACACGATAACGTGATAAGGTTAAGTAAATTTTCTTAATGACACTTAACCGTATAATACAGTTAATGGATGGGGTTAAGATTAGGCTTAACTAATCTAAACATGGTAATCCAACTTGGTAATTTAATGGGGTTAAGTTAAACACTTAACTAATTTAACACGATGATTTGATGAGGTTAAGTGACCTATACTTAACCAATCTAACTCGTTAATTTGATGAGGTTAAGTTAATCTATACTTAACCAATCTAACGTGAAAACATGATAAGGCTAAGTCACGAATCACTTGAATACGCTTGACCGATTTGATGACAAGGTCAAGTCAATTTATATAATTAACCAATCTAAAATGATAATTAGACGAGGTTAAGTCATGAATTCCTTGATATACTTAACCAACTTGACACAGGGTCTATAGGGTTAAGTCTTGGACTTGGATACTTAGCCAGTTTCGACATGTTTTGTAGAAGGGTTAAGTTGTGAACTTAAGTGACACTTAACCCATTAGATAAACCCTAATTCGGAGGATTAGGTAAATAACCATAGTTAACAAGGATAATGGAAATAAGGCTAAGTGGTAAATCTTAGTTAAGGGAAACTAAGTAATAATTCTTAGTCAAGGAAATTTGGACCACTTCTTAGATAGATGAGTAACCCGATACGGTAGGTCATCGTTTAAGTACACGTGTAGGAGCAGGCTATCTGATTTAGATAAAGGCTCCAGCGAACTGGGTAACGAAGCAGCGGCTTCAGGGAACGTGAGGATATTCTTGGTATCCCTCTGTGATGTCGCAGATGATCATCCTGGGCTCACAAGAGGTTAAGGTCTGCGTTAGAAGAACCAGGAGTATGCCTTGGTTGCTATACGAGCGACCTAAAGACTGGGATGGATAGCAGTGAGTCAACGAATACATGATAGTGCCCTAGATAGCAAGTTCGTCGATCATCTACCATCTTGAGTCAAGCGTGTACGTACGGAAAGGCAGGGAACACCCAACAGACCATAATTGCTATCTAATTATGGGTGAGGTAGGCCGTAGGATGTGGGCTGGCCGGAGTGTAGTTCTCATGCAAGATTTTCTCTTGTGTTGCCTTTCACTAGTTGAGGGAGGGGTCTCGTGGGACCATAGCCACGTGTAGAAAAGCAGACCTTAGTATCTGCATCGGCAGATAAATCTAAAGCTCCCGACCGAGTCCTGTATTTCTTGTTTTGCCCTGTGACAGGACTCGGATGGCACGATGTGATACATGTGCATACAGTTATAGAAAAACGATTCACGATGAATGCGTGGGAAAAAAAGGGCGCGGTTGAGGGTTAGCGTAATCCCTAGTGGCCTAGGTGGTTTGACCCAAACCGAAATACGAAAGCGTGCAATAGGTAAGCGTAATCCCTAGTGGAGCTAGGTGGCGTAAGTCCTAGTAGTTCAAACGATGATTCATATGGAAGAGCCTAGCTAGAACAAGGGTGACAGTCCAAACGATTTCAAAGATAATACGACATGAGGAAGCCCGTACGAGGTACGGCAAAGGACTGAACTTATATACATGGAAAGAAACATATGATTTGAGTAACCTATATATGCGATATTAGGTTGACATGGACCATTACACGACTTTGAGCACGGGACATTCATGGTTAACACATGACGCGGGTAGGGATACTAGTACGAGAGGTGCAGAGCAAATATACATGTTAGAACTAGGAAGAATATACATAATGGATACCGTGGGATGTTAGGCGGGGTAGATACCTTGGGATAATGTACTCGATAGAAATCTGACGATGTGATACCTTGACTTATCATAACACCGTAGTTTATCACGATACCTTAGTTTTCCTTGCCGCAGTAGTTCAACCGGCTACCCTGGTTTATCTATCTTGTAGTTATCCTTATGTTTACTTTCAGTTTATGCATGTCATGTTACCTTTACCTGTTTTTATACTGGAAGTAGTAGGACTTACTCAGTCTTTTTGACTGACCCGTTTTGTTTCGCCTCTTTTCTTCCGTTTCCCCCCCCAGGTTACAGGGAGGAAACAATGCAGTTTAGTTCGGACTTCTTCTGCTTGAAGGTCATCATGGATGGCTTGGGCTTCTCTTGGCTATGGCTACTTTACTGTTTTACTTGGGGAATAATTTATTAAAAAGTCTTTATGCTTCTTTACTATTGCAAGACAGGTTTTGATGTACTCTGATGTAAAAGGCTTTAGACCTTATTTATTCATGTTATGAAAGTTTGATTTTACTTCCGCTATTTATATATGTTCTGTCTTGTGATATTTCTGTGCATGTTTACCAATAATGCCCCTCTAAAGCTAGTGCATTCCTTTGCGAGTGACCCTAGCGGAGGCGGGGTGTTACATGTTTTGAAATAAATTGACTTACAATAAAAATCATATTTTTCTCATCTATATGAACTATATAAAATAGTCGTGTTTTAAAATAAATTGTTTTATAATAAAAATCATATTTTTATCATCTATATGAACTATATAAAATAGTCGTGTTTTGAAATAAATTGTTTTACATTAAAAATCACATTTTTATTGTATACATGAATTGTTAAAAATAGTGAAGTGTTGAAATAAATGTCTGTCGAATAAAAATATCATTTTTATCAAAAGTATGAAAAGAATATGGTTTTGAAATCGAAGAATAGATTATATTTATATATATATAGGATTAATTAAAATAAATCGAATAATGAAGCTACAGTTCATGTTTTGAAATCGAAACTTCAAACGAGTGTACCGGGAGATCCGACCGTCGGATTTTACCAAAACTAAAACCGTTGGATTCGTTTTGAAAAGATCTTTCTAATGATATAAAAATTGTGAAGATTCAACGGTTAGATTTTCAGATATGTGTAAATCAAATCTGAAGAAAAATAGCGCCACGACCGCGTTATGGCCTGAAGCGTTGTTTGAATAAATTGGCTATTTTTAAATAAATAAAAATAGCGATAAATCGTTATAAAATATTATAAACTATATGGAATGGAAATAAACTGAATTTACCCGGTTTATTAGATATTTGATGGTTGAATGTGTATGACATGAAAATTATACTAAATTTTTTATCTTTGATAAAAATAATGGGAACCTTTCCCTAAGAATGTGAAATTTATAAACTAACTGAAGGTTAGCTAAGTCGAATGGTTTCCTGGGTTTTGATCTGATGTTGGTTTCGGCCTTCGAGGTTAATGCTTGGGAAATCGTTCTCTTACTAATTTACGGTTGGTGACTGATGAATTGGAATGAGGCGTATGTTGTGTTTGTGTAGCACTTGTTTATTATATACGCGAGTTGCTCAGAAAGATCGGGTTTATCACATTCTGAATAACTGAATCGACGATAAGAAGTCGATGATGAAGACGGTGGTTGAAGACCGGAGATCTTCACCTCGGTTGGATGATAACTGATGTCTTGATTGGGAGGCATCCCAAAATATAGATAATAAGTGGTGATCGTCCAAACGTACGTAGAGATCGAAGGATATGCGAGGTATGTGGTGCCTCCGGTTTCGTTCAGACCCAGAACGGACTTGTAAATGGATTGTGTGTCTGACATTGGAATTCATTCTGTGTGATTGATAGCCATCAGTTGTATGGTGTGAATTGCCTGTGTGGCATGCTAAGATGCAGTGATCAAGGCTTCTGTTGAAAAGCAAAGTCTTGTGGTTGATGATCAAAGCATGGCCTAGTGGCATAGCTTTGTGTATAACGTGAATTCGCGAGCCTCACACCCCGGTATGAACCAGAAACGGGAGAGGACCTCAGGGAGGACATGCGTTTCTTTCTAGCTAGAGGTGGTGTCAGTGCTTAAACTGGGTGACATTCATATTATTTTCACCTGTGTGGTTGTTGCTGTTGCGAGGCGCCTCGGATATATCGGTCGATCCGGGACCGATGGAGTCATTCGTTGGCTCACTTACGCCCCAAAGGGCGGGGAACGCAGTGTTTAGGAATTTTAATCCACATCGGTGGACCGGCCCTGACGATCCAAGGGACAGTTGCGACTGTTGCTGAGGCTCGGGCTAAACAGTCTCGAATTTGGTAAGGACTATCTTTTGCCTTGGTTCATGACGGAAATCCAATTTCCAAATACGTGACTGTGCGGTTTTGATTTTATACCTATATATGGCGACATAGTGGTATGGGGCATTAATGCCGTCTATGATTTATACTTATGATTTGAAATTGTTTTTGAAACATATAAACACTAGTAATAATATCAAATGCTTTTGTTTTATTCGTATCAAGCATATTTTGGCCATTATAAGGTAGAAACACTATCCTCCGGTTCGCGTTGCATTGCGTGATAGGAACTGAGTCTTATAATGGCTTCATTTTTATAAAAAGCATTGCGATGTTTAAGAGAATTACTTATTTTAAAGCACTGACAATCAAATGGAGTACACCCGTTCCGCGAAAGTGGCGTGGTCCTGTGATTAGCCATATTATAAAATGTGTTAAGTAGATTTCTCATACCAGTCCCATGACTGACTCGTAGTTTGTTTCACTTGCAAACTAAGGTGCCCCTTTTTCTACATGGGCAGCCTTGTGTTCAGGTTTTAGCAGGCTCTTTCTGGATAGCTGGAGCTGAAGATGGATTCTATCATTTATCTCTTTTTATGCTGTTCAGCTCCTATTGTACATATTATGTTTATTTTCCGTTGTAGACATTTATGTATAGCTGAGTTGTATTTGTCTTAGTATGATCCTATATACTGTGTAACTCTGATGATTATGTTTATCCAGTGTATTCTATTGTACATTATCTGGTGTATTTATTTATTTCTGTTATGCTATTTTCTGTTTATGTGTTATATTCCAAAGATTACCCTTTCCATCGTCAGTACGGGGTTTGGGGTCGTCACAGGGACCCATTTCAGCAGTAACCCACATAGATGTATCATAGTACCTTGAAACTAGGCAGGGTGGGGCACGATTACTAGGCTGATTATAAGCGGTCAAAACGTCGGCGGTTGGTGCGCTAGTGTAGGTTCTGATGGAGTATGGGCATGCACGTACTCCAGAGTGGAAAAGGCAGGCACTGGGCATCAATAGTATACCCTGTGCATCTTGAATCGTGTCGGGTTGCCACCAGAGGGATTGATACACCCCATGGTGGGACCAGCACAGGTATCTACAGTCAAGCTGGGCCAAATGATACAGGATATTAATGCAAGCGAGTAGGAGCTGATCATTAAGGGGATCGTTTGTTATGAACACGTGGGGCAGGTTGAACCAATAGTTGGTAGGTGCAGAGACTATAGTAATGGGTGTGATCACATGTTCCTCTTATCTTATATTAGGGTATTGTCCTATGTTTTGTTATTACTATCATGATCCCTTTCCTTGTTTAAATACTAGTAATCACTGAACTTACCAGACTTATTGTCTGACTCGTTTTCTTTCGCCCTCTTTTCTTCCGTTCCCCCCAGGTCCGCAGCTCCAGCTTAATCAGACTCTTTGCAAGCTTCAAGAAAGTAGATGTAAGATTGGGACTCTCTTACCTTGGCTATGGCTTTTGGATACTACATTTGGGGATTTATGCAGTTTTACTTATGGTTTATGCTTCTTTAATAAATAAACAAGACAGAAATTATGGTGTAATGTTTTGGAAGTTATTTTGAGATAATTTGATGTAATGCTTTTGTATTGAACCACATATGCAATAAATATTTGAATTTCGCTGCTTACATTTAACTGTCTTGTAAATTTTTCTGTGTCTCGTACCTATAACCCTCCACCAAAGTTAAGGCATTCCCTTTGTAAGTGACCTCAACGGAGGTGGGGTGTTTCATATTCGAAGCCAATAAGACGAGCACTAAGGGACAAGGTTGAGCAATACACCACTTAAGCACCAACAAATACATCCTCAACAAATCCGACAAACCATAAACTCAAAAAAACTTAATGTTCAACTTCCTCTAAGATAATTTGATAGATACAGAGTTTAGAACGTCAAACAAGACTAGTGAAGAGGACTGTCGCGAAGTAGAAATAATGAAACAGCTAACCAGGTACAATGGAAACTCCGCGTAAGAGTCGTTTCTACCACAGCCTAATAAGTAGTACATCTACCAGAGAATCTCCCAACCATTACTTCGAAACTTACATAGATTGCCCCAATAAACACCAGTTACTTAACCAAGTGACATAAGCCAGACAGTGTAGGACAAAATTCACCAAGCAATGTATAGGGACTGAATCACTTGGGTACCTTATGATGCAAACCATAGGAAGAAAGAAGGAAAATCGTAAAAACAACCAGTGAAAATGTAATAACCCGGAAATCCGAGCCAATTTAAAATTTTTATTTTGGCAATTTTATCGAATTTTGAATATTCAAAATGAATTATTTTAAATAATAACGACGAGAAATTTATTTTGAATAGAATTCGAACGTATATATTTATTCGAAGCGTCGTTAGAATATAAATATTTATTTATATATATAAAAGGAATTGAAAATGGCGCGGTAGTTCGATAATTCGATTTCAAAATGCAAATGAATGTACCGGGTGAAAAATAAACCAGATTTTAGTGAAACCAAAAATATTTGAATATAATTCAGAATATCTTTCCAACGAATCAGCAAAATTGAAATTTCATAGTGGGAATCAAAAGATATGCCCAAATGAATTTTCAGAATAGTCGCGATGGAATTTCTAGCCCTTGAAAATGGAAATTTTACAAACGACCTCGGTTTTCGACAAAGCCACTTTTGTTGGATCCGTGATGTCTAGTTATAGCTAGGTTTCAAATTTCATAATTTTTCGAATCAATATGTGAGCGTGGCAAAGGAAAACGCGTTTGACCAGTTTTAGTTGATTTTAATCGACTGGAAAATGGCCATTTTTCAAACGGTCTCAGAATTTGACGAAATTAGTTTTGTTAGGACCATATCGTCAATACGAAGCTAGAAAATATTTTTTGGGAATTTTTCTAGTTAGTATGTGGCCCCAGTAAATTGAAATATACGTTTGAATTGAATATATAAAGTTTTATGTTTTAAATTTGACAAAAACTGATCGAAACAGCCGAATTGGTCTACGAAATATATCCCATTGTGTTCAGAATAGGGATAATTAGCTAGGGACGACAGTCGATGGGTTTCATTTCGAGTTCAGATTTTAAAGTTACTTTTTGGGGGAAAATTAAAATTAAATATAATATATATTATTATGTCAACCCCTTTTTCTCCTTAGACCCCCCCCCCCCGTTCAGATCTCAAAATCAGAAAAAGAAAAAAAAAATCCCGTCGATCTTCCTCTTCCCTCCCCCCCACCCCCCCTCACCGTCGCTTTCACCTGCCGCAGCCCCCCTTACCTCCTCCTCCGTTCTCCTTCTTCCCCAATTAAAACCCCAGCCTCCCCCTCCACGTCCAGTCCCCACCGCGACCCACCACCGTGACGCAGCTGCCTCCCTTGACAGCTCCGCCAACCCTCACCTCTCCGCCCTCCGCTTCTTTCTCCAAAGCCCCCTCCTTCTACATGAGTTCACCACGAGAGCCCCTCCCCTTTCCTATCAGTCCACGCGCCTCCCTCACCTCCGTTCGTGATCGCCGCCGCCACCATGGCGAGGTCCACACCCCTCCGCCCTCCTCCAGCGCATGGAAGACCCGTCCCCTCAGCCCTCTTTCGTGGTAAGATTTTTATTTTATTTTATTTGCTTGTTTTTGTTTAATGAAATTAGTTTTAGAAGGAATTTTTAAATCAGTTTTTACTTGAGGAAAGCATTGTTTGAATAACATGAAAAGGGATGATTTTTCATAGAGAAAAGAAATGATTTTTCATAACAAGATTGGATTTTTAATGATCAACAAGATTGGATTTTTAATGATGAACAAGATTGGATTTTTGAAATTAAAAAGATCATATTTTTAATGAGGCAAAGATCATATTTTTAATGATGCAAAGATATGATTTTTACGTATAGAGATTTGTGATAAAAATACGATTTTTATATATATGAAAAAGCGATAAAAATACGATTTTTATATATATGAAAAAGCGATAAAAATACGATTTTTATATATATGAAAAAGCGATAAAAATACGATTTTTATATATATGAAGAAGTGATAAAAATCGAATTTTTATATATGTAGAAGAAGGATAAAAATCAAATTTTTATATATGTAGACGAAGAATAAAAATCAAATTTTTATATAATAGAGGATATAAAAATATTATCTTTATATCTGTAGCGAAATAAAAATCTGATTTTTAATATATATATTAAATAATAAAAATATGATTTTTATTATGAACAGCGTGAAAAGAAGAAACGACAGAGATTTTCTACATAAGAAGAGTCGTGCCGTTTGGATTAGCTAGTCGGTGAGAACTCCTCACTTTTATTTAATTTTCTAGTTAAATTATATACTAGGATGCAGACGGTGTTTAATAGCACCCGACACCCGTCGTCCACAGACCATGGACGGCTTCTATGCTTGTTTGATTTTGATGTGTAGTTGATTGTGTGATGTGATGTGTAATGAAATAAAATATTTATATAGTTGAAATAAAATATTTTATAGTGGAAAATATTTTATAGTTAAAAATAGAATTTTTATCGTGTATATGAAATGAAATAAAAATAAACAAATCGGACGATTTGTTTATATACACACATTTGACTGATATTGATTGGGACGATAAATTTTACACATCGCCCAACTGCACAAATAAAATCTGTGTTTGATTGTTTGAAACCCCACACGGGTATTGGGGTGATATACGACATACACTAATCCCAATAATTAGTTGTATGTCGATCGATTGATTGACAGACTGTTATAAGCATTGAATATTTATATTTGAGGCTTATACAGTGTAGAATGCACTTTGGATGATGGTTGATTATTTGTCATTGTTGATATATACATGCGTTGTATGGAAATCCATAGAAATAAAATCTATGGTAATTGATTGGGCCTCATTCCAGTTTTAAATAGAAATATTTGAATAGAAATATTTGAAATAGAAATATTTGAATAGAAATATTTGAAATAGAATATTTGAAAAAGAAATATTTGAAAAGAAATATTTGAAAAGAAATATTTGAATAGAAATATTTGAAAGAGAATATTTGAAAATAAAAATATATAAAAGCCGTGTTGATTAGATTGACGCCATTTTGACGTGAACGATATTTATATCGATTTTATTCATTTTTCAATGAATATTGAAATAGATTTGAAATTCGAATTAAATTGAAATGAATTGAAATTCGAATTAAATTGAATAGATTTGAAATTAGAATTAAATTGAAATGAAGTGAAATTCGAATTAAATTGAATTCGTTTTGAAAACGAATTTAAAACGATTTATATAATACATTTTGAAAGGAAATCGACGAAATATATATATATTATATATATAATGGCCTGAATAGAACGCGCTGCGCCGCGGCAGTTCGCGAATTTCGACCGTTGACTTCGAATGGATATTACGGGAGATCCGACCGTCGGATTCTCCTAAAACCGGAACCGTTGGGTTCGTATCGAAAAGAGCTTTCTAACGGATATCAGAAATTTGAAATCTAACGGTTGGATTTGGAATTATGCCCAAATCAAATTTGGAAAAGGTCGTTGTAAGTGTAGTTTGATGGTCGTTGATGGAAATCGACGTACGGGCCTTGATAAAATTATTAAAAATAGTAAAAATTTGTGTAAAATCATAAGAAATGATTTGGGATGAAAAACTCCATATTTGAAAAGATAAAAGCAGATTTTTATCGAAATGAACCAGTTTTGAACTAGAATTATAATTCTATTTATTTTTAAAAATAAATAAATTGGATTTGAAATGGTTTTGGAAATAACCAGAATTTCCAATAAGTGAATTGGAATGGATTTGAATCGAAATTGTCTTCGGAATATTTCGATGTTGGATTTCGTGATGATACAGGTATTGTTATAGGAATTTGAAAGATATATATATATATATATATATATATATATATATATATATATATCGTTATTTCCAGTACGATATTTGTTGGTCGTAGAATTTGATATTGAATATATGCCGATATATTTTCTATTCAGAGCCTTGTATTTAATATCAAATGTGATTTAGGTTTGTCGTGAATGGTGTCTTCATTAACACTGTTCTTAAGCCTAGTTGAGAAAAAGATTAAATCTTTTTATTTAGATTTAATGAATTGTAACAATTAAATAGTATTTAATTGGAATTGAATTGGTATTGATTTTTGGGTTTGTCGTGAACAGTGTTTTAAATAACACTTGTTCTTTAACCCGATAATTAATGGAATGTGATTTTGGGTTTACCGTGAGCCGTGTTTTAAATGACACTGATTCTTTAACCCAATTAAAGATTAAAACTAAGTGGAGTTTTAATGAACCTTTAATTAGATTGAAAAGATTGAGAATGGAGTATCAACAGTTTTACTCCAGGCGATAGTTAAATCTTTAATTAGATTTGAACATGAAATGGTAATTGAATTTACCGATAACACTGTGGTGTTAGATATGAAGTATGACCAGTTTTACTTCATGGGATGAATAGGTGGGGATTGGGGAAATAAAAGAAATGATTACTTCGGTGTAGTTCGCTAATCCCGACTAGTTTGAATTGATATTCAATGAAGATTAAAGAATAAATTTAAAGAATTTATCTTTGATAAAATTAATGGGAACCTTTCCCAAAGTAGAAGAATATTTGAATGAAAGAATGTTCTGAATTGGAATGAGGCGTATGTTGTGTTTGTGTAACACATGTTTATTATATACGTGAGTTATTCAGGAAGACCAGGTTTATCCCATTCTGAATAACTGATTCGACGTGGTGTCGAAGATGAAGACGGTGGTTGGAGACCGGAGGTCTTCACGTCGTTTGGATAATTACTGATGATCTTGATTGGGTCGTACACCCAAGAGGAGAGAATCAGTTGGAGATCGTCCAGACGTACTTGGAGATCGATGGATATGCGGGGTACTAGGTGCCTCCGGTTTCGTTCAGACCCAGAACGGACTTGTAAATGGACTGCGTGTCTGACATTGGATTTTAGTCTGTGTGATTGATTTCTATTAAACATATATCTGTTTGGCGGCGGAGAATTTATTCTCTTGCTTAACGCCCTTCTTTGAGACGTACGAGCTCAGGGGTTATATATCGATGGATATCAAACGCATGGAGTGAATTGCCTGTGTGGCACGCCTAAGTGGCAATATGATCAAGGCTTCTGTTGAAAAGCAGAGTCTTGTGGTGGATGATCAAAGCACGGCCTGTGTGGCATAGCTTTGTGTAACGTTGATTCGCGAGCCTCACACCCCGGTTGTGAACCAGAAACGGGAGAGGACATCAGGGAGGGCATGCATTTCCTTCTAGCTAGAAGTGGCGTTAGTGGTTTTACACGCCCTGACGAGTTTGACTTATGTGGTTGTTGCTGTTGCGAGGTGCCTCGGATATATCAGTCGATCCGGGACCGATGGAGTCATTGGACTCATTGACACCCCATAGGGTGGGGAAACGCAGTGTTCAGGCATTTTAATCCACATCGGTGGGCCAGCCCTGACGATCCATGGCTTGCCTGCGCGCTTGCCTGAGACAGGGGCTAGAGCGTCTCGAATTCGGTTGAGGACGATCCCTTGCCTCGGTTCACAGAAGGAAATCCAATTTCCAAATACGTGACATTTGCGGTATTGATTGTAGAGCATAGTATGGCGACATGATATATGGTACCCATGTCGTCTATGATTGATATTTATGATTGAAATTGTTTTAAACACTGTACACTTATTATAGTATCAAATGACTTGTTTTAAACATATCAAGCATGCTTTGGCTATTATAAGGAAAAACCCTATCCTCCGGTTTGTGTTGCATTGTGTGATGGGACCTGGGTCTTATAATAGCTTCATTTTTCTTTATTTAGCATTGCGCTGTTTATTTTATGCACTGGTATTCTTGGGAGGAAACCCGTTCCGTGTTATACGGCGTGGTCCCTTGATTTACCTAACTTTAAAAAAATAAAGATTAGTAACTGTTTTAGTTCTCACACCAGTCCCATGATTGACCTGGAGTTTATTGTTTTAACCTAAACTCTGGGTGCCCTTATTTTGACACGGGCAGCTAGTAGTTTTGGTTTGGCAGATTTATTTTCATAGGATCCTGATTTACAGTTGGAACGATGCTCGGAAAGCTCTGTATCCGTGTATTACTTTCAGTTGTGTTTTGTATATTTTTCCGCTGCTTTTTAATTTATTGTAATCTCTGATATTTATCGAATGTGTAATATTTATTCATACTCTGTATATTCTTGTATTCTGATGGAATTGTTGTAATATACAACGAAATGTTCTTCCGTCTGCGTTCTTTTGTGGCTTGTCCTCGACTCAATCCGGGCTTTCCTCACCAGGGAAGTTCGGGTCGTTTTAGAAAAGCAAAATGACGAAGAGAATGAAAATTATTATTGGAGACACCACATTAAGTAGAGTAGTGATGGAAGGAGAATAATTTAGGCACAATGATGGGAGAATGGGAGCAAGAATGAAACCACACAAGGTGTTTGGAAGAGTTAGGAGTTTCATATCTGAGCTAGATCTAAAATAATAGGAAATGGAGCTAAACCCATGCAAACAAAAGCAAGGCAGAGAGGGAAAGGAGAAGGAGAGGGCGGATCGCTCGATTAGCAGAGATTCGGGAAGGAGAGCGGGAGTGAATGAGAACGGTGAAAAGGAAGAATGGTAAGAGTACCTTGTCGCCATTTACGAGTTTAGCTCCGGTTCCTTTTGATTGATTTAAATATTTTAGATTTTCTTATTTATATTTTAATTTTTTAAATATATGATTATATAATTAACTAAGAGTTTTATTTCCTTATATTCATACTTATAATTTTATATCTTAAGTTTTAAGTTTCTCATATTTATATTTATAGTTTTATAATAAGTTTTGATATCATTTTTATATATTTATAATATATGTTTTAATTTATATTCTTATTTCATTATACTATTTTAATATGTAAGAAAATAGTTTATTCAAAATCAGGAATTACCTTGATTTATTAAAACATAATCTCCCTAGTTTTCAAAAAAATGAATTTCAAATATATTTAGGGCATGTCAACACGTACTACTCCACAAGTCAACATCATAGCTGTTTTTTTCAAAAAATATAAATTTCAGAAGAAGTGTCTATTCGTTTAAATTTTTTTCCTGAACAGACATGACTGTTGATTCCCTATAAATTCCCATCTAACATAGATTTTTTAACTAATTTTTCATTATCTTTTTTTCCCCTTTTCTCCTCTCTATTTTTATTCTTGATTTTCAAGTTTCCATAATCAACCTTTACCGAAATTCTAAGAGAATCAAACTCTTGATCATTTCTAGTTTAACTCTCTACCACTCTTCTTAAAATTTAAGTGTATTCAGAGTTATAAGAGTATTTGTAATCAAAGATTGAAAGATCAAAGTCCTATTGAATCTCTTTACCAATACTGTTACTGAATAGATGTGGTTGTAGTCCGTTCAAATCAACTGGGCGTGATTATAGCTCGTAAATCAATTAGGTTATCCTGTAGCTAGTTAAATCAAAAGAGTGCCCTATGCTCATAAGTAGTTAGGGTGGAACCCAAAGAAATTTGCACAACCCAGAGTTGTGTGGGGAAAGATGCGGAGTAACTCCAAAAAAATCCCGATGTGTCTTCCCATCATTGCTTTTACTTATTATTTTCTTATGTATCTGATTCTGTGACTGATTCATATCTGTGATTTGCATTTAATTCTGTTAAATTCAAAATATTTCAAAAAAGTTCATAAATTTCGATAAACACTATTCCCCTTTAGTGTTAAGTTAGCCTTAAGATCTGTTATTCACATTTCCCGACAAAGAAAAGAAAAGGAAAAGAAAAAAAGAAAATAGAAGAGAACAAAACATATACACAATCACAGAATTTATCGTGTATCTCACAGCACATGAGATTACATATAATATTAACAACCACAGATACAATGTAACAATCGACATTTTACATATCGGGCGATCGTAAAATAATTTTATTTTATTCCCTGAAGGTTGGATCATTCTCATATTTTAATATGTTGCTTATGAGGATGTGAGACATGTCCATAATTTTTACCAATTTTGTTTGTGACCATTTTGCCCCTGTTAGTATTGCATAGGGCATAACTTTTGACTCGGATCGAATCAAGTGTTGAGACCTGTGCCATTGAAAAAGAAATGATGATTCTCATTCCGTAAAGTGGTCACATTAAAGATTTGGCTCAACGGTTTGGAATGAATCGTTGTTTTAAGGTTTAACAGTTGGTTTTTCAGGTTTGGTAAGCCATAATGGGCTAATTGGGGAGGCCCATTAGTGGGTTAGTGGGAGGCTATAAATAGGGGGTAGGAGGCATGGAGAATAGTTTACTTTCTCCATTCTCTCATTTGCATGAGCTTGTGTTCCTCCATTTCTCCATTCTCCTATAGCTTTCCACCATTAAAATTAGAGATCTACATTAGAGAATCGAAGATGTACATCGTTGGAAGCTAGATTTATATCATTCTAGGTAAGTGTTCATCAAATTAAAGAGTTTGGATCAAATTCTTCGCTATTCGGAATCATGTTTCATTGCTTTTGAGTTGTTTTAGAGAATTGGTGGGTGACAATCATCTCTCACACGGATTCAAGCAAGTACTTGATTTGTGTGCACATATTTTCATCATTTTAAATCAATTTCTTCTAGAACTACATCATGGTAAGTCCATTTTCATATGAATCTCCATAGGATCTAATTTAGCAACTTAAAACTGGTGATTTCCATACATTTCTATATGTTTATGCAAGTTAGATTCTAGTTCATAAATTCATTTACCATGCTTTTGGTGAAGTTTGCATAATTTTAATGAAAATTGTTATTGGTTCTATATCATGTTTGTGGTTGAATTGGATGAGTAAATTTTTTCGATGTTGTTGTTTGGCGAAGTTTGGGTTGAAATTGGATTTGGATTGGGACTGTACAGACGGGTCAGTCGAGTTTCTACTAGTCGGTCATATAGTATAAGTGTAGTATAAGGTGTTGTATTGGTTGGTTGGTCGGTCAGGGGGTTCGGGTCAGTCGGTCGAAAGATGGTCGGTCATGCAGTAAGGGATCAGGTCAGTCGTGATGGGTCGGTCACGAGCAGGTCAATCGGTTAGCATGGAGATAGGTCGGGTCGGTCATAAGGAATGCGACTGGGTCAGCCAAGCCCACAGAGTGGGTCGGGTCGGTCACCATTAGGTCGGTCGATCACTAGTGGTCGGTCGGTCCAGAAGGGGATGGATCATTCTGTGTTGCATGTATGGGTCGGTCGGCTCCAAGAGGATAGATCGATCGAATAGGGGCACTTCTGAAAAATTATATTTCATAAACGCTGTGGTTTATTTCATAGCAAATGGATGTAACGCTATGAGTGGTGTTGAATCATATATCGATGTTATTTAATTCAGTGATGTTGTGACTTCGAGGGGAATTCAAGTGGGAATATTCGAAGTGTTGAATGTGTTCGTTGATCTGTGTGGAACAACGAATGAGATGACAACTCAAAGGTCGTGAGTTGGCGGATAATGGTTGCTTGAGCTACGAAAAGTCGTCGGGTTGGATGACTAGAGATGTGAATGCCGAGAAGTATCGTTGTCGTAAGTTTCTAGCAAGCTCAATGTAGGGGTACAATAGGGGCACCCAAAAGACCGGAAGGTTGCTGGTCGAGTACCCTAGGTATCTGTAACGATCCAGAATTTTTAACCAATTTAAAATTGGAATTTTTACTACTTAATTTGAATTTAAATTTAAATTTGTCATAAATATATATGGTTAAGAATATTTAATAATTTTGATAAGTCAGATGACAGATTTTATTTGAATTATAAATGAGAATGATTATTAATGAGTTTGGATTTATTGATACTATTTGTCGTTCGATCGGATTTGTCAAACCATAACATGAATTAGTAGCATTAGAATTAAGTGTTGCCCTTAGTTTTCATAGCATTTAAGGGAAAATGCTACCAAAAGTTCACCTTCTCTTCTTAAGACAAGTGTATGGACACTTGTAATTTTGCATGTAAGCTTTCATGCATGATTTCCACTTGTCTCCTTATGTGTCTTTACCTATATACTCCTCCTTTCCTATATAAGGAACTCTTTATTTCATTTTTTATCATCCATTTTCATTTTTCCTACATTCCTTCTTCTTCTTCTTCTTAAGCTTATGGCCATGGTTTCCATAGCATAAGTCTTCCTTTTTCTCACCACCACCTTGACAAAGTTCGTCGTCATCCTCCTCCTCCTCTTATAATATAAAGAGAGAGACCTTAGTGTATATATTGTTGATTATATATATATATATATATATTTGTGAAGAAGACGTTGCACCGAAATACTGTCTGATGATTCGCTCAGCTAGGCTCGCCTACCGTGAAGATTTGGAAAGCTGTTAGGTGAGAACTCTTTAACCATGGTTTATATATTTAATTAGTAGTTAGACTAATTTAAATATAGTGACGAATTATTAGTGGTTAATGATGATTGATGTTTGTTGTGATGGATGATGGATGCGTAGTTTAGAGCACACATACTATTAAGCGTTAGTGTTATAACGTTTGTGCACATTTATGATTTATTTAATTATGTTGATGATGGTTGCTATAGATGTTTATAATGGTTGTTGATGCTGTTTTGCACACATCATGACACAACAAGTAATGTATCACATTGGTGATCAACAAATCTCCTTCGTAATTAGAAGTAATATCATTATTGAAATTGAAGGTTAATAAGTGGGAAAGGCCATATGTTCTTTAAATGAATAAATAAATAAATAAATACTGGAACATTCTAGGATAACAGAGAGGATAGTGTCTAGGCTTGGGTTTGGAAAATATAGTTTCCTACTCACCTGGCTATCCCTAACTAATCCGACGAATGGGATGGTTAATTTGAAATGATTTGAATTTAGAAATGAATTGGAATTTGATTTATTAAGTAAAAAAATAAAAATTGAATTTTGAACCCAAAATAAATTTGGAAAGTCAATGTAAATTACTTTAAATGGTTTTGAATGATTTACATGAGTATATAATGGTTTTCTAAGGTATTTTGAAGTACTGAAGAATAATTTTTATTTCGGTCAAAATAGAGCTTGTCGCACAATGGTAATTTGCGTATTTTAGTTACAAACTTTAAACGCTTATAATTTTTGCAATCTAAATCGGATTTCCAAGAAAGGAAAAACAATTGATTTATATTAACAAGAGCTTTTAAATGAGTGAAGGCGGATTTTAATTTCAGATTATAATTTTTAAGTTATGTTTAAAACCCTTTTGGAAAAGGTCGTTCTAAGAGAAGTTATCGAACATAACATAAACAACCATTTTTAATGTTTCTAAAAATATGGAAAAAAGGGTAAAATCATTATAAATTATGTAAAAGTGTTTTGAACCATAAAGTTTAAGCTTTGGCTAAGATAAATGATGTTTTGATCAAAATAGTTAAGATAACTGTTTTGTAATGCTTTTGAAACACTGTGGTAACTCTTTCTTTGAAAACAATCTATTTTGGAGTTTTAAATCGCGAGTTGTTTTCCAAACTATAAGTATTCATTTGTAAATGATTGATGGAATGTTTTTGAAGGTTAAAAGAATTGAAAATGCTTTATATGGAAATTAAATTGATTTATTTGATACTAAAACGGGATTTTCAATTTAAAATAATTGGATATGGCTGGAGATAAATCTTCGGATGTTTTATATTAATCCGGTAGATGATGACTCTTACCATTTGGGGAATTATAAAGGTGGTTCACTATTATTCCGCTTATAGTGTGAGTTGGATATAGAGATTAATGTTGAGGATAAGTTGATGATATTTCTATCCAGATCTAATCCCAAAGAGTTCGATAAATCTTTTAATTAAGATACGAGTTTCCCAATTTGATTGGGATAAGTTGGATAGAAACAATCTTTGGATATTTGATATGAAATTCTTTGGTGTAAACATATTCTATTTGAGGAATTTGGTAGATTCCACTTAAGGTATTCGTTGATTTTGAGAATTGATATCGAATATAAGTAGATACAATTTCTCTGTAACTTATGTTCAATATCTATTGATTTGGGTTTTTCCGTGAATCATATCTTCAATAATATCATTCTTGAAACCTAATAAGATTGAGTTGTGGAAATTCATATCGTAATCTGGGGATTTAATCAAATCTTGGATTTGTGGAAATTAAAAATAAGGAATTTCGAAGGAAGTACAATCTTTTAGCCAAGATTACAGAATTGAATTTTGGGAAACCGATTTAATTGGAATATATGGTTGAAATGTGGGGTAAGTATTTTCAAAGGAAACTAGATTTTTGATAACGAATTATCAAATGGAAAATTAATTAAGGATTTGAGGCTAAATTATCTTTGATTTAAGGGACGTGTTTTTAAAGAGAAAGGTTAAATATGGATTTTTTTATAATTTGAGAATGAAGATGTTTAATTTAACAAAATTCAGGATGGAAGGAGAATGGTTGAAAGCCTATATGTTCCATAATTGTTTTTTTAATTGCACTTATTATTTGGAAAGACCGAGATCAGAATTATGTCTGAAAACCATTCCAAGTAATAACACGACATTGTGGAGAAATTGACGATATTTGGGGCGACATAGAAGACCGGGACCCTTCATATCGTAAGGGTGACATGCTGAATGTCTCGAATGGCTAGCTCCCATTCGCAGATGAATTTTATATATCAATTAAGTGGCAAGAAGCACGAACGTAAGTGAAGGAATTCTGGATTGTTCTTTCGTTTAGACCCAAATCGAGCATGTATGGATTGTGTGTCTGACATTGTAATTGACTGCGTAGCACTGATCTTTATTAACATATATCTGTTTGGTGGCAGAGAATTTATTCTCTTGCTTAACACACTTCTCTAAGACATATGAGCTTAGAGGTTATATATTGATGGAAATCAGTGATGTGTAGTGAATGGACAATGGGGCATACTTAAGTTATGTGATGAGCTATGGATGATCAAAGCATGGCTTATTTAAGCATAGATTTGTGTATTTCGTGACCTTGACGAACCTCACATCCCGGATTGATGGTAAACTGGTGGTTAGATTTATATGTTCGGTTCATATGTTCGGTGCACCGGGATGTGATGACGAAAGGGTACTACGAAGTCCCTATTCCGGGACGCTATTTGTTGGGTACTCTAATTCATATATAGTGGGTTAGTATAATGGAGTCCGAGTTTGTACGTTATCCGCGAGTACTAGGATGATGCGCACAAGAAATTTTGTGAGCCCACGAACGGTCTTTCGTGCCAGGAACCATCATGTTGGAAACCCAATCTCCATAACGAGCCTATACGGTTTTGATTGCATAACCTACTCGTTACTTTACCGATAGAATTACGTCAGTATAATGGAATGTGGCATTATGCTGGCTAGGATTAATACATTTATTTGATAAAATGGTTTTCCCACTATAGTAGTAAAAGAGGATTTTCACATATGAAGGCATTTTGGTTATCATAAGGAAAACTCGCCCATCTTGTGTGTGCTTGCATTGTGTGATGTGGGACGAGCTTATGATAGCTTCATTTTTCAACAATCATTGAGGATTTCTATGCACTGGTATTCACATGGAGTAAACCCATTCCGCATTAGCGGTGTGGTCCGGTGAATTACCTAACTTTAAAATAAACCCTAAAAACAACTGTTTTGAGTTCTCACACCAGTCCCATGGCTGACCTGGAGTTTATTGTTCCCACACCTAAACTCTAGGTGCCCATAATTTTTACACGGGCAACCTAATAGTTTGATTCGCAGATTTATCCCTGGAGATAGTTGGAGCAGGATTCTGGTTTAACTGGAGCTATTATCTGTTCGAGTATTCGCATTCTTCCACTGAGTTTAGTATCTCTTCTACTATGTAATCGATGTACTTTGATGTACCACTTGTAACTCTGATGTAATATTATTTTAATGATAATGGAAAGGTTCTTTTTATTTTGTGCAATTGTGTAAGTGCTCCTAACAATCCGTCTTTATGAACGGTTTAAGTTGGTTTAATTACTGGCGAAAACCGGGCAAAAAGCCGAGTCGTTACATTTGGTATCAGAGCTTCGGTTTATACAAAGAAACGGGGTACGTCACATTTGAACAAAAGGAAAGACACATCAGAGTTATATATCTCATTAGAGATAGGGTTAGTAATTCCCTAGAATGGGATTTTGGAGTATTATATTTGAGAGAGCGTATTTGAAAATATGAAATGAGTTTTGAAATGTTATATTTTAAGAAAGAAACATATTTTGGAAATATATGGTTAATTTTAACCTGAATACTTAATCAAACGATTAAGGTTAAGTTTACATTTTGTGATTATAATTACACATAAAATACTTCTTATGGCATGGTAAATAAGCCCCTTCCACTGATCAAGAAAATGATCCGAGTACAAATGCCTTTTGGATTTGATTTCACTACTGGGTAACATTTTGAAATAACGATAAACTTGGGTCAAATTTGTTAAGGTAACTAATCAATATGGTTAGAAATTGAAATTTAGAATTTGAGTTTTGTGTTTGATGTTGAGGTTGGACTATCGAGTATAAAAAGATTTTGAATATATGCCTAGCTAATGTATATACGAAGTCTTAAGTATACTAGATAGATATAGAATCACACTCTAGTCGTTTGAAGAAGGTTCTGCTGATGACTGCAGCATCATCAGCATGTATTTTCTAGTTTCGAAAGTGGGATTACTATATGATTTCGATTAAACATCAATATATACTTAAACCCATTTAGATAAGTGTTTGAAATTGTTTGGTAAATTGATTTGAACTTAAATAGAAAAGTGAAAATTTGATTGGGTTGTAATAATTATACCAGGTAAACTTGTTAGTAAGGGATATGCGAGTAAATTAAGTGGAGAGTAACTTGGACTTTTCAACAAAATTCCCTTATAGGAACAAAGATGGAGTTTGGTCTATCCGGTACTGAATGGTGGATGACCCTAAAACAAGCAAGAAAAGCTCATAACCGAAAAGAAAAGGAATAAATCCATTTTGCACTTTTATAGATGTAGTCAAGAAGGACTTTTGCACTTTTATGCCCAGAAAAAATACAAAGAAACCCATTTAAGAAGACATAATTTGTTTCAAATGCAAGAAGAAAGGACATTTTATACGTAAGTGTCCTAAAATAAAGAAGAAACCCATGAACCCAACAAAAGAAAAGAAGTGTTATCGATGTAGAAAAGTAGGGCATGTAGTCCAAGATTGGCAGTTAATGAAGGGAGAAAGACCAACCAAAGCAACACCACCCGCAGTCATAAGTGAAGAAGAAGGAACGCACAATCAAAGCAAGCTCTTTGACCCCTAAAGAATTATCTCTGAAAAGTTGGATGCATGAATATATGTATGTATATGATGTTAATTTTACACACACACACACACACACATATATATATATATATATATATGTATATATATATATAACTTCTTTTATAAATATTTTTAATGTATTCTATCATATATCCAAATAGATCCTATTCTAACGAAAAAGTTATTGAATTTAATTAAAGTTATAGATAAGAAGATTTGAATTATCGATGATTTTGGACAACTCGATAAGTTCTAAAGTATATTGTGGCAACAAAAGGAGCTATTTAAGTGAGCGTAAATACCTTGTGAATTAAGTTTCACAATAGGATTAATGGATAGTTGGCAAGCGGGAATAGTAAGAAGTAATTACCTAAACTAAAACGTTTAGACAAGCTGAGTTCAGAGATGATCAATTTTTCGTGTAACGAATAATAGTAAATTTTGGAAACTGAAAAGGAATAAGTTTCATAACCTTTTCATTTGTTAGATAAGAACTACGAGAATAATTTACAACTCTGATTTTTTTTTAAAGCAGTAAATGGTTGAATATAAGTAATTGGCCCAGTAAATGATGAAGTGAATATAATGGCTAACTGGAGGTTATCGTTGGAGGACATGTGGATATGGTTATCTGTAAATATGTGTGTTATAATATTCTACCCGGTATATTCATTATGAGAAAAGGGAACTTTGGTATAAAGAATTTGAATCTTGAGTCTGAAAATCTGCAGATGTCGAATGAGTTGTTGCGATTCCCTTTCCTTTTCGAGGAAGAAAAGTTTTGGAGGGGTGAATGTAACGATCCAGAATTTTTAAGCAATTTAAAATTGGAATTTTTATTAATTAATTTGAATTTAAATTTGAATTTGACATAAATATATATATGGTTAAGAATATTTAATAATTTTGATAATTTAGACGATAGATTTTATTTGAATAATAAATGAGAATGATTATTAATGAGTTTGGATTTATTGATAATATTTTTCGTTCGATCGGATTTGTCAAACCATAACATGAATTAGTAACATTAGAATTAAGTGTTTCCCTTAGTTTTCATAGCATTTAAGGAAAATGTTACCAAAAGTTTGCATTCTCTTCTTAAGACAAGTGTATGGACACTTGTAATTTTGCATGTAAGCTTTCATGCATGGTTTCCACTTGTCCCCTTATGTGTCTTTACCTCTTTATTCCTCCTTTCCTATATAAGGAGCTCTTTACTTCATTTTTTATCATCCATTTTCATTTTTTTCTACCTTCTTTCTACTTCTTAAGATTATGGCCATGGTTTCCATGACATAAGTCTTCCTCTTTTCCACCACCACCTTACCAATGTTCATCGTCATCCTCCTCCTCCTCCTCTTATAATATAAAGAGGGACACATTAGTGTATATTATATATATATATACTAGTGAAGAAGACGTTGCATCGAAATGATGTCCGACGGTTCGCTCAGCTAGGCTCGCCTACCGTGAAGATTTGGAAAGCTGTTAGGTGAGAAATCTTTAACCATGGTTTATATATCTAATTAGTAGTTAGATTAATTTAAATATTGTGATGAATTATTCGTGGTTAATGATGATTGATGTTTGTTGTGACGGATGATGGATGCATAGTTTAGAACACAAACATACTATTAAGCGTTAGGGTTATAACGCTTGTGCACAGTAATGATTTATTTAATTATGTTGATAATGGTTGCTATAGATGTTTATAATGGTTGTTGATGCTATTTTGCACACGCTATGCACAACAAGTATGGTCACATTGGTGAACGACAAATTTCCTTAGTAATTAGAAGCAATACCATTACTGAAATTGACGGTTAATAATTAGGAAAGACCATATGTATGAATTCATATATATATAATTCATATATATATAATTCATATATATATATATATATATATATATATATATATATTGGTAAAGTTCTTTAAATGAATAATTAAATACCAGAACGTTCTAGGTTGACAGAAAGGATAGTGTCTAGGCTTGGGTTTGGAAAATATAGTTTCCTGCACTCCCTGGCTATCTCTAACAGATCCGGCGAATGGGTTGGTTAATTTGAAATTATCTGAATTTAGAAATGAATTGGAATTTGATTTGTTTAGTAAAAAAATAAAAGTTGAATTTTGAACCCAAAATAAATTTGGAAAGTCAATGTAAATTACTCTAAATGGTTTTAAATGATTTACATGAGTATATAATGGTTTTCTAAGGTATATTTAAGTACTGAAGAATAATTTTTATTTTGGTCAAAATAGAGCTTGTCGCACAATGGTAATTTGCGTATTTTAGTTACAAACTTTAAAGGCTTATAATTTTTGCAATCTAAATCGGATTTCCAAGAAATGAAAAACAATTCATTTATATTAACAAGAGCTTTTAAATGAGTGAAAACGGATTTTAATTTCGGGTTATAATTTTCAAGTTATGTTAAAAATCGTTTTGGAAAAGTTCGTTGTAAGAGAAATTATCGACCATAACCATAAACAGTCATTATTAATGTTTCTAAAAATATGGTACATTAAAAATTACGTAAAAGTGTTTTGAATCATAAAGTTTTACTTTTGACTAAGATAAACGATATTTTGATCAAAATAGTTAAGATAACTGTTTTATAACGCTTTTGAAACAATATGGTACTTTGAAAACAATCTATTTTGAAGTTTTAATCCGCGAGCTATTTTCCGAACTATAAGTAATCATTTGTAAATAATTGATGGAATTTTTTCAAAGGTTTAAAAGTATTGAAAATGTTTTATATGGAAATTAAATTGATTTATTTGATACTAAAATGGGATTTTCAATTTAAAATAATTTGATATGGTTGGAGATAAATATTTGGATGTTTGATATTAATCCGGTAGATGATGACTCTTACCATTTGTGGAATTATAAAGGTGGTTCACTATTATTCTGCTTATAGTGTGAGTTGGATACGGAGATTAATATTGAGGATAAGTTGATGATATTTCTATCCAGATCTAATGTCAAAGAGTTTGATAAATCTTTTAATTAAGATACGAGTTTCCCAATTTGATTGGGATAAGTTGGATAGAAACAATCTTTGGATATTTGACATGAAATTCTTTGGTGTAAACGTATTCTATTTGAGGAATTTGGAAGATATTCCACTTATATTATTCGTTGATTATGAGAAGTGATATCGAATATAAGTAGATACAATTTCTGTGTAACTTATGTTCAATTCGATTGATTTGGGTTTTATGGTGAATCATATCTTCAATAATATCATTCTTGAACTCCAATGAGATTGAGTTGTGGAAATTCATATCGTAATTTGGGGATTTAACCAAATCTTTGGTTTGTGGAAATTAAAAATAAGGTATTGGGAAGGAAGTATAATCTTTTAGTCAAGATTACAGAACTGAATGTTGGGACACCAATTTAATTGGAAACTATGGTTGAAATGTTGGGTAAGTATTTTCAAAGGAAACTGGGTTTTTGATAATGAGTTATCAAATGGAAAATTAATTAAGGCATTGAGGCAAAATTATATTTGATTTAAGTGATGTGATTTTAAAGAGAAAGGTTAAATATGGATTTTGTTATAATTTGAGAATAAAGAAGTTTAATTTAACAAAATCCAAGACGGAAGGAGAACGGTAGAAAGCCTGTGTGTTCCGTAATTGTGTTTTTAATTGTGCTTATTATTTGGAAAGACTGGGATCGGAATTATATCTGAAATCCATTCCCAGTAATAACACGATGTTGTGGAGCAACTGAAGAAATTGGAGGCGACATTGAAGACCGGACCCTTCATTTCGTAAGGGAGACCTACTAAGTGTCTCGAATGGCTGGCTCCCATTCATAGATGAATTTTTTATATCAGTTAAGTGGCAAGAAGCCCAAACGTATGTGAAGGAATTCCGGATTGTTGTTTCATTTAGACACAGAACAGACATGTATGGATTGTGCGTCTGGAATTGTAATTGACTGCGTAGCACTGATCTTTATTAATATATATCCTTTTGGTGGCGGAGAATTTATTCTCTTGCTTAACACCCTTCCCTAAGACATATGAGCGTAGAGGTTATATATCGATGGAAATCAGTTATGTGAAGTGAATGGACAATGTGGCATACTTAAGTTATGTGATGAGCTATGGATGATCAAAGCATGCCTTATTTAAGCGTAGCTTTGTGCATATCGTGATCTCGACGAGCCTCACACCCCGGTTTGATGGTAAACTGATGGTAAGATTTATATGTTCATTTTTTATGTTCGGTGCACCGAGATGTGATGATGAAAGGGTACTACGAAGTCCCTATTCTGGGACGCTATTTGTTGGGTACTCTGATTCATGTATGGTGGGTTAGTATAACGGAGTCCGAGTCTGGACATTATCCGTAAGTACTGGGATGATGTGTGCAAGAAAGTTTATGATCCACGAATGGCCTTTCGTACCAAGAACCATCATGTTGGAAACCCAATCTCCACTACAAGACCATACAGTTTTGATTGTATAACCTGCTCGTTACTTTACCGGCATGATTACGTCAGTATAATGGGATGGGGGCATTATGCTGGCTAGGATTAATACATTTATTTGATAAAATGGTTTTCACACTATATATAGAAGTAAAAGAGGATTTTCACGTATGAAGGCATTTTTGGTTATCATATGGCAAAACTCGCCCATTTGGTGTGCGCTTGCATTGTGTGATGTGAGACGAGCTTATGATAGCTTCATTTTTCAACAAGTCATTGCAGATTTCTCTGCACTAGTATTCACACGGAGTAAACCTGTTCCACATTAGCGGCATGGTCCGGTGAATTACCTAACTTTAAAATAAACCCTAAAAACAACTGTTTTGAGTTCTCACACCTGTCCCATGACTGACCTGGAGTTTATTGTTCCCACATCTAAACTCTAGGTGCCCATAATTTTTACATGGGTAGCCTAGTAGTTTGGTTCGCAGATGTATCCTTGGAGTTAGTAGGAGCAGGATTTTGGTTTTAGCTGGAGCTATTATGTCTTCGAGCATTCGCATTCTTTCGTTGAGTTTAGTATCACTTCCGCTATGTAATTGTTAGACCAAAATCTGGGCCTAACACCCAAATGCAGATCACAAAATTGCAGAAAATAGTAAATAATAGGAGACACACGAAGTTTTTATAGTGGTTCGGCTCAAACCAAGCCTACGTCCACTTTTTCTCTTCTTAAATCCTAAGAAGTTACAAGTACAATTATCTCGGTTTATACACGAAATCCTAGTGTTTACAATGAAAAGAGGAAAGAAATCACAAGATTATACACAAAATCCTCGTGTTATAATATGGAATTTGGCTTCTTCGCTACTGGAAATTATTTTATTAAAGCAATGATGGAAGCCGTGAGGAGTTAGATCCAAAAGATTCTTGAAAATGCCTTTAAATGGTGTATTTATAGCTGTAGGTGAGCTTCTGGGAAGACCGGTTCGTGATAGGGTATGTGGCACCCTATCCGGGAAAGTAGGAGCGGGAGTAGCCTTGAGTAAATGTCAAGATCTATGCATGTATCAGCATGTTTGGTGGTTGGTTCGTGGTCATGTGGTCGGGTCGTGATGAGGCCTTCACGAACCGAGGTCTGGTCGCGAGCGGTATGGTGAAGCTGGTATCGATGATCAGGTCTTGGTAATGGGGATCATGTCCCATATATGCTCCACGAGTCAGAGGGTTCTTCACGAGTGGAAGGAGAGGGCGAGCCCTAGTCTACGAGCGGGGGGGGGGGGGGATCCAGGTTCTTGCTCAGGAGTCGAGGTGGCGATACTTCGTCACTTCATCCAAGTGATGACTAGTCCATACTTCCACATGCATTCACGAAAACAGGCATAATTTTGGAACTGTAAGCCCGATTGAGCCAAACGAAAGCTCTGCCTGAATCTAACTCAGAGGGCTACAGGAGTTAAAGAGCAAAGCTCCGTAATTGATGTTTTGGGCCCAAAATAGGTCATCTGATAGGAGTTTCGGGCTAGTTTATGTTGATGTAGCGATTTCGACCAAACCGCTCCTCGTCTTTTGACGGAGTTTCCACTGCTTGAGCGCGATGCTATCCAGATATTCTACTTGTTGACAGCTTTTAGCAAAAAGTGTGTCAACAAGTTTGTCCCCAGAACATATCTTGCTGGTTGAAGGAAGATGTGTTCTGGATAATCCGAGAAATCTATACCTGTACAGAGGTAGAGGTAAAACAAATGTGCCAAATCCTGACCGTATTATTCAAACTTTCCCAAGCATAAAACATACTCGAGGAACGTCCAAGTCTTCCTACCAAATCCTGGAAAAGGCCAAACCTTCTAGGCATAATCCATACCAAGAAGTTCAAAACCGAGTATAATCCATGCCCGATTTCTTTTGTCACATCCTGACGAGACCGTTTGCAGTTCCTAAGTATAATCCATACTTAAGATTCCAAAGCGAGTATAAACCATACTCGAGTTAACAATCTGAGTATCATCCATACTTGTATATAGAGAGAACTATATTTTCCACAGCTTGACAAGATAGTCCGACCCTAGACGTAATCCACACCAAGTGTTTCAAAATAAGTATAAACCATACTTTCACCGAGGTTGAGGATCTTGCCACATCCTAACAAGATACTTAAATTCACCAAACATAATCCATGCTTGGAAAATCCTTCCTTATTCAATTCAAAATGCAAAACCAAATCAAATTCTGATTGGTTTGACACCGAGTCCAGAGCATCTTTGGGGATACATCCTAACCCAGTACGTGTGTACTCTGATTCAACCAATCGGAAAACCTAATGAAAGCAAAAACAAATCCTAAAGCCTAAGAAATGCAGGAAATGAAAGCTGATCTCATCCAAATCATTTGATGATGAGCCCATCAGAGCTCGATCTAGGCTCATTCCCTCTCCAGGAAGCAGGAGGTCGAAGCGCAGGTGCGGGCGTTGTTGGTGGTTTCACATACACGGGCAGCTTTCCACATCTAACCCGTTCCTCAATCAAATCGCGAAGATGCCTGCACTCATTGGTGTCATGTCCGTCCATATCGTGTAATATGCAGTGCTTTCCAAAATCGCATTCTCTTTGCGATGGCTCCCTCCTGGGAGGATTTGGGTAGGAGACAACACCGTTTGTGTAACACCCCGTAAATTTCAATGTTAATGTTCACAAATTAAAGAATAACTAATCTCAGACGTGAGAATTAAGGGAAACGTGTTGCGCTATTGTGTTCGTATCGGAATTCTGGTTGAGATAGAGTCCGAGTTTGCGTGAATTGGGCTTCATATGAAGAATCGGAAGTTTTAGAAAATTCAAAACAGATTTCGAAAATTCAAAGTTCAGAGTGAGATGGGCAAGGCGGGAAAATTCCCGCCAGGGCTAGGTCGACCATAGGGTCGACTAAGGGGTTGACCTACCCCAACCAGGTCGACCATATGGTCGACCTGGGGGTCGACCTGCCCCCCCCCCCCCCCCCCGAGCAGATTTGATTGATGACCTGTTAATGACTATGTGCGGACTCATTAGGGTTTCTGATCTGCTCTGATTGGCTGGGATTAATTCTGGGTTGATCGAACGGCCTAAACTAATCCTAAACTCTATAAAAAGACATATAGACTCAAACCCTAAAGTCAAATCAAAATTAGATCATTGGCCATCATGTTGTCACTCCAAACCATAGAGTAGACGCCACCAACTAGAAGCAAATTAAAGACAACAATTCAATTCAAATCAAGCCTAAAACTACAACAACGAAATTGTCTACAATAAGGAAACGCTAATAAATTACAGAATTCAGATCCCATAACTCAAGACCCCTTTTTCGGTGAGTTCTAGTCACTTTTATGTTTAAATAAATAAAAGTGAATCGAGGTAGACTATGATTTGGGCATATGTTGTTTGTAGTTATGCAAGTTTATTGTTATTGTTGATCACGAAATTATATAAGTTATTGTGTGATGAATTCATGAATCTATGCAAGTCGTTATCATGAATCTATGTAAGTTGTTATTATGAATCTATGCAAGCTATTATCAAGAATCTATGCAAATTTTAATGAGATCATGCAAGTCACCTATACAAGTTATTATTCATGAACCTATGCAAGTTATTATTCATGAAACTATGCAAGTTGTTATGTTATGCAAGTTGTTAAATATGTTGTAAATCATGAATCTATGTGAGTTGTTAATTATGTTGTTAATTCATGAACCTATGCAAGTCACCTATGCAAGTTGTTATGTTGCAAAATCATGAATCTATGCAAGTTGTTAATTATGTAGTGAATCATGATTATATGCAAAGTTATCATGTCATTTTTCCTAGTTGTCATGCTTATGCCAAAATTGTACTGAAAACAATCACCTTGTCATTCCCTTTATTTTATTGTTATGGCGAGGCTACCTTGTAGCCTCGATGACGCCAAAAACGCAAACGGTTATGCTAGTTAAGAAACGGGGAAAAAGGGGAGAATTTGTAATAGGCATAGTGATTATGTAAATTGGACATATAATTCTAGTAGGGAAACATATAAATAATTACCTATTATGACATGGGCAAAATTGGGTAAAAATGGTATAATTTGAATATGACCATTTATGGATAGGAAATTCAAATTGTCAATAAGATAGGTATTGACACCTATAAAAAGGAAAGGATTAATTAATTAACTTAATTTTCAAAAGAGGAATGTTTAAGCAATTGAAGTCTGAAGATTTAATATTGAGAATTGGCATAAATGCCTTAAATGGCATAAAATAAATTTGTGATGAAATTGGTATGATTTTACATACCATAAATAGATGGACATAATTGAGTCAATTATGGCCATAGTTAAATTTGGAATTGATTGATAATTTGAATAGGGAGATTAATTCAAATTTGGGGAATAATTAATTTTGTGTAATTAATCGTCTAAGACACGAGGTTAGGCTCTTTTGTGGTGTAAGACTGCCCGGACCCGCCCGGCAAATCCAGCTGCCACAAATGTCAGTCTAATGTGGGAGGTCTTAGGCATAAATTAAATGCGTGACAGTTGTAAAGACACGACGTTAGGCTCTTTTGTGGAGAAAGACTGTCCGGACCCGCCCGGCAAATCCAGCTGCCACAAATGCCAGTCTAATGTAGGAGGTCTTTATAAGGTTACAGTCCTAATGAATTAAGAAACACTTAACCAGATAACATGTAGTGGGACATGAGGGGTTAAGTGAGTGCCTTGGGTGGCATGTGAAATACGATTAGGTGTCTCAATAATTAATGCTGATTAAAGACTACTTAACCTAACTTAATACATATGGACTGTATGATGATAGACATAAGTTAGGGTTAAGTAAAACGAATTGGATTGTGGGTAGGTTAAGTACAACTGATGGGTAGGTGGGTAATATTAATACATATAGGCCCACAAACTTAACCGGATAAAAAGGGTTATGTGATTAAAGACACCTAATGGTATACATAACCGGGGCAAAATAGTAAAGTTATGTATTAAAGACACCCTTAGGGGTACGCATAACTAATGGGAATAGATAGAGATATGTATTAAAGACACCTATAGGTACGCATAACTGATTGAGGGCTATGTAATTAAAGACACCTTAGGGTATACATAGTCAGTAGAAAACCTAGTGGGGATACAAGACATAGGGGAGAGCTTTTTTCATGTTGTGTGGGACCCATTTCAGTCAGTAACCCGGAGGGGTATCAAAGTAAAGAACTCTGTACTGGGCGGGGAAGGGGCACACTTACTGATTGATTGTAAGAGATCTAAAACGAGACAGATGTTGTGGGTGGCGCAAACCGACCAAGGACATGTGCGTGCATGGGCCGGGTAGAGGGGGACAAGACGACCGTGACACCAGTAGGTATAACTGTGCACACCTTAGGTTGTCACTTTAGGGAAGTGATACCCCTTAGTTGTGGGACCAACACAGGGTATCTACAGAGTAGGGAGCCGATCGATTAGGGTAGTGGTTAGGGTATACCCGAACGTATGCCCTAAGTCTACCAATTTATAGTAGGAGGGTAGTGGGTACGACTAGTTTAGATAGGAGCAGGCGACACCTATGACAACAGCTAGGAATACACGAAACTACCACCATCGTTATCATTAGCGGAAGGGATCATCCCATCTTGGTTTGACTAGTAATAGTGCAGAGTAGTTAGTAGTGAAGCATGCATACATCTTACCTTATTTGTCCTGTCATGCCTGTCATATGTGCCGTGAATCCTCTTATCCACTTTGTATGCCTGTCATGTTTACCTTTATTTATTTACTGGCTAAAAGTTACTGGACTCGCCAGACGTATGTCTGACCTAGTTTGTTTCGCCTCTTTTCTTCCGTTCCTCCCCAAGTTCTCAGGGAGGAAAACCCAGGTTTAGTCAGGACTTGGATATCATCTTCTAGGAGCTACTTCTGAAGTATGGCTCGAGTCTCTGTCTCTTATATGGATTGCTCTTTAATATGGGGAATGATGTTTTTCTTTTAAATACCTATGTACTATGATGATGTAAGACAGAAGTGTTTTAATGGTTTTATGACTCATGGTATTATGTAGCAAAGTATTTTGGTGATTTAATAAAGTTGATTATTTTCCGCTGCAAAATTTTTATGTTTGTCTTGTGATATTCTGTGTCTGTTTACCAAAAACGCTCCACTGAAGTTAAGGCATTCCCTTTGTGAGTGACCTTAATTGAGGTGGGGTGTTACATTTGGTATCAGAGCTGAAGGTTACCAGATTAGATAAAAGTTTTGAAAATATTTTTCAAAAAGGTTTTAAAAGAAAGTATTTTCAAAAAAGGAAAGCCTGTTTTGAAAAACATTCCCCGAAAAGCCATATGTAGTATCTTTCGTTCCTTTTTCTAAAATCTCTCCCTTTTTCTTCTTAGCATGTCTGAGGATCTTAACCTTCCAGAGGGTGTACCGATACCAGGATGGTTTAGGAGGTATTTGGAAGCTAGGGCCACCGCCGTAGGTCCAGCAAATGTTCCTCCTCCCCTAGCTGCACCCGTTCCTCCTCCTTCCCCTACTAGTGTTGATACTTTTGCAAAGATATGTAAGGAATTTCGGGCAATGGGCAGGAAACATTTTCACGAGTCGAAGACGTTTGTTTAAGCTCGAAATTGGCTAAAGGAGGTGGAAGAATTGTTTGGAATCTTTGAGGTAGAAGATGGAAGAAATGTCCAGTTGGCTGCCTGGTTAATGATGGACGAGGCCTCGTTTTGGTGGGAGGTCACTAATGGAGAGCGTCCAGTTGATACAGGGCCGGATTTCAGGTGTAGGTTTGAGGCGAAATTTCTCTCACGAGCAGAAGAAAATCTATACATGGAAAGGTTCTTGGCATTGAAGCAGGGGGATATGTCAGTAAAAGAGTATGTCAACAACTTCAACCAGTTGGCAAGGTTTGGCTTAGACTTGGTGAACACACCTGAGAACAAGGCTCTGAGATTTGTTAAAGGCTTGAATGAGCCGCTACACGGATTGGCTATGACCCACGTTCCCATGGGGGCCACTTTTGAAAAGCTGGTGGATATGGCCCTAATGCATGAAGAGGACAAAGGAGCAAAGAAAGAGGAAAAAGTCGAAGGGACATTGAAAAATGAGAAGGCGGGACCCAAGAAAGGACAACAACTGCAACAGCAGAAGAAAGGCGAGAAGGATGACAAGGGAAAGGATAAGAGGAAATGCCACTATTGTGGGAAAGAAGGTCACCTAGTCAAAGAATGTAAAAGGAGGAAGTTCAATTGCTTTAAGTGCGGAGAGGTCGGACACTTCTCCAAGGAATGCCCGAAGGCGCAGGGATCGCAAGGGACTTCTGGAGGGCATGCGAATTCTCTCGTGGTAGATGGATAGGATAGAGATAGGAAAAATTTATGTAAAAGGTTTAATTTCCTTATGAAGTTAAGACTCTTTTGGATTCTGGCATTTTGACTTTGTAATTGAGACTCTGCATTTTAATACTAGTCTTGTTTTTGATCCTATAGTTGTTTCAAACCCCTTTGGTGGTTCGGCTCATTTATTGGTGATTTGTAAGGGGTTGAAATTATCTGTGTTGGGCAACAAAAATTTAAATGTGATATTGGTGTGCTCAAGTTTATGGGCTATGGGTTGGTCCTAAATGGACCATCTTTCTAAGTAGAGGTCATTCAAGATTTTGAGAGGAGGGTCATTAAGTTTCTAACTTGTCATGGGAAGACCCCCAAAATTTCTTGTGACCCGCAAGGGACTGTTATGCTTAGCTTTCTGAGAATCATTCTGTAATCTGATCTGTACCAGTAGTCTATTAGTATCTGGATATTTCTGAAGGATAAGGGTTTCTACTCGAAGCATGAAGTAGATCTCCAGTTTTGACATTGTTTAATGGGGTTAATTCTTTGGGTGTCAGTTTGATGTTGATTTCGGTCTTCGGGGCTGAGACTTAGGGAATTATTCTCTTAACCGATGTCAAATGGGAACAGAGCTTTTGTTTTAGTTATATCATTTGTTTATATCCCATCGACCGGATCTTCGACCTTTAGACAGGAAACCCATGGATGTAAACACGTGCTTGGGACATGTTATGTTTGATGGTTGCAAGTGGATGCAAGTGTTTGTTGCTCGTAGATGCATTTACACACATTAGGCACTAGATCGGCTCAAATCACTTTCATATTGCTTATAAATGTGTGTGCATATTTAGGTTAATGGATGAACGATGGTTGTGTTATCATATGGATGCTGCATTTTGATGACTGATTGTGCACACATGTAGAAATAACATGTAACGTTAGGATTCCTTCGCATACATAATGGACGCATGACACTATCATGATTTGTATTAAGGAAGTCAACTGAATTAGGAGACCTCCTGATTTTGCATTAGATAGAGAACATATACACACACTTCTACCATACGTTCATACAGCATTAGGAATTTTATAAGGACAATGGATGCCTGTGTTTGATGGTTGAGTAGATGGTTGTTTGGATGTTAGGATATGCATTCTCCTTAACTTTGAGATTTCGGGGGCGAAATCCTTTAAGGAGGGGAGAATGTAACACCCCGTAAATTTCAATGTTAATGTTCATAAATTAAAGAATAACTAATCTCAGACATGAGAATTAAGGGAAACGGGTTGTGCCATTGTGTTCGTCTCGGAATTCTAGTTGAGATAGAGTCCGAGTTTGCGTGAATTGGACTTCGTATGAAGAAGTTATGGCCATCGGAAGTTTCAGAAAATTCAAAACAGATTTCGAAAATTCAAAATTCAGAGTCAGATGGGCTAGGCGAGAAAACTCCCGCCAGGTCCAGGTCGACCATAGGGTTGACCTACCCCAACCAGGTCGACCATAGGGTCGACCTGGGGGTTGACCTACCCCCCAGGCAGAATTGGTTGATGACCTGTTAATGACTGTGTGCTGACTCATTAGGGTTTCTGATCTGCTCTGATTGGCTGGGATTAATTCTGGGTTGATCGGACGGCCTAAACTAATCCTAAATTCTATAAAAAGACATGTAGACTCAAACCCTAAAATCAAATCAAAATTAGATCAATGGCCGTCATGTTGTCACTCCAAACCCTAGAGTAGCCGCCACCCACTATAAGCAAATTATAGACAACAATTCAATTCAAATCAAGCCTAAAACTACAACAACGAAATTGTCTACAACAAGTGAATGCAAATCAATTACAGAATTCAGATCCCAGAACTCAAGACCCCTTTTTCGGTGAGTTCTAGTCACTTTTAGTTATAAATAAATAAAAGTGAATCGGGGTTGACTATGATTTGGGTATATGTTGTTTGTTGTTATGCAAGTTTGTTGTTATTGTTGATCATGAAATTATGTAAGTTATTGTGTGATGAATTCATGATTCTATGCAGGTCGTTATCATTAATCTATGCAAGTTGTTATTATGAATCTACGCAAGTTGCTATCATGAATCTATAAAAAATTGTAATGAGATCATGCAAGTCACCTACACAAGTTATTATTCATGAACCTATGCAAGTTATTATTCATGAAACTATGCAAGTTGTTATGTTATGCAAGTTGTTAAATATGTTGTAAATCATGAATCTATGTGAGTTGTTAATTATGTTGTTAATTCAAGAACCTATGCAAGTCACCTATGCAAGTTGTTATGTTGCAAAATCATGAATCTATGCAAGTTGTTAATTATGTAGTGAATCATAATTATATGCAAAGTTATCATGTCATTTTCCCTAGTTGTCATGCTTATGCCAAAATTGTACTGAAAACAATCACCTTGTCATTCCCTTTATTTTATTGTTATGGCGAGGCTACCTTGTAGCCTCGATGACGCCAAAAACGCAAACGGTTACGCTAGTTAAGAAACGGGGAAAAAGGGGAGAATTTGTAATAGGCATAGTGATTATGTAAATTGGACACATAATTCTAGTAGGGAAACATATTAATAATTACCAATTATGACATGGGCAAAATGGTATAATTTGAATATGACCATTTATGGATAGGAAATTCAAATTGTTAATAAGATTGGTATTGACACCTATAAAAAGGAAAGGATTAATTAATTAACTTAATTTTCAAAAGAGGAATGTTTAAGCAATTGAAATCTGAAGATTTAATATTGAGAATTGGCACAAATGCCTTAAATGGCATAAAATAAATTTGTGATGAAATTGGTATGATTTTACATACCATAAATAGATGGACATAATTGAGTCAATTATGGCCATAGTTAAATTTGGAATTGATTGATAATTTGAATAGGGAGTTTAATTCAAATTTGGGGAATAATTAATTTTGTGTAATTAATCGTCTAAGACACGAGGTTAGGCTCTTTTGTGGTGCAAGACTGCCCAGACCCGCCCGACAAATCCAGCTGCCACAAATGCCAGTCAAATGTGGGAGGTCTTAGGCATAAATTAAATGCGTGACAGTTGTAAAGACATGAGGTTAGGCTCTTTTATGGTGTAAGACTGCCCGGGCCCGCCCGACAAATCCAGCTGCCACAAATGTCAGTCTAATGTAGGAGGTCTTTATAAGGTTACGGTCCTAATGAATTAAGAAACACTTAACCAGATAACATGTAGTGGGACATGAGGGGTTAAGTGGGTGCCTTGGGTGGCATGTGAAATACGATTAGGTGTCTCAATAATTAATGCTGATTAAAGACTACTTAACCTAACTTAATACATATGGACTGTATGATGATAAACATAAGTTAGGGTTAAGTAAAATGAATTGGATTATGGGTGGGTTAAGTACAACTGATGGGTAGGTGGGTAATATTAATACATATAGGCCCACAAACTTAACCGAATAAAAAAGGTTATATAATTAAAGACACCTAATGGTATACATAACCAGGGCAAAATAGTAAAGTTATGTATTAAAGACACCCTTAGGGGTACGCATAACTAATGGGAATAGATAGAGTTATGTATTAAAGACACCTATAGGTACGCATAACTGATTGAGGGCTATGTAATTAAAGACACCTTAGGGTATACATAGTCAGTAGAAAACCTAGTGGGGATACAAGACATAGGGGAGAGCTTGTATCATGTTGTGTGGGACCCATTTCAGTCAGTAACCCGGAGGGGTATCAAAGTAAAGAACTCCGTACTAGGCGGGGAAGGGGCACGCTTACTGATTGATTGTAAGAGATCCAAAACGAGACGGATGGTGTGGGCGGCGCAAACCGACCGGGGACATGTGCGTGCATGGGCCGGGCAGAGGGGGACAAGACGATCGTGACACCAGTAGGTATAACTGTGCACACCTTAGGTTGCCACTTTAGGGAAGTGATACCCCCTAATTGTGGGACCATCACAGAGTATCTACAGAGTAGGGAGCCGATCGATTAGGGTAGTGGTTAGCGTATACCCGGACGTATGCCCTAAGTCTACCAACTTATAGTAGGAGGGTAGTGGGTACGACTAGTTGAGATAGGAGCAGGCGGCACCTATGACAACAGCTAGGAATACACGAAACTACCACCATCGTTATCATTAGCGGAAGGGATCATCCCATCTTGATTTGACTAGTTATAGTGCAGAGTAGTTAGTAGTGAAGCATGCATACACCTTACCTTATTTGTCGTGTCATACCTGTCATCTGTACCGTGAATCCTCTTATCCACTTTGTATGCCTGTCATGTTTACCTTTATTTATTTACAGGCTAAAAGTTACTAGACTCACCAGACGTATGTTTGACCTAGTTTGTTTCGCCTCTTTTCTTCCGTTTCCCCCTTAGGTTCTCAAGGAGGAAACACCCAGGTTTAGTCAGGATTTGGATATCATCTTCTAGGGGCTACTTCTGAAGTATGGCTCGAGTCACTGTCTCTTATATGGCTTGCTCTTTAATATAGGGAATGATGTTTTTCTTTTAAATACCTATGTACTCTGATGATGTAAGACAGAAGTGTTTTAATGGTTTTATGACTCATGGTATTATGTAACAAAGTTTTTTGATGATTCAATAAAGTCGTTTATTTTCCACTGCAAAATTTTTATATCTGTCTTGTGATATTCTGTGTCTGTTTACCAAAAATGCTCCACTGAAGTTAAGGCATTCCCTTTGTGAGTGACCTTAATGGAGATGGGGTGTTACAGTTTGTGTCAATGTAGATGTCAAAAAGAGAAGCAATGAGCTCAATATACTTTTCATATCTGGGCCATCTCCGAGGTTGAGTGTTGCGGTCATTCCTGACGGCGGCTTTTCCTTTGCCATTTCCAGAATCAGACAGTTCTCCGTCTTTAACCATGTTGACATCGAGAATGCGTTTCACAAAAGATGCATCTTCTTCCCACAGAAATCTTTCAGCTTTAAGGTACAATTTGCCGAGATTGCGCGGTGGATCTTGGTACAAAGACTTCTTGAACTCCGAGTTATCCAAGACACCGGATATCGCTGCCATTAGTACCATTGCTGATTCAGGGCGATCAACTGATGATGCTGCAACATTGAATCTTTCCAGTAATGAGCGTAGAGTTTCTGCGAGTCTCTTCTTGATTGTTGTGAGAGACATTACGTTCTTTGGTCGTGCGATGTGGACCCGAAATTGTTTAAGGAAGCGAGCGACCAACATATTCCAGCTGTTGATCGATTCCACCTCTAGCTGCTGAATCCACATAGCTGCTATATCAGTTAGAAAGAGGGGAAAACATTTAGCCATGACATTTTCCGATGCTGATTGAACTTCCAGATGCCGCGTGTAGCGCACCAGATGTACGGTAGGATCTGTCCTGCCGTTGTAGGGGTCCAGTTGTGGAAGTTTGAAAACTAGGTGATTGCGAGAATTCCTGATTTCTTGCGTGAACGGGTGGTGATTGACGTCATCCATGTCATTCTGATAAGTGCATCCTCTCGAGAGGCATTGAATGAGATTGGCGAGCCAATCGCCTTCAAAAAGTTGTTGCAAGTTGCTAAGATCAGAGCTGGTGCCCCTAGCGTTGAAAGCAAGAGAAGATGGAAGCTGCTGGACAGTTGGGAGCGGGTTGCGGTTTGTTGTTCGAGGGGGGCGACCCGACCCGGTCGTGAGTCATGGAGGTCGGTTCGTGAGGCAGGAGTGTCGTCCCGATCGGGTCGCTGGGGTAGGTCACGAACTGGGTCTCTGTCTAGGGGTGCGTCACGAGCCGTTTTCTGCTATGGAGTGTGACTTTACGTTCTGATATCCATTTGAACCAGAGCTGAAATCGGTCGCTGTGCATTTCCAATAGGGAGTGGGTTGCCCCTGAGTCCAAGTGATGCACGAGCTGCTTCTATGGCTTCATCTACGGTGCGTTGTACATTGCTCGGCCTTTCATCCATCCGAGTGAAGAATCCGTCGATCATCTCCTACTTCTTTGCTATCTGTGTTCTCAATTCAGCGAGAACGCCGTCTATCTCTTCTCTGGTCAAGTATTCAGTAGGATCTCTATGAGAGGATGCCCTCTGGCTCTCCTCGTTTCTAGTTCCTTCAGCATCAACACCCTCAGCATGAGAGGAAGTTCCAGTTTTCTTCTTTTAGATTGCCACTGATCCAATAGCCAAAAAATCAAAGCAGAAGTTGAAGTTGTCGTGTGCCCCCTTCCTGGTGCGCCAAAATGTTAGACCAAAATCTGGGCCTAACACCCAAATGCAGATCACATATCACAAAGTGCAGAAAATAGTAAATAACAGGAGACACACGAAGTTTTATAGTATCTCGACTCAAACCAAGCCTACATCCACTTTTTCTCTTCTTAAATCCTAATAAGTTACAAGTACAATTATCTCGATTTATACACGAAATCCTCATGTTTACAATGAAAAAGGTAAGAAATCACAAGATTATAGACGAAATCCTCGTGTTATAATATGGAATTTAGCTTCTTTGCTACTGGAAATGCTTTTATTAAAGCAATGATGGAAGCCGTGAGGAGTTAGATCCAAAAGATCCTTGAAAATGCCTTCAAATAGTGTATTTATATGTGTAGGAGAGCTTCTGGGAAGACCGATTCGTGATAGGGTACGTGGCACCCGATCCGAGAAAGTAGGAGCTGGAGTAGCCTTGAGAACAGGTCAAGATCTACGCGTGTATCAACAGGTTTGGTGGTTGGTTTGTGGTCATGGGGTCGGGTCATGATGAGGCCTTCACGAACCGAGGTCTAGTCGCAAGCGGTATGGTGAAGCTGGTATCCACGATCGGGTCGTGGTAACGGGCATCATGTCCCATATATGTTCCACGAGTCAGAGGGGTCTTCACGAGTAGAAGGAGAGGGTAATCCCTACTCCACGAGCCGAGTGGGGGGCGAACCAGGTTCTTGCTCACGAGTCGAGGTGGCGATACTTCGTCACTTCATCCAAGTGATGACCAGTCCATACTTCCACATGCATTCATGGAAACGGGCTAAACTTTCAAGCCGTAAGCCCGATTGAGCTAACCGAATTCTCTACCTGAAGCTAACTCAGAGGGATACACGAATTAAAGGGCAAAGCTTCGTAGTTGATGTTTTTGGGCCCAAAATAGGTCGTTTGATAGGAGTTTCGGGCTAGTTTATGTTGATGTAGCGATTTTGACCAAACCGCTCCTTGTCTTCTGACGGTGTTTCCACTGCTTGAGCGCGATACTATCCAGATATTCCACTTGTCGATAGCTTTTACCAAAAAGGGTGTCAACAAATTTGCTCCCAGAACATATCTTGCTGGTTGGAGGCAGATGTGTTCTGGATAATCCGAGAAATCTATACCTGTACAGAGGTAGAGGTAAAACAAATGTGCCAAATCCTGACAGTATTATTCAAACTTTCCCGAACATAAACCATACTCGAGGAACGTCCAAGTCTTCCTGCCAAATCATGGCAAGGGCCAAACCTTCTAGGCATAATCCATACCAAGAAGTTCAAAATCGAGTATAATCAATGCCCGATTTCTTTTGTCATATCCTGACAAGACCGTTTGCAGTTCCTAAGTATAATCCATACTTAAGATTCCAAAGCGAGTATAAACCATACTCAAGGTAACAATTTGAGTATCATCCATATTCGTATCTAGAGAAAACTATATTTGCCACAGCTTGACAAGATAGTCCGACCTTAGACGTAATCCACACCTAGTGTTTCAAAATAAGTATAAACTATACTTTAACCGAGGTTGAGGATCTTGCCACATTTTGACAAGATACTTAAATTCACCAAACATAATCCATGCTTGGAAACTCCTTCCTTATTCAATTCAAAATGCAAAACCAAATCAAAACCTGATTGGTTTGACGCCGAGTCCGGGGCATCCTTTGTGGCTACAACCTGACCCCGTACGTGTGTACTATTATTCAACCAATCGGAAAACCTAATGAAAGCAAAAACAAATCTTAAATCCAAAGAAATGCAGAAAATGAAAGTTGATCTCATCCATATCAGTTGATGAACAGCCCACGAGAGCTCGATCTTGGTTCATTCCCTCTCTGGGGAGCAGGAGGTAGAAGCGCAGGTGCAGGCGTTGTTGGTGGTTTCACATACTCGGGCAGCTCTCCACGTCTATCCCATTCCTTAATCAAATCGCGAAGATGTATGCACTCATTCGTGTCATGTCCGTCCATATCGTGGAATATGCAGTGCTTTCCAGAATGACATTCTCTTTGCGATGGCTCCCTCCTGGGAGGATTTGGGTAGGAGACAACACCGTTATTGTCCATGTAGATGTCCAAAAGTGAAGCAATGAGATCAGTATACTTTTCATATTTGGGCCCTCTCCGGGTCTGAGTGTTGCGGTCATTCCTGACGGTGGCTTTTCCTTTGCCATTTTCAGAATCAGACGGTTCTCCGTCTTTAACAATGTTGACATCGAGAATGCGTTTCTCAAAAGTTGCATCTTCTCCCCACAGAAATCATTCTGCTTCGAGGTAGAATTCGCCGAGATTGCGCAGTGGATCTCGGTAGACTTCTTGAACTCCGAGTTATCCAAGATGGTTCAGGGTGATCAACTGATGAAGCTACAACAATGAATCTTTCCAGAAATGAGCGTAGAGTTTCTCTGGGTATCTGCTTGATTGTAGTGAGAGACATTACATTCTTGGGTCGTGCGATGTGGAACCGAAACTGTTCAAGGAAGCGAGCGACCAACATATTCCAACTGTTGATCGATTCCGCCTCTAGTTGCTGAATCCACATGGCTGCTATATCAGTTAGAAAGAGGGGAAAACATTTAGCCATGACATTTTCTGACGCCGATTGAACTTCCATATGCCACTTGTAGCGCATCAGATCTATGGTAGGATCTATCCTACCGTGGTAGGGCTTCAGTTGTGGAAGTTTGAAATCTGGGGGATTGCGAGAATTACTAATTTCTTGCGTGAACGGGTTGTGATTGACGTCATCCACGTCATTCTGATAAGAGCGGCCTCTCGAGAGGCATTGAATGAGATTGGCGAGTCGATCGCCTTCAAAAAGTTGTTGCAAGTTGCTAAGATCAGAGCTGGTGAATCCATCGTTGAATGCAAGAGAAGATGGAAGATGGTGGGCTGCTGGGAGAGGGTCGCGGGTCGAGGGGGGCGACCTGACCCGGTCGTGAGTCGTGGAGGTCGGTTCATGAGGCAGGAGTGTTGAGCCGATCGGGTCGCTGGGGAAGGTCACGAACTGGGTCTCTGTCTAGGGGTGCGTCCCGACCCATTTCCTGCTGTGGAGTGTGACTTGGCGTTTTGATATCCATCTGAACCGGAGATGAAATCGATCGCAGTGCATTTCCAATAGGGAGTGGGTTGCCCCCAAGTCCAAGTGATGCACGAGCTGCTTCTGTGGCTTCATCTCCAGTGCGTTGTACATTGCTCGACCTTCCATCCATCCGAGCGAAGAATCCGTCGATCATCTCCTATTTCTTTGCCATCTGGGTTCTCAATTCAGTGAGAACGCCGTCCATCTCTTCTCTGGTCAAGTATTCAGAAGGATCTCCATGAGAGGATGTCCCTTGGCCCTCCTCGTTTCTACTACCTTCAGCATCAACATCCTCAACATGAGAGGAAGTTCCAGTTTTCTTCCTTTAGATTGCCATTGATCCAATAGCCAAAAAATCAAAGCAGAAGTTGAAGTTGTTGTGCGCCCCCTTCCTAGTGCGCCAAAATGTTAGACCAAAATCTGGGCCTAACACCCAAATGCAGATCATAGATCACAAAAATGCAGAAAATAGTAAATAACATAAGACACATGAAGTTTTTATAGTGGTTCGGCTCAAACCAAGCCTACGTCCACTTTTTCTCTTCTTAAATCCTAATAAGTTAAAAGAACTATTTTCTTGATTTATAGACGAAATCCTCGTGTTTACAATGAAAAGAGGTACGAAATCACAAGATTATACACAAAATCCTCGAGTTTTAATATGTAATTTGGCTTCTTTGCTACTGGAAATGCTTTTATTAAAGAAATGATGGAAGCCGTGAGGAGTTAGATCCAAAAGATCCTTGAAAATGCCTTCTAATGGTGTATTTGTAGCTGTAGGAAAGCTTTTGGGAAGACCGGTTCGTGATAGGGTACGTGGCACAAGATCCGGGAAAGTGGGAGCGGGAGTAGCTTTGAGAACAGGTCAAGATCTACGCGTGTATCAGCAGGTTTGGTGGTTGGTTCGTGGTCATGGGGTCGGGTCGTGATGAGGCCTTAACGAACCGAGGTCTGGTCGCGAGCGGTATGGCGAAGCTGGTATCCATGATCAGGTCGTGGTAAAGGGGATCATGTCCCATATATGCTCCACGAGTCAGAGGGGTGTTCACGAGTGGAAGGAGAGGGCGAGCCCTAGTCCACGTGCCCGGGGTGTGGGAGGGGGGGCGATCCAGGTTCTTGCTCACGAGTCGAGGTGGCGATACTTCGTCCAAGTGATGACCAGTCCATACTTCCACATGCATTCACAGAAACAGGCATAACTTTCAAATCGTAAGCGCGATTGAGCCAAACGAAAGCTCTACCTGAAGCTAACTCAGAGGGGTACAGGAGTTAAAGAGCTAAGCTCCGTAATTGATGTTTTTGGGCCCAATATAGGTCGTCTGATAGGAGTTTCGGGCTAGTTTATGTTGATGTAGCGATTTTGACCAAACCGTTCCTCGTCTTCTGACGGTGTTTCCACTACTTGAGCGCGATGCTATTCAGATATTCCACTTGTTGACAGCTTTTACCAAAAAGTGTGTCAACAAGTTTGCTCCCAGAACATATCTTGCTGGTTGAAGGAAGATGTATTCTGGATAATCCGAGAAATCTATACCAATACACAGGTAGAGGTAAAACAAATGTGCCAAATCCTGATAGTATTATTCAAACTTTCCTGAGCATAAACCGTACTCGAGGAACGTCCAAGTCTTCCTGCCAAATCCTGGCAAGGGCCAAACCATCTAGGCATAATCCATACCAAGAAGTTCAAAACCGAGTATAATCCATGCTAGATTTTTTTTGTCACATCCGGACAAGACCATTTGCAGTTCCTAAGTAAAATCCATACTTAAAGATTCCAAAGCAAGTATAAACCATACTCGAGTTAACAATCTGAGTATCATCCATACTCATATCTAGAGAAAACTATATTATCCACAGCCTGACAAGATAGTCCGACCCTAGGCGTAATCCACACCTAGTGTTTCAAAATAAGTATAAACTATACTTTAACCGAGGTTGAGGATCTTGCCACAACCTGACAAGATACTTAATTTCAACAAACATAATCCATGCTTGGAAAATCCTTCCTTATTCAATTCAAAATGCAAAACCAAATCAAATCCTGATTGGTTTTGTAACACCCCACCTCCGTTAAGGACACTCACAAAGGGAATGCCTTAACTTTGGTGGAGCGTTTTAGTAGACGGAACAGAAATTTACAAGACAGATAAACAATACTTGAGAAATTATAACTTTATTACAGCGGAAAACAGAAATCAGTTTGGTTACATCTTTCCCAAAAACTCAAGTACATAAATATCAGTCTTGTTCAGAAAATCATCAATGTACAAAATTTTAAAATTATAATCCCCACAGAAGCTGCCATAAAGAGTCAAGCCATAGTTTAAGCACTCTGAGTACTTCAAGCAGAAGAAATCCGGATCAAGCTAAAGTATTCCCTCCTTGGAAAACCTGGGGGGGGGGGGGGGGGTAGGGGAAAGGAAGAAAAGGGGCGAAAACAAGCAAGGTCAGACATAAAGTCTGGCAAGTCCAGTGACTTTCAGCATATGAACAGATAATAATAATCATGGCATGCAAGTAAAATTGGATGAGAGATAACAGTAACAGGAGCAGCAGATGTACTTAGGTTAAACAGAAGAAACAGAATAATATTACTTTTCATTTCTCTGCACTAATACTAGTATAACAGGATTAGGTGTCACCCTAATGTCTAAACTGAAGCAGAAACAGGAACAGAATAATTTCCACAGAAACAGAACGCTTATAATGGGCCTTTACGACACGAACAGAAATAGATAGAAGCATAATGCTGATAATGGGCCTTTACCACCCGAACAGAAACAAACAGAAACAGAGTGTTAATAATGGGCCTTTACCACCCGAACAGAAACAGACAAAAACATAATGTTAATAATGGGCCTTTACCACCCGAACAGAAACAGACAGAAACATAAACAGATTAATCCCTACAGAAACAGAATGTAGAATTAGGTGTACACTAGTAAATGGGCCTTTACCACCCGAACAGACGGTACCACGCAGACAGGTGTTGCCACCCAACAGAAACAGACGGTACCAACAAAAACAGACAGAACTAAGTGTACCCTAGAACCCTACCCCATGCGATCGGCTCCCTAATACATAAATACCCTGTGTCGGCTCCACAATAGGGTGTATCACTCCCTAAAGTAACAACCAATTGGTACATGCCTATTTACAGATGTCATGGCGTCTTACATCCTCAGAGGCAGACCGGGATCCATGCACGCACATGACCCGGTTGGAACGCACCATCAACACCCCGCGCCATTATCAGAATGAACCACTTATAATTAGTTCAGTAAGCGTGTCTGGTCCCTACTTACTGTTGGGTCAAAGTTTTGATACCTGAAAGGGTTACTGACTAATATGGGCCCCAAACAACAGATGACACAAGTAATTTCCCTCCTAACTTTGTGTCCCCCAGACTAACAGATTTCAAATTAACTTGTTTACAAGTTCAGACATACAGAGTTCAGATCAACTAGTTCACATATCAGACAAGTTTTCAGACTAACGGATCAAATATACGAATTTAACAGATTTACAGATTTGTTTAACTTTGTAATTGGGCCTATAGATTCACGAAATGGGTTTGTTAAATTCATTAGTCCAATTGGTTTAACCCTATCCACCCAACACGTTTTAGACATCATATTTATCCCAGATTTGCATTAATTGAATATTAATGCACAGACCTCTCACATTATGTCGGTAGCTTGTGGCCGCTGGATATGCCGGGCGGTTCCAGGTAGACTTCTTCCACAAGCCAGACCTAACCTCGTGTCTAAGCATATTTTAGTTATGCCTACGACCTCTCACATTAGACTGACAGTTTGCGGTCGCTGGTTTAGCCGGTTGGTTCCGGGCAGGCTTCTACCGCAAACAGAGTCTAACCTCGTGTCATAGCCAATTCATTTCAATATAGATTTTTCAGATACCAGACTAATTCTGTTTATTTAATAGATTGAACTTCTGTACAAGTTACAGCAGATTATTGGAGGTTCTGTTAACAAGTTTTGCTCAATTTTAAGTCGAGCCTATAGATTCACAAATTTAAAATATCAGCATTTCAGTTCCATCAGATTACGTCATTCAACAGATTGAACAGATAACATACCTTGCAGATTAGGCTATTTAGCAGATAAAGGCAATTTAACATAATTAGCAAATTAGGCCATTCAATCAAATTAGCGGTTTAGGCAATATAACAGAACTAGCAGATTAGGCAATATAACAGATTTAGTAGATTATATATATATATATCTAAAACTCTATTTACATATCTTGCCCAATCATAAGTTTAGCCTAAACTTATATGCCTAAATCAGGGTCATAATTCATAATACAATATATGCCCCAAATTTTAGCCTTAATATTCCCATTTGCAGTTCATGTCAAGACTAGATTTAATATTCTAGTTCACCATTTTATGCCCAAGACTAATACACATGTAAATCATTCTCTATTATAGCCCACTCAGATTATGCCAACATATTTGCTATGCCAGATTTACTTAATTAAGCTACGCCCAATCCCCGTATAACATGTTTCCACAAGTTTTCTAAATACTCATGAAATGGCCCTATAGGCTTGATGTACATAACATTGAATGGGAATAAACTAGCAAAGTTACATAATATATATGAGATCTAACATCATTAAGGGAATACGCATAAGAAACTAACTACAATAGTTATAGGCAACTAACCACAATAGTCATGGGCGACTAATCACAATAGTTTCTTATTCATAGTCATAGGCAATAGTCTCATAGTCAATGAATCATAGTCATGGGCATAGTCGCATAGTCAACATTTTCATGTCCAATTATGAATTATTATTTGTCCCCAAAATTTAGCGTTCATGCGTTAATCTCTTATGAGATGTGGCGCAGGCTCGTAGTAGCCTGGCTATAAAGAAGAAAGAAGAAAGAGGTACAGAATAGTCACAGAAAACAGATCTGACAGATAAGAATATACATAACCTCAGATTCAGATTTATAATCATGTCACAATTATAATTACAGTTTATTGCGGAAAATAACTGTACTTGCCTTTCGTGGTTTTAAGAAAGGATAGTAAACTGCTGTTGTTGCAGAAATGCTGAATTGCTCCTCTTTAATTGTTGTCGTAGCTCTAGACTTTGATTTGAGATTTGATTTAGCTTTTAATTCTAATCAGGTTGGAAGAAGATGCATCAGTCCAAGTTTTGATTCCAGCAGGGTAGCGACGCCATTTTTATTTTTAATTAGAACAGAGACGGAATATAGACAGAATGAAATTGTGTGGAGAGAATGAGGCTAGGGGTGAGTTTATATAGGATTAGGCGGACGAATCTAGACAGAAACGAGACCGGATACATCAGAATGAACCAGGTTAAAAAAACAGGGTTTCGGGAGCAGGTCGACACTATGGTCGACCTGGTCTGGTCAGGTCGACCCCTAGGTCGACACTATGGTCGACCTGGCCCTAGGAGGTCAACGCTATGGTCGACCCCCAGGTCGACCTGGTCCATGGGCGGGAATTTTCCCGCCCAGTCTGTTCTGGGATTTTGAATTCTAATTTGAATTCGAATTTTCGAGCTGTTTTCGATTCTGAAATTCTCTGAAACTTCGGAGGGCCATATCTCCCTCATACGGACTCTGTTTGTCGAAAACTCGGACTCGTTTCCAAGCAGAATTTCGAGACGAACGCAATGGCACAACCCGTTTCCCTTGATTCTTATTTTATAATTTAATTATTCTCTGATTTGTTACTTATACGTTTATAGAAAATACGGGGTGTTACATTCTCCCCTCCTTAAAGGATTTCGTCCCTGAAATCTTCAAGTTAAGAAGAATGTGTCCTACCATCCAGTCATCCATCTACTCAACCATCATCCACAAGCATCCATTGTCCTTATAAAACTTCTAATGTTGTATGAACATATGCAAAAGTGTGTGTATATGTTCCCTATCTAATGCAAAGATCAGGCGGTCCACTGATTCAGTTGACCTCCTTAATGCGAACTATGTTAGTGTCATGAGTCCAACATGTATGCAATTTTCCTATTTGATACTTATCATTCTTATATGAGTGACAACCATTCATTCATATGCAACATCCATGTGATGAGTCAATCATTTTGCATCCACAGAAATTGAAAAAGCTCACACATCCATATGCAGTATGAGAGTGTTTTCGAGCCGATCTAGTGCCTAGTGTGTGTATATGCATCCACGAGCAACCACTTGCATCCACTTGCAACCATCAAATATAACATGTCTCAAACACATGTTTTCATCCATAGGGTTCCTATCTATAGGTCGAAGACTCGATTGATAGGATACAATCGAGTGATGGGAGCGAGTGCAGATAAACAAAAACTTGGTTTCCATTAGACTTTGGTTGAGAGACAAATTCCCCTAAGTATCAACCCCGAAGACCGAAATCAACATCAGATTGACACCCAGAGGATTACCCTTTTTAGACAATGTCAAAACTGGAAATCTCAACCTTATCAGAAATATTCAGATATTTACAAATTACCGGTACAGAGCAGATTACTAAATGATTCTTAGGAAACTAAGCATGATAAAAACCCAGAATGTATGCGTCATAGTCAACTTAACGCTCAACACAGATACCCAACTTACCACGCTTAGATGAGTCACAACCCTTATGGGTCTGAATCTACAGTGGAATCAGAAACAATACTAGTATTCAAGTGCAGAGTATCGATTACAGAATCGAAATGCCAGAATCAGAAAAGAGTTTTAACTCAAAAATCAGATAAAGAAATTAAACCTCCTACAGAAAGTTTTCCTATTTCTATCCTATCCACTAGCCTTGAGAGTGTTCACCTTCCTTCCAAAAGTTGGTCCTGCCCTCTGCCCTTGCCCTCGTTTCTTCGGATAGTCCCTAGTGAAGTGTCCCATCTCACCACAGTTAAAGAAAGTGCCCTTTCTTTTTCTGCAATCCTTGTTCAGATGAGTCGAGCTTCCACAAGTAAAGCACTTTTTCTCCTTCTTATCTTCAGACTTTTCACCCTTCTTTTGTGTTTCCTTTTTGGGCCATGCTTTCTTGTTCTGTGGTTCTTCCTTCTTTGCCTCTTTCTTGCCGTTGTCTTCCTCGTGCAGTAGTGCCATATCCACCAATCTCTCGTAAGTCGCTCCCATGGGTACATGGGTCATGGCTAGGCTGTGCAGTGGCTCGTTCAATCCTTTAACAAAGCGGAAAGCCTTTTTATGTGTTGAGTCAAGGATTTTTAATGATCGTTTTGATTAATGACGAGAAGAAGCTTCATGATCGACAAAAAGAAGATTCAATGGTTTCATAGGTTATAAGTTGGTTATTTAGAGTATTTTATGATAAAATCTATCCTCAAATAATCATACTTCTCATTACTGTCAAAATTATGCATGAAAACTCGTTTTTACTGTATATTGACAAAAACAGGTCAACCTATTTTTAAATATAACAGGTCAACCTGTTAAAATTGACAGGTCAACAGCTTTTTGAAATAATGGTCAAAAACCTGTCAACCTATTAATTTTTCCTGTCGACCTACTTTTGAATTTCATGAAGAGTCATCTTCTTTCTTGAAAAGTTGCATCCATTTCTTTTCATTTAAATCACTTCTTTTGATTGCAACTTTTCACCAACAATTGCAACTTCTCAATTACTATAAATACATCAGTTTTCAATCAATCAAATCACCGAATTTTGTCTCCATTCTCTGATCTATATTGTAGTATTCTTAGCATTCTAAAAGCACTCAAAAGCATTCAATTATCGTTTGAATCTCCAAGCATATTTAATACACTTGTGATTCAACTCGATAATCCACTTCCAAATCTTTGCAAACATCAATATATATTTGAGGATAAGATTATAGGAAGGTTGTACTCAATCATTGACTAATCAGTGTTGAAGAAAGAACACATTCAAGGTCAAACTCTTGTAATCGTCTTGTGGGTAAGCTTGTAGCCCGTGAAATCAAGTGGGTAAGCTTGTAGCCCGTGAAATCAAGTGGGTAAGCTTGTAGCCCGTGAAATCAAGTGAGTAAACTTGTAGCCCGCAAATCAAGTAGTGTTGTGAACCTGTTCCTCCGGTTGAAGCGAGGGTGTTGTTTAGTGAAAAGCCGAAGAGGAGCTTTGGGACTGGACGTAGGACGGGAGGTCCGAACCATGATAAAAATCCTGATGTCGTTACTCTACTTTACTTTATCTACATCATTTATATTTGTTAGTGATATATTTCTTGTTTGCGAATTTTTACCTGCGTAACTATTGAATAGCTTAAGTTATCACATACATTCCACATAGCCATATTATAGATCCTGCACAAGTCGTACACACTCGGACTTTTCAATTGGTATCAGAGCGTGGTCATATCATAACTGTAACACAGTTATTTGATATATTCTAGTAATATGGCAAATAACGCTAGCACTAGTAACACCACTTACACAGAAGGTTAATCGACACAAAGACCTCCTTTCTTTAATGGCCTAAACTATAGCTATTGGGCAACACGTATGGCTTTTTATATGCAATCAACAAGTTATGACGCTTGGAATGCTACTCAGAAAGAAATATTTAATCCAATAACTGAGTATGCAGAATGGACTCCTGCTGAGAAAACAGCCGCAGCAGTAAATGCAAAAGCAATAAATATGTTGTTTTGTGCATTAGACCAAAATGAGTATAACCGTGTTAGTATCTGTACCACTGCTTATCAAATTTGGCAAACACTAAAGACCACTCATGAGGGTACTAACAAGGTTAAACAAGCAAAAATAGCTTTGTTGAAAAGACAATTTCAAAATTTTAAAATGAAGCTAAATGAAACAATCAATGAGATGTATTCAAGGTTTCAAACTATTTATCATGCTTTTATCGAGTTAGGGCAAAAATATTCTGACTTTGATGTAGTTTCAATAGTCCTACATTCACTGACTAATGAATGGGAAGGAAAAGTATTAGCCATAAAAGAAGCTAATGATCTTTCCACCATGAAGCCAGATGAATTGATAGGAAATCTTATGTCCTATGAAGCTAACTTGCAGGCTCGAAAAGAACAAAAAGAAGAAAAGAAAAATGTAGCTTTTCATGCTGATGAAGACATCTCAGATTCTGAAGATGAGGATCTAGCATTCATTGCAAAAGGATTCAAAAAATTCTTAAAGCAACGAAAAGCTAGTCGATACAACAGAAAGAAGTTCGGATCAAACAGACCATCATCATCGAATGTAGAATGCTTTAACTGTCATAAGAAGGGACATATGCAAAATGATTGTCCAGAACAAAAGAAGAAGACAGAAAATGACAAGTTCAAACACAAAAAGGTCAAGTCAAAGAAACGGGCATTCTCAGTAACTTGGGATGATTCAGATTCATCTTCATCCGAAAGTGAAAGTGACTCAGATAATGAACAAGCAAATATTTGCTTTATGGCTAAAGAAGATGAGGTACAAATTCCTTCTTTTGAAGAAGTTCTTGATATAAATGCTGAGTTGATATATAAATTTAAAGATATGAAACGACAATGCAAACAAGCTCAAGCTGATTTAAGTAGAGTAGAATTTGAACGTGATATGTTAAAAGATGAAAAGAAAATATTAGAAGAGGAACTTGGAAAGGCTCAAGAATCATCATCAAATATTGACTCTCAACTATCTCTTTTGACTCAAGAAATTGAAGTTCAAAAAGAGAAGAATGATACTCTAACTACTGAGAATCATGAGCTTAAAGCAAAAGTTAAATCTCTAGACCTTGAAAAAGCTAGTTTACAAACAAAGTTAGATGATATTACTAAAAATGTTTCTAACTTTAACAAAGGTCGAGAAAATTTGACAAAAAATCTTGAGAGTTCACAATCAGCTACAAATAAGCAAGGGTTGGGATATAAGAAATAAGTTATCAAGAAACATCTTGGTAAAAGAAAAAGGAAAAAGGTAGTACAAGAAACTGAAGCTAAGAAAAATCTTAGTTTATTATATTCCAAACCAAAACCGATTGTGAAATTTCAAAAGAAGAATGTCAAAACTATAAAAATATGGGTTCCTAAAACAAATAACAATTTGATTAGGAACAAGTATATTCAAAAAATTTTGAGTACTGTGCATCATAATCCTAATTTTTTGTATAAAGGGGATACCGGAACCGTATGGGTTTGGATTCCTAAGACCTAACTCTTAGGACCCCATAAAAAGTGGGTACCATGGGATTAATTTTATGTTTTGCAGGTCCCACTTAAGAAAAGAGGAAAGTGGATACTGGACAGTGGTTGCTCAAAGCATATGACTGGAGACAAGAGCTTATTAACAAATATTATTTATTCGAATGGTGGCTCTGTCACTTTTGGAGACAATTCAAAAGGCTATATCATCGGCAAAGGCGATGTGAGCAATTTTGGTACATCTAACTTACCTCTTATTACAAATGTCATGTTAGTTAAGAATTTGAAACATAATTTATTAAGTATCAGTCAATTGTGCGACAAAGGTTTTACCATCTCTTTTTCGGATAATAAATGTAGTATTTTAGATAAAGATCAAAATATAGCTTTTGAAGGACATAGAGATAGAAACATCTATATTCTGAATATGAATATCAATCATAATTCAGATATGTGTCTTGTAGCAAATGATAATGATCCATGGTTATGGCACAAACGTTTCTGTCATATAAACTTCAGAACTATTGACAAGCTAGCCAAAAACGAACTAGTAAAAGGTTTACCCAAACTTAGCTTTAAAGTTGACAATCTTTGTGACGCATGCCAAGTAGGAAAATTGACCAAATCATCATTTAAATCTAAAAAGGTAATATCAACATTACAACCACTTGAGTTATTGCATATGGATTTATTTGGACCTACTCAAATACAATCCATAAATCATAGTCGATATGTGTTTGTAATAGTTGATGACTATTCTCGTTATACATGGGTGATTTTCTTGAAAAATAAAAGTGACACGTTTACTCATTTCAAATCCTTCGTCAAGAAAATTCAAAAGTCAAAAGGACTTAAGGTTAAAAATATAAGAAGTGATCATGGCGGAGAATTCAAAAATAATGAATTTGAACATTTTTGTACAAAGAAAGGTATTAATCATAATTTTTCGTTTCCTCGAACTCCACAACAAAATGGAGTTGTAGAATGGAAAAATCGAACATTACAAGAATGTGCAAGGACACTATTAAATGGAAATACTTTACCAAAACACTTTTGGGCAGAAGCTGTAGCAACTGCGTGTTATGTTTTGAATCGTGTATCCATTCGACCTCTTACAAAAAATACACCTTATGAATTATTTAATGAAAGAAAGCCAAATATTTCATACTTCAAAGTTTTTGGTTCAAAATGTTTTATTTTAAACACGAAAGATCATCTTGGTAAATTTGATTCAAAAGCTGATGAGGGAATCTTTATTGGTTATTCGGATTGAAGCAAGGCTTATCGTGTATTCAATAAGAGAACTAAAACTATTGAAGAATCACTTCATGTATCTTTTGACGAATTTTATGAACTGTCTCATAATATATCGGATGACGAAGAAACTATAGTCACTAATAATCCTACCATTACAAATAATGATTCTGACTCAGAAATTATTGAGAATATCCCTCAACCTAATATTATACCTTCTCCACCAAGATTTAGATCTCCTCCGAGAATTCTAAAAGATCATCCAGTTCAAAATGTTATTGGAGAAGTAACATCACAAATTAGAACAAGAAGTCAACTTAATCAAATGGGTCATGTTCCGTTTATCTCAAATATCGAACCTAAAACTCCTAAGGAAGCTGCTACTGATGAATATTGGATCATTGCCATGAAAGAAGAACTAAACCAGTTCGAGCGCAATAATGTATGGGAACTTGTTCCAAGGCCGACTGATCAATCAGTTATAGGAACTAAATGGGTATATAAAAATAAGGCCGATGAACAAGGGAACATTACTAGAAATAAAGCAAGATTAGTAGCACAAGGATATAATCAGGAAGAAGGTATCGATTATGAAGAAACCTTTGCTCCCGTAGCTCGATTAGAAGCAATTCGAATCTTACTATCCTTTGCTTGTCATCATGATTTCAAACTTTATCAAATGGATGTCAAAAGTGCTTTTTTAAATGGGTTTATCAAAGAGAATGTATATGTCGAACAACCTCCTTTGTTCGTACATGAAAAATATCCGGATCATGTATATAAACTTAAGAAAGCTTTATATGGATTGAAACAAGCACCTCGTGCTTGGTATGAACGATTAAGAAGCTATCTCATAGATTCTGGATTTCAAATTGGAAAAGTTGATCAGACTTTATTCATTAAACATTCTCAAAAAGATATATTAGTTATCCAAATATATGTAGACGACATTATCTTTGGTTCAACAAACGATGAACTTTGCAAAGAATTTGCAAATATTATGACCAAAGAATTTGAAATGTCACATATGGGAGAACTATCATATTTCCTCGGTCTTCAAATCAAACAGCTTTCAAATGGTATGTTTATCAATCAAGAAAAATATTGCGGAAATCTAGTTAAACGCTTCGGACTAGAAAATACCTCTGGTAAACCAACTCCCATGAGTACGACCACACATCTTGAAAAAGATGAATTTTGAAAGAATGTTGACCAGAAGTTATATCGTAGTGTGATAGGTTATCTACTATATTTAACAGCTAGTCGTCCTGACATTATGATGAGTGTTTGTTTGTGTGCACGTTTTCAAGCCGATCCTAAAGAATCACACTTACGAGCAGTGAAACGTATAATTCGCTATCTTAATAATACCAAAGATTTCGGTCTTTTCTATCCAAAAGAATGTACATTTGAATTAGTATCATATAGTGATGCTGATTTCGGAGGATCACGAACGGATAGAAAGAGCACAAGTGGAACGTGCCATTTTATTGGAAAATCACTTGTCTCTTGGTTTAGTAAGAAACAAAATTGTGTTTCAGTTTCAACGTGTGAAGCGGAATATATATCAGCGGCACTAGCATGTACACAAGTTATATATATGCAACAAACACTTAAAGACTTTGGTATAAACTTATCGAATTCTATTATATATTGTGATAACGCGAGTGCGATAAATTTATCCAAAAACCCAGTTAACCACTCTCGGACTAAACACATCGATATTCGACATCATTTTCTGAGAGATAACATTGAAAAGGGTAATATAAATCTCGAATATGTAAATACGGAAAATCAACTAGCTGATATATTTACAAAGCCTCTACTGGAATCAAGTTTTGTTAACTTACGTAGAGAGCTAGGCTTGGTTTCAAGAAAAGAACTCGAAGAGTAATTTTTTTTAACATATATCAAGAGTTCATACATTATTTTCAGAAACCAATGTCTTTTTTTTTACTATATTTAGAAGAGAATTTTTCTATGGTTAAACAAATACAAACAATATCTTTTCTTTCTCCAAATAGAAAATTCCTTCCATATGTATGTTTATATATATTTTTTTTTGAGTGCTCTCAGACGACTTTTCTCTCTAATCTCCATTAAACAGCGTATTATCATGGCTCATATCTGTGATGAATGTGCACGAAAATCGCACATCACCATAACAAGTTCCGAGTCCAAAGAACACTACTCCCCTAAGACACCGGAACACCCTCCTGGCTTTCATCAGAATTCTCGTACACCTGGAAATACTCCAACATCGAAACGATGCAAGAAGGCTCTTTTCTATTCCCCACGAACCAAAGAAACGATTGACAAGATACACCACTATCAAAAACACCAAGTCGATCTCCAAAGGGAGATGTACTACGAGCAGAGATTAACTTCTTCTCGCTTAACGTATCTCGAACAGCTAGCTTCACTTTTCTGTGGTTCAAACAAGAATAATGTTCATGAACCCACGCAAATGCCATCATCATCAACAAGAACACCGAACTCGTGGGATAAAAATTTCAACAAAAATAAAGGCGCTAGTGGGAAATACTATCCGTGGGAACCAAGAAAATAAGTTCTTTATATCGTATCAAAGGAGATGCTTTATAATGTTTTTAATAATGTTTTTATTTCTTACTTCATGTATTTTTATAATAATACTTTGTTTGACTTTGAATTCAATCAACAAAAAGGCTGAAAATTCATTTCCATCAAAAACGGTCGATCGGTAGATAATTTTCGGTTGACCGGTTTGTAGACTTTTAATTTCCAGAGAGTTATCTAGGTCGACCGGTTGAAAAAAAGGTGTCGACCGGTCTCTTGAAACATTAACAGGTCGACCGGTAATAATTTTAGGTCAACCGGTTTTAAGACAAAAATTTCCAGAGAATTTTCACGGTCGACCGGTCATAAATTTTATGTCGACCGAAAAAGTTTCAGCAAAATATGAAAAAAAGTGTCGACCGAAATTTATGCAATGGTCGACTGGTCTTTTAAAGATTTGAAATTCAAAACCATAAAATCCGGTCGACCGGTTACAATTTTATGTCGACCGACCTTATCATTTTTTCTCCAATTTCAAACCAGAAACTAATTAGGTCGACCGGTATAGTATTTTAGGTCGACCGTTTTCGGGTTATTCTGTTTTTAAACATCCAATAGTCGGTTCAACCACCAATATCAACACACTATTTCGTTTTTAACCTCTTCATTACTCAAATCAACACTTTTCTTCAAATCCTAACTCCTCATACTCCATCACCTTCTCTTCAATGGCTCCAAAATCAAAGAAATCAAAAACTTTTTCTTCTACTTCTCAACAACAACCCATAGATGCTCAAATCAAACATTGGTTTAAGGATCCGATTGCTATAACTAGATGGAATAAGATGAAATATTATACCATTCATGAGGGGATGTTTATCAAATACTTCGATTTTCTCCTCTATGATGTTAATGAAATTGCAACCAAAGCAAAAATAGCATCCCTTCTTAGTTTTGAGGACAATAATGTTGAGATTAATCACATTATGATAAAATTATTCTATGCTAATCTCAATTTGGAGAAGTACAATCCAGCAAATTCATCAAATTGCTTATGGTCAGTTTGTGTGATCAACAAGTATTCATCTCCAAGTCCCGAATGGAAGAAGTTCTTAAATCTTCAGATAATGGTACAAAATTTTCTTCTGATTTCTGTCCCATTCATATTAGAGACAAAATTAGCCATTTATTCATTGAAGATCACAAGTTAAGTGCTAAAGGAATAAATTTGAGACCTATGGCTAGAATTCTTCATCATTGTATTACTCACTCTCTCTTGCCACGAACCGGTAATTTTGATGCCATCTACAAAGAAAATTTTAAGGCGTTATATGCTATATATGGTGATATCAATATCAACTGGATTGATACGATTTTTGATGAGATATCGTTGGTAAATGAACGTTCTCGCAAACATTTATTTTACAATGAATATATAATGCGTCTCCTCATGAATTGCGGAATAAAATCTCCGGAATCCAAGATTTCAACACCTAAGTGTATTGACAAAGTATCAAAGAAGAGAATGAAACTTCCGGATCCATGCTTGACCATTATTCCATTTGAGCAATATAAACATAGAGGTCCTCCTGAAGCATCTTCATCACAAGCTCCTACTCCAAGACCGGAAGATGTTAAGATTCCTTCGCCAAATTCTACAACAAACGATTCTCTTGAACAAATAGCAAGAAATCAATTTCTGTTAGAAGCAAGACTCAAGCGAACCGATACCAAGCTCGATCGGTTAGACACCAAAATGGATAAACATTTTAACAAGCTTAAGTCTTTCTTTGGCATTCTTTGGGATGCAATTTCTTGCGGACCTTCATCCTCAGCCACACATGTTCAGAATCCGGGAAAACGTCCAATGACTCCTACTTTTACATGGTCTACTTCGGAGGAAAGCACTAGTTCTGGAGCGAGTGCCCATGTTGGTCGTGGACGTAGTACTTCATACATTGAGGAAGGAAATGATGAGGAAGAGGAAGAAGATGAAGAGGAGGAATCAGACGAAGAAGAAGTAGACGAGACTGATTCAGATGGCCACCTCAGTGACTCGATCTATCCTTTTATATTCTGTTTTATGTTAAAACACTCTATTAGTACTTGTATGTGATTGGTGCTATGTTTAATTAGGTAAGGTTGCTACTTAGATCGTTTTGTTTTGTTATGATCTTTAATATGTAAAACACTCTACGTATGCTGTTCAATATTGTTGGATCTTTAAAGGTGTTTCATATACCCTTTTTGTCGATGACAAAGGGGGAGAGAATGATTACTTACCTTCTTTTTGCAGAGATTTAGTTATTTTTGGTCCAGGGAGATCATATACTCAGGGGGAGTTAGAGCATATATACAGGGGGAGATAGCAATGGAGATCATATTTTAAAAGCTATGTTGTCATCAATCAAAAAGGGGGAGAATGTTGAGTCAAGGATTTTTAATGATCGTTTTGATTAATGACGAGAAGAAGCTTCATGATCGACAAAAAGAAGATTCAATGGTTTCATAGGTTAAAAGTTGGTTATCTAGAGTATTTTATGTTAAAATCTATCCTCAAATAATCATACTTCTCATTACTGTCAAAATTACGCATGAAAACTCGTTTTTACTGTATATTGACAAAAACAGGTCAACCTGTTAAAAATAATAGGTCAACCTATTTTTAAATATAACAGGTCAACCTGTTAAAATTAACAGGTCAACAGCTTTTTGAAATAACGGTCAAAAACCTGTCAACCTATTAATTTTTCCTGTCGATCTACTTTTGAATTTCATGAAGAGTCATCTTCTTTCTTGAAAAGTTGCATCCATTTCTTTTCATTTAAATCACTTCTTTTGATTGCAACTTTTCACCAACAATTGAAACTTCTCAATTACTATAAATACATCAGTTTTCAATCAATCAAATCACCGAATTTTCTCTCCATTCTCTGATCTATATTGTATTATTCTTAGCATTCTAAAAGCACTCAAAAGCATTCAATTATCGTTTGAATCTCCAAGCATATTTAACACACTTGTGATTCAACTCGATAATCCACTTCCAAATCTTTGCAAACATCAATATATATTTGAGGATAAGATTATAGGAAGGTTGTACTCAATCATCGACTAATCAGTGTTGAAGAAAGAACACATTCAAGGTCAAACTCTTGTAATCGTCTTGTGGGTAAGCTTGTAGCCCGTGAAATCAAGTGTGCAAGCTTGTAGCCCGTGAAATCAAGTGGGTAAGCTTGTAGCCCGTGAAATCAAGTGGGTAAACTTGTAGCCCGCAAATCAAGTAGTGTTGTGAACCTGTTCCTCCGGGTGAAGCGAGGGTGTTGTTTAGTGAAAAGCCGAAGAGGAGCTTCGGGACTGGACGTAGGACGGGAGGTCCGAACCAGTATAAAAATCCTGGTGTCGTTACTTTACTTTACTTTATTTACATCATTTATATTTGTTAGTGATATATTTCTTGTTTGCAAATTTTTACCTGCGTAACTATTGAATAGCATAAGTTATCACATACATTCCACATAGCCATATTATAGATCCTGCACAAGTCGTACACACTCGGACTTTTCATTATGCTGGGTGTTGACTAAATCTAGTCCGAACCTAGCCAGTTGGTTGAACTGGTTGACGTAATCCTTGACCGTCAAACTTCCTTGCTTAAGAGATAAGAACTTTTCCAGTTGTAGACTTCGTTCAGCTTGCGAGAGGAATTTCGTCTCAAACCTTGTTCTGAAATCCATCCATGTTTGAACCGGTCTCTCGGCGTTAGTGACTTCCCACCAATAGGAAGCTTCGTCCTTGAGCAACCACACCGCCAATTGTACCTTCTGCCTATCGTCCACCTCGAAGATAACAAACAGATCCTCAGTTTCTTTGAGCCAGTTCCTTGCTTCTAAGAATGATTCAGTTCCCTTGAAATCCTTTCCACCCATGGCCCTAAAATCTTTACATATCTTTGAAAAAGCAATTGCACGAGGAGGGGGTGGAGGAGGAGGAATCGCTGTAGCTGGAGGAGGAATATCTGCTTGGCCTACATCGTTAGCCCTAGCCTCTAAGTACCTCCTGAACCAGCCAGGTATTGGCATGCCCTCTGGAAAGTTAAGATTCCCTGACATGCTGGAATGAAAGAAAAAGATTTAAAACAGAGAACTGAAAAGATAGATATATGGCTTTTCTGGGGATTATGTTTTTCAAAATAAACTTTATTTTTGAAAATACTTCCTTTTAAAACCTTTTTGAAAATAGTTTTCAAAACTTTTTATCAAATCTGGTAACCTTCAGCTTGATACCAAGTGTAACACCCCACCTCCGTTAAGGACACTCACAAAGGGAATGCCTTAACTTTGGTGGAGTGTTTTAGTAGACAGAATAGAAATTTACAAGACAGATAAACAATACTTGAGAAATTATAACTTTATTACAGCAGAAAACAAAAATCAGTTTGGTTACATCTTTCCCAAAAACTCAAGTACATAAATATCAGTCTTGTTCAGAAAATCATCAGAGTACAAAATTTTAAAATTATAATCCCCACAGAAGCTGCCATAAAGAGTCAAGCCATACTTTAAGCACTCTGAGTACTTCAAGAAGAAGAAATCCGGATCAAGCTAAAGTATTCCCTCCTTGGAAAACCTGGGTGGGGGGGTGAAACGGAAGAAAAGGGGCGAAAACAAGCAAGGTCAGACATAAAGTCTGGCAAGTCCAATGACTTTCAGCATATGAACAGATAATAATAATCATGGCATGGAAGTAAAACTGGATGAGAGATAACAGTAACAGGAGCAGCAGATGTACTTAGGTTAAACAGAAGAAATAGAATAATATTACTTTTCATTTTTCTGCACTAATACTAGTATAACAGGATTAGGTGTCACCCTAATGTCTAAACTGAAGCAGAAACAGGAACAGAATAATTTCCACAGAAACAGAATGCTAATAATGGGCCTTTACCACCCGAACAGAAACAGATAGAAGCAGAATGCTGATAATGGGCCTTTACCACCCGAACAGAAATAGACAGAAACATAGTGTTAATAATGGGCCTTTACCACCCGAACAGAAACAGATAGAAAACAGAATGTTAATAATGGGCTTTTACCACCCGAACAGAAACAGACAGAAAAAGATTAATCCCTACAGAAACAGAATGTAGAATTAGGTGTACACTAGTAAATGGGCCTTTACCACCCGAACAAACGGTACCACACAGACAGGTGTTGCCACCCAATAGAAACAGACGGTACCAACAGAAACAGACAGAAATAAGTGTACCCTAAAACCCTACCCCAAGCGATCGGCTCCCTAATACATAAATACCCTGTGTCGGCTCCACAATAGGGTGTATCACTCCCTAAAGTGACAACCAATTGGCACAGGCCTATTTACAGATGTCACGGCGTCTTACATCCTCAGAGGCAGACCGGGATCCATGCACGCACATGACCCGGTTGGAACGCACCATCAACACCCCTCGCCATTATCAGAATGAACGACTTATAATTAGTTCAGTAAGCATGCCCGGTCCCTACTTATTGTTGGGTCAATGTTTTGATACCAGAAAGGGTTACTGACTAATATGGGCCCCAAATAACAGATGACACAAGTAATTTCCCTCCTAATCTTGTGTCCCCAGACTAACATATTTCAGATTAACTTGTTTACAAGTTCAGACATACAGAGTTCAGATCAACTAGTTCACAGATCAGACAAGTTTTCAGACTAACGAATCAAATATACGAATTTAACAGATTTACAGATTTGTCTAACTTTGTAATTGGGCCTACAGATTCACGAAACGGGTTTGTTAAATTCATTAGTCCAATTGGTTTAACCCTATCCACCCAACACGTTTTAGACATCATATTTATCCCAGATTTGCATTAATTAAATATTAATGCACAGACCTCTCACATTAGGTCGGTAGCTTGTGGCCGCTGGATATGCCGGGCGGTTCCGGGCAGACTTCTGCCACAAGCCAGACCTAACCTCGTGTCTAAGCATATTTTAGTTATGCGTACGATCTCACATTAGACTGACAGTTTGCAGTCGCTGGTTAAGCCAGTTGGTTCCGGGCAGGCTTCTACCGCAAACAGAATCTAACCTCGTGTCATAGCCAATTCATTTCAATATAGATTTTTCAGATACTAGACTAATTCTGTTTATTTAACAGATTAAACTTCTGTACAAGTTACAGCAGATTATTCGAGTTTCTATTAACAAGTTTTGCTCAATTTTTAGTCGAGCCTACAGATTCACATACTTCAAATTTCAGCATTTCAGTTCCAACAGATTATGTCATTTAATAGATTGAACAGATAACTGATATTGCAGATTAGGCTATTTAGCAGATTTAGTAGATAAGGCAATTTAACATAATTAGAAGATTAGGCCATTCAATCAAATTAGCAGTTTAGGCAATATAACAGAACTAACAGATTAGGCAATATAACAGATTTAGCAGATTATATATATATATCTAAAACTCTATTTACATATCTTTCCCAATCATAAGTTTAGCCTAAACTTATATGCCTAAATCAGGGTCATAATTCATAATACAATATATACCCCAAATTTTAGCCTTAATATTCCCATTTGCAGTTCATGTCAAGACTAGATTTAATATTCTAGTTCACCCTTTTATGCCCAAGATTAATACACATGTAAATCATTCTCTATTATAGCCCACTCAGATTATGCCAACATATTTGCTATGCCAGATTTACTTAATTAAGCTTGGCCCAATCCCCGTATAACATGTTTCCACAAGTTCTCTAAATACTCATGAAATGGCCCTATAGGCTCGATGTACATAACAGTGAATGGGAATAAACTAGCAAAGTCACATAATAAATATGAGATCTAACATCATTAAGGGAATAGGAATAAGAAACTAACTACAATAGTTATAGGCAACTAACCACAATAGTCATGGGTGACTAATCACAATAGTTTCTTATTCATAGTCATAGGCAATAATCTCATAGTCAATGAATCATAGTCATGGGCAATAGTCTCATAGTCAACAGTTACATGTCCAATTATGCATTATTATTTGACCACAAAATTTAGCGTTCATGCGTTAATCTCTTATGAGATATGGCGCAGGCTCGTAGTAGCCTGGTTATAAAGCAGAAAGAAGAAAGAGGTACAGAATAATCACAGAAAATAGATCCGACAGATAAGAATATACATAACCTCATATTCAGATTTATAATCATGTCACAATTATAATTACAGTTTATAGCAGAAAATAACTGTACTTTCCTTTCGTGGTTTTAAGAAAGGATAATAAACTGTTGTTGTTGCAGAAATGCTGAATTACTCCTCTTTAATTGTTGTCGTAGCTTTAGACTTTGATTTGAGATTGGATTTAGCTTTTAATTCTAATCAGGTTGGAAGAAGATCCATCAGTCCAAGTTTTGATTCCAGCAGGGTAGCGACGCCATTTTTATTTTTAATTAGAACAGAGACAGAATATAGACAGAATGAAATTGCGTGGAGAGAATGAGGCTAGGGGTGAATTTATATAGGATTAGGCGGACGAATCTTGACAGAAACGAAACCGGATACATCAGAATGAACCAGGTTAAAAAAACAGGGTTTCGGGAGCAGGTCGACACTATGGTCGACCTGGTCGACCCCCAGGTCGACACTATGGTCGACCTGGCCCTAGGTGGTCGACACTATGGTCGACCCCCAGGTCGACCTGGTCCATGTGCTTGAATTTTCCCGCCCAGTCTATTCTGGGATTTTGAATTCGAATTTTCGAGCTGTTTTCGATTCTGAAATTCTCTGAAACTTCGGAGGGCCATACCTCCCTCATAAGGACTCCGTTTCTCGAAAACTCAGACTCGTTTCCAAGCATAATTTCCAGACGAACGCAATGGCGCAACCCGTTTCCCTTGATTCTTATTTTATAATTTAATTATTCTCTGATTTGTTACTTATACGTTTACAGAAAATACGGGGTGTTACAGGTTTGACACAGAGTCCAGAACACGCTTTGGGGCAACATCCTAACCTCATACGTATGTACTCCGATTCAACCAATCGGAAAACCTAATGAAAGCAAAAACAAATCTTAAAGCCTAAGAAATGCAGAAAATGAAAGCTGATCTCATCCAGATCAGTTGATGTTGAGCCCACGAGAGCTCGATCCAAGTTCATTCCCTCTCCACGGAGCAGGAGGTGGAAGCGCAGGTGCAGGCGCTATTGGTGGTTTAACATACTCGGGTAGCTCTCCAAGTCTAACCCGTTCCTCAATCAAATTGCAAAGATGTCTGCACTCATTCGTGTCATGTTCGTCCATATCGTGGAATATGCAGTGCTTTCCAGAATTGTATTCTCTTTGCGATGGCTCCCTCCTAGGAGGATTTGGGTAGGAGACAGAACTGTTTGTGTCCATGTAAATGTCAAAAACTGAAGCAATGAGCTCAGTATACTTTTCATATCTGGGCCCTCTCCAGGGCTGAGTGTTGCGGTCATTCCTGACGGCGGCTTTTCCTTTGCCATTTCCAGAATCAGACAGTTCTCCGTCTTTAACCATGTTGACATCGAGAATGCGTTTCTCAGAAGTTGCATCTTTTTCCCGTATAATTCTGCCTTCTTCGAGGTAGAATTCGCCGAGATTACACGGTGGATCTCGGTACAAAGACTTCTTGAACTCCGATTTATCCAAGACACCGGATATCGCTTCCATCAGTACCATTGATGGTTCAGGGCGATCAACTGATGATGCTGCAACATTGAATATTTCCAGAAATGAGCGCAGAGTTTCTATGGATCTCTGCTTGATTGTAGTGAGAGACATTATGTTCTTGGGTCATGCGATGTGGACCTGAAACTGTTCAAGAAAGCGAGCAACCAACATATTCCAATTGTTGATCGATTCCGCCTCTAGCTGCCGAATCCACATGGCTGCTATATCAGTTAGAAAGAGGGGAAAACATTTAGCCATGACGTTTTCCGACGCCGATTGAACTTCCATATGCCGCTTGTAGCCCATTAGATGTATGGTAGGATCTGTCCTGCCGTTGTAGGGCTCCAATAATGGAAGTTTGAAACCTAGGGGATTGCGAGAATTCCTGATTTCTTCCGTGAACGAGTTGTGATTAACATCATCCACATCATTCTGATAAGTGCAGCCTCTCGAGAGGCGTTGAATGAGATAGGCGAGCCGATTGCCTTCAAAAAGTTTTTGCAAGTTGCTAAGATCAGAGCTGGTGCCCCCAACGTTGAATGCAAGAGAAGATGGAAGCTAGTGGGCTGCTGGAAGCGGGTCGCGATTCACGGTTCGAGGGGGGCGACCCGACCCAGTCGTGAGTCGTGGAGGTCGGTTCGTGAGGCAGGAGTGTCGAGCCGATCGGGTCGCTGGGGTAGGTCACGAACTGGGTCTCTGTAACACCCCGTAATCCTGTAACACTAAGATTCACAAATCAGGGTATAATTAATTTTAAAAAGAAGAATTATGGGAATCAAGTTGTGCCATTGCGTTCATCTCGGAAAAATATGCGAAATAGAGTCCGAGTTTTCGAAAATCGGAGTCCGTATGACCAAGATATGGCCCGTCAAAGTTTTTAGAAAATTCCAAGTTCAAAACAGTTTAAAATAGAGTTAAATTCAAATTCAAACGCGCAAGGGGCAGGGCGGGAAAATTCCCGCCCAGGTGAATTCGACAGGGGTGTCGACTGCACAGTCGACACCAACCACCCATGTCGACTGCCCAATCGACATGGGTGTCGACCTGCCCGCTTTTTCCAGCTTTCTGCACCTGGTTCGTTCTGCTGTATTTGGTCACGTTTTCTGACCAGGTTCGTCCGCCTAACACTATATAAACAGCCCTGGTCTTCTCCTTTATTCACAATTCTTTTCTACCTTTATGCTGCAAAGATTCTTGTTAGACATGGCTTCTCCTCCTCCTCTAAAATATATAAATAAAATAATATATAAGATAAACCAAGACGAGGAATTGCTGCTAAAAAGATTTTCAAGAAGAGGTTCAAGTCAAGCTAGGATTCAAGAGGAGGTCCAAACGACTTCAACGACTGTTTTTCTACGAATCTTAGCAACGCCATCTTTCAGTTCGAATCTAATCTCTGTAAGTCAGTTATTTTTAGATTTGAACGTTTTGTTTTTATTCGTGACATGAAATTAAAGGGATAAAAGACTATGCCTAATCTTTCTATGAGACGACCCGATTTCCCGTTCTCACGGAAACAAGGTTATCTTTGGAATATAACACAGAAACATATAATAGCAGAACAGAATTAAATAAATACACCAGATATGAACAACAAAATATACTGGATAAAAGTAATCATCGGAGTTACACAGTATACAGGATCTTACTTAGTACAAATACAGTTCAGCTATACATAAATGTCTACAGCGGAAATAAACAAAATATGTACAATAGGAGCTGAACAGCATAAAAAGAAATAAATGATAGAATCCATCTTCAGCTCCAGCTATCCAGAAAGAACCAGCTAAACCTGAATACAAGGCTGCCCGTGTAGAAAAAGGGGCACCCGAGTTTGAAAGTGAAACAAACTACGAGTCAGTCATGGGACTGGTATGAGAAATCCACTCAACACATATATAATTGGCTAATCACAGGACCACGCCACTTTCGTGGAACGGGTTTACTCCATTGGATTGCCAGTGCTTTAAAACAAATCTTTCTTTTAAACATCGCTATGCTTTTTATAAAAATGAAACCGTTATAAGACTCAGTTCCCATCACACAATGCAACGCAAACCGGAGGATAGAGTTTTTACCTTATAACGGCCAAAATATGCTTGATACGAACAAAAAAAAGGCATTTGATATTATTGTTAGTGTCTATATGTTTTGAAAACAATTTCAAATCATAACTATCAATCATAGACGACATGAGCGTCCCATGCCACTATGTCGCCAAATATATATACAATCGAAACCGCATCGTCACGTATTTGGAAATTGGATTTCCGTCATGAACCAAGGCAAAAGATAGTCCTTACCGAATTCGAGACAATCTAGCCCATGTCTCCGGAACAGCCGTAACTGCCCCTTGGATCGTCAGGGCCGGTCCACACGGAGTGGATTATAGTGCCTGAACAATACGTTCCTCCACCCTTTGGGGCGTAAACGAGCCAACGAATGACTCCATCGGACCCGGATCGTCCGATCAAACCGAGGCGCCTCGCAACAGCAACTACCACATAGGTGAAAAGTATATAAATGTCAGGGCTGGTAGGTCACTGACACCACCCTAGCTAGAAAGAAACGCATGTCCTCCCTGATGTCCTCTCCCGTTTTAGGTTCATACCGAGGTGTGAGGCTCGCGAATTCACGTTATACACAAAGCTATGCCACACAGGCGGGGCTTTGATCATCACCACAAGACTTTGCTTTTCAACAGAAGTCCTGATCACTGCATCTTAGCATGCCACACAGGCAATTCATGCCATGCGACTGATGTCCATCGATATACAACCTCTGAGCTCGTACGTCTCAGAGAAGGGCGTTAAGCAAAAGAATAAATTCTCCGCCGCCAAACAGATGTATATTTAACAGAGATCAATCAACACAGAATAAAATCCAATGTCGGACACACAGTCCATTTACAAGTCCGTTCTGGGTCTGAACGAAACCGGAGGCACTAAATACCTCGCAAACCCTTCGATCAACACGTACGTCTGAACGATCACCACTCATTATCCATATTTCGGGATGCCTCCCAATCAGGACCTCGGTTACCATCCAAACGAGGTGAAGATCTCCGGTCTTCGACCATCGTCTTCATCTTCGAATTTCAATCGTCGGTCAATTATTCGAAATGAGAATTAACTCGGCCTTTTCAAATAATTCACGTATATTTAGAATTTCAATTCGATTTATTTCAATGGTTAAATTATTCAACAACACTAATTTTGTTCTTTAATGTAATTTTCACACCAAACACATTCAACCATCAAATATCACATAAATCAAGCAAATTCAGTTTATTTCCATTCCATATCGCTTATGATATTTTATAACTATTTATCGCTATTTTTATTTATTTTAAAATAGCTAATATATTCAAAACGACGCTTCGGGCCATAACGCGGCCGTGGCGCTGTTTTTCTTCAGATTTGATTTACACATATCTGAAAATCTAACCGTTGGATCTTCACAAAATTTACATCATTAGAAAGGTCTTTTCAAAACGAATCCAACGGTTCCAGTTTCGGGAAAATCCGACGGTCGGATCTCCCGGTACAATCGTTTGAAGTTTCGATTTCAAAATCCGAACTGCAGCGTCGTTATTCGATTAAATATAATTATATTTATATATATAAATAAATATAATCGTTTCTGGCGCTGTTTTTCTTCAGATTTGAATTAAACATTCTAGACAATCCAACCGTTGGATTTCTACAAAGTTGGTGCCGTTGGGAAGATATTTCCAAGGCGAACCCGACGGTTGAGGTTTCGGGAAAATCCAATGGTCGGATTTCCCGCACTAGTCGTTTGAAATCACGGTTTCAAAATACGAACTGCGCGGCTTCGTTTCGTTTTAATTTTATTTATATTTATATATTTATATAAATATAGTTCATTCAACAATTTCAATATCGTTTTCACTTCAAATATTTTTCTAACACCTTAAATTTTGGAAAAATTTCGCCATAACCTCCCCTGCACCGGGAGCATCGGGAAATCGCAAATAGCGTCCCGGTCCTTCTAATCTCAAAAAGAAAAAGAAAAAGCCAAGCGGCTAGCCAACAGGCTCAAAATCATCACCCAAACAAATCAGTAAATGTGTACCTATTTGTCGGGCACAAAATTTTATTCCTCTTCTCTAGCCCCTTTGCTATAACCTGTTCAATGAATATTGCATGTACATATATATATGCAGTTCTTATCATTTATCAATTTCTATTCGACTTCATATTTGATTTCTATTTGGTTTAAAAACTCCACTCATTCTAATGTTACATAAATAGGTGCAAATCATTTCATTAGCTAATTAATGAATATTTCAACTCATATATGTTTATTTTGAACAAGTGGCTATTTTTAACACTTCACATTTCAACGATTTATGCATTCAATAAAAATGTGATTTTTATTTTCGAACAATTTATTTCAAAATATGAATACCATTCAACACATGAATTTCTAAACAACGAATGAATATCAATTCAACACATGAATGTTTTCTATGGTTTTTATATATAGATAAAAATGTGATTTTTATTATCGAACAATTTATTTCAAAATATGAATACCATTCAACACATGAATTTCTAAACAACGAATGAATATCAATTCAACACATGAATGTTTTCTATGGTTTTTATATATAGATAAAAATGTGATTTTTATTATCGAACAATTTATTTCAAAATATGAATACCATTCAACACATGAATTTCTAAACAACGAATGAATATCAATTCAACACATGAATGTTTTCTATGGTTTTTATATATAGATAAAAATGTGATTTTTATTATCGAACAATTTATTTCAAAATATGAATACCATTCAACACATGAATTTCTAAACAACGAATGAATATCAATTCAACACATGAATGTTTTCTATGGTTTTTATATATAGATAAAAATGTGATTTTTATTATCGAACAATTTATTTCAAAATATGAATACCATTCAACACATGAATTTCTAAACAACGAATGAATATCAATTCAACACATGAATGTTTTCTATACAATGAATAAATATAGTTTAAGCATATGAAAATAATTCAAACACAAGAATATTATTCAAAATTTCGGCAGCATAACGGCAGGGTAGTTAAACCGGGACCGTCCCTAGTACGGCTCCTCGCTCTACCTTAAAACCTCGCGGTTTTTGACAATGGGGTTCATGCATCTAGTTCGCACGCAGGCGGCATGTATATATTTATTTCATTTCCACAAACTAATCCTAAGTGGTTTCAACCAAATATTTCACAACCACAAATGGGTATTTTTCAACCACAATCAACCAATATCAATCACAAACAATCCCAAACAATCAATCGCCATCAATCAATTTTCACAACGATTCCAACCACTAAATATCGTCCATGGTTTGTGGACGAGGGGCGTATATATATATATTTATATATAGCTATTCACTTTTATTTCAACATATATAATATTTTTAAATCAGAAATCTCACCAATAGCTATTCAACTGCACGACACTTCCTTTAGAGAAATCTTCGCCTTTTTGTCGCTTTCGCCCGTATTCTCTACATATGTAAAAATCGAATTTTTACTATGCTATTCAATATATAAAAATCGAATTTTTACTTCGACTTCCAATATATAAAAATATGATTTTTACTTCGACTTCCAATATATAAAAATCTGATTTTTACTTCGGCTTTCTAATCTCCTTTTAGTTTATAAATCATTTTAAAATCAGTTTTTAAATCATCTTAAAAATCAGTTTTTATACTTTTATAAAATTAAGTTTTTATTTTTTTTCAAAAATTTCAGTTTTTAATCCTTTTAAAAATCAAATCAGTTTTATACTTTTAAAAAAAAAATCAATTCGGTTTTTAAACCTTTTACAAATCAAATCAGTTTAAAAAATCTTTATAAAATCAGTTTAAAAATGCTCATAAAATCAGTTTAAAAATCTTTATAAAATCAGTTTTAAAAATCTTTATAAAATCAGTTTTAAAAATGCTTTTAAAATCAGTTTAACCTTTTTATAAAATCAGTTTTAATCTTTAAAAATAAAATAACAAAACGAAAAAACTTACAGAGGGGGGGGGGTGGTTTCTGCAGTTCGTCGGTGGCAAGGCGGCAAGGCGGCAAGGCGGAGGGGTCCCGAACGGGGCTCGCGATGGCTTCGATTTGATCCTACGGGGGGGGGGGGCGTCGCGAGGGGTTCGAACGGGATGGCGGCTTTTGCTTCGAGGCGGCGGCTCGGAGTTCTTCGTCGGTGATGTCTCGAGGGGGGGCGGCGATAGGTTTTAGGTTTCTCTTTTTTTTTTTTTTTTATAACCTCGATCTGAATTGAAGAAATAAAAGGGGGGCCAGGAAGAAAGGTAAAGGAGGGAATTATATATATATATATATTTTTTTATTTAATTATTATATTTTGCAAAAAGGTTGACTTTTACATATGACCTCGAAACGAGGCCCACTGCCTGTCGTCCATAGCGTTTAACCCCCATTCCGAACACAATGGGATATGTATCGCAAGCTGATTTGATCGTTACAATCAGTTTCCGTTGAATTTACATTTAAATCACTATATTGAATTTTAAACGTACATTTCAAATTACCGGGGTCACATACTAACACTAAAAATTCCAGAAAAATATTTTCTAGCCTCGTATTGACGATACGGTCCTAACAAAACTAGTTTCGCCGAATTCTGAGACCGTTTGAAAAATGGCCAATTTCCCGTCGATTAAAATCAACTGAAACTGGTCAAACGCGTTTTCCTTTGCCACGCTCACATATTGATTCGAAAAATTATGAAATTTGAAACCTAGCAATAACTTGACACTGCGGATCCAACAAAAGTGGTTTCGTCGAAATCATAGGTCATTTGCAAAATATCCATTTTTAAGGGCCTGAATTCCATAGCGACTATTCAGAATTTTCAACTGGACATATCTTTTGATTCCCGGTATCAAATTTCGATTGGTCGGATCCGTTAGAAAGATATCATCAATTAGATACTAATGTTTTTGGTCTCACTAAAATCCGGATTGTTTTGCACCCGGTATATTCAATTGAAGTTTGAAATCGAATTATCGAACTACCGCGCCATTTTCAATTCTATATATAATTATAATTAATTATATTCGTTTTCAAATGTCGATTTTAACTCAGTTTTCATCGCCATTATTTAAAATATTTATTTTAAATATTTAAAATCCATTATTTTAGCCAATTTAAAAATTTTAAATTGGTTCAGATTTTCTGGGTCGTTACAATCTCCCCCACTTAAAACTTTTCGTCCCCGAAAAGGAATAAAGTCGAAAGTGGTTTGATAAATCTACAATCACACAACACAACATCCAATCCAATTGTTTTTAATCTTTTAAAGCCATACAAATTAATTCCTATTTTTCTTCTAAAATCATTCAAACAATTATAATAGAATAGAGAATTAAATGGTGAGGTAAAGTATGGTAAATATACCTTGCACCGGAGTCAATCAGAGATATCTACTCGGCATCTAGGGTAAGCTTTCTGAATGCTCTCCTCAGTTTCCCAAGTACAATCTCGCGGATCTCCACTCCATTGCACTTTGACTAAGTGAACCTTCTTGTTTCTCAGCTCTTTGGTTTCTTTGCCGATAATCTTTAGCGGCTCTCGCCTCACAGCTAATTCTGGAGTAATTTCAATGTCCTGTTGAGCTGCTTCTTCCACGATCAAGTCTGGATCATGAACGTGCTTTCGAAGTTGAGATATATGAAATACATCATGCACTCCAGGCAACCAGTCAGGCAGTTTGACCCTATAAGCGAGAGTCCCAATCCGTTCCAGAATAGGAAACGGACCAATAAATTTAGGCGCTAACTTTCCAGTTTTACCGAACCGGATAACTCCTCTCATCGGCGATACTCTCAAATATACATAGTCGCCAACTTCAAAGGAAATATCTCTCCTTCTTTTATCGGCATAGCTCTTTTGTCGGCTTTGAGCGGCGAGTAATCGCTTCTTAATAAAATCAACTTTGTCGGCAGCTTCTCGAATCATATCAGGACCCAACACAAGTCTATTTCCAGGCTCGACCCAACAAGCAGGAGATCGGCACGGTCTACCATACAATGCTTCGAATGGCGACATTGTCAGACTCGCCTGGTAGCTGTTGTTATAAGAGAATTCAGCCAAATGCAGATGGTCTTCCCATGATCCACCGAAATCTATAACACAAGCCCGCAATAGATCTTCTAAAATGCGATTTACCCTCTCAGTCTGACCGTCTGTCTGAGGATGATAAGCGGTGCTCAAGTTTTACTTCGTTCCTAGCTCGACTTGAAATGCTTCCCAGAATTTGCTAGTGAATATTGTATCTCTATCACTGACTATACTGAGTGGCACTCCATGTAGTCTAACTATTTCCCTGAAGTATATCTGCGCCAGACTCTGAGCGGTTCTATTTGATTTGACAGGTATAAAATGGGCGGTCTTCGTGAAACGATCTACGATCACCCAAATACTGTCATTTCCTTTTCTGGTTCTGGGCAGACCATCAATGAAATCAATAGAAATATGCTCCCACTTCCAACCAGGAACTTCTAGTGGTTGTAACAATCCAGCCAATTTCTGTTGGTCACTTTTAACTAGCTGGCAAGTAGGGCATCGACTAACATATATTGAGATGTCTCTTTTTAACGACTTCCACCAGAATGTGCGTTTGATATCGTTATACATTTTATTCACACCCGGGTGGATACTGAGCTTAGATTTGTGGCATTCATCAAGCACCTCTCTTCTGAGTTCAGGAATATCTGGAACGCAAATTCGCCCTTCTAACCTCAGAATCCCTTCGCTGTCTAACTGGAAATCCGAAGCATTGCCCTCACGAATTCGCTGACTTATTCCTTTGATAAATTGGTCGTCTTCTTGGAGAGCCGATATCTTATCAATCAACGAAGTCGCAATGATGAAACTGGCGATCATCTCATTTTTTCGGCTTAACGCATCGGCCACGACATTGGCTTTCCCTGGAGTATATATAATTTCAAAGTCATATGCTGCAAGAAACTCCAGCCAACGTTGCTGCCTCAAATTCAAGTCCTTCTGAGTGAACAGATACTTTAACGACTGGTGATCTGTAAACAGTTCAAATCTCTCGCCCAGAAGATAGTGTCTCCAGATTTTCAAAGAGAATATGATAGCCAATAACTCAAGATCATGAGTTACATAGTTTTTCTCGTGTGGCTTCAGTTGACGGCTAGCATAGGCAATTACTTGGCCTCTTTGCATTAACACTGCGCCAAGGCCTTCTCTAGAAGCATCAGTCCATACTTTTAAATCCTGGTTGCCATCGATGATGGTTAACACTGGAGCTGTGGTTAATCTTAACTTTAGCTCTTCGAAAGCCTCCTCACTTTCTTGAGTCCATTTGAACTTAGAATGCTTCTTTGTAAGCTTCGTTAAGTGACCAGATATCTTCGAAAAGTCTTTAACGAACTTCCGATAATAGCTAGCCAATCCGAGAAAACTGCGGACTTCAGTGGGAGTACTGGGCTGTTTCCAATTCTGAATAGCTGTGATTTTGCTTGGATCCACAGCGATTCCATCTTTCGATACGACGTGGCCCAGAAATTTCACCTCATCTTGCCAGAATATACATTTGGAAAACTTGGCTTTTAATACATTCCGTCTGAGAATTTCTAACACTTGTTCCAGATGCTTTTCATGTTCGGCCTTTGATTTAGAGAAGATTAGAATATCATCAATAAAAACCAGAACAAATTTATTCAATACTCCTCTGAATACTCGGTTCATCAGATCGACGAAATAAGCTGGAGCGTTACATAAGCCGAATGGCATTACTAACCACTCGTAGAATAGGTCGGGGCCTCTGAACGCTGTCATTGGAACACACTCTTCGGCAATTCGAAGTTGATGGAATCCTGTAGCTAGGTCCATTCGTGAAAATACTTGTGCGCCATTCAGACGATCCAACAAATCATCAATCCGCGGCAATGGATATTTGTTCTTTATTGTCTGTTTGTTCAGATCACGATAATCCACACATAGCCGTAGAGTACCGTCAGATTTTGGGACAAATACCACTGCTGCACCCCCAATCAGAGAAACTAGGCCTGATCAGACCTTTCCATACTAGCTGTCGTGTTTGGTTGTCTAATTCCTCCTTCTCTTTCAAGGACATTCTCCGAATAGCGTGAACTACCGGCCTTGCATTGGGAATCAAAGCAATCTTGAAATCTATTTCTCTCTGCGGAGGTAAGCGAACAACTTCTTCGAACACATCCGCATAGTTCTTGACGACATGAATGTCTTTGATGATGTCAGGAATATTCTCTGTGACTTCAGGAACATTTTCTATTTGGTCCGGAGAAACATTTAGAGCTGCCCAGAAGTCTTTTCTATTAGCATTCTGACCTTCACACGGTATGGTTATATAACTCCCTGATTTAATCTTAGCTCTAACAACTCTCTCGGCGCATCTAACCTCTGCTTCATATTTGGTTAACCAATCCAATCCCAAAATAAGATCGAATTCATCAAAATTCATGACTACAGAGATAATAGGGAATTTATAGCAAGAAAAAGAGACGGGTACTGCACAAACCCAACTAAGATTGATGGAACCTCCAACTGGATTTCGGACAGTCATTGGCTCTTTGAGCTTCTTCAAATTCAAATCCAACTTCTTGACTGCACTCTTTGCAATAAAGCTTCGCGACGCGCCTGTGTCAAACAGTACTTTAACTGGAATGTTTTTGACATTGAGTGTGCCTTCTAAAACGTCGGCCCTTTCTTGACTAGCTGAGGGCTCAAAAGTTTCTGCTACTTCATTTATTTGAGCCCCCTTGGTTGCCTTTAACAGCCGGCAATCCTGTCTTACATGGCCTAACCGATAGCAAATGTTGCATTCTCTGGTCTCTTGAAAGTTTTCCTTTGACTTCGGTTCACTCTTCTTTAGTTTCTTTAAAGACCTGCATTTTCCTTGCAAATGCCCTTGCTTATGGCAGTTATTGCATGTGGCGGTCGTTACTAGTTCTTTTTCGGATCCAGCCCTTTTTCTCTTAGCACTGGGCTTCTTACTGACCTCTAACGTTGTTATTGCCTCGGGACGATCAGTTTCTGACTCTGTTTTATTACTAGAGCTGGCTTCCTCTTCGTACTGTAACATACCTTTCTTATCTAGATCTTCATATTGATAAGCCATATAAATCATTTCTGAAAAAGGAAGCTTCACATGCCCCAATACTTTATTCTGGTATTTCCTTTGCAGCCCGTGAATAAATCTCATATTTTTACTCTTCGGATTTTGAATTAGATGAGGAGCAAAGTGAGAAAGTTCATTGAATTTCTTATGATATTCCGGAATGGTCATGTCTCCTTGTATCAGATAAGAAAATTCATCGCATAATCTCTCGGTTGCTTCGGGAGGAGTAAATCTTTCCAGGAAAATCACTTTGAATCTGTCCCAGGTGATATCACCTTCTGGATTATCTTTAATAACAGAATCCCACCAAAACAAAGCTTCTTCTTTGAGTGCCCAAGACGCTAGTAACCTTTTCAGATCGTCTATCAGCTTTAAACCCTCAAAGATCTTTTCTGCAGAACGAATCCAAGCTTGCGTTTCCATAATGGGCTCCTTGCCTAAGAATGGCGATCCACCAAGATTTCGAAATCTCTTGTATAGAACTTCTATATTGGATTCTGGCTGCGGGAGCACAACTGGCTCATTAGCTGGTCGAGCTATACGATTACTTCTTCTGTTTCTGTCACTCATTTTCTAGTACTTCTGCAATTAGCAGATCAAGTGTCAGGTCACAGAAAAGATAGTTTAAAATATAGAAACACATACTTCAATGTAAATGTGTCTATCGAGGTGTAATTTCATTCTGCTTTACTCATACTAGGATATTACTGATCCTATCTGTATTGAGTTACCCGTCCTAGAACTCTACTGGTTCTATTTCTGACGAGTTCGTTCAAATGTTATATTCCAGAACTGAGCTTAACCAAAGCTCTGATACCACGTTGAGACGACCCGATTTCCCGTTCTCACGGAAACAAGGTTATCTTTGGAATATAACACAGAAACATATAATAGCAGAACAGAATTAAATAAATACACCAGATATGAACAACAAAATATACTGGATAAAAGAAATCATCAGAGTTACACAGTATACAGGATCTTACTTAGTACAAATACAGTTCAGCTATACATAAATGTCTACAGCGGAAATAAACAAAATATGTACAATAGGAGCTGAACAGCATAAAAAGAAATAAATGATAGAATCCATCTTCAGCTCCAGCTATCCAGAAAGAACCAGCTAAACCTGAATACAAGGCTGCCCGTGTAGAAAAAGGGGCACCCGAGTTTGAAAGTGAAACAAACTACGAGTCAGTCATGGGACTGGTATGAGAAATCCACTCAACACATATATAATTGGCTAATCACAGGACCACGCCACTTTCGTGGAACGGGTTTACTCCATTGGATTGCCAGTGCTTTAAAACAAATCTTTCTTTTAAACATCGCTATGCTTTTTATAAAAATGAAACCGTTATAAGACTCAGTTCCCATCACACAATGCAACGCAAACCGGAGGATAGAGTTTTTACCTTATAACGGCCAAAATATGCTTGATACGAACAAAACAAAGGCATTTGATATTATTGTTAGTGTCTATATGTTTTGAAAACAATTTCAAATCATAACTATCAATCATAGACGACATGAGCGTCCCATGCCACTATGTCGCCAAATATATATACAATCGAAACCGCATCGTCACGTATTTGGAAATTGGATTTCCGTCATGAACCAAGGCAAAAGATAGTCCTTACCGAATTCGAGACAATCTAGCCCATGTCTCCGGAACAGCCGCAACTGCCCCTTGGATCGTCAGGGCCGGTCCACACGGAGTGGATTATAGTGCCTGAACAATACGTTCCTCTGCCCTTTGGGGCGTAAACGAGCCAACGAATGACTCCATCGGACCCGGATCGTCCGATCAAACCGAGGCGCCTCGCAACAGCAACAACCACATAGGTGAAAAGTATATAAATGTCAGGGCTGGTAGGTCACTGACACCACCCTAGCTAGAAAGAAACGCATGTCCTCCCTGATGTCCTCTCCCGTTTTAGGTTCATACCGAGGTGTGAGGCTCGCGAATTCACGTTATACACAAAGCTATGCCACACAGGCGGGGCTTTGATCATCACCACAAGACTTTGCTTTTCAACAGAAGTCCTGATCACTGCATCTTAGCATGCCACACAGGCAATTCATGCCATGCGACTGATGTCCATCGATATACAACCTCTGAGCTCGTACGTCTCAGAGAAGGGCGTTAAGCAAAAGAATAAATTCTCCGCCGCCAAACAGATGTATATTTAACAGAGATCAATCAACACAGAATAAAATCCAATGTCGGACACACAGTCCATTTACAAGTCCGTTCTGGGTCTGAACGAAACCGGAGGCACTAAATACCTCGCAAACCCTTCGATCAACACGTACGTCTGAACGATCACCACTCATTATCCATATTTCGGGATGCCTCCCAATCAGGACCTCGGTTACCATCCAAACGAGGTGAAGATCTCCGGTCTTCGACCATCGTCTTCATCTTCGAATTTCAATCGTCGGTCAATTATTCGAAATGAGAATTAACTCGGCCTTTTCAAATAATTCACGTATATTTAGAATTTCAATTCGATTTATTTCAATGGTTAAATTATTCGACAACACTAATTTTGTTCTTTAATGTAATTTTCACACCAAACACATTCAACCATCAAATATCACATAAATCAAGCAAATTCAGTTTATTTCCATTCCATATCGTTTATGATATTTTATAACTATTTATCGCTATTTTTATTTATTTTAAAATAGCTAATATATTCAAAACGACGCTTCGGGCCATAACGCGGCCGTGGCGCTGTTTTTCTTCAGATTTGATTTACACATATCTGAAAATCTAACCGTTGGATCTTCACAAAATTTACATCATTAGAAAGGTCTTTTCAAAACGAATCCAACGGTTCCAGTTTCGGGAAAATCCGACGGTCGGATCTCCCGGTACAATCGTTTGAAGTTTCGATTTCAAAATCCGAACTGCAGCGTCGTTATTCGATTAAATATAATTATATTTATATATATAAATAAATATAATCGTTTCTGGCGCTGTTTTTCTTCAGATTTGAATTAAACATTCCAGACAATCCAACCGTTGGATTTCTACAAAGTTGGTGCCGTTGGGAAGATATTTCCAAGGCGAACCCGACGGTTGAGGTTTCGGGAAAATCCAATGGTCGGATTTCCCGCACTAGTCGTTTGAAATCACGGTTTCAAAATACGAACTGCACGGCTTCGTTTCGTTTTAATTTTATTTATATTTATATATTTATATAAATATAGTTCATTCAACAATTTCAATATCGTTTTCACTTCAAATATTTTTCTAACACCTTAAATTTTGGAAAAATTTCGCCATAACCTCCCCTGCACCGGGAGCATCAGGAAATCGCAAATAGCGTCCCGGTCCTTCTAATCTCAAAAAGAAAAAGAAAAAGCCAAGCCGCTAGCCAACAGGCTCAAAATCATCACCCAAACAAATCAGTAAATGTGTACCTATTTGTCGGGCACAAAATTTTATTCCTCTTCTCTAGCCCCTTTGCTATAACCTGTTCAATGAATATTGCATGTACATATATATATATACAGTTCTTATCATTTATCAATTTCTATTCGACTTCATATTTGATTTCTATTTGGTTTAAAAACTCCATTCATTCTAATGTTACATAAATAGGTGCAAATCATTTCATTAGCTAATTAATGAATATTTCAACTCATATATGTTTATTTTGAACAAGTGGCTATTTTTAACACTTCACATTTCAACGATTTATGCATTCAATAAAAATGTGATTTTTATTTTCGAACAATTTATTTCAAAATATGAATACCATTCAACACATGAATTTCTAAACAACGAATGAATATCAATTCAACACATGAATGTTTTCTATGGTTTTTATATATAGATAAAAATGTGATTTTTATTATCGAACAATTTATTTCAAAATATGAATACCATTCAACACATGAATTTCTAAACAACGAATGAATATCAATTCAACACATGAATGTTTTCTATGGTTTTTATATATAGATAAAAATGTGATTTTTATTATCGAACAATTTATTTCAAAATATGAATACCATTCAACACATGAATTTCTAAACAACGAATGAATATCAATTCAACACATGAATGTTTTCTATGGTTTTTATATATAGATAAAAATGTGATTTTTATTATCGAACAATTTATTTCAAAATATGAATACCATTCAACACATGAATTTCTAAACAACGAATGAATATCAATTCAACACATGAATGTTTTCTATGGTTTTTATATATAGATAAAAATGTGATTTTTATTATCGAACAATTTATTTCAAAATATGAATACCATTCAACACATGAATTTCTAAACAACGAATGAATATCAATTCAACACATGAATGTTTTCTATACAATGAATAAATATAGTTTAAGCATATGAAAATAATTCAAACACAAGAATATTATTCAAAATTTCGGCAGCATAATGGCAGGGTAGTTTAACCGGGACCGTCCCTAGTACGGCTCCTCGCTCTACCTTAAAACCTCGCGGTTTTTGACAATGGGGTTCATGCATCTAGTTCGCACGCAGGCGGCATGTATATATTTATTTCATTTCCACAAACTAATCCTAAGTGGTTTCAACCAAATATTTCATAACCACAAATGGGTATTTTTCAACCACAATCAACCAATATCAATCACAAACAATCCCAAACAATCAATCGCCATCAATCAATTTTCACAACGATTCCAACCAATAAATATCGTCCATGGTTTGTGGACGAGGGGCGTATATATATATATATATATATATATATATATATATATATATTTATATATAGCTATTCACTTTTATTTCAACATATATAATATTTTTAAATCAGAAATCTCACCAATAGCTATTCAACTGCACGACACTTCCTTTAGAGAAATCTTCGCCTTTTTGTCGCTTTCGCCCGTATTCTCTACATATGTAAAAATCGAATTTTTACTATGCTATTTAATATATAAAAATCGAATTTTTACTTCGACTTCCAATATATAAAAATATGATTTTTACTTCGACTTCCAATATATAAAAATATGATTTTTACTTCGGCTTTCTAATCTCCTTTTAGTTTATAAATCATTTTAAAATCAGTTTTTAAATCATCTTAAAAATCAGTTTTTATACTTTTATAAAATTCAGTTTTTATTTTTTTTCAAAAATTTCAGTTTTTAATCCTTTTAAAAATCAAATCAGTTTTATACTTTTAAAAAAAAATCAATTCGGTTTTTAAACCTTTTACAAATCAAATCAGTTTAAAAAATCTTTATAAAATCAGTTTAAAAATGCTCATAAAATCAGTTTAAAAATCTTTATAAAATCAGTTTTAAAAATCTTTATAAAATCAGTTTTAAAAATGCTTTTAAAATCAGTTTAACCTTTTTATAAAATCAGTTTTAATCTTTAAAAATAAAATAACAAAACGAAAAAACTTACAGAGGGGGGGTGGTTTCTGCAGTTCGTCGGTGGCAAGGCGGCAAGGCGGAGGGGTCCCGAACGGGGCTCGCGATGGCTTCGATTTGATCCTACGGGGGGGGGGGGGGGGGCGTCGCGAGGGGTTCGAACGGGATGGCGGCTTCTGCTTCGAGGCGGCGGCTCGGAGTTCTTCGTCGGTGATGTCTCGAGGGGGGGGGGGGGGCGGCGATAGGTTTTAGGTTTCTCTTTTTTTTTTTTTTATAACCTCGATCTGAATTGAAGAAATAAAAGGGGGGCCAGGAAGAAAGGTAAAGGAGGGAATTATTTTTTTTATTATTTTTTATTATTATTTAATTATTATATTTTGCAAAAAGGTTGACTTTTACATATGACCTCGAAACGAGGCCCACCGCCTGTCGTCCATAGCGTTTAACCCCCATTCCGAACACAATGGGATATGTATCGCAAGCTGATTTGATCGTTACAATCAGTTTCCGTTGAATTTACATTTAAATCACTATATTGAATTTTAAACGTACATTTCAAATTACCGGGGTCACATACTAACACTAAAAATTCCAAAAAAATATTTTCTAGCCTCGTATTGACGATACGGTCCTAACAAAACTAGTTTCGCCGAATTCTGAGACCGTTTGAAAAATGGCCAATTTCCCGTCGATTAAAATCAACTAAAACTGGTCAAACGCGTTTTCCTTTGCCACGCTCACATATTGATTCGAAAAATTATGAAATTTGAAACCTAGCAATAACTTGACACTGCGGATCCAACAAAAGTGGTTTCGTCGAAATCCGAGGTCATTTGCAAAATATCCATTTTTAAGGGCCTGAATTCCATAGCGACTATTCAGAATTTTCAACTGGACATATCTTTTGATTCCCGGTATCAAATTTCGATTGGTCGGATCCGTAAGAAAGATATCATCAATTAGATACTAATGTTTTTGGTCTCACTAAAATCCGGATTGTTTTGCACCCGGTATATTCAATTGAAGTTTGAAATCGAATTATCGAACTACCGCGCCATTTTCAATTCTATATATAATTATAATTAATTATATTCGTTTTCAAATGTCGATTTTAACTCAGTTTTCATCGCCATTATTTAAAATATTTATTTTAAATATTTAAAATCCATTATTTTAGCCAATTTAAAATTTTTAAATTGGTTCAGATTTTCTGGGTCGTTACATTCTACTTGAATCAGTGCTTGTACCTTTGGACCTAATTAAGAACTGTTATGATTCGATGACCAATAAGACTGTGACAGTGAAACTATGAACTTTGGAACCATATGCCTTGGAACTATGAACATAAGCCTTTGATTTTGGGACATAAAACATTGTCTATGACTATGAACATCGCCTAAGACTGTGATTCATTGAACTGTGAGGATTATTGCCTATGACTATGAACATTTCCTATGACTATGAACGTTGCCTATGACTATGAACATCGCCTATGACTGTGATTCATTGAACTGCGAGGATTATTGCCTATGACTATAGATATAAGATTATTATTTATGCCCATGACATTGTAGTTACAAAACCATGTTGTTTAACAAACTAAAATTATTTTGGATCTAGGCCTGACTTTCTATTCAGTTTATTCTTGGTTATCTTTGGTTTTAGACCTTGGGAATTTACCTATTAAGTTAGGTCTACCCATGTTCTTGAAACTCTGTCTCTATTTTGTTTATTCTTGGTTTTAGACCTTGGGAATTTACCTATTTAGTTAGGTCTACCCATGTTCTTGAACCGACGTCGTTATTCAACCCTTTTTATGCCAGTTATTATGTCTATCTTTTGTATAGCATCTTTGGTTCATTCCCTATTTGGTACGAATCTAGATTTATCTATAGTCTAGATTGAAACACGATTATACGAACGGTGGGAATGCGATTTGGGGCAAAATATGAAATTTACTAAAACATAGTTATAAACTTGGAAATTGGCATAAATTGGGAACATGTATTATGGCATGTTCATAGAAATGCAAATGGGATAAATTTGACAGGAATTATAGGATTGTGTAATTTGAATCTAGTATTGACATGTAAATTTAGCATTTACATGAATTGTGAACTAGAGTAATAAGTCTAGTTTGACATGAATTAGAATGCTAAATCAGAATTGGATTAGCTAATTTGGCTTGAAAAGTATATTGGCATAAACTTGAAATTGGCCATAATTGGGAGTAATTGTCAGGATTAGCAAAATCATGGTTAGTGACACTTCATTTGGTATGGTTTACATACCAAAAAGCATAAACATGATATAGAAGGGAAAATAGGCCGTAAGAATAAATATTGACAATTTACATTAAAAGAGTAATTGGGAAATGAGTAAATTAGGATTAATTTACTTATAGAATTTGTCCTAAGTGAGAATTGTAAATTTAGACAAATTAAAGATTTATTAACGACATCTCTTTTAATGAAACACCAGAAAGTTCTAGGGTGACAGAGAGGATAGTGTCTAGGCTTGGGTTTGGAAAATACAAGTTTCCTGCTCTCCCTGGCTATCCCTAACTGATCCGATGGACGGGATGGTTACTTTCAAAACCTGATTTGAAAATTTATCAAAACCCTTTGAACTTAGAAAACACGAATATGCCTAACCCGAGGTTAGACTGAGTTGCGATGTAAACCTGCCCGGAACCAACCGGCACATCCAGTATTCGCAACAATATCTGTCTAATGTGAGTGGTCGCGGCTTTAATCTATTTAATTAAAGCTAGAACAAAAATGGTAGGGTTAAGTTAACTAAGACACTTGACCAGTTCAACATGACAACTAAACTGATGGGTGGGGTTAGGTTCATAAAAGCACTTAACACAGTTAAGCTAGAATGGGAGGGTTAAGTCCAAAAGAACACTTAACCAAATTAACACAGTTAAGCTAGAATGGGAGGGCTAAGTCCATAGAGACACTTAACCAAACTCAAGGTAGCAAAACGAGACTTTTAGGGGTTAAGTAAAGTTAATACACTTAGCCAAATTTATATAGAGGTTGGGGTTAATTAAAATCTAATACACTTAGCCAATTTGATATGTTAGCTGGGCTAGACTGTAGGGTTAAGTAAACCTGAACACTTAACCACCAGGTTGTGATAAAGGAATGGGGTTAAGTCTAAAACATGAAGGGATAATAATTAACCATTAATAACATGTTAGTTAAAACAGACGGGCAAGGTTAAGTTAAAAAGGAACACTTAACCAATACAGGATGAAGGGGTAGGGTTAAGTAATAAGAAATATTTAACCAAAATAACTTGGTTTGTGGTATGGTTAAGTCAACGTGAATTGCTAATAACACTTAACTAGCTTAACAGGATAAATGAAGAGGGTTAAGTTAGCTTGTATTGACTAATGACACTTAACCAATCCAAATTGAAGGGAAAGGGGACAAGTAGTAAACCTTAGAAAACAACGATTCTGGAAACTAAGTGGTAAATCTTAGTTAGTAAAACTAAGTATTAATTCTTAGTATAACACGGGAAGGAGTGAATGTCCGTCTGAGTAGAGAGAAGGCTCCAACGAATTGGGTTGCGAAGCCCGAGGCTTCGAGGGGACGTGAGGGTACTCTTGGTATCCCTCTGTGAGGCTGCAGATGCTCCTCCTGGGGTCACAGAGGTTAAGGTCTGCGTAGAAGAACCAGGGGTATGCCTTGGTTGCAATACATGGCAACCTAAAGACCAAGACGGACCGGCATGATTCGGCGAGAAAACGGTATCCCTGTGATAGCAACTCGTCGTCTACCATCCACCTTGAGTCAATCGAGATACGTGAAGAGGAAAGGCGGAGAACTCCAAAAGACCATGTACTTGCTATCTAGTTATGGTTGCGGATGGCCATAGGATAGTGGGGCACCGGGGGCCGGCGTATAATTCTCATTTTACATGGTATGCCTTTCATTAGTTGAGTGAGGGGTCAAGTGGGACCATAGCCACTGGAATAAAAACAGGCCTTAGCATCTGCATTGGCAGATATCTGAAAGCTCCCGACCGAGTTCTGTATTCCTTGATTTGCCCTGTCACAGGACTCGGACCGCACATTACAGGACATGTGCATCTAGACAAGCGATAACGATTCGCGATACATGCGTGGGGAAGTATAGGAACATATACCACTCTAGGTGGTGTGTCCTAGACTTGGGGGCATCGTTCAACAGGTAGCGTAATCCCTAGTTGGACTAGGTGGCCTAAACCCTGAACTCGAAAAACGTTCGGCAGATAGCGTAAAACTCTAGTTAAATCTAGGAAGCACTTGATAGAAAACCCTAGATTAGATCTAGGTAATAAATAATAAATGTATGCCTGAAGGCAATGGAAACTACAGGGGTTGGGATCACGTTATCGTTACTATTTGGAACACTAGTTAGGTGGTGCAGAGATACAGAAATCAGTATAACAAGGAAATAGCGAAGCGGCGAAAGTATTAGAGCGTATCCAGTTTATCTTAGCATATCTTGTGACTACCTTGTCTAATCTTGTTGACCCTATCGTCATGGTGTAATCTTGTATTCAGTTAATTCATGTCGTTTTGTTTTCCATGTTCACATGCTAGAACTTACTGAACTTACTCAGGCTTTATGTCTGACTCTGTTTTTCTTTCGTCTTCTTTTCTTCCGTTCCCCTCCCCCCAAGTAGAAAAGGAGGGAATAGTTTAGCTCAGGTTAAGTTGGACTGCCACTCTTTCCCAGCTTGAAGATTTGTCGAAGTCTGCCTGGATTCTCTTTTCAGATGCTATGGCTGGCTCTTGCTAAAATCGGGGAATATAAATGTTGTTTTCATGCTTCTTTATTTTGTAAGACAGATGATACTCTGATATTGTAAAGAAACCATTGTACAAACTATTTTATCAATAAAGCAAAGTTTTATTTTCCGCTGTTTAATTTCTGTCTGTCTTGTAATTTATCTGCATCTTTTACCCTAAATGCTCCACAGAACTTAGTGCATTCCCTTTGTGAGTGGCACTAACGGATGTGGGGTGTTACACGTGGTATCAGAGCTGAAGGTTACCAGATCAGATAAAAGATTTGAAAATTTATTTTTCAAAACGGTCTTTAAAGAAGCATTTTCAAAAGAAAAGTTTTGTTTTAAAGGCATATTCCCCAAAGCCATACGCATTGTCTTCTCTTCCTCTATTTAAATTCTTGTCTCCTACTTTCTTGAGTCTCTGGGGCTCCTGGCTTTCTGGGAGGTAACCTCATCGAAGGGCAAAGTAGTGCCCGACTTCCATCTATGACCATAGTTGTTTCACTTACGGCCAGTCTTCTTTCAAGCTTACAGGGTTTTCCGGACGATTGAGGCAGTTTTCAAGAGATTTGTCAACATGGTTACATACGGAAGGGGATGAGGAGTTTGGCTAAGGAGCATAACCCTAGGATGAGGAATTCATGGATGTAGATTTAGCTCACGAAGGAAGAAGAAATTATAAAACCTAAGACAAGAGGAAGTATCTTTACTAGGGTATGATAGGGCATAGAATTAAGGACAAGGGCAAGAACGAGGAACAAGATTTTCAGAAGGGCAAGTGCATACTAAGCGTACCTAGGAGAAAGGTAGTAAGGTTCTGGTTTTTCTGTTCGTACTCTTTCCTTTTTAGAGCTTCGCATTTGTTCATATTTGCTTCCATAGTTGAGTCTCTGCACCTTAGTACTTGTATAGTGAAAGATCCCAATTAGTCTCAAATCCAGTGGGTGGTTCGACCCGTTTATTTTTGGTTAGTAGGGATTTGAGAATAGCTATCTAGGTTGCTTATATCATCTCACGAAGATAATCTGAATTCGGAGGAGGTATTCCTTGGGTGCTTGTCTGATATTGGTTTAGGCCTTTGGGGCTTGTACTTGGGGAATGTCGAGTTCGACTAGGATAGTTTGCGTGAGAGATGAATAGTTATGGCAGGCACTCCAAAAAGCACGTAGCGACCTTTTGACACTTATAGTTATGGCATGATGGATAAGCTAGGAGGAGAGATCTCTGATCATCCTAGTATATACACTTGGTTGACATCTGTTTATTTTGGAAATGGAGGTCAGAAACTTCACAATCGTAAAGTTAAATTAGTTAAGATACAATGGAGTAAAGCTCAAGAAGGCTAGATACTAGCGACATACCTTTTTTCTTAAGGGTGCATCCTTGATTTCTTTGTGTAGGAGCTTTATGCATAATTGTTTCTCTCTTTTCGAAGTATATCACCTAGGTCGTATCTTCGCTCTTTAGGTAGAAGCCAATGGATGTAAACATGTATTTGAAACATATTATGGTTGAACTGGTTGCAAGTAGTTGCAAATGGTTACTCGTGAATGCATATGCATACGTATTAGGCACTAGATCAAGTTCAGACGCTTTCATATTGCATTTACAGATATGTATTTGTTTGTAAGTTGAACTTGATATGTTATCATATGGATGTTGCATATGGATGAATGGCTGTGCACGCATATAGTATTTACATAACTAGGGATGCTTGTATACATGATTGGACGCATGGCACTGACATGATTTGCATTAAGGAGGTCAACTGAATCAGTAGACCGCCTGATTTTGCATTAGATAAAGACATATACACACACTATGCATATGAACATGAAAGCATTAGAAAACTTTTAAGGACAATGGATGCCTGTGATTGAATGGTTGAGTAGATGGGTGATTGGATGGTAGGACACATTCTTCCTAACTTGAAGATTTCGGGGACGAAATCCTTTTTAGTGGGGGAGAATGTAATACCCCGTAATCCTGTAACACTAAGATTCACAAATCAGGGTATAATTAATTTTTAAAAGAAGAAATAAGGGAAACGGGTTGCGCCATTGCGTTCGTCTCGAAAAAATACGCGAAATAGAGTCCGAGTTTTCGAAAATCGGAGTCCGTATGACCAAGATATGGCCCGTCAAAGTTTTCAGAAAATTCCAAGTTCAAAACAGTTTAAAATAGAGTTAAATTCGAATTCAAACGCGCAGGGGGCAGGGCGGGAAAATTCCCGCCCAGGTCAAGTCGATAGGGGTGTCGACTGCATAGTCGACACCAACCCCCCATGTCAACTGCCCAGTCGACATGGGTGTCGACCTGCCCGCTTTTTCCAGCTTTCTGCACCTGGTTCATTCTGCTGTATTTGGTCACGTTTTCTGACCAGGTTCGTCCGCCTAACACTATATAAACAGCCCTGGTCTTCTCCTCTATTCACAATTCTTTTCTACCTTTATGCTGCAAAGATTCTTGTTAGACATGGCTTCTCCTCCTCCTCTAAAATATATAAATAAAATAATATATAAAATAAACCAAGACGAGGAAATGCTACTAAAAAGATTTTCAAGAAGAGGTTCAAGTCAAGCTAGGATTCAAGAGGAGGTCCAAACGACTTCAACGTCTGTTTTTCTACGAATCTTAGCAACGCCATCTTTCTGTTCGAATCTAATCTCTGTAAGTCAGTTATTTTTAGATTTAAACGTTTTTTTTATTCGTGACATGAAATTAAAGGGATAAAAGACTATGCCTAATCTTTCTACTTGAATCAGTGCTTGTACCTTTGGACCTAATTAAGAACTGTTGTGATTCGATGACCAATAAGACTGTGACGGTGAAACTATGAACTTTGGAATCATATGCCTTGGAACTGTGAACATAAGCCTTTGATTTTGGGACATAAAACATTGCCTATGACTATGAACATCGCCTAAGACTGTGATTCATTGAACTGTGAGGATTATTGCCTATGACTATGAACATTTTCTATGACTATGAACGTTGCCTATGACTATGAACATCGCCTATGACTATGATTCATTGAACTGCGAGGATTATTTCCTATGACTATGGATATAAGATAATTATTTATGCCCATGACATTGTAGTTACAAAACCATGTTGTTTAACAAACTGACATTATTTTGGATCTAGGGCTGACTTTCTATTCAGTTTATTCTTGGTTATCTTTGGTTTTAGACCTTGGGAATTTACCTATTAAGTTAGGTCTACCCATGTTCTTGGACCTCTGTCTCTATTCTGTCTATTCTTGGTTTTAGTCCTTGGGAATTTACCTATTTAGTTAGGTCTACCCATGTTCTTGAACCGACGTCGTTATTCAACCCTTTTTATGCCAGTTATTATGTCTATCTTTTGCAAAGCATCTTTGGTTCATTCCCTATTTGCTACGAATCTAGATTTATCTATAATCTAGATTGAAACACGATTATACGAACGGTGGGAATGCGATTTGGGGCAAAATATGAAATTTACTAAAACATAGTTATAAACTTGGAAATTGGCATAAATTGGGAACATGTATTATGGCATGTTCATAGAAATGCAAATGGGATAAATTTGATAGGAATTATAGGATTGTGTAATTTGAATCTAGTATTGACATGTAAATCTAGCATTTACATGAATTGTGAACTAGAGTAATAAGTCTAGTTTGGCATGAATTAGAATGTTAAATCAGAATTGGATTAGCTAATTTGGCTCGAAAAGTATATTGGCATAAACTTGAAATTGGCCATAATTGGGAGTAATTGTCAGGATTAGCAAAATCATGGTTAGTGACACTTCATTTGGTATGGTTTACATACCAAAAATCATAAACATGATATAGAAGGGAAAATAGGCCGTAAGAATAAATATTGACAATTTACATTAAAAGAGTAATTGGGAAACGAGTAAATTAGGATTAATTTACTTATAGAATTTGTCCTAAGTGAGAAATGTAAATTTAGACAAATTAAAGATTTATTAATGACATCTCTTTTAATGAAACACCAGAAAGTTCTAGGGTGACAGAGAGGATAGTGTCTAGGCTTGGGTTTGGAAAATACAAGTTTCCTACTCTCCCTGGCTATCCCTAACTGATCAGATGGACGGGATGGTTACTTTCAAAACCTGATTTGAAAATTAATCAAAACCCTTTGAATTTGGAAAACACGAATATGCCTAACCCGAGGTTAGACTGAGTTGCGATGTAAACCTGCCCGGAACCAACTGGCACATCCAGTATTCGCAACAATATCTGTCTAATGTGAGTGGTCGCGGCTTTAATCTATTTAATTAAAGCTAGAACAAAAATGGTAGGGTTAAGTTAACTAAGACACTTAACCAGTTCAACATGACAACTAAACTGATGGGTGGGGTTAGGTTCATAAAAGCACTTAACACAGTTAAGCTAGAATGGGAGGGTTAAGTCCATAAGAACACTTAACCAACTTAACACAGTTAAGCTAGAATGGGAGGGCTAAGTCCATAGAGACACTTAACCAAACTCAAGGTAGCAAAACGAGACTTTTAGGGGTTAAGTAAAGTTAATACACTTAGCCAAATTTATATAGAGGTTGGGGTTAAGTAAAATCTAATACACTTAGCCAATTTGATATGTTAGCTGGGCTAGACCGTAGGGTTAAGTAAACCTGAACACTTAACCATCAGGTTGTGATAAAGGAATGGGGTTAAGTCGAAAACATGAAGGGATAATACTTAACCATTAATAACATGTTAGTTAAAACAGACGGGCAAGGTCAAGTTAAAAAGGAACACTTAACCAATACAGGATGAAGGGGTAGGGTTAAGTAATAAGAAATATTTAACCAAAATAACTTGGTTTGTGGTAGGGTTAAGTCAACGTGAATTGCTAATAACACTTAGCCAGCTTAACAAGATAAATGAAGAGGGTTAAGTTAGCTTGTATTGACTAATGACACTTAACCAATCCAAATTGAAGGGAAAGGGGACTAAGTAGTAAACCTTAGAAAACAACGATTCTGGAAACTAAGTGGTAAATCTTAGTTAGTAAAACTAAGTAGTAATTCTTAGTATAACACGGGAAGGAGCGAATGTCCGTCTGAGTAGAGAGAAGGCCCCAACGAATTGGGTTGCGAAGCCCGAGGCTTCGAGGGGACGTGAGGGTACTCTTGGTATCCCTCTGTGAGGCTGCAGATGATCCTCCTGGGCTCACAGAGGTTAAGGTCTGCGTAGAAGAACCAGGGGTATGCCTTGGTTGCAATGCATGGCAACCTAAAGACCAGGATGGACCGGAGTGATTCGGCGAGAAAACGGTAGCCCTGTGATAGCAACTCGTCGTCTACCATCCACCTTGAGTCAATCGAGATACGTGAAGCGGAAAGGCGGAGAACTCCAAAAGACCATATACTTGCTATCTAGTTATGGTTGCGGATGGCCATAGGATAGTGGGGCAACGGGGGCTGGCGTATAGTTCTCATTTTACAAAGTATGCCTTTCATTAGTTGAGGGAGGGGTCAAGTGGGACCATAACCACTGGAATAAAAACAGACCTTAGCATCTGCATCGGCAGATATCTGAAAGCTCCCGTCCGAGTTCTGTATTCCTTGATTTGCCCTGTCACAGGACTCGGACCGCACATTACAGGACATGTGCATCTAGACAAGCGATAACGATTCGCGATACATGCGTGGGGAAGTATAGGAACATATACCACTCTAGGTGGTGTGTCCTAGACTTGGGTGCATCGTTCGATAGGTAGCGTAATCCCTAGTTGGACTAGGTGGCATAAACCCTGAACTCGAAAAACGTTCAGCAGATAGCGTAAAACTCTAGTTAAATCTAGGAAGCACTTGATAGAAAACCCTAGATTAGATCTAGGTAATATATAATAAATGTATGCCTGAAGGCAATGGAAACTACAGGGGTTGGGATCACGTTATCTTACTAGTTGGAACACTAGTTAGGTGGTGCAGAGATATAGAAATCAGTATAACAAGGAAATAGCGAAGCGGCGAAAGTATTAGAGCGTATCCAGTTTATCTTAGCATATCTTGTGACTACCTTGTCTAATCTTGTTGACCCTATCGTCATGGTGTAATCTTGTATTCAGTTAATTCATGCCGTTTTGTTTTCCATGTTCACATGCTAGAAGTTACTGAACTTACTCAGGCTTTATGTCTGACTCTATTTTTGTTTCATCTTCTTTTCTTCTGTTTCCCCCCCCCCCCCCCCCCCAGGTAGAAAAGGAGGGAATAGTTTAGCTCAGGTTAAGTTGGACTGCCACTCTTTCCCAACTTGAAGATTTGTCGAAGTCTGCCTGGATTCTCTTTTCAGATGCTATGGCTGGCTCTTGCTAAAATCGGGGAATATAAATTTTGTTTTCATACTTCTTTATTTTGTAAGACAGATGATACTCTGATATTGTAAAGAAACCATTGTACAAACTATTTTATCAATAAAGCAAAGTTTTATTTTCCGTTGTTTAATTTCTGTGTGTCTTGTAATTTATCTGCATCTTTTACCCTAAATGCTCCACAGAACTTAGTGCATTCCCTTTGTGAGTGACACTAACGGATGTGGGGTGTTACAGTCTCTGTCCAGGGGTGCGTCACGAGCTGTTTCCTGCTGTGGAGTTTGACTTGACGTTCTGATATCCATCTGAACCGAAGCTGAAATCGGTCGCTGTGCATTTCCAATATGGAGTGGGTTGCCCCAGTGTCCAAGTGATGCACGAGCCGCTTCTGTAGCTTCATCTCCAGTGCGTTGTACATTGCTCGGCCTTCCATCCATCCGAGCGAAGAATCCGTCGATCATCTCCTATGGCTTTGCCATCTGGGTTCTCAATTCGGCGATAACGCCGTCCATCACTTCTCTGGTCAAGTATTCAGAAGGATCTCCATGAGAGGATGCCCCTTGGATCTCCTCATTTCTAGTGCCTTCAGCATCAACATCCTCAGCATGAGAGGAAGTTCCAGTTTTCTTCCTTTATATGGCCATTGATCTAATAGCCTTAAAATCAAAGCAGAAGTTGAAGTTGTCATGCGCCCCCTTCCTGGGGCGCCAAAATGTTAGACCAAAATCTTGGCCTAACACCCAAATGCAGATCACATATCACAAAAATGCAGATAATAGTAAATAACAGGAGACACACGAAGTTTTTATAGTGGTTCGGCTACAACCAAGCCTACGTCCACTTTTTCTCCTATTAAATCCTAAGAAGTTACAAGTACAATTATCTCGATTTATACATGAAATCCTCGTGTTTACAATGAAAAGAGGTAAGAAATCACAAGATTATACACGAAATCCTCGTGTTTACAATGAAAAGAGGTAAGAAATCACAAGATTATACACGAAATCCTCATGTTATAATATGGAATTTGGCTTCTTTGCTACTGGAAATGCTTTTATTAAAGCTATGATGGAAGCTGTGAGGAGTTAGATCCAAAAGATATTTGAAAATGCCTTCAAATGGTGTATTTATAGCTGTAGGAGAGCTTCGGGGAAGAACGGTTCGTGATAGGGTACGTGGCACCCGATTCGGGAAAGTAGGAGCGGGAGTAGCCTTGAGAACAGGTCAAGATCTACGCGTGTATCAACAGGTTTGGTGGTTGGTTCGTGGTCATGGGGTCGGGTCGTGATGAGGCCTTAACGAACTGAGGCCTGGTCGCGAGTGGTATTGCGAAGCCGGTATTCACGATCGGGTCGTGGTAATGGGGATCATGTCCCATATATTCTCCACGAGTCAGAGGGGCCTTCACCAGTGGAAGGAGAGGGCGATCCCTAGTCCACGAGCCGGGGGGCGATCCAGATTCCTGCTCACGAGTCGAGGTGGCGATACTTTGCCACTTCATCCAAGTGATGACCTGTCCATGCTTCCACATGCATTCACACAAACGGGCATAACTTTCAAACCGTAAGCCCGATTGAGCCAAATGAAAGCTCTACCTGAAGCTAACTCAGATGGCTACCAAAATTAAAGGGCAAAGCTCCGTAATTGATGTTTTTGGGCCAAAAATAGGTCGTCTGATAGGAGTTTCGGGCTAGTTTATGTTGATGTAGCCATTTTGACCAAACCGCCCCTCGCCTTCTGACGGTGTTTCCACTGCTTGAGCACGATTGTATCCAGATATTCCACTTGTTGACAGCTTTTACCAAAATGTGTGTCATCAAGTTTTCCCCAGAACATATCTTACTGGTTGAAGGAAGATGTGTTCTAGATAATCCGAGAAATCTATACTTGTACAAAGGTAGAGGTAAAACCAATATGCCAAATCCTGACATTATTATTCAAACTTTCCCGAGCATAAACCATACTCGAGGAACCTCCAAGTCTTCCTTCCAAATCCTGGCAAGGGCCAAACCTTCAAGGCATAATCCATACCAAGAAGTTCAAAACCGAGTATAATCCATGCCCGATTTCTTTTGTCACATCCTGAGAAGACCGTTTGCAATTCCTAAGTATAATCAATACTTAAGATTCCAAAGTGAGTATAAACCATACTCGAGTTAACAATCTGAGTATCATCCATACTCGTATCTAGAGAAAACTATATTTGCCACAGCCTGACAGGATAGTCCGACCCTAGGCGTAATCCACACCTAGTGTTTCAAAATAAGTATAAACCATACTTTAACCGAGGTTGAGGATCTTGCCATATCCTGAAAATATACTTAAATTCACCAAAAATATTCCATGCTTGGAAAATCCTTCCTTATTCAATTCAAAATGCAAAAACAAATCAAATCCTGATTTGTTTGACACCGAGTCCAGAACGCGCTTTGGGGCTACATCCTAACCCCATACGTGTGTACTCCGATTCAACCAATCGAAAACCTAATGAAAGCAAAAACAAATCTTAAAGCCTAAGAAATGCAGAAAATGAAAGCTGATCTTATCCAAATCAGTTGATGATGAACCCACCAGAGCTCGATCTAGGTTCATTCCCTCTCCGGGGAGCAGGAGGTGGAAGCGCAGGTGCAGGCGCTGTTGGTGGTTTCACAGACTCGGGAAGCTCTCCACGTCTAACTCGTTCCTCAATCAAATCGCGAAGATGTCTGCACTCATTCGTGTCATGTCCATCCATATCGTGGAATATGCAGTGCTTTCCAGAATCGCATTCTCTTTGCGATGGCTCCCTCCTGGGAGGGTTTGGGTAGGAGACAGTACCATTTGAGTCCATGTAGATGTCAAAAAGCAAAGCAATGAGCTAAGTATACTTTTCATATCTGGGCCCTCTCTGGGGCTGAGTGTTGCGGTCATTCCTAACGGCGGCTTTTCGTTTTCCATTTCCAGAATCAGACGGTTCTCCGTCTTTAACCATGTTGACTTCAAGAATGCATTTCTCAGAAGTTGCATCTTCTTGCCACAGAAATCTGTCTGCTTCTAGGTAGAATTCGCTGAGATTATGCGGTGGATGTCGGTACAAAGACTTCTTGAACTCCGAGTTATCCAAGACACCGGATATCGCTACCATCAGTACCTTTGATGGTTCAGGGCGATCAACTAATGTTGCTGCAACATTGAATCTTTCCAGAAATGAGCGCAGAGTTTCTCTAGGTCTCTGCTTGATTGTAGTGAGAGACATTACCTTCTTGGGTCGTGCGATGTGGACCCGAAACAATTCAAGGAAGCGAGCGACCAACATATTGCAGATGTTGATCGATTCCGCTTCTAGCTGCCAAATCCACATGACTGCTATACCAGTTAGAAAGAGGGGAAAACATTTAGCCATGACGTAGCGCATCAGATGTACGGTAGGATCTGTCCTGCCGTTGTAGGGCCCTAGTTGTGGAAGTTTGAAATCTGGGGGATTGCGAGAATTCTTGATTTCTTGCGTGAATGGGTTGTGACTGACGTCATACACATCATTCTGATAAGTGCGGCCTCTCGAGAGGCATTGAATGAGATTGGTGAGCCGATCGCCTTCAAAAATTTGTTGCAAGTATCTAAGATCAGAGCTAGTGCCTCCCACGTTGAATGCAAGAGAAGATGGAAGTTGGTGGGCTGCTGAGAGCGGGTCGCGATTCGCGATTCGAGCGAGGCGACCTGACCCGGTCGTGAGTCGTGGAGGTCGGTTCGTGAGGCAGGAGTGTCGAGCCGATCGGGTCGCTGGGGTAAGTCACGAACTGGGTCTCTGTCTCGGGGTGTGTCATGAGCCGTTTCCTGCTGTGGAGTGTGACTTTGCGTTCTGATATCCATCTGAACCGGAGCTGAAATCAGTCGCTGTTCATTTCTAATAGGGAGTGGGTTGCCCCCGTGTCCAAGTGATACACGAGTTGCTTCTGTGGCTTCATCTCCAGGGCGTTATACATTGCTCAGCCTTCCATCCATCCAAGCGAATAATCCGTCGATCATCGCTTGTTGCTTTGCCATCCGGGTTCTCAATTCAGTGAGAATGCCATCTATCTCTTCTCTGGTCAAGTATTCAGAAGGATCTCCATGAGAGGATGCCCCCTGGCTCTCCTAGTTTATAGTGCCTTCAGCATCAACATCCTCAGCATGAGAGGAAGTTCTAGTTTTCTTCCTTTAGATTGCAACTGATCCAATAGCCAAAAAATCAAAGCAAAAGTTGAAGTTGTCGTGTTCCACCTTCCTGGTGCCCAAAAATATTAGACCAAAATCTGGGCCTAACACCCAAATGTAGATCACAGATCACAAAAATGCAGAAAATAGTAAATAACAGGAGACACACAAAGTTATTATAGTGGTTCGGCTAAAACCAAGCCTACGTCCACTTTTTCTCTTCTTAAATCCTAAGGGTTTACAAGTACAATTATCTCAATTTATACACAAAATCCTCAAGTTTACAATGAAAAGAAGTAAGAAATCACAAGATTATACACGAAATCCTCGTGTTATAATATGGAATTTGGCTTTTTTGCTACTAGAAATGCTTTTATTAAAGCAATGATGGAAGCCGTGAGGAGTTAGATCCAAAAGATCCTTGAAAATACCTTCAAATGGTGTATTTATAGCTGTAGGAGAGCCTCTGGGAAGACCGGTTCGTGATAGGGTATGTGGCACCCGATCCGGGAAAGTAGGAGCGGGAGTAGACTTGAGAACATGTCAAGATCTGTGTGTGTATCAGCAGGTTTGATGGTTGGTTCATGGTCATGGGGACGGGTCGTGATTAAGCCTTCACGAACCAAGGTCTGGTCGCGAGCGGTATGGCGAAGCTGGTATCCACGATCGGGTTGTGGTAATGGGGATCATGTCCCATATATGCTCCACGAGTAAGAGGGGTCCTCACGAGTGGAAGGAGAGGGCGACCCCTAGTCCACAAGTGGGCGATCCTGGTTCTTGCTCACGAGTCGAGGTGGCGATACTTCGTCACTTCATCCAAATTATGACCAGTCCATACTTCCACATGCATTCACAGAAACAGGCATAACTTTCAAACCGTAAGCCCGATTGAGCCAAACGAAAACTCTACCTGAAGCTAACTCAGAGTGCTACAGGAATTAAAGAGTATAGCTTCGTAATTTATGGTTTTGGGCCCAAAATAGGTCATCTGATAGGAGTTTCGGGCTAGTTTATATTGATGTAGCGATTTTGACCAAACCGCTTCTCGTCTTCTGACGGTGCTTCCACTGCTTGAGCGCGATGCTATACAGATATTCCACTTGTTGGCAACTTTTACCAAAAAGTGTGTCAACAAGTTTCCCCCAGAACATATCTTGCTGGTTGAAGGAAGATGTGTTCTGGATAATCCAAGAAATATATACCTGTACAGAGGTAGAGGTAAAACAAATATGCCAAATCCTGATAGTATTATTCAAACTTTCACAAGCATAAACCATACTCGAGGAACGTCCAAGTCTTCCTTCCAAATCCTGGCAAAGGCCAAACCTTCTAGGCATAATCCATACTAAGAAGTTCAAAACCGAGTATAATCCATGCCCGATTTCTTTTGTCACCTGACAAGACCGTTTGTAGATCCTAAGTATAATCCATACTTAAGATTCCAAAGCGAGTATAAACCATACCCGAGTTAACAATCTGAGTATCATCCATACTCGTATCTAGAGAAAATTATATTTGCCACAACCTGGCAAGATAGTCCGACCCTAGGCATAATCCACACCTAGTGCTTCAAAATAAGTATAAACCATACTATAACCGAGGTTGAGGATCTTGCCACGTCCTGACAAGATACTTAAATTCACCAAACATAATCCATGCTTGGAAAATCCTTCCTTATTCAATTCAAAATGCAAAACCAAATCAAATCCTGATTGGCTTGACACCGAGTCCAGAGCACGCTTTGGGGCTACATCCTAACCCCATACATGTGTACTCTAATTCAACCAATCGGAAAACCTAATGAAAGCAAAAACAAATCTTAAACCCTAAGAAATGCAGAAAATGAAAGCTGATCTCATCCAGAACAGTTGATGATGAACCCACGAGAGCTCAATCCAGATTCATTCCCTCTCCGGGGAGAAGGAGGTGGAAGTGCAGGTGCAGGTGCTGTACTTGGGCAACTCTCCACGTCTAACTGTTCCTCAGTCAAATCGCGAAGATGTCTGTACTCATTCGTGTCATGTCCGTCCATATCGATGAAAATGCAGTGCTTTCCAGAATCGCATTCTCTTTGCGATGGCTCCCTCCTAGGAGGATTTGGGTAGGAGACAGCACAGTTTGTGTCCATGTAAATGTCAAAAAGTGAAGCAATGAGCTCAGTATACTTTTCATATCTGGCACTACACCAAAACAGTGGATTCCCAACAAGTATAGGTGTTACAAATAATTTCCGTAACACTTTTATGTGTCACTAACAACCTGTGAGGAATTTCCTGTAACACTTATAAGTGTTACAAGCAGAGTAACTGCTAACACTTATAAGTGTTACAAGCAGAGTAACTGCTAACATTTATAAGTGTTACAAGCAGACCAACTGCTAACACTTATAAGTGTTACAAACAGAGTAACTGCTAACACTTACCAGTGTTACAAACATATTTATTGCTAACACTTATAAATGTTGGAACTATAATATATGGTAACACTTATAAGAGTTACAGACATATTCATTGCTAACACTTATAAATGTTGGAACTATAAGAGATGGTAACACTTATAAGAGTTACAAACATATTCATTGCTAACACTTATAAATGTTGGAACCATAAGATATAATAACACTTATAAATGTCAGTATCATAATCCTACTAACTCCTATAAATGTTGGCATACATAAATTGCTAACACTTATATATCATGTTTTTATGATTTTCAATCACATATATAGTTCAACATATCAATTCAAATAAAAGTATTTGATACACTTTCATATTTCAAATTCAATAATGTCACTTTTGCATAATGCTTCCAATTTCAAAATACCATAATATAAAGTTCAAATTACAAAAAACAATACAAAGTTTTACTAAAGATACATAGAATTTTAGATATTATGAAGGTGAAACATGGACCATATCACAAAGCCTCCATCCGAAAACATATTTGCTTTCCTGTTGCCATTACATTCCAAATTCTGTTTTTTTCCTCCTCCACAAGTGCCTACAAAATATAAATGCATTCATTTTTATAGAAATAAAAAATTGCAAAGCTAATAAATAACAAGTGTATTTGCAAAACTGATAAATAACAAGTTATTATTCCAAAACTGACAAATAACAACTGAATTGCAAAACTGATAAATTGAATATAAGATTTGAGCCTCGGCCCAGTTTTAGCATGCCTTAGTTTGCGCAAACTGAGCCAAGGCTCAGTTTTTGTGAAAACTGAGCCGCTCAATTATGGAAAAAACTGAGCCGCTCAGTTATGGCAAAAACAGAGCCTCGGCTTAGTAAAACTAAGAAGCTCAGTTTGCGCGAAAACTGAGCCCGCTCAGTTTTGGCAAAAACTAAGCCGAGGCTGCAAACAACAATGGACACAATGCTCTTAGGTTTGCATACACACAACAGTAGTGAAGACATCATTTCAATGTGTTGTACGCATTAGATATGTTGTATGCATTAGATGTGTTGTACACATTAGATGGAAACACAAGCAAAATGGAACATGAAATTTTAATGTTTTAAGTTCTTCCAAATAATGATGAATACATCATTTCATGCAATCTAAAGTGTGGAATTGGGATGATATAAGATGTTGTGATAGGTAATATTTACTGGAAATAAATATTTGTTTGTGTTCAATGTTTAGGTTCAATTATGGATAGTGGAATTTGGGATCTGTCCCTTATTATCAACTCAATACAACTCAATACAGAGAAATTTCTTATCATAATGCACCTAGTTGTTGATACAACAATCAATGATTATTGTATTAATGTTTAAATACCTAGTTGATTTGGGATCTGTCCCTAGGTTCAGATCCCAAATTCCACTATCCATAATTGAAATCTAGTAGTTGATAAACAGATCAATAATAAGGGACAGATCCCAAATTCCACTATCCCTAGGTTCAGTGGCACCTTGATTTTACTAATCAATGATTATTGTATTAATGTTTAAATTCTTATTGTCATTTTAATCATAATGCAGTTTACTTCACTAGAATATTAAACACCTCATCTATATCATTGAAAGTGTTATTGAAGTATTTTAATATCATTGAAAGTGTACCTTAAGCCAGTTGTTAATCTTGCTCCTGTAGCCGGTTGCCAAAACTATGACATCAAAACAGTGAAATTTTCCATCAGAAAATGTTGCAATGTTGCCTTCTATGCTTTTCAGAGAATGAAATACCTGCGTTTTGTTGAACTTTCATAAATGGTGCATGCTTCAGATGTTTATATTTGATTAATAACAATATGTATAAACGTTTAAGGAAACCTGGATTTCTCCTGTCTTTATTTTCTGAAACGTTCCAGGGTCCATAACAGGATAAACCGGATTATTTTCTTTATGATGAAAGAGTCCATGGGCTGGCTTCCGAATGCAGAACTTTGACGTATCACCATACTTCAAATAACAAAGAAAAAGCACAATCTTATCAATAGCCTTCAGCGAGAAATAGTTCATGAGCCTTAAGTAAAACAGCCATGTGTATCTCGACACTATGTGCATCTGCATTCACAAAACACACGTCGTCTCTTGGGAATTTATTTTAATAAATTGCAAGACTTATACATGTTCATGATGGGATAAATGATAAGGGAGTATTTGCAGTCAAATTTGTTTGCTCTATATTAAAAAAATTCGAGCAATATTGATGGGATAAAGAAAACACGATACTATGTTGTTCAAATTGTAACAACTCGCAAAAATTGCAAGCAATGCAAGAAATAACGTCCTATCAAATCATGAGTAAATGTAGTGCAGAACTTACAACCGAATTGAGTATCAGATACTAGAAATAGTAATTATATTCCTTTTCCATTGCATTACATGCATATAATGGATACATATAATTTGGTTCAATTTGCTATAACGAATTCTGAAAGGAAAATAATGTATAACTGCAAGAAGTACATGTAAGTAAGTAAAATCAAAATTAAAATTCTCAGAAACTGAATTTTATCCATTAAGATTTCATATCCCACTGGTAGAGCCTCATGTTTTCCATATTTTTTTCAGTTTCAAAGCCTCAATAAAGAATTACCGTTGACCAGGTAACAAAAGAAACAATTATATTTCAGATATTTAATATAAATGGTTTAAATTTGACGGTATTTTCTTATAAAGATTTTAGGTGAAAACAGAAGGAATATATAACGTTAAATCCCTCTTGCGAATAATTCATAAAGTAATCTCTTCCTCATTAAATTCAGATATATTTTGACCATAGTAGCTACTAACCGTCATTAAAAGCAAAACAAAATGTTAAAGATTGAAATTTCCAGAAGTGTGAAAAATTTAAGAATTCCAAATGTGAGATAAAACAAAGTGAGACCATTATGAGTATGGACATTATCAAACTCAGAAATAAGATTTAGATTTTGCTGTCATGTACAAAGTCTAAGCAAAGCATTTCTTTACCAATCATTTAAAAACAAATGAACTAACCTGGAATATGTACAACATGGCATGTTAGAAGAATTGCATACTTAATTTATGGAGACGTTTCCTTTTATTATTCATTATACAGCACTGAATTTATATTATATTAAATTTGTGTCCTATAAATGTTGTAGAAATCAAGCACATAATGCAATTAAATTGTATAATAGAATAATGAACTCAACATAGTACTAATTTACTTTTCTTTGTAATAACTTTTGGTCAGATGCTCCATTTGTTCCCTTGGAGACGTTGCATAGAAACTACATGGGAAATACACAGCATACTAATAAACTTAAGATCCATTGGAAACACACTCACACAGACAGTAAGAAACTACAAAGGAAGTTATAACAGAACTGCAAGAATACACCAAAATTAACATTTTTGAACAAAATATATACCAGGATATGAAACGAATCAGCAAAAGTAAGATTTTGAGAAGCTGCGAAACTAAGGGACTTGCAAGCGACGGCAGTGTAATAGATAGACAATATATCGAGATTCGAAAAGATGGTTGATGGCAGGATAGATCTACCAAAAAATCAGACATACTCTCCAGTGTGCTAACATGATAACTTTCTGGTCATGGCACATAGTGGGATCAGTGTGCTAACATAGTACTGTGTCGCATGAAGATTCTTCATCATGTAACAATGTGGTCCAAAAAGTCTTATGTATTCATAAGAAAATTTTGAAATGATATAAAATAAAGAAGATAAATTATAATCATAAAAAATTTCACATGAAGATTCTTCATCATGTAACAATGTGGTCTGGAGAGTCTTGTGAATTCATAAGAAGATCTGAAATGATAGTTAAAATGCTAAGCTTGGAAAGTTTATATCATTCATTCAACATATTCACTCAACTAAATTACCTTGTTTAGCCAAAACTGGTATTAAATTTAGCTAAAAAAATCACCCATTTATATTCATTGCAGATAAAAGCAAATTGTTAAACATGACTAAACATCTATGATAAGCAGGTACCACAAAGCCAAGTGTCAGATGGTTGCAACAATCCCACAAGAAAATCCAGAATTCCAAGGTGTCAACTAAGACCTCATGCCATGGTTGAATCATTATCCAAAGGTATTTTATAAAGTGTAATCACATGTATAAGCATATTTCTGAATCAATCATTAGCCAAAGGTTTTTACCGACACATCGGTGCATAGTTTAAACTGAGCCGAGAAAAAGAAACTATTTACTTGGTATTTTGCTACAACTGCAACAGGTGATAAGGTTTTTACCGACACATCGGATAGGCTCAGTACTGAGCCGGGAAGGCAATTTCTAAAAACTGGCCAGTCCAGGCTCAGTTTTCAGAAACTGAGCCTTTCCGTCTCAGTTTCAAATCCGAAACTGAGCCGGAAAGTGGCTCAGTTTAGAACTGAACCCTCCTGACTCAGTTTCGAATCCGAAACTGAGACAGATAGGCTCTATTCGAATTCAAATTATTGATTTGATTTCACTAAATTGTCTTCTATCTACGTTTACATGCACTTATAGAATCAGACAACAAATAGGTCCCGAGCAATAGTGCGTTATATAAGCTCAAGATAGTTCAGATTAATTTTTGTATGGCTTAGGATTTCGTATATGGACAGAATTTTGAATGCGACTGCAAACACACTTCAGTATTATAAACTACGGAAAATTCAAAAGTGACAAGCATTGATGTTTTTTCTATATTGGGCCTTTTAATTGGAAAAGGAACTATCAAATTCGAACTGATAAATCAAAAGTCATGCCTATATTTTTGTTAGGAGCATCCTTATTAGTACACAAATGTACAACGGAACTTAAGTTTATATAAACACCGACAGATGAGTAGAGTTGCATACTTCAGCTTGTTTAAACTAAAAAGGAAAGAATAAGGTAGAATAATAAAATGATGCTCCTCCATAATGCAGACCATCTTCGAGGCATACATCTTTGCTAGGTAAACAGCGCATAAAGTACATACCTGCTCTGGTGTTTCAATCATATCCCTTCCATTGCAAATCATATCAAATCCACCCTGATTGAGTAAGAACTGTTGTTTCAAAGTCTTAAAAAAACCAAATGCATGCATTCTGATTTCGCGTGGAGGTAATCAGTCTGATATGAATTACAATGAAAGAAATTTCAGTAAGGCAACAAAGAAATCGATCCCTTCCCTCCACTTCTGGTACTAAAAACATTACATTCACCAAAATTTATTGATGTTGCAATGAACCTCAAGCTTTTAAGCTTTTTTAACATAGGACTTTTTGCTTATGCTTTATTTTACAGTGAATCATGTTTATTATAAAAGTATATTATAATATATTGATCACTGTAAAAGAAATCAAGAAATAAAGGGTTTGCCCCCATACCTGAGTTGAGAAAGATTTTCATTATGAAACCTTAAGGTTTAAAAAAAGTGTGAAATCTTCAGTGAGATGTCTAGCATTTATATTGCAAAAAGGTAATGAAGGAAGGTATATAGTTAATACTAAAAGATCTTGGATTGTTGTATCATGTTGGTTTTCTTTTTGATCTAAATACGCTTTAATTTGAAAAAGAAAAAAAAATCCAACACAGACATGAAATGTTTGGTCTTTTTATTTCTAAAACATGCACACACAAAAAAGCTGTACAAATGTATGATTCCAGAAGCAATCAGAAGGGCTTGCCTTAAGGTTTTTAGTAATAGTATGTTTAAAAATTAGGGTCATAGTTCAATGCACTGTTGTTAAGTAGCACCTATCAGGTTAATTCTAATTGAGTTACTCCTCCCTTCCATTTATTTAAAGCTTTTTAGCATATGAACTGAATAGCTTTACGTTTAATTTAATGGTAAATTAAGTTTACTATGAAAGACTTAAATATGAATTAATTTGAAGAAAAAATTACTCAATGATAACAACCAACACTCCACCCTAAATCTGTGATCAACAAAGCACCACAAAATTTCATATGCAACCAACACTCCATAAATCACAAGGGTAACTCCACCCTAAACCTGTGATCAACAAAGCACCACAAAATTTCATAAACAAGACCCTTTAATCTCAAACGAAAGCTTCAAGTTCCCTTTACCAAAAATTACTCAATGACTAATCTATGCAATGATTTTCGCTGCCATCCACCATTAAACACACGTCAGATAAGAAATCAATATGAAGGTACTCAGGGAAACTAGATGAAATCGATTTTTTAACCTAATATCGTATAGTCCAAACACAGCCAAAGTGAAATCGATTTTTTTACCTATTATCGTGATTCCTTGAAGCCCCAGTTCGAAGTCGAGGATTGAGAAACGAGTTGCGAAGAGCCAATTCCTAGAAGTCGTGATTCCTAGAAGCCCCAATTCGAAGTAATGGAGAGAGGATTTGAGAGGATTCGAAGTAATGGAGAGAGGATCAGCTAATCGCTGGTATAAGTTCTTCGAATTCCATTTTTAATTTGCTTATGATGCGGCCGTGAAAGGAATAAGTGTTCTGGAATAAGCGTTAAGGTACATTGTTAGCCGATTAGGGTTATGTATGATTACTTTACCCTTTTGCCCTTAGAAAAGAGGAGTTGACTAGGCCTATCAACACATACAAGTGTTAGCATATTTTTGGTAACACATTTTTGCTATAGCAACACAAATTAGTGTCGCTAGTCTACAGCACATATAAGTGTTGGCAGTTGAAAAAAATAAGAGTTGCCAAATGGCTATTATGGTGTAGTGTGGGCCCCCTCCGGGCTGAGTGTTGCGATCATTCCTGACGGCGGCTTTCCCTTTGCCATTTCCAGAATCAGACGGTTCTCCGTATTTAACCATGTTGACATCGAGAGTGCGTTTCTCAGAAGTTGCATCTTCTTCCTGCAGAAATCTGTCTGCTTTGAGGTAGAATTCGCCGTGATTGTGCGGTGGATCTCGGTACAAAGACTTCTTGAACTCCGAGTTATCCAAGACACCGGATATCGCCGCCATCAGTACCATTGATGGTTTAGGGCGATCAGCTGATGATGCTGCAACATTGAATCTTTCCAGAAATGAGCGCAAAGTTTCTCTGGGTCTCAGCTTGAATGTAGTGAGATACATTACGTTCTTGGTTCGTGCGATGTGGACCGGAAACTGTTCAAGGAAGCGAGCAACCAACATAATCCGACTATTGATTGATTCCGCCTCTAGCTGCCGAATCCACATGGCTGTCAGTTAGAAAGAGGGGAAAACATTTAGCCATTACATTTTCCGATGCCGATTGAACTTCCATATGCCGCTTGTAGCGCATCAGATGTACGGTAGGATATGTCCTACTATTTTAGGGGCTCCAGTTGTGGAAGTTTGAAGTCTGGGGGATTGCTAGAATTCCTGATTTCTTGCGTGAACGGGTTGTGATTGACATCATCCACACAATTCTGATAAGTGCGGCCTCTCGAGAGGCGTTGAATGAAATTGGCGAGCCGATAGCCTTCAAAAAGTTGTTGCAATTTTCTAAAATCAGAGATGGTGCCCACAGCGTTGAATGCAAGAGAAGAAGGAAGCAGGTGGGCTGCTGGGAGCGGGTCGTGGTTCGATGGGGGCGACCCAACCCGGTCGTGAGTCGTGGAGGTCGGTTCGTGAGGCAGGAGTGTCGAGCCGATCGGGTTGCTGGGGTAGGTCACGAACTGGGTCTATGTCCAGGGGTGCGCCACGAGCCATTTCCTGCTATGGAGTGTGAATTTGCATTCTGATATCCATTTGAACCGGAGCTGAAATCGGTCGCTGTGCATTTCCAATAGGGAGTGGGTGTAATGCACGAGCTGCTTCTGTGGCTTCATCTCCAGTGCGTTATACATTTCTCGGACTTCCATCCATCTGTGAAAAGATTCCGTCGATCATCTCTTGTTGCTTTGCCATATGGGTTCTCAATTCAGCGAGAACGCCGTCCATCTTTTGTCCGGTCAAGTATTCAGAAGGATATCCATGAGAGGATGCCCCCGGCTCTCCTCGTTTCAAGTGCCTTCAACATCAACATCCTCAGCATGAGAGGAAGTTCTAGTTTTCTTCCTTTAGATTACCATTGATCCAATAACCAAAAAATTCAAAGCAGAAGTTGAAGTTGCCGTGTGCCCCCTTCCTGACGCACCAAAATGTTAGACCAAAATCTGGGCCAAACTCCCAAATGCAGATCACAGATCACAAAAATGCAGAAAATAACAAGAGACACATGAAGTTTATATAGTGGTTCGGCTAAAACCAAGCCTAAGTCCACTTTTTCTCTTCTTAAATCCAAAAAGTTACAAATACAATTATCTCGATTTATACACGAAATCCTCGTGTTTACAATGAAAAGAGGTAAGAAATCACAAGACTATACACGAAATCCTCATGTTATAATATGGAATTAGGCTTCTTTGCTACTGGAAATGCTTTTATTAAAGCTATGATGGAAGCCGTGAGGAGTTAGATCCAAAATATACTTGAAAATGCCTTCAAATGGTGTATTTATAGCTGTAGGAAAGCTTCTGGGAAGAACAGTTCCTGATAGGGTACGTGGCACCCGATCCGGGAAAGTAGGAACGGGAGTAGCCTTGAGAACAGGTCAAAATCTACGCTTGTATCAGCAGGTTTGGTGGTTGGTTCGTGGTCATGGGGTCGGGTCATGGTCACAAAGTGCATAAAATAGTAAATAACAGGAGACACACGAAGTTTTATAGTAGCTCGGCTCAAACCAAGCCTACATCCACTTTTCTCTTCTCAAATCCTAAGAAGTTACAAGTATAATTATCTCGATTTATACACGAAATCCTCGTGTTTACAATGAAAAGAGGTAAGAAATCACAAGATTATACACGAAATCCTCATGTTATAATGTGGAATTTAGCTTCTTTGCTACTGGAAATGATTTTTTTAAAGCTATGATGGAAGCCGTGAGGAGTTCGATCCAAAAGATCCTTGAAAATGCCTTCAAATGGTGTATTTATAGTTGTAGGAGAGCTTCTGGGAAGACCGGTTCGTGATAGGGTACGTGGCACCCGATCCGGGAAAGTAGGAGCGGGAGTAGCCTTGAGAACATGTCAAGATCTACGCGTGTATCAGCAGGTTTTTTGGTTGGTTCGTGGTCATGGGTTGGGTCGTGATGAGGCCTTCACGAACCGAGGTTTGGTCGCGAGTAGTATGGTGAAGCTGGTATCAACGATCGGGTCGTGGTAATGGGGATCATGTCCCATATATGATCCATGAATCAGAGGGGTCTTCACGAGTGGAAGGAGAGGGCGAGCCCTAGTCCACGAGCCGGGAGGGGGGCGATCCAGGTTCTTGCTCACGAGTCAAGGTGGCGATCCGTCGTCACTTCATCCAAGTGATGACCAATCCATACTTTCACATGCATTCACGAAACGGGCATAACTTTCAAACCGTAAGCCCGATTGAGCCAAAGGAAAGATCTACCTGAAGCTAACTCAAAGGGCTACAGGAGTTAAAGAGCAAAGTTCCGTAATTGATTTTTTGGGCCCAAAATAGGTCATCGGATAGGAGTTTCAGGCTAGTTTATGTTGATGTAGCGATTTCGACCAAACCGCTCCTCGTCTTTTGACGGAGTTTCCACTGCTTGAGCGCGATGCTATCCAGATATTCCACTTGTTGAGAGCTTTTTCCAAAAAGTGTGTCAACAAGTTTGCCCCTTGAACATTTCTTGTTGGTTGAAGGAAAATTTGTTCTAGATAATCCGAGAAATCTATACCTGTACAGAGGTAGAGGTAAAACAAATGTGCCAAATCCTGACAGTATTATTCAAACTTTCCCGAGCATAAACCATACTCGAGGAACGTCCAAGTCTTCCTGCCAAATTCTGGTAAGGGCAAAATCTTCTAGGCACAATCCATACCAAGAAATTCTAAATCAAGTATAATCAATGCTCGATTTCTTTTGTCATATCCTGACAAGACCGTTTGCAGTTCCTAAGTATAATCCATACTTAAGATTCCAAAGCGAGTATAAACCATACTTGAGTTAACAATCTGAGTATCATCCATATTCGTATATAGAGAAAACTATATTTGCCACAGCCTGACAAGATAGTCCGACCCTAGGCGTAATCCAAACCTAGTGTTTCTAAATAAGTATAAACCATACTTTAACCGAGGTTGACGATCTTGCCACATCCTGACAAGATACTTAAATTCACCAAACATAATCCATGCTTGGAAAATCCTTATTCAATTCAAAATGCAAAACCAAATCAAATCCTAATTGGTTTGACACCGAGTCCAAAGCACGCTTTAGGGCTACTTCCTAACCTCGTACGTGTGTACTCCGATTCAACCAATTGGAAAACCTAATGAAAGCAAAAACGAATCTTAAAGCCTAAGAAATGCAGAAAATGAAATCTAATCTCATCCAGATCAGTTGATGATGAGCCCACGAGAGATCGAGGTTCATTCCCTCTCCAGGGAGCAGGAGGTGGAAGCGCAGGTGCATGCGCTGTTGGTGGTTTCACATACTCGGGCAGCTCTCCAGGTCTAACCCGTTCCTCTATCAAATCACGAAGATGTTTGCATTCATTCGTGTTATGTCTGTCCATACCGTGGAATATGCAGTGCTTTGCAGAATCGCATTCTCTTTGCGATGGCTCCCTCCTAGGAGGATTTGGGTAAGAGACAACCCCATTTGTTTCCATGTAGATGTCAAAAAGTGAAGCAATGAGCTAAGTATACTTTTCATATCTGGGCCCTCTCCAGGGCTGAGTGTTGCGGTCATTCCTGACGGCGGCTTTTCCTTTGCCATTTCCAGAATCAGACGGTTCTCCATCTTTAACCATTTTGACATCGAGAATGCGTTTCTCAGAAGTTGCATCTTCTTCCCGCATAAATCTGTCTGCTTCGAGGTAGAATTCACCGAGATTGCGCGGTGGATCTCGATACAAACACTTCTTGAACTCCGAGTTATCCAAGACGCCGGATATCGCTGCCATCAGTACCGTTGATGGTTCAGGGCGATCAACTGATGATGCTGCAACATTGAATCTTTCCAGAAATGAGCATAAAGTTTCTCTGGGTCTCTGCTTGGTTGTAGTGAGAGACATTACATTCTTGTGACATGCGAAGTAGACCCGAAACTATTCAAGGAAGCGAGTGACCAGCATATTCCAGATGTTGATCGATTCCGCCTCTAGCTGCCGAATCCACATAGCTGCTATATCAGTTAGAAAGAGGGGAAAACATTTATCCATGATGTTTTCCGACGCTGATTGAACTTCCATATGCCGCTTGTAGAACATCAGATGTACGGTAGGATCTGTCCTGCCGTTGTAGGGCTCCAGTTGTGGAAGTTTGAAATCTAGTGGATTGCGAGAATTCCTGATTTCTTGCATGATTGTGTTGTGATTGACATCATCCACGTCATTCTGATAAGTGCGACCTCTCGAGAAGCGTTGAATGTGATTGGCGAGCCGATCACCTTCAAAAAATTGTTCCAAGTTTCTAAGATCAGAGATGGTGCCCCCAGCATTGAATGCAAGAGAAGATGGAAGCTGGTAGGCTGCTGGAGGGGGTCGCGGGTCACGGTTCGCGGTTTGAGGGGGCCAACCCGACCCGTTCGTGAGTCGTGGAGGTCGGTTCGTGACGCAGGAGTGTCGAGCCAATCGGGTTGCTGGGGTAGGTCACGAACTGGGTCTCTGTCCAAGGGTGCGTCACGAGACCTTTTCTTGCTGTGGAGTGTGACTTTGCGTTCTGATATCCATCTGAACCGGAGCTGAAATCGGTCGTTGTGCATTTCCAATAGGGAGTGGGTTGACCACGAGTCCAAGTAATGCACGAGCTGCTTCTGTGGCTTCATCTCCAGTGCATTGTACATTGCTCGGCCTTCCATCCATCCGAGCGAAGAATCCATCGATCATCTCCTGTTGCTTTGCCAACTGGATTCTCAATTCAGCGAGAACTTCGTCCATCTCTTCTCTGGTCAAGTATTCAGAAGGTTCTCCATGAGAGGATGCCCCTGGCTCTCCTCATTTCTAGTGCCTACATCATCAACATCCTTAGCATGAGAGGAAGTTCTAGTTTTCTTCCTTTAGACTGCCATTGATCCAATAGCCAGAAAATCAAAGCGGAAGTTGAAGTTGTCGTGTGCCCCCTTCCTGGCGTGCCAAAATGTTAGACCAAAATCTGGGCCTAACACCCAAATGCAGATCACAGATCACAAAATTGCAGAAAATAGTAAATAACAGGAGACACACGAAGTTTTTACAGTGGTTCGGCTCAAACCAAGACTACGTCCACTTTTTCTCTTCTTAAATCCTAAGAAGTTATAAGTACAATTATCTCGATCTATACACGAAATCCTCGTGTTTACAATGAAAAGAGGTAAGAAATCACAAGATTATACATGAAATCCTCGTGTTATAATATGGAATTTGGCTTCTTTTCTACTGGAAATGACTTTATTAAAGCAATGATGGAAGCCGTGAGGAGTTAGATCCAAAAGATCCTTGAAAATGCCTTCAAATGGTGTATTTATAGTTGTAGGAGAGCTTCTAGGAAAACCGGTTAGAGATAGGGTTCGTGGCACCCGATCCGGGAAAGTAGGAGCAGGAGTAGCCTTGAGAACAGGTCAAGATCTACGCGTGTATCAGCAGGTTTGGTGGTTGGTTCATGGTCATGGGGTCGGGTCGTGATGAGGCCTTCGCGAACCGAGGTCTGGTCGCGAGCGGTATGGTGAAGTTGGTATCCACGATCGGGTCATGATAATGGGGATCATGTTCCATATATGCTCCACGAGTCAGAAGGGTCTTCATGAGTGGAAGGAGAGGGCGAGCTCTAGTCCACGAGCGCGCGGGGGTGGGGGGATTCAGGTTCTTGCTCACGAATCGAGGTGGCGATACTTCGTCACTTCGTCCAAGTGATGGCCAGTCCATACTTCCACATGCAGTCGCGGAAACGGACATAACTTTCAAACCGTAAGCCCAATTTAGCCAAACGAAAGCTCTACCTGAAGCTAACTCATAAGGCTACAGGAGTTAAAGCAAAGCTCCGTAATTGATGTTTTTGGGCCCAAAATAGGTCGTCTGATAGGAGTTTCAGGCTAGTTTATGTTGATGTAGCGATTTAGACCAAACCGCTCCTCGTCTTCTGACGGTGTTTCCACTGCTTAAGCGCGATGCTATCCAGATATTCCACTTGTTAACAGCTTTTACCAAAAAGTGTGTCAACAAGTTTTCCCTGAGAACATATCTTGCTGTTTGAAGGAAGATGTGTTCTGGATAATCCGAGAAATCTATACCTGTACAGAGGTAGAGGTAAAACAAATGTGCCAAATCCTGACAGTATTATTCAAACTTTCCCGAGCATAAACCATACTCGAGGAGCATCCAAGTCTTCCTACCAAATCCTGGCAAGAGCCAAACCTTGTAGGTATAATCCATACCAAGAAGTTCAAAACCGAGTATAATCCATTCCCGATTTCTTTTGTCACATCCTGATAAGACCGTTTACAGTTCGTAAGTATAATCCATACTTAAGATTCCAAAGCGAGTATAAACCATACTCGAGTTAACAATCTGAGTATCATCCATACTTGTATCTAGATAAAACTATATTTTCCAAAGCCTGACAAGGTAGTCCGACCCTAGGCGTAATCCACACCTTGTGTTTCAAAATAAGCATAATCCATACTTTAAACGAGGTTGAGGATCTTGCCACATCTTGACAAGATACTTAAATTCACCAAGTACAATCCATGCTTGGAAAATCCTTCCTTATTCAATTCAAAATGCAAAACCAAATCAAATCCTGATTGGTTTGACACTGAGTCAAGAGCACGCTTTGGGGCTGCATCCTAACCCCGTACATGTGTACTCCGATTCAACCAATCGGAAAACCTAATGAATGCAAAAACAAATCTTAAAGCCTAAGAAATGCAGAAATGAAAACTGATCTCATCTAGATCAGTTAATGATGAGCCCACGAGAGCTCGATCCTTGTTCATTCCCCCTCCGGAGAGCAGGAGGTGGAAGCGCAGGTGCATGCGCTGTTGGTGGTTTAACATACCCGGGCAGCTCTCCACGTCTAACCCGTTGCTTAATCAAATCGTGAAGATGTTTGCACTCATTTGTGTCATGTCCGTCCATATCGTGGAATATGCAGTGTTTTCCATAATCGCATTCTCTTTGCGATGGCTCCCTCCTGGGAGGATTTGGGTAGGAGACAGCACCATTTGTGTCCATGTAGATGTCAAAAAGTGAAGCGATGAGCTCAGTATACTTTTCGTATCTGGGCCCTCTCCGGGGCAGAGTGTTGAGGTCATTCCTGACAGCTGCTTTTCCTTTGCTATTTCCAGAATCAGACGGTTCTCCGTCTTTAACAATGTTGACATCGAGAATGCGTTTCTCAGAAGTTGCATCTTCTTCCCGCAGAAATCTGTCTGCTTCGAGGTAGAATTCGCCGAGATTGCACGGTGGATCTCGGTACAAAGACTTCCGAGTTTTCCAAGACACCGGATATCGCTGCCATCAGTACCATTGATGGTTCAGGGTGATCAACTGATGATGCTGCAACATTGAATCTTTCCAGAAATGAGCGCAGAGTTTCTCTGGGCCTCTGCTTGATTGTAGTGAGAGACATTACATTGAACGGGTTGTGATTGAAGTCGTCCACGTCATTATGATAAGTGCGGCCTCTCAAGAGGCATTGAATGAGATTGGCGAGTCGATCGCCTTCAAAAAGTTGTTGCAAGTTGCTAAGATCAGAGCTGGTGCCCACAGTGTTGAATACAAGAGATGATGGAAGTTGGTGGGCTACTGGTAGCAAGTCGCGGTTCGCGGTTCGAGGGGGTGACCCGACCCAGTCGTGAGTCATAGAGGTCGGTTCGTGAGGCAGGAGTGTCTAGCCGATCGGGTCGCTGGGGTAGGTCACGAACCGGGTCTCTGTCCAGGATTGTGTCACGAGCCATTTCTTGCTGTGGAGTGTGACTTTGCGTTCTAATATCCATCTGAACCGGAGCTGAAATCGGTCGTTGTGCACTTCTAATAGTGAGTGGGTTGCCCCCGAGTCCAAGTGATGCACGAGCTGCTTTTGTGGCTTCATCTCCAGTGCGTTGTACATTGCTCGGCCTTCCGTCCATCAGAGCGAAGAATCCGTCGATCATCTCCTGTTGCTTTGCCATCTGGGTTGTCAATTCAGCAAGAACGCTGTCCATCTCTTCTCTGGTCAAGTATTCAGAAGGATCTCCATGAGAGGATGCCCCCTGGCTCTCCTCGTTTCTAGTGCCTTCAACATCAACACCCTCAGCATGAGAGGAAGTTCCATTTTTCTTCCTTTAGCTTGCCATTGATCCAATATCCAAAAAATCAAAGCAGAAGTTGAAGTTGTCAGGTGCCCCCTTCCTGGCGCGCCAAAATATTAGACCAAAATCTGGGCCTAACACCCAAATGCAGATCATAGACCACAAAAATGCAGAAAATAGTAAAGAACAGGAGACGCACGAAGTTTATATAGTGGTTCGGCTCAAACCAAGCCTGCGTCCACTTTTTCTCTTCTTAAATCCTAAGAATTTACAAGTACAATTATCTCGATTTATACACGAAATCCTCATGTTTACAATGAAAAGAGGTAGATTATACACGAAATCCTCGTGTTATAATATGGAATTTGGCTTCTTTGCTACTAAAAATGCTTTTATTAAAGCAATGATGGAAGCCGTGAGGAGTTATATCCAAAAGATCCTTGAAAATGCATTCAAATGGTGTATTTATAGTTGTAGGAGAGCTTCTGGGAAGACCGGTTAATGATAGGATACGTGGCACCCGATCCGGGAAAGTAGGAGCGGGAGTAGCCTTGAGAACATGTCAAGATCTACGCGTGTATCAGCAGGTTTGGTGGTTGGTTCGTGGTCATGGGGTCGGGTCGTGATGAGGCCTTCATGAACCGAGGTCTGGTCGCGAGCGGTGTGGTGAACGATCGGGTCGTGGTAATGGGGATTATGTCACATATATGCTCCACAAGTCAGATGGGTCTTCATGAGTGGAAGGAGAGGGCGAGCCCTTGTCCACGAAACGAGGAGGTGATCCAGGTTCTTGCTCACAAGTCGAGGTGACGATACTTCATCACTTCATCCAAGTGATGACCTGTCCATACTTCCACATGCATTCACGGAAACAGGCATAACTTTCAAACCGTAAGCCCGAATGAACCAAACAAAAGCTCTACCTGAAGCTAACTCAGAGGGCTACAGGTGTTAAAAAGCAAAGCTCCGTAATTTATGGTTTTGGTCCCAAAATAATTTGTCTGATAGGAGTCTAGGGGTAGTTTATGTTGATGTAGCGATTTTGACCAAACCGCTCCTCGTCTTCTGACGGTGTTTCCACTGCTTGAGCGCAATGCTATCTAGATATTCCACTTGTTGACAGATTTTACCAAAAAGTGTGTCAACTAGTTTTCCCCCAGAACATATCTTGCTTTTTGAAGGAAGATGTGTTCTGGATAATCCAAGAAATCTATACCTGTACAGAGGTAGAGGTAAAACAAATGTGCCAAGTGCTGACAGTATTATTCTAACTTTCCCGAGCATAGACCATTCTCGAGGAACGTCCAAGTCTTCCTGCCAAATCCGGGCAAGGGAAAAACCTTCCAGGCATAATCCATACCAAGAAGCTCCAAAACCGAGTATAATCCATGCCCGATTTCTTTTGTCACATCCTGACAAGACCGTTTGCAGTTCCTAAGTATAATCCATATTTAAGATTCCAAAGCGAGTATAAACCATACTCGAGATAACAATCTGAGTACCATCCATACTCGTATCTAGAGAAAACTATATTTTCCACAGCCTGAAAAGATAGTCCGACCCTAGCCGTATTCCACACCTAGAGTTTCAAAATAAGTATAAACCATACTTTAACGGAGGCTGAGGATCTTGCCACATCCTGACAAGATACTTAAATTCACCAAACATAATCCATGCTTGGAAAATCCTTCCTTATTCAATTCAATATGCAAAAACAAATCAAATCCTGATTAGTTTGACATCTAGTCCAGAGCACGCTTTGGAGCTACATCCTAACCCCGTACGTGTGTACTCCGATTCAACCAATCGGAAAACCTAATGAAAGCAAAAACAAATCTTAAAGCATAATAAATGCAGAAAATAAAAGCTGATCTCATCCAGATCAGTTGATGATGAACCCACGAGAGCTCGATCTAAGTTCATTCCCTCTCCGGGGAGTAATAGGTGGAAGCGCAGGTGCAGGCGCTGTTGGAGGTTTCACATACTCGGGCAGCTCTCCACGTCTAACCCGTTCCTCAATCAAATCGCGAAGATGTCTGCACTCATTCGTGTCATGTCCGTCCATATCGTGGAATATGTATTACTTTCCAGAATCGCATTCTCTTACCATTTGTGTCCATGTAGATGTCAAAAAGTGAAGCAGTGAGCTAAGTATACTTTTCATATCTGGGCCCTCTCCAGGGCTGAGTGTTGCGGTCATTCCTGACGGCGGATTTTCGTTTGCCATTTCCAGAATCAGACGGTTCTCCGTCTTTAACCATGTTGACATCGAGAATGCATTTCTCGGAAGTTGCATCTTCTTCTTGCACAAATCTGTCTTCTTCGAGGTAGAATTCGCCGAGATTGCATGGTGGATCTTGGTACAAAGACATCTTGAACTCCGAGTTATCCAAGACACCGGATATCGCTGCCATCATTACCACTGATGGTTCAGGACGATCAACTGATGATGCTGCAACATTGAATCTTTCTAGAAATTAGCACAGAGTTTCTCTGGGTCTCTGCTTGATTGTAGTGAGAGACATTATGTTCTTGGGTCGCGCGATGTGGACCCGAAACTGTTCAAGGAAGCGAGCAACCAACATATTCCAGCTGTTGATCGATTCCGCCTCTAGCTGCCGAATCCACATGGTTGCTTATCAATTAGAAAGAGGGGAAAACATTTAGCCATGACATTTTCCGATGTCGTTTGAACTTCCATATGCCGCTTGTAGTGCATCAGATGTACGGTAGGATTTGTCCTGCCGTTGTAGGGCTCCAGTTGTGGAAGTTTGAAATCTGGGGGATTGCGAGAATTCCTGATTTCTTGCATGAACGGGTTGTGATTGACGTCATTCTGATAAGTGCAGCCTCTCGAGAGGTGTTGAATGAGATTAGCGAGCCAATCGCGTTCAAAAAGTTGTTGCAAGTTGCTAAGATCAGAGCTGGTGCTCCCAACGTTGAATGCAAGAGAAGATGGAAATTGGTGGGCTGCTGGGAGCTGGTCACGGTTCGTGGTTCGAGGGGGGAAACCCGACCCAGTCATGAGTCGTGGAGATCGGTTCGTGAGGCATGAGTGTCGAGCCGATCGGGTCGCTGGGGTAGGCCACAAACTGGGTCTCTATCCAGGGGTGCGCCATGAGCCGTTTCCAGCTATGGAGTGTGACTTTGCATTCTGATATCCACCTGAACCGAAGCTGAAATCGGTCGCTGTGCATTTCCAATAGGGAGTGGGTTGCCCACGAGTCCAAGTGATGCACGAGATGCTTCTGTGGCTTCATCTCCAGTGCGTTTTACATTGCTCGGCCTTTCATCCATTGGAGCAAAGAATCCGTCGATCATCTCCTATTGCTTTGCCATCTGGGTTCTCAATTCAGCGAGAACACCGTCCATCTCTTCTTTGGTCAAGTATTCAGAAGGATCTCCATGAGAGGATTCCCCCTGGCTCTCCTCGTTTCTAGTGCCTTCGGCATCAACATCCTCAGCATGAGAGGAGGTTCAAGTTTTTTTCCTTTAGATTGCCATTGATCCAATAGCCAAAAAATCAAAGAAGAAGTTATAGTTGTCGTGTGTCCCCTTCCTGGCATGCCAAAACGTTAGACCAAAATCTGGGCCTAACACCCAAATGCAGATCACAGATCACAAAAATACAGAAAATAGTAAATAACAGGAGACACACGAAGTTTTTATAGTGGTTCGGCTCAAACCAAGCCTAAGTACACTTTTTCTCTTCTTAAATCCTAAGAAGTTACAAGTACAATTATCTCGATTAATACACGAAATTCTCGTGTTTACAATGAAAAGAGGTAAGAAATCACAAGGTTATACATGAAATCCTCGTGTTATAATATGGAATTTGGCTTCTTTGCTAATGGAAATGCTTTTATTAAAGCAATGGTGGAAGCCGTGAGGAGTTAGATCGAAAAGATCCTTGAAAATGCCTTCAAATGGTGTATTTATAGTTGTAGGAGAGCTTCTAGGAAGACCGGTTCGTAATAGGGTATGTGGCACCCGATCCGGGAAAGTAGGAGTGGGAGTACCCTTGAGAACATATCAAGATCTATGTGTGTATCGACAGGTTTGGTGGTTGGTTCGTGGTCATGGGGTCGGGTTGTGATGAGGCCTTCACGAACCGAGGTCTGGTCGCGAGCGGTATGGCAATGCTGGTATCCACGATCGGGTCGTGGTAATGGGGATCATGTCCCATATGTGCTCCACGAGTCAAAGGGGTCTTCACAAGTGGAAGGAGAGGGCGAGCCCTAGTCTACGAGCCGAGGGGGTGGGGTGATCCATGTTCTTTCTCGCGAGTCGAGGTGGCGATACTTCGTCACTTCATCCAAGTGATGACCAGTCCATACTTCCACATGCATTCACGGAAACAGGCATAACTTTCAAACCGTAAGCCCGATTGAGCCAAACGAAAGCACTCCCTGAAGCTAACTCAGAGGGTTACATGAGTAAAAGAGTGAAGCTTCATAATTGATGCTTTTGGGCCCAAAATTGGTCGTCCGATAGGAGCTTCGGGCCAGTTTATGTTGATGTAGCTATTTTGACCAAACAACTCCTCGTCTTCTGACGGTGTTTCCACTGCTTGAGCGCGATGCTATCCAAATATTCCACTTGTTGCTAGCTTTTACCAAAATGTGTGTCAACAGTAATTGATGTACTCTGATGTAGCTCTTGTAACTCTGATGTAATATTATTTTAATGATAATGGAAAAGTTCATTTTATTTTGTGCGAATGTGTAAGTGCCCCTAAAAATCTGCCTTTATGAATGGTTTAAGTTCGTTTAATTACCGGCGAAAACCGAGCAAAAATCCGGGTCATTACAGTATCGTTGAAATGCTTAGTTGTCAAGGTTAGACAATCATATGTATCGTTGAAAGGCATATGGAGTTTATGCTAGAACGGGGGTTACCATTAACCCTAGACATATGGCAAGGTTGGTTGCTATACGATTAGCGATAGTTTTGAAGCAGGATTGGCGGTGATAGCTAGAGTCTGTCATGCATGCTAGATGTTTTATCTGTATCGTCTCATGTAGATTATCCCACGTTGAAGGAGATCTCATTGGGTGATTGTCTGATATTGGTTTAGGCCTCTGGTGATTGTGTTTGAGGAATGTTGAATTCGATTAGAATAGTTTACGTGTGATCTACAATATGGGTGCTATGAGTGCTATTGATGGTTGTTTCTGATTGCCATGAATAAATGGTTGTTCTGGTTTCCATGGATGAATGGTTAAAATGTTTAATGTAAAGGATATCACTATCCGATATGGGGAAGGCGGGGTTGAGTTCTTCTCTGGTGTTGTGGGTATATTAGTATATTTATCTATCCATTCTCATATACTTTATTTTTGATGTTAGATAGTTGTTTTATCACTCATTAAGACTGTTTTCTGACTCAAGATTTTATGTTTCCCTCTTATTAGCTTGGGTTGTTCATCGGTCGTGGATGGGCAGACTAGCTGGCAGGTGATAGGTGAGAGCTTAGTGATGATGATGTTGTAGTTCAGAGGCGAGCCGGAGGCTTACGTATTAGTTTATACTATCTAGTATCTAGTATTTGTTTCCGATGTTTGAGTTGCTATGAGCGTTGTAGTGAGGTCTTTGTTGTATATAACGCAGTTGTATACACACTTATATGACTTTTATTTGATGATAATAACCAAATACATATTATTTTAAATGTGTTTGTTACTATACTGTTCTATATATATATATATATATATATTACAGACAGGAATATAATATCCATATTTAAATAGAATACGACTGTACAGACATTCATATATTCACACAGTATTTTATTTAAATTGAATATTAACATTCAAATAGTACAATTATTTATAACTCCACCATTTATTCAATTCACATGAGATTGTACATGTAAATAAACTTAATACGATAGACAAGTTTATTTGAACACAATAAAATAATATTTTATTCTAATCAAATTTGTTTATTACATATATTAGTACAATTTTTTCTGTACATTAGCTCCTCACTACAAAAACACTTAGACACACATTTAAAGTTTCACTGTTACATACACTAATATACATTTCACTGTCATCTTCTGTCTCCGTCTTCTGTCTTCACACTTCATTGTCAGTCCAGTCATCCTCATTTGTCACATGAAACAGAAACACAAACAGTACACTGCAATAGAAATAAAACAGAATTAATGAGAATATAAATTTTATTTGCCTTAAAAATTTTGGTGTGTTTCTCATCGTTTTTCATGACTTGATCTGATATGTGAATATAGCACGCGCACGATATTTATATACACACACATATGTATGTATATACACATATTACGGTGCAGGGACAGAAAAATTTTCTGGATGGTTGCATATACACATGTGTGTATATATATACACACATGTGTGCACTGCTTCGCCAATCCAGTGTGCAACTGATGAGTAGCCACGTGGACCATCTCGACTCAGTGCACAACTTGTTAAAATGGTCGAGCTCAATACATGACACTGAACAACACAAATGTGATCAGCCCATTAAAATCAAAGCAGCTCAAGTGTCGAGCAAATGAATCAAGTTCTACAAAGCTTCATATAGCATAGAATGCACAAGTGCATGTGTGCATTGGTTCATGTATGCAAACAGGCCAGAGAAGTCAAAGACAACTGCCAAATAGCAATAGTGAATAAAACGAAGAATGGTCTCATGGAAACAACATATAACAAGGTGAAGATACAACATGAACATGTATAAGTCATGTGAAATAGAAAAGCAAATGGACATTGCAGCAAGTTAAATGAATGATGCATGTGTACACGAAATTCAAGTCAACATATATGCATGGTTCATCATGGTACACAATCAAGTCAAGCACAACATAGAATGGTCACAGCTAAGATCAACATGGTCAAGATAGTTCAGTATGAAGCATTCATGTGTACATGTGCGAGTCTGGAATGTATTCTAATCAAAACAGCAAAGTGGTTTAGTTTTTCAAGTGCAAGCTACAACTAAATTTGGTTGAGCATGAAACTCAAGCCAGGTATAAATAGTTTGCAAGGCAGTTCAAGAGCAAAGTGATTCATGTATACTGTGTGTGTGCATGTACAAGTGTTGTATCATTCAAAGTGCACACAAGGCAACTCATGTATAGTCAAGCATCTCAGCAATGATGCAAACATAGTTAAGCACAACAATACAAATGCAAGCATGCACAAGGCCTGACAGAAGTAATCCAATTCAGGTATACAAATGAGCAGAAAAATGATACAATGCAGATTTCCAAAAAGTCTCTCTTTTCAAATGGTTTATGCAGTAGTTCATGGTGTTAGAGGTGCAAACAAAGAATGAGTTAATGGTGCATGTAATCATGCCTTGGTGTATGGCGGACACAATAACAAAGTCACAGAGTATGGTGCAACTATCATAGGAATAGAATGGTCAATAATTCTTTAGTGCAGCAAATATGCTTAACAAGATTCAAGCTAAGTGACAACAGCAAATTCAAAAATGGTCGAGTTCAACTGTATGACAGTTAATGAATCATGGAAACAAAATGTCAAATACAAGCATGCAAGAATTAAATCTGTGTGGATCAGCAAGACGTCAGGGGAATCCACACACAAATGGAGCATTCACATAAATGGAGCAGTGAATTTTTGGCATGTTTTAAATCAAGTTTCCAGAAATGATCATTTTGGAAAATTACCTTTTGAAATCAGAGTGTTACATATATGGCAGTATGTATACAAAACAAAGAATCGACAATGGCTTCATTCAGCACTCATATTGATTTTGGTTTCCAGATCTGGCCACAAATTATTTATTTCATATATTTCCAGAAATGTCGAGCAAAATTTGTGCTATGCAGATTTCCTGATCTCAAATAAATATACGGCAAAAATGTGTTTTGTTTTGCATATATAGACAGGGACAACTTTTTAAAAGCAAGCATGTTTGAGCAAAAATCATAGTGTGCATTTTTGGCCAGGGTTTAATCGGTTTCAAAAAGTCATGAAATCATTTTTCAATTTCAAATTTGTTTCCTGAAATAAATCTTTTATTCAAGGCAGTGTTTCAATCATGCTATTCAAATACAAGAGCCAAGGAGAGTCAATCACACAAGAGCCATTAATGCAAAGTATTTCGAAACAGATTTTGTCAAAAGAGGAAACCACAAAATCAGATAAATCAATTATCAAAATCAGATTGTTTCTAGGGTTCGATTCTACCCTATAACAACACCAATTCACTGGCTAAGGCTATCGAAACCAAGAAAAATTAACTGAGCAACCAAAGAATTAAATCAGAAATCTTACCGAGTTTCGATCGCCATATTTCTCAAATCAAAGAACAATCGATTGAAGAAGCAAGGCGCCAGAGATTGTAGCAACTCGAGAACAATTTATAACATTTCATCAACATCGATCGAGATTTGAGGAAGATTGGATAAACCCTAGAAAATTTCTTCCAACTGCCATTTACAAGACAGATCGGGAATAATACACAAGAGTGGAGTCAATATGAAAGGAGCCGGCCTACTTTCTAAATGGCTAAGCTTTCTTTTTATATAAGGGCTAGGGTTTCTCATTTTTAATTTGTCTTAGTTTTTGTTTAAATTTTGTATTTGAACTGTAAAACCGTCCGACCAGTTCTAGAGTCTGTAAAATCTAGGGGGAAACCAATTAGGGTGTTAACTGGCAGTTTACTAGAGTCTGTAAAATCTAGGGTTACGGATTACGGGTTTGTAATTCAGGAAAAATCTGGTCGAGGGGATATCGATCAGTCTAGGGTTTTGAGCGTAGGGTTAGGACAGGAGCAGGCGCTGCGAGTTTACATGGGATTGTAAGCGGGTTCTGTTTGTAGCACCTAGTAGAAACCATAGGAATGCAGCTGTAGGCAGGATTTTGCCGAAGGTGGGTATATCTTGTGTCATTTACTTTCTGTATTTCTATTTCAGTTATATTCTATGATCTGTGATTTTTTAATAATTCGCTAAAAATCAATAAACCCTATTCACCCCCCCTTCTAGGGTTAATCTAGGTCCAACAAGTGGTATCAGAGCCTGGTAATTTCATTAATTCTAGAATCATGGATCCTAGTTGTCTGCCCTTTGAGAGTCAGTCTAGCCACATTCCAAACATTTTTGATGGTACAGATTTTTTTTAAATTGGAAATCGGATATGAAATCTTATTTAAAATTTGTTAATATTAAATATTGGGATTTTTTTAACAATGGAGGTGATATAATTGATAGGAATATTAATGCTAGTATTATGCATATTCTCTATTCTCATCTTAGTAATAATCAACTTGATCATATCTCCCATTGTTTGACTGCGAAGGAAATTTGGAAAACTCTCAATGCAAAGTTTGGACAAAATAACAACAATTGCTCAAAACCCGCAAGGATCAACTCAGATTCAGAAGTATGTCTAACAGGATTTACTAAAGAAGAATTAGATGATGATAGTGTTGGAGATTAAACAGATGATGAAATAAGAAATTTTTCATATGAAGATCTAGTTTATTTTTGTGTTGATTTAACCAAACCTGTTGATAAACTCCAACTGAAAAATAAATCTCTGAAATCTAAGAATTCTGAGTTGACCAGCAAAATTGATAATTTGGAATAACAATTTGAATATTTCAAAAATTCTTCAAATTCAGATTGCAAAAATTATTTGAAATTGGAAACCAATCTTGTTCATCTTAATAAAAATATTCAAAAGTTTGAAAAGGAAATTCTGATCTTAAAAGAAAACAAGATTGAGTTATCAAGTTTAAACAATTTTCTACAAAACGAATTTGAAATTTTTAAGACTGATATACATTCTAAATTTGAAATTGCTGAAAAGGAGAATTTGTTGAAATCAGATTTGATTTTGAAATAACTTATAAACGAGATTGAAAGATTCAAGAAATTTGAGTCTGAAAATCGAAAACATTTTTAATCTGGGATTGTTGAGTCCCAAATCCAAATTAATTTGCTTAAAGACGAAAATTTGGTTTTGAAATATGATTTTGAAAGATATAAGATCACTAAAAATCGTTGTTCAGATTTAATGAAAGAAAATAGTGATCTCAAAAGTAAAATTCAACAACTTGAAACAACTTTGGCTAAATTTTCTAACGGCGAAAAATCTCTGAATATGTTGTTGAGAAATCAATTTTCATTTGGAAATGAAACTGGACTCGGCTTTGGGAAAAATAATGGTTTTGAAAAGGAGAAATCAAATGATTTTAAAAATCCTTCAAATTGTTTTGAAAATTTGATTCAAATAATTTCAAAGGATTTTTAAATCAAAAGCAAAATGAGAATTTGTTTGATAATAATCCATTTAAACCATTTTTGACCCCAAAAAGAAATACAGTGAATTCATCAAAATTCAGAGAGATTTGGGTCCCTAAAGGTACTTTGATAAATTCTGATGGATTGTTATATAAATAAGTTTGGGTACAAAACGAATGAATACAACTGTGAGTGGTTTTACTAATTTTGTTAGACCACTCGATCCTTTAAACCGTTAGGTACCGAAGGTGGCTGAGGAACTGATGTGCTGAAAGGAAATTTGAAATCAAGCTAGTCTCTAATTCTTTATCATTTACAGTTCCTTTAGCCAAGATCTGATGAGTTAGAGACTCTATTGTTTTCATCGATTTCAGGTATAACCTCTAAACAATTCTTTGTAAATATTTTTCTTTTTCTTTGTGTATTCCTCCTTTTACCCCTTCTGGATTTTTTCTTTGATTTTTCTTAGTTGATATATCATTGTCATATCATTGTAACTTCTTTTGGGCTTCATTAACTTCAAATTGCAGTATTCATGATCTTTTGGAAATTTGCTTTATTTGAATAGAACTCTAATGTCTTTAATAATTCCCAGATCTTGAATTTAAACTTGCAAATATCTGCAATTGTTTTGAAGTTTATTTTTTGGTTTCTGAATTCGTAACAGTGTTGATATATTCTTGTCATATCTTGAACACTGTTAATTAGGATTCTAAATTCTAGAAGATCTGAAAATTTGATGAAGTTTCACACATCTCTATTGTTTTGAGTTTCTTCTAATTCATTCTAGAAAAGCTTGAAATATTATACTCATTACAGCACACTACTACTTCTCAATTGTGAAAATTTCATTGTCTTTCAGATTAGCTTGGGTATTTTGAAGTATCTTGAATCATTGCTTACATCTTGAAATTCACTATTATTCATGATCATCTAGTTTAGATTTTTGTTTTGTTTGAGATCATTTGAAATTTCTGATATTTTGAATCTCACACACCTCGCAGATATGAATTTATTAATCTTGTGTGATTGACTCATTGTATCTCATGTTTTACATTTGTTCAAGTGATTTTGAGTAAACCATTATTTTTGATCATGAATATGTCTTCAAACTTGATGTAAATATTCTGAAAAATTCTTTGGGCTTGTAAGAAATAATTTGGAAAAATTCTTTGAAAATCCAGTCTTGAAACTCTCTTTTATTTCATGATTTTTTGATTTAAATATTTATTTGTTTAAAATCATTTGAAATTATTGATTTTTTGAATCTCACAAACATCGTGAATTTTAAATTTGTAATCTGGTGTGGCTGATTCATTGAATCTCGACCTTTTCATATCCCTTCAAATGATTTAAAATAAACCATATATTTAATCTTGGATCATGAACCATTCTTTGACTATCTGAAATATTTGAAACATCTCCTTGACAAGCCTGCTTTGAAAATGATTTTTGTGCTGCTCTCAGATATAGTTCATGAAAATTTTGGTGACTTCTTGTTTTGGTATCAAATATATATCGTGCTCTGATAGATGAAACTAATTTGCTTGATTTGTTAATCATTTCTGCTTAAGCTTTGTGATTAAGATTATGTAGTCTGAGATATCTTTGTTCGTCTCCAGTATAATTTTTAAAATCCTCACGCATAGAGACATCAAGTGGTATACGTTTAGAAATGCTGAATATTTTTTTGTATATATTTTTTTGTCTTGTATATATCTCCCTAAATTTCTCTTGTAATTGATTTTCAATTTTAAAATTATTTATTTTTTATTCATTCAGAAATCGAAATCAATATCCAAATTGAGCTGTATTTATAATTCATCAAAATTGTTATTACATTTTGAAATTATGATGAATTGTGACTGTAGTATATTTCACAACAAGAGGAAGTTTTATTTTTATTTTCATGATGGTTGAACAGTTATTATAATATCTTTGAATTGGCGATTATTTCACGACCATCTCCTTTATCTATCATCATTCTGCCATCCATGGTAATTTTTACATTAATGTGGAGAGTTAATATGTTTTAAAATCTTTTTGAATAAACAGTGGAAATATTTGTGATAGAAATAGGACTATTTTATTATTCAGAATTAGTGATAATTGAAAATTTTCAATGATCCCAGTACAGTCGAGCATATTTCATAATATAATTAATTTAGAAATTTATTTCACAAATCATTTATGTACCTATCACATTTCTATCGTTCATATTGGTTTATATATATACTGAGGAGTTTTTCATTTTGGAGCTGTAAATGAAATAATAAAAATATAATGTTTGTAAGTGTGTTTCTAGCCTCATTTAAAAATCCAAGCTATGATTATGCATGGTTATGAGATTACTTATATTTAAGCTGCAACTGATCTCATTTAAAAATCCAAGATCTGGTTATGCGTGGTCAGTGTCTCTTAAATTAAAAGACAAAGAAAAAAAATTGAATAAATAAAAAATTATATGAATTTCTCCTTGGTATGAAAAAAAAATCAGCCTATCAATCCATATTCTAACTTGTGAAATGTGTTGAAATCTTATGATGCATTATGATTTGTTGAATGATAGCTATTGGGATTTGAGATTATTCGATTTTGTCACTTAAATTGAATTGTTAACTGTAGTCCAAATCCATCACTGTTTTTGTGCTCATTTTATAAAATTCTTTTGGAAATAACTGGAAAATGTTCATATTTTTTTAACTCTTTCCTTTTTTATAAATTCATCGTAAATCCGTTATTCTCTAAAATGTGAAATATGCCACCTGTTCTCAGAATATTATGATTTTTGTTTGACTTATTGAGATTTTTGATGACCGTTCTTCCTCTTAAGCTGAAATTATATTTTTTAGTAATTTTTCATCTATATTTTAAATTCTGAATCCTTTTGTGGTAAAACAAAAGGGGGAGAACGGGTTGATATTTTGATTAGTGAATTTTGATTTATGATTGAATATTGTATAATTATTTTTAATTTTGAAAATTCATTATTATTCATTCGTTTCACTCATACACAGTTGTAGGGGGAGTTTTCTGTTGTAGGGGCAGCTAATAAATAAGGGGAGTTCAATATTCACTGTCAAACACATTTATTGTGCTCAAAATATTTTATTTGTTTATCATCGTCAAAAGGGGGAAATTGTTGTATATAACGTAGTTGTATACACAATTATATGATTTTTGTTTGATGATAACAACCAAATAAATATTATTTTAAATGTGTTTGTTACTGTACTATTATATATATATATATATTACTGACAGGAATACAATATTCATATTTAAATAGAATATGACTGTACAGACATTCATATATTCACACAGTATTTTATTTAAATTGAATATTAACATTCAAACAGTACAATTATTTATAACTCCACTATTTATTAAATTCACATGAGAATGTAATGTAAATAAACTAAATACGATAGACAAGTTTGTTTGAACACAATAAAATAATATTTTATTCAAATCAAATTTGTTTATTACATATATCAGTACAATTTTTTCTGTATATTAGCTCCTCACTACAAAAACACTTAGACACACATTTACAGTTTCACTGTTACATACACTAATATACATTTCATTGTCATCTTCTGTCTCCGTCTTCTGTCTTCACACTCCATTGTCAGTCCAGTCATCCTCACTTGTCACATGAAACATAAACACACACAGTACACTGCAACAGAAATAAAAAGAATTCATGCGAATATAAATTTTATTTTTAAAAATTTTATTTGCCTTAGAATTTCGGTGTGTTTCTCATCATTTTTCATGACTTGATCTGATATGTGAATATAGCGTGCGCACGATATTTGTATACACACACATGTGTATGCACATATTTCGGTGCAGGGACAGAAAAATTTCTTGGATGGTTGCATATACACATGTGTGTATATATACACGTGTGCACTGGCTCACCAATCCAGTGTGCAACTGAGGAGTTGCCACATGGACCATCTCGACTCAGTGCACAACTTATTAAAATAGTCGAGCTCAATACATGACAAGGAATAACACAAATGTGATCAACCCATCAAAATCAAAGCATCCCAAGTGTCGAGCAAATGAATCAATTTCTAAAAAGCTTCATACAGCATAGAATTCACAAGTGCATGTGTGCATTGGTTCATGTATGCAAACAGGTCAGAGAAGTCAAAGACAACCGCCAAATAGCAATAGTGAATACAAAGAAGAATGGTCTCATGGCAATAGCATATAACATGGTGAAGATACAATATGAACATGTACAAGTCATGTGAAACAGAAAAGAAAATGGACATTGCAGCAAGTTAAATGAATGATGCATGTGTACATGAAATTCAGGTCAACATATATGCATGGTTCATGATGGTACACAATCAAGTCAAGCACAACATAGAATGGTCACAGCTAAGCTCAACATGGTCAAGATAGTTCAGTATGAAGCATTCATGTGTACATGTGCGAGTCTGGAATGTATTCTAATCAAAATAGCAAAGTGGTTTAGTTTTTCAAGTGCAAGCTACAACTAAATTTGGTTGAGCATGAAACTCATGCCAGGTACAAATAGTTTGCAAGGCAGTTCAAGAGCAAAATAATTCATGTATACTATGTGTATGCATGTACAAGTGCTGTATCATTCAAAGTGCACAGAAGGCAACTCATGTATGGTCAAGCAGCTCAGCAATGATGCAAACATAGTTAAGCATAACAATACAAATGCAAGCATGCACAAGGCCTGACAGAAGTAATCCAATTCAGGTGTAGAAATAAGCAGGAAAATGATACAATGCAGATTTCCAGAAAGTCTCTCTTTTCAAATGGTATATGCAGTAGTTCATGGTGTTAGAGGTGCAAACAAAGAATGAGTTAATGGTGCAAGTAATCATGCATTGGTGTATGATAGACACAACAACAAAGTCACACAGTATGGTGCAGCTATCATAGGAACAGAATGGTAAATGATTCTTTGGTGCAGCAAATATGCTCAACAAGACTCAAGCTAAGTGACAACAACAAATTCAAAAATGGTCGAGCTCAACTGCATGGCAGTTAATGAATCATGGAAACAAAATGTCAAATACAAGCATGCAAGAATTAAATCTGTGTGGATCAGCAAGAGGTTAGGGGAATCCCACACAAATGGAGCATTCACATAAATGGAACAGTGAATTTTTGGCATGTTACAAATCAAGTTTCCAGAAATGATCATTTTGGAAAATCAGTTTTTGAAATCAGAGTGTTACATATATGACAGTATGTATACAAAACAAAGAATCGACAATGGCTTCAATCAGCACTCATTTTGATTTTGGTTTCCTGATTTGGCCATAAACTATTTATTTCATATATTTCCAGAAATGTCATGCAAACTTTGTGCTATGCAGATTTCCTGATCTCAAATAAATATATGGCAAAAATGTGTTTTGCTTTGCATATATAGACAAGGACAACTTTTTAAAAGCAAGCATGTTTGAGCAAAAATCACAGCGTGCATGTTTGGCAAGGGTTAATCGGCTTCAAAAAGTCAGGAAATCATTTTCAATTTCAAATTTGTTTCCTGAAATAAATCTTTTATTCAAGGCAGTGTTTCAATCATGCTATTCAAATACAAGAGCCAGAGTCAATCAAACAAGAGCCATTAAAGCAAAGTATTTCGAAACCGATTTTTTCAAAAGAGGAAACCACAAAATTAGACAAATCAATTATCGAAATTAGAGTGTTTCTAGGGTTCGATTCTACCCTATAACAACACCAATAGATCACTAGCTAAGGCTATCATAACAAAGCAAAATTAACCAAGCAACCAAAGAATTAAAATCAGAAATCTTACCGAGTTTTAATCGCCATATTTCTCAAATCAAAGAACAATCGATTAAAGAAACAAGGCGCTAGAGATTGTAGCAACTTGAGAATCAATTTACAACATTTCATCAGCATCGATCGAGATTTGAGGAAGATTGGATAAACCCTAGAAAATTTCTTCCAACCGCCATTTACAAGAGAGATCCGGAATAATACACAGAGTGGATTCAATATGAAAGGGGTCGGCCAACTTTCTAAATGGCTAAGCATTCTTTTTATATAAGGGCTAGGGTTTTCATTTTTAATTTATCTTGGTTTTTGTTAAATTTTTTTATTTGAATTTGAGTTGTAAAACCGTCCGACCAGTTCTAGAGTCTGCAAAATCTAGGGGGAAACCAGTTAAGGTGTTAGCAGGCAGTTTACTAAAGTCTGTAAAATATAGGGTTACGGATTACGGGTTTGTAATTCAGGAAAAATCTGGTCGAGGGGATATTGGTCAATCTAGGGTTTTGAGCGTAGGGTTAGGACAGGAGCAGGCGCTGCGAGTTTACATGGGATAGTAAGCGGGGTATAATACCTAGTAGAAACCTTAGGAATGCAGTAGTAGGCAAGATTTTGCCTAAGCTGGGCATATCTTGTGTCATTTACTTTATGCATTTCTATTTCTGTTATTTTATGTGATACGTGATTTTTTAATAACTTGGTAAAAATCAATAAACCCTATTCACCCCCCCCCCTCTAGGGTTAATCTAGATCCAACAGTCTTATGTACAAGCTTTGACATTTCTTATGATGTATGAATAATCTTTCAGGATGTTGTGAAAGTTTCAAAGGTTTGTTATATGATGCTTCACTATATTACATGTTCAATATGTTCTACTATATTTTATCCTTGCTCTGTGAGTTTTACGACATGTACTGTTTGTGTTATCATACCTTGATGATCGTCCATAGCTGCCTGGCACACCCTTCAGTGCATTATTCCTCTTGTTTAGTGCAGGGGTTGTGCGTGGTCGTCACATATAAAATAGGTGAGACAAAATTAACTATATAAACCACATAATAAGAGTATACAGGCTCATACAGTTACATAGAAAAACTGTAGAGTTTATGCAAATGATAGATAAACCCAAACGGATAATTAGTCTCTAAAAGAATACATAACACTGTTAAGGTTCCATAGTGGCACATACCGGAATAAACAATGTTAATACAAATATAAATGGGAAAGACGACATCTCCTGCTAGTCCATCATTACATCCCTAAGTAATGCCCATATCTTCCACCTAATCTGCTCATCAACACCGTCGATGAGCACCCAAGTAAATAAGAGGAAAATAAAACCTTGGGTCAGACAAAAATCTAGTGCGAGCGATAAGCAAATCTCAAGGCACAATAAAAGTTGATATAGTATATACGGCGCGGAGGGTATGGAAATCATACCTGCCATGCCCCTACATCCATAGAGTTAGCACATAACAATCGTTTTATGCTATACTATGACAAACATAATGTAAAGGGGGTGTGATAGATGTCTAAGTACTAAATGGTGTTAAATAAGTAAACAACCGTAGAATTCATCATCCATCCTCACATTCACTCACACGGTATGTTGGGTAAACGATAACGCTCAATTTCCATGGTAATCGAATCTTTGCCGCTTAGTCGATTGGGACCTAGGTTCTACCAACTTGTACTCCCCTGAGACCTAACTTGGCCCTAAGTCCATGCCATAAGCCTACTAGTAAAGAAGCAAGTTGGACCCAACTTGGTCCAAAACATTTGTCACACTTGCGCCTCCTTTATCTTGAGTAACCGCTAAAACCACATGTTTCGATGATCTCTTTGCATCCACAATTGTGCATCAGTGTCTATCCTAGGACAACCACTATGATACCTCTTTAGCTGCTCCCTCATGATCCAGCACCACTACTATGTGTTCTGAAATATCATTATCCATTGTTTAATAATGAATCACTGCATCGAAGCATCATATACTTGCCTTATGCCAGAACCCTGATTGAAGAGCCATCACTTTGAAATCATTGCTTAAGGAACTATCATATCATGCTCGAAATTGCATCATCGTCAATATCAAATTTACCAAAATGGCTAATAAAAATAGTAGCAATATCTATCACTCTATGGTAATCAATGGCGACTAGTCGGACATGTATTTAACTAAAATTGGTTAAATACGCATCCAGTAAAAGCGGCCAACATTCATCACAAAGTCCATCTCATCTCTAAGTCCAACCTTCATCTTCACATTAGCCGCGAAGCTTCAACATCGCTCCATATTCAAATATGTCGTCGAACTCTAACGTTGCACCATCGTCGGATCCAACCATGCGCTCTGTGGCTTCTTCTAGAATTTATCCCATATGTTTAAGTCTACCATCTTTGTGCACTCAACCAATATACACTGTTAGGGAATGCATAATGGATTGTTAAGGAAATACCAACACTAGAGGGGGGAGTGAATAGTGTTTTTAAGGAATTTAAGAAAATCTAGAACTTATATGATCTACTGTATGAATCACACACCACAGAGATAATCACAGACACAGATTCAAACATAAACACAAAAATAAACAGAAATAAAATGCAGAAAAGAAAAGAACATGCTGGATTTTATACTTGTTTGGATTATTCCTATGTCAAGTCCTACGCAATACTACATTGCACAGAGTTTTATTACTATATCAATATCCAAGTGCAACACACTTGGTTTCACGGCGAAAGGTTACCACCGATTCCAAACACCCTAGATCAAGTGTATTCCCCTTTGATTTCCCATCTACAAGGTTAATACTGTTTCCTTCCTTGATTTCACGCTACAAGAAACACACAGTTTCCAAAACTATCCCAAATGATTACAACAACCCTATAACTCATCAATAACACTTCGATTTAAAGAGTAATGAGTAGAGAGTGAGAAGAGAAGAAGTTTTATGTAATTATGTTTGAAATCGCCAGAGTATAACCGTAGAAATTATAAAAATATGATATAATAATGGTGTAATGAAAGGAGATGAAGATGGGGAAGAAGAATGATGAAAAAATTTTGAAATCAGCCCCTACTTAAAAGTTTTGAAAGGTTGCAACGCTTCTGAAATGTTAAAAATGGTGAAAAGACACTTCCTTTCAAAATTAAAAATGTGACAGTTATATGTCAAAATGCCAACATATGTGTGTCAACATATGTTAGTTCGAGATTGAAATTAGAGAATTTTTCAAGTGTTTTAATATATATACAATTCTGGAAATTCTTGAATTAAAACATAGTGATATAAATAAGTATTATAAAGTAGAAAATCATATGAAATCATAAATATAAACCAGATAAACATATTTATAAAATTATAAAGTTTAAAACTATAAAAATATAAAGTATATAACTATATAAATATATATATATATTTGTTGTAATAACCCAGAATTTTGGAACCAATTTAAAATTTTTATTTTAACAATTTTAATGGATTTTGAAAATCTAAAATAATTAATTTTAAATAATAACGATTAAAAATTTATTTAAATTGAAGTTACAACGAATATATTCATTTTAATTTTAAAAGGAGTTAGAAATAGCGCGGTAGTTTGAAAATTTGAGTTTGAACTTTAACTGACTGTACATGATGCAAAATAAATTGAATTTTTGTGAAACCAAAAATATTAGAATCTGTTTAATAATATCTTTCCAATGAATCCGAAAAATTGAAATTTCATAGCGGGAATTAAAAGTTATGGCCAGTTAAATATTCAAAGTAGTTGCTATGGAATTTATATATTTTTTAATATAAAATATAGCCATTTTACAAACGACCTCCGTTTTTGACGAAACCACTTTGGTTGGATCCGGAATGTCAAATTATTGAAGGATTCAAATTTTCATAATTTTTGGAATTAATAAGTGAGTATAGCAAAAGAAAATGTGTTTTGTCAATTTAAGTCAAATTGGATCAACTAGAAAATGACCATTTATCAAATGGTCTCCAAATTCGACGAAATTAATTTTTTTAGGATCGTATCGTCAAAACATAACTAGAAATATTTTTTATGGAATTTTTAGAGTTAGTATGTGGCGCCAGTAAATTAAAATGTACGATCAAATTAAATAATTAAATGATTTATATTTTAAATTAAAGAAAAGTGGCCTGAGATAATCAAACGGGCTGATGGGACCTGGTCCATTGTGTCCAGAACGGGGTATTTGGTTAGAGGCAACATTAGTTGGGCTGGAATTGGAGTGGTTAAGAAGTAACGGGCCTTTTCTGAAAAACTAGAGAATTTAATAATAAAATAGTATAAATATAGGATTATAAACCAAACCCTAATCTATTTTTACACGGACGCCATCTACATTCTTTGATGGCCGAAATCATCCCAAATAACCACTAATATTTCTCAATCCAACTAGAGTCAATGCAAGGTTTCAAAGCAAAAATCGAAGAGCACTTTATACTCTTTTAATCCATATGGCTCTGATCTGAAATGAGGTTGTGTGGTGATCGAATTCGGCATCCAAAGGCACTGCGTTCGAGGTGGGATTGCGAGCAGAGGGGCCCCCCAAGCTTGCCCTCGGTCTCGACAAAGGTGGAGGGTTGAACGGCGCGTCATATGGCAGTTTTCGATCATCGGTTAGGGGATTATGGTGATGCGCAGGGGGGTTTCTGATGGGAACGATGGGTTCAAGTAAAACAGTCGATGTCCAGAAGAAAGAAATGATGAAGGAGGTGCTTAACTAAATTAAATAGATAATTAATTTTCTTAAGTAAATAATTATGTGATTAAATGTATAAAATGCTATAACTTTTCCAAACGGTAACAGAATTGAACGATTTTAGAAGCAATGGAATTGTGAAGAAGGGCTCTACAACATAGAACAGATCAGAGTGAAAACGGAGCACGTTGAAAATTCAGAGAAAAATCAAAGTGAGATTTCTCGATTTAAATTTAAAATAAAAATTATATATGTATATATATATATTGATTGTCATTGTATATTTAAATATACGCATCGTATTAAATTTAGATTGATTGATTGACTGTGTTGATGATGATCTGTCGAATTATATTTTTGTAAGATAAAAATCTAATCTTTAATTGGTTATAATAGAAATATCATTTATGTTAGAATTGTTATATTAGTATAAAAATATCATTTATGTTATAAATGTTACATTAGTGTAGAAATATCATTATATTAGAAATGTCATTTTATTAGAAATGTCATTATATTGAAAATGTCATTATATTAGAAATGTCATTATATTAAAATTGTTATTTATTTAGGAATGTCTTGTTTGAACAAAATTGTCTTTTTGTTTGGTCGTTAAAAATATGAGACATGTTATGTAAACAAAATTGTCTTTTTATTTTGTCATTAGAAGAATAGAAAAAGTATGCGAATAAATTATCTTTTTTATTTGATATTAGAATAGGTAGAAAAGATTATAATAAAAAGATTACATTTTTATTGTCACTTAGCTTTAAATAAAAAGATTATAATAAAGGGATTATAATAAAAAATTATAATAAAAAGATTACATCTTTATTGTCACTTAGTTTCAATAAAAAGATTATAATAAAAAGATTACAATAAAATGATTGTAATAAAAGATCACATTTTTGTTGTCACTTTGTTCATCAAAATAAAAAGAGTAGAACGAAAAGATATATTTTTCTTGTCATTTTAGTTACAATAAAAAGAGTAAAATAGAAAGATATGTTTCTATTGTCATTTCGGTCGCAATAAAAGTTTTCTTGTTAAAGAACATATTTTTACCATAATTTTGTTGCAATGAAAATATTAGATATTAAAGATCATATTTTTATTTTCACTTTGTTTAAATAAAAAAAGTAAAAAGAAAGATCATATTTTTATTTTTTTCAATAAAAAGATTGAACATTAAAAATTATATTTCTAATGTAGTTTAGTTTCCAATAAAAAGATTGTACAACAAAAATTAGATTTTTATTAATTAGACAAGAGTAAAAACAAAAATAACATTTTTTTAAGGAGATTTGGGTTATAACAAAAATACCATTTTAAGTTGAAACCAAAATTGTCAATTTTATCAAGTTATAAAAGTTGAAAACTAAATTTGTCACTTTTATCATGTTATAAAAGTTGAAACTAAATTTGTCACTTTTATCAAGTTATAAAAGTTAAAACTAAATTTGTTACCTTTATCAAGTTATAATATTTGAAACCAAATTTGCCACTTTTGTCAAAATGTAATAGTTGAAACAGAAATGTACATTTTTGTCAAATTAGAATTGTTGAAACAGAAATGAACATTTTTTTTCAAATTAGAATTGTTGAAACAAAATGAACATTTTCGACAAATCAGAATAGTTGAATTAGAAATATACGTTTTTGTCAAAATATACATTTTTGTCAAATAGATTAGTTGAAAACAAAATACACATTTTTGTCAAAATATAATAGTTGAAACAAAGTTTTATCTTTTGTCAAAACATGGTGGTTGAGAACAAAAATTACATTTTTGTTGAATAGATTCGAGAAAAAACAAAAATTACATTTTTGTTAAATAAATTTGAGTTATAACAAAAATTACATTTTGTTCATAGATTTGAGTTATAACAAAAAATGACATTTTTGGTTAAATAGACTTGGGTTTGAGCAAAAATATTAATTTTGTCAAACTAGAATTGTCAACATAAATACCACTATCACTTGTAATCATTTTGTTAAACTAGATTTGGTAACAAAATGAAAATATCACTTTTAATCATTTTGTTGAAATAGAATTGTCAACAAAATGAATGTATCACTTTTTATGCATTTTGTTGAGATAAATTTATATGCAAATATAAGAATCATTTTATTTGCAAAACATACATTAGAATTTATATGCAAATATAAGAATCATTTTATTTGTCAAAACATATATTAGAAATTGTATGTAAATTAAGGAATCATTTTCAGGGTCAAAACATACATTGGAATTGTGTGTAAATTAAAGTGATATTTTATTGTTAAATTATACAATATAATTTGTATGCAAATCCAAGTGAAATTTGTATTGTCAAATTATACATTAGAATTTGTGTACAGAGTAAAGAGGCATTTCATATGTTATGATTTGAAACTACACATGCAAATAAAACATTTTTTTTTATTTGTTAAAATTAAAAATAGAAATTGCATACAAATAAAGGAAAATAAAAATTATCTTTTTATTTGTCATCAGCAACAATGCCATATAAATAAATTACATTTTATTAGATATTAGACACATGTAGGGAAATTATGCGAGTAAAATACATTTTTATTCGGCATTAGGAATATAATAACATGTTTTGTTCATTATCATCAACATGTTAGCGGAATTAAAATTGGTTAAATTCATTAACCAATTATTTATTTAGATGAATTGTTGTTGTCTGGAAACCCCACCTGGGTATTGGGATGATATTTGACATACAATTGTCCCAATATTTAGTTGTGTGTCAATCGATGGATTGACATGCTACGATGAATGTTATTTATTCATTTTAATGCTCACACAGTTGTAAATTTCATTCTGGATGTGAATGGATTGTTTAATGATTATTTATCATTATTGTTGTATACACGCGATGTATGAAATCCATATAACCGAAGTTATATCGTAAATGATTGAGTCGCATTCCAATTTAGAATATCTTTTAAATAAAGAATATTTTAAAATAAAGAACATTGTAATATAAAGAATATTTTTAAATAACGAATATTTTAAAATAATATTAAACGAAAAATAAAATGATGATTTCTGTGTCCGTTTTTGGATGGACAAAAGATAAAAATATTTTTTTTTGAAACGAACTAGTTATTAACTAGAATAAATCTTTTAAATTAAGATTTAATGAAGTCTTCCAATTAATTAATATTTAATTCGAATTAAATAAAATAATTAGATTTTGGGTTGTCGTGGATGGTGTCTTAAATAACACTGTTTTTAAACCCCGTATGAAAAGAATAAATCTTTTAATTAAGATTATTAGAGTTTCCAATTATATTTAGTAATAGGAATAAATTGAAATGTGAATTAGGTTTATTGTGAACTGTGTTTTTAAACGACATTTGTTCTTTAGCCCAATTAACAGTAAAGACATGATTTAGAATCTATAAATCTTTTTATTAAGATTTAAAAAGAAATTTTCCAAAGTCAAGTTTTCTAATTTAATATGTTAAATTGGAATTGAGTGGAAATTCGATTTGATAATAATCGAGATAGGCTTCTGCAAAAGAAGATTGTTACTATATATGGAATTTAAAAGGCTTTGCTGTTATTCCATTTATATTATTAGTCGGATACGGAAATTTGTATCGATTATATATTGATTCGATTTCTATGGAAATCCCATATTTAATGGAAGATGATTTTGCGTTTATCGTGAACTGTGTTTTAAATGACATTGGTTCTTTAACCCAGTTATGATTAAGATTAAGTTCTTAAAAGTGGAATAATCATAAAGTAAGAATTTTTGATATTAAAATCAAATCAGAATTTTAATGGATCTTTAAAAAAGAAAGATTAAAAATAAATCTAAAAGAATTTATCTTTGATAAAATTGATGGGAACCTTTCCCTAATAATATGAATATTTTATTAAAAGAATATTCTGAATTGGAATGAGGCGTATGATGTGTATTTATAGCATTTGATTTTTGATTAAAATACGCGAGCTATTCAGAAAGACCGGGTTTAACCCATTCTGAATAATTATTACGACGATTAAAAGTCGAATACATTGAAGACGGTGATTGAAGACCGACGGTCTTCACATCGAATGGGCGACTACTGATGCCCTGAACTGGGTCGCTCCTAGGAAAGGGTTAAAGTGGTACTTGTCTGGACGTACTTATTGATTGTCCAGATATGTGAGCACCTCTCTTCCGTATTGGACATACAGGATGAGGAATAAGGTGTCTCCGTTTTCGTTTAGACCCAGAACGGACTTGTAAATGGATGTGTGTATGACATTGGATTTCATTCCTTGTAAACTGATTTCTATTTAATATATATCTGTTGGTGGCGGAGAATTTATTCTCTTGCTTAACACCCTTCTCTGAGACGCATGAGCTCAGAGGTTATATATTGGTAGTTATTGATTGCATGGCATGGATTGTCAATGTGGCATGCCAAGATGCAAATGATCGAGGCTTTTGTTGAAAAGCAGAGTCTTGTGGTTGATGATCAAAGCATAGCCTATTTCGGCATAACTTCGTGTATAACGTTACCTCGCGAGCCTCAAAACCCGGGTAAGAGTCAGAAACTGGACAAGGGACCCAAGGAGTGCATGCGTTTCTTTCTAGCTAGAAGTGGTATCAGGGTTTTGCAAGCCCTTACATTTTATTTATGTTGATGATGGAATGAGGCTCCTCGGTTATATTGGTCGATAGTGACCAAATTATAGGTTCAATAGGATCGGGAAACGTGTGTTCAAGAAAAACTAATCCATTAAAGTATTTGTGGACCGGCCTTGGAGGATCCAAGGGTTGCCCGTAGGTGTGATCCTGAGACACTGCTTGAGTGTTACGAATCAGTAAGGAGATCGTCCCTAGCCTTGACTCATGATGGAAACCCAATTTCCAATACGACATTACAGTTTTGACTGTAAACCTATATATTGCAATGTAGTATATGGTAGCTATGCCGTCTAGGGTTGATACATTTACTTTGAAGTATTTTAAACCGATTAGACACTAATAATATTAAAATATTATTTTCTATGTATCAAGCATGTTTGATCATTATAAGGTAAAACTCTATCCTCCGGTTTGTGTTGCATTGTGTGATGGGACTTGAGTCTTATAACGATTTCATTTTTCTAAAAAGCATTGCGCTGTTTTGAACAAAATTTATTTAAATTATGCACTGGCAGCCCAATGGAGTAAACCCGTTCCCCGTTAGTGGCGTGGTCCTATGATTAGTTATATTGTTAGATAAGTTAGGAAAGATTTCTCATATCAGTCCCACGACTGACCCGTAGTTTGTTTCACTTTGCAAACTCCGGTGCCCTCTTTTCCACACGGGAAATCGAGTAGCATATTTTCCAGATATAGTGAGCAGGATTCTGGATCGAATCTTAAAGTTGTGTCTAGGGCATTGATAGCCTTCCCCTGTGATTAGTTTATTTGTTCCGCTACATTGTAATAAAATTATTGTAAATTATCTTCCGCTGTATTTTATTCGATGTACTCTGATATATTCTGTACTCTGATGTAACATTATTATAATGTTCATAAATGTCTTCTATTATTTGTTCTGATGTGTTGTATACCTAAAGTTAGCATATTCGGGTTTTTGAACGGTCTTAGTCGATTTTGCGATCGATTAGGTCCGGGCAAAATCCAAATCGTTACATTTGTAAAATTTAAAATTTGAGTTTAAAAGATAGAAAAACTTAATTATAATAGGAAATAGAATTTGAAAACGGAAAATAGAAATTTGAAAATTGAAAATCAGAATTTGAATTTGAACCTGGAGTGCAATTCAGAATCTTACATAAACTAGACTCTATCACTATATTTATCTTGAACTCCCGACCTCTTGAAATCTTGATTACTCATGAGTCTTGAATCTTCTCTGAATTATGAATCCCTAAAAGCTCTTAAACTGTACAGTCTTCAGTATTAATTCCTGTATACAAATCCTGCATATGTGTGTGTGTATTCTAGAGAGAGATGTTAGTATATATTTTATAATCAATTAATATTGAAATAAGGTTGTTGTCATCAAAAATGCATTCTCCAACAATCTCCCCCTTTTTGATGATGTCAACCTTAGTTTATAAAATATCATACCTGTACATGCCTGTTGATATTGATCCTTCCGATATCCCCTCCCCCCGGTCTATATGAATCCTGTATATTCTAATCCTATATTTCATATTTTCTGCCCTTCGTCATTATCAAAAAGAAATTCTAAAAATACTTTCCTAAATCCTACAAATATCTAAATAATTCCTATTCTAAAGTAAAGTACTCCCCCTGAATCCTAAATATAAATACTCCTCCTAAATTTATACAATAATCAATAACAAACAAACCAATCCAAATATCATAATTACATATGTTTTAAGTCAAGTAATTCAAATCAATCATAATCAAACAAACTCAAACAAATCAAACCTATCAAATCATACCAAACAATCAAACATTTCTTGGAACTTCTACCCAACCGTCTTCTCCGAAGATAAGATCCTTCTTGATGACCTCCCAATCTTCATCTTCTTTTGTTGGTGCTGCCTTAGCAAGATTATTATCTTCATCTCTGAAAAGAGAAGAGATTAGCAAACAAATGGCATCAAAATGCTTCTCTTGTTGTTGAAACATCTTTATTTGGCTTAATTCAAGATGATGCTAGTTTCGTAGTACTATAGAGAGGATGTTCTTAAAGGAATTCAATATTTCTTCAAGATTTTCACTTAAGTTATGAATTGGATTTGCCATAGTTTTGTTAATAATTGAATAGCAAAGAATGAGAAATGAAATAATGAATTTTTCTAGAAGAAGTAGGCTTAAACAGGGTCTGGAATTCTTTGGATTTGAATGGTCATGAGTTAGTTATTTTAATTTTAAATTTTGAAAATTTTTGAAAATCTGGTAGTTATATGTCAACATAGCCAAGTATGTATGTCGACATACATATTAAAAAAAATTGAAAATTTTCAATTTTTGAATCTTTTTTCTTACATTATAATATATTTAACTCTAAAGTTTTTACAGTAACTTAAAGATGATTTTGACATAGATAAAACTCCATTCATTACTTCATAAAAAACAAATACATCTAACTAATTAAGACACACTAAATACGAGATTCGAAAGCAAATACAAGCAAATATTAAAGATAAATTAAACTAGATAGGCTAGTTTTCAGCAGATGATGAGGTGGAAGATGAAATTCCAAGGTTTCTTCCTATCTTGATCATGAACTTAGTCATTTTGGAAAAGTTCATTTTGAGCTTCTTTTGATTGTTGACAATCTTCACTTGGTTTTGAACAATCACCTCTCTGGAAATGGTTCTAGTGTTGACTGGACGCTCAACACTTTCTAAGGAAGTTTCTTCTTCTTTGATTTCCTTAGGCTTTTGTTCTTGTTGCATTCGAGCTTGTTTGTCTTGGAATATCTAATGCGGTCTGAAAGTGAGAGGAATTTGCATATGGTGTATGTTTGTGGAGTCAAACACCTTGCTTGGCACAAATTCTTCTCCATGAATATCAACTCTAAAATATTTGAAAATATGAGTGAGATAAACTCCATAATAAAGTGTCATTTCTCTAAATGAAGTTTCTATGGGCTTGAAATTTCTTAAAATCTTATCGGTCCAATTGATGTTATAGCCACCAATAATAGCAAAGAGGGCTTTTTGCACCTTGAGAGTTGGGTTGTAAAAGTTTCTGGAACGAGGAGTGATGGTATGTTGAAGGAAAAGGTTTACGATTCTTGTTTTTAGGCCGAAAAAGCAATTTTTGAGTTCCCTTTGAGCATTGCTTTCAAATATGTTGTGATAAGTCTATAAATCGGTTTCATCAATTTTAAAATCTGAAAAATATGAGCCAGTGCTTCTGCAGTTTAAGATATTGCCCAAGATTTCGGAATCTAGAACAATTTGCGTGCCTTTGACGCTAATCCAAATTTGGACTTCATTGCCTTCGAAAAATCTGCGATTAAGATTTGCATAGAACATCTTGACAAGCTTAGGATAACACACTTCGTCATTATCCCGAGAGTCAATTAAGCTTAAGACTTCGTTATGGTTGAAAAGGGAGATAAGATCATAGGATGGAAAGTCTCCAAAGACAGCGAAAGCACCCGTATTGACTTTAGCATTTGCTAAATAGTCAACATAGGTTTTGATAGCTTCTCTATCATTATGAAGATAACCTTTGATGGTTTTTGTTAACTTCAATTTCTGAGTTGAATTTGAAGAATCCATTGAAGTGATTGTTTTGAAGAGTATAGATATGAAGATTATAGTTTGAATTGTGAATGAGAAGTAGAGAGAATAGATGTATATACAGAAATTAAAGGGATATGAATTGTATAGGCATAACTTTTAGAAGTCAATGACACATTTTCAGACCTTAGGAGTTGCTGAAAGTTGGAAGGGAGTTTGAAACTTAAACCTTTGAAATTCAAAATTTGAATTTCAAATTACAGGCTGATATGTCGACATATAGACATATGTATGTTGACATATACGTTCTATTTCAGAGGACATTTGGTTTTTGTGAATTTTGATTTAAATTATCGTTTTATATTTCAGGTTTAATTATTTTCTGCAATAATTCTAATCCTAGCAAACATCCAAACTTTATTTTATTATTTTATTAATTATTATTTTATTATTATTATTTTGAATTTCAAAATCTAGATATTAAATTTTTATTTTAAATTTCAAGTTTGAATTTAAAAGTTTAAATTTCAAAAAGAAAGCAAACAAAGCATCCATTCAACCAAGAATTAAAAATTTATCAAGGCGTACCCGGTTTTTTGATCCTTTTCTTCAAAATTTTCTGAATTCTGAATTGCCATGAAACACATATTTGAGTTTCCTGCTTCTGGCTCTTCATCACTTGATGATGAATCTGAATCATCTAAAGTTGTTACATATGCTCTCTTTCTTTTCTTTGATGAATTGCTATTGTCCATTTGTTGAATCAGTTTATCTGGATATGGACACATTCTCTTCATATGACCTGGTTTATTACAGTTATAACATCGACCATCATTTCTTCCTGAACTTCCTTGGTTATTATTTTGAAAATTATATTCCTTCTCGTATGTCGTAAACTTTCTGAAATATCTTGTCGTTAAGGATGTTTCTTCATCGTCTTCACTGCTCGAGTCAGAATCATTTGTTGTTGCTTTAAATGCAATGAATTTCTTTTCAGTTGGCTTGTTTTCCTTTCTTTTTTGTAATTGGACTTCAAAAGACATCAGATTTTCGATTAACTCCTCAATCCTCATTTCACTGACATTGTGGGCATCTTCAATCGCTAATGTTTTCTGATCCTATTCTAAAGTCAATGAACTCAATATTTTTTTGACTTGGTCTTCTTCAGAATAAGTTTTTCCAAGTGCTGTTAATGAATGCACTATCTCTTGAAATCAGTAATGCATATCGGAGATAGATTCATTCTCGTTCATTTTGAATAACTCAAACTTATTAACCATCATTGATATCTTTGTTTGTTTAACTTTACTAGTTCCTTCATGAGTAACTTGTAAAGTTCTCCAAATTTCATGAGTAGATTTACAAACTGGCACTCTATTAAATTCATTCGTATCTAATGAACAAAACAACATATTCTTGGCTTTAGAATTGCTTTGTGCAGCAGCCTTTTGTTCGTTTTTCCATCGTGCAAAATTAGTTGTGGCTTCTACATATTCAGTCTGTGTGATATTCCATGTAACACCATGTATTTTCTATAAACATTAAAGTTACGAATTAAAGAATAATTAATTTCAAATGTAAGAATTAAGGGAAACGGGTTACGCCATTGCGTTCGTCTCGGAATTCTTCTTGAGATAGAGTCCGAATTTGCGTAAATTGGAATCCGTATGAAGGAGTTATGACCTTCAGAAAATTCAAAAATTTAAATAAACAATTCAGAATATAGTTCAGAAATTCAAAATCTGAAGTAGATGCGGGCTAGGCGGGAAATTCCCACCCAAGGCTAGGTCGACCAGGGGGTCGACCAGGAGGTCGACCATGGGGTCGACCAGGAGGTCGACCAGGGGGTCGACCTCCCCCCCATACAGGTCAACCTGGGGGTCGACCTACCCCCTCGGCAGATCTGAAAGCTCATGTGTTCTGACTCACTGCTTAGTCACTAGGGCTGATTTGGATGTTCTATCTTGACTGGATGGTCTTGATTGCTTCTAGGTTAATCTAATGGCACTAAATTAATTAAAACTCTACATAAGCAACCTAACTCTCGACCTAAAATCACACTAATTCATTCCAAGAGCCGTCATGTTGTCAATGGTGAACCTAGAATAGTCGTCATCTCTTTCAACTTAAAGGCAAGATAGAAGCTACATCAAAATCAAATTAAATCAAATCTAATTCAACTAAGAGAATTCAACGATATACATTAAAGGCGAGCAATTCAGTTTCAGAATACAGATCCCAGAACTCAAGAATTCCTTTTTGGTTGTAAATGTAGTTATCTTTTAGATGTGAATAAATTAAAGACATGGTTTGTAATGAATTGTAAAATAGAATGCTGATTCATGTTTATTCATGTCTATTCTATCATATATGTCTATGAACTATTGTGGTGTATCGAACCTATAATGTTATGTGGAAATTGGTGAATAAACCTATTATGTTTTATAGGAATTTGGGAATGAAATTATCATATGTAAGTTTGGTGATATTATGATACATACAAGTTGAGTCATGTCATTTATGCCTAGCTATTTAGATCCATTATGATACATACATGTTTAGATCTACGACCTTGTATAATTTGGTGATGACATCTATATGTTGTATGTCAATTTGGAAATTATGTCATGTTTATGCAAGTTAGGTGATGCTATCATGTTATGAATACATGCAAGTTTATAGGTTAAGAACATGATTACGTAAACCTATATGTTTAGACCTACACTTTATATGTTATATCTATATGCCTCTATGTTAGATCCATGTTAGCATGATTCAACCCCTATGCGAGTTCATCACTACATGGCTAATTAAGTTTTGGCAGTTCTATGTAAAACTATTATTTTATGATTCATGTTGCATAGGTCTAGTTTGTAAGTTCATAATTAAAAGTATATTATGCCAAGTTCATGTGACACATCTGTAGTGAGATCCATATTTTTGTATGATATTGGAATGTTACAAGTTCCTCTATTTCCCCTTGTAATTTATAAGTTAGGCTAAAATGTCAAGCCTAACATTCTATAAAACTTTGCAAACATACAACGGGGGTAACATTGGGGGAAAACATGAAACTACATGTAATTGAAATATTTGGCTCATAACCATGTAAATGGTATGGCATATAAACGGTATAAATTACATACCAAAAATTATGAATTTGATTTAGAAGGAAAGGGTCCATGACAATAAATTGTTGACAAATTTGCATATAAGCATTAAAGGATAAATATGTAAACTTAGAAAAGACGAATATGCCTAACCCGAGGTTAGACTGAGTTGTGGTGTAAAATTGCCCGAAACCGACCGACACATCCAGTGACCACAACAATACCTGTATATTGTGGGTGGTTTGTGCATTAAGCCCAAAAAGGACCCGAGGTTAGACTGAGTTGTGGTGTAAAACTGCCCGAAACCGACCGGCACATCCAGTTACCACAACAATACCGGTCTAGTTTGAGTGGTTGGTGCTTTAATAAAGCTAAGTCAAGATTGGTAGGGTTAAGTCAATTAAGGAAACACTTAACCAATTCAACATGTTAACTAAACTGATGGGTGGGGGTTAGGACACTTAACCAAATTTAACATGTTGGCTAGAAAACCCTAGTAACGGGGACCCATTTCAGCTGTAACCCACATACATGTATCATGGAACCCTGAACTAGGCAGGGTGAGGCACGATTACTAGGCTGAATTGTAAGCGGTCAAAACGTCGGCGGGTGGTGCGTCAGTGTAGGTTCCGATAGAATACGGACACGCACATACTCTGGAGTTGAAAAAGCAGCCACTAGGCATCAGTAGTCATACACTGTGCATCTTAAATCGTGTCGGGTTGCCACCATAGGATTTGATACACCCCGTGGTGGGACCAGCACAGGTATCTACAGTCAAGCGGGGGCCGAATGACACACGTGATAAATGCATGCGAGTAGGAGCCGATCGATATAAGGGGATCATTTCACATGGACACGTGGTGCTAGTTGGACAAGTATAAGTAGGTGCAGAGAGTTAGACATGCATGGGTGCGATGTATATTCAGTTTATCCTGGCTTATATAGTTTTATGTTAGTTTGCTGTTCTAGTACTGTCCTATTTTCTATTTATTCCTATCATGACATTTTCCTTATTCACACACTGAAAAGTCACTGGACTTACTCAAACTTATGTTTAACCCATTTTTCTTTCGTCTTCTTTTCTTCCATCCCCCCCACCCCCAAGTAGCCAGGAAGGGAATAACCCAGCTTAATTTGGACCGTTCATCTCTCCAAGCTTGAAGACTCTGTGATGTATGGCTTGGAGTCTAATATCTTTGGCTATGGCTTTGGACACACTAGACATGGGGATTTATGCAGTTTTATTTCTGTTTTATGCTTCTTTATGTTTTAAGCAAGACATATATTTTGATGTAATGATTTGGAAGTTGCTTTGAGACAGTTCGCTGAAATGCTTTTGTTATGAACCATGTATGAAATAAATGTTAATTTTTGCTGCTTATATTTCTGTCTTGTAAATTATCTGTGTCTTTTACCTATAATGCTCCATCGAAGTTAAGGCATTCCTTTTGTGAGTGACCTTAACAGAGGTGGGGTGTTTCATTCCATGTGTTTAATCCTACTGATTGGAAATAAATTTTCATTCTATATGCCCAATATGAATAATTACTACCATTAAACAGTGGTGGTCTAACTGTTGACTGACCCTCTACAAAAGAACTATTATTATTACCAGTGTTGGTTGCCATTATAACTATTTTCAAAAATCAGATTATGAACTTTTTGAAAGACGAAGCTCCGATACCAATTGTTAGGAAATGTAAAATGGATCATTAATGCAAAACTAATACTATAGAGGGGGGATGAATAGTGTTTTTAAGGAATTAAAGAAAATCTAAAACTTATATGATCTAATATATGAATCACACACCACAGAGATCACCACAGACACAGATTCAAACACAAACATAGAAATTAATAGAAATAAAATGCCGAAAAGGAAAGAACACACCGGATTTTACACTGGTTCAGATTACTCCTACGTCCAGTCCCATGCAACGCTGGATTGCGCAGAGTTTTATTAGTATATCAATATCCAAGTACAACATCCTTGATTTCATGGCCACAAGGTTACCACTGATTCCAAATACCCTTGACTAAGTATATTCCCTCTTGATTTCCTGGCTATAAAGTTAACACCGTTTCCTTCCCTTGACTTCACGGCTAAAAGGAACATCGTTTCCAAAACCGTCCCAAATGATTACAACAGCCCTATAACTCATCAATAGCACTTCAATTCAGAGAGTAATGAGTAGAGATGAGAAGAGAAGAAGTTTATATAATTAGACTTGAAATTGGCAGAGCATAAGTGTAGAAATCATAAAAATATGATATAATATAGTGTAGTGAAAGGAGATGAAGATGGAGAAGAGGAATGAAAAAAAAATTCAAAATCGCCCCCTATTTATGAGATTTGAAAGGTTGCAACGCTTCTGGAACATTAAAATGGTGAAAAGACACTTTCTTTCAAAATTAAAAATGTGACAGTTATATGTCGACATGCCAACATATGTATGCCGACATATGTTGGTTCAAAATTGAAATTTGAGAAATTTTCAAGTGTTTTAATATATATACAATTATGAAAATTATTGAATTAAAACATAGTGATATAAATAAGTATTATAAAGGAAAAAATCATATGAAATCATAAATATAAACTACATAAACATATTTATAAAATTATGCAGTTTAAAACTATAAAAGTATAAAGGATTTAAAAGTATATAACTATATAAATATATGTAAACTTATATACTTTAAAACTTGAGTTTAAAATCAAAGGTAAGATAGAAAAACTTAATTAGAATAGCAAATAGAATTTGAAAATAGAAATTTGAAATTTGAAAATAAATTTTGAATTTGAACCTTGAGTGCTATTTAGAATCTTACGTAAACTGGACTCTATTACTATATTTATCTAGAACTCTTGACCACTTGAAATCAGGATTACTCATGAGTCTTGAATGTTCTTTGAATTCTGAGTCACTAAAAGCTCTTAAATTGTACAGTTTTTAGTACTAATTCCTATATACAAATCCTGCATGTATGTGTGTGTACGTATGTGTGTGTGTGTATTATACATAGAGATGTTAGTATATATTTTATAATCATTCAATATTGAAATAAGGCTGTTGTCATCAAAACTCCATTCTCCAACATGCATCAACATGTGCATTTGATCGATATGCACACCAAACTCTAGCAAACAAGATTTCCTAATACAATATTGCCTACGAGCGGCATTTTAAGCTAAACTAAGCAAACAATTACATCATACAACCAATAATCATACACTTTTCTAAACTAGCATATAGACATCCAAAACAATATTAATAAATTGAATAGAATCTATTTGGACAAGTTAAAGTGAAATAAATTTTCAAATAGCTTAAATCCAACAATATTGTCAAAACAATGTGCAATTGCGCATAAGTTAGTAAATTGCACGTAAAAGCTCGCTAGTAGTTAAAACCATGAAAATTTGATTAAATCTACTCAAATTAATTTTTAATATTTTTGTTTATTATATTCAACTATCCTAAATGTTACGTTTTATAATTAGAAATCAGTTTAAAACGTCAAAAGTATACAATATGAATGAAGACAGTTCAGTGAGAAGCAATATCACTCACCTTAGCCAAATCAGCCCAAACATACATAACAACGTAGAGCTCGAATCCAAGAGAATAAACGATGTCCAAATCCGACCCAGTACGTAAAAGTTATTGCATTTATAAATGATGATTTTAGCAAGAAAACAAACAATAAACTATAATTAGTAAATAAACTAGTTACCTTGTTATTACCTAAACCCCTTTCTTTCCCAAAATACACAGGCTGTGTACATATCTTACTATAACCGTACATGCTCCATCAGTGATATGGAGATTCAGTTTATGAAATTGAATATAGTCTTCGCCGTTGTCTTTCTTTCTCGAATCTTGATCTGCTGGTACTAAAATCGTAACTCTCGGTCCCCTCAGGCAAAATGCAGCCTCCCCATCTCGTGCTACAAGAGCTAACGTCATACCCGTTAAAGGATGGTCGTTCCCACACAAATCAATGTCATGTAAGTGCCTCCCCATCATAAAGCCAATGCCACCCTCATATTCACCTATCTCTAACCATAGCCATCAATACCTTAAACCTTAGTTTACTGGTGGAGAATTGGTCCTCGGCTTGGTGAAAATATGACCCACAAATGGGTATAGAATCAAAGAGATTTATGAAACAAGTGTAATGAAATTAGTTTTATGACCAGATACGACTATTTTAATTTTTGCAATAGAAAAGGAAGAAGATGGTCATGGCTTGGATGAAACATTAGTAGGCTAGATGAGGGAGAGAGGGTATACAGTGCGTGACTAATCATTATCTCCCATTTGGGGGTAATTACTGTATTTTATCAATTAATTTATCTGCAAATAACACCCGAAATCCCGTGAACTCTAATCAAGGCACACCGCTTGTCGTAATCTATGTAAAAAGGCCTTTCGAAAATAACAGAACTTGTTTTGAGACCAAATTCAATTGTATATAGAAGTTAGCCTTTAAGACTTGAATTATACAATTACTGTTTCTTACAGAAATTAAAGTGCGTTTTATTCATGCACAACCAAACAGTACATTCAATTGCTACTAAACTTGACAACGTGCAACAACTCAGTACAGGGATTATAGAAATATAAATTTTATTGTAATTCGACACTATGCCCATAAAACGATAACTTACGCGTATATCGAAATAATTATGATCACCAAACAGTATGAACTTGATATATAGTGATCCATATACTTATTCTCCATGTAATGAATATTATGGCTCAATGAAATTGGTCACAATTCCTGATTCGACTGCTTGTGAAAAATCTCATTCTGAAATCGTCAATCGAATAATTAATGATCAATATTTAAATATCCAATCCATAAAAATATGCATCGTTACATTATTCCCTCCTTAATGGATTCCCTCGAAACCCTTATGGTCAAAACAACATAACCCAATACACCCAAATAAGTAATGACGCAAGACGAACTGTCACCCAACTCTCTCAATAACGACTATTGGAGCGGTTATAACAAAGGAAATGGACTTCAAATTTGGCATAGAGCTATAATTCATAAGTATAACCACTTTCAAATTCAGGACAAATGTAGCTAAGCAAACACAAGTCGTACACCTATTTTACAAACAAATAGATGATGGAAAACAAAAGTGACAACTAGTAATTGGAAAATAGTTCAACTTAAAAATGCATATTGAATTCCTTTCCAAATTTGGCAAAATTCACGAAAAATTTCGGCAGCACTCCTTTGCGTGGCTCGATCAGAAAAAACCACAACTCCTCATGCAAGGTCCATCCCAACAAAAAAACAAAAGCCCAATAGTAGCTACCCATATTAGGACATAAAATCACCAAAAATTCACCAATTACAAAAACCATAGCTCTATATCTACTGCATACCTCTTTTAAAGCAAGTTTAGTATTTAGATGTAAATAAAAACGAATTAGTATCCAAATAAATCAAATCATGCTACTATGTATCTAGGCATATACTTAACAAAAAGGATTAGATACAATATTGGAAATAACCGCAAGGAAAAATAAGTGTGTTAAGTAAATTGAATTTATCTAACATAAGCATGCCAGGTCATGTATGCAATTTTATCTCAATAAAAGGACTATACAAAATACAATTATCTGCATGCCTAACAATCATGTAAATATAAATAGACATGCAAACATCATCAATTAAACATGCATAATCAAAACAATAGCAACTATAGAAAATGGCATCCATACCTATCTTTGAATGTAGGATACTAACCTTGCTAATTATATACATTAAATATTAAATACAATCCATATATGACTTGACATCTTGGTCGGCATTTTAAAAATAAAGAATAATAATCTAGCATCTCTCGTCAGCGAATCGGGTATAGATCGAGCGCTATCATAATATTCCCAAATTTTATGACAACATATCAATGAAAACCATCGATAATTTTCCCGCATCAATCCATGGATCTTGTATAGTTATAGAGCACTATTCAATTCTTCCCATTCAGATATTAATAGATGATGTCGCATTCAATATGAAGTGAATAAGAAACCAACCCCTTCTAATGATGTCGGGAACAAGCAATGCATCCTTCTACAGAACCAACAATCACGGCCGAGTCCGTGCTACCTCATCTTGGGTTATGGAGTCGTAACCAGTAAGAAATGCAAGTGACATTTGGTGAAGGAATATCACTTCCATACCGGTAAACTTCCAACAAGACTCAAGCAACCACCCATCCAAGATGTATATATTGAAACACAAAGTCATAGGAAGCTAAGGATGTCAATCGTCGATGATGGCGAATTTTGGGATTCCTCTCACGAAACAGAGAAACTCCAATGAGATGACATCACTGGACAATTCTAACCCCTTTGTAAATAACAAGTGCCTTATACACCCCAAAATGAACTCTGAATCCATTGACTTTGAAATGGGAGTTGAATACTCTTCTTGTGATTTTCCCTATTAACTAAAACACTATAACGTTCCATTTGTAAATAAACCGCACGTAAACGATCCACACAACCAAGTGAGTACTATTGACCTCTTGTTCCTACTTGAAACAAAAAATCGACATATACATAGGTTAACTCCAACTTCCAGACCATTGAAACTCTCTTAGGATTCAAAGCAACATCCTACTCGAGAAGACATGACCCAAGCATTTCACACCTCTCAATGAAAAGTAAAATTCCAACAAATGGCATTTTCTCAACATCTACAACACAATCAACAAAATATGTCGATTATCCCGAATGGCACAACCAACTACTCAAGATCAAGGCAACGTGTAAAACGTTGTAATCAACATACACCAACCAACTACCCACAGTCAGTAAAATCCCCTTGGGATTCCTAACCGAAAGAACAACACTATAAGATTGATACTGAACTCGATTAGAATATGGTAGCAATCTGGTCACCTCATCGAATGTGCCTAGATACTCTCAACATAAGCACAAGTGACGACTTGCTACTAGAAAACTATCCCAGCTCACTATCATCCAATCATAATAGATTCGCCTACTAAAGATCTAGGTCTCATTCTACTATCGCTAAATCAAGGACGACTCACTATTGAAGAGCATGCCCTAGCCCACTATCATCACTGTTAACCTCTCATTATAACCAATGTTATGTATCCTTCTAACAAGTGAACTAATGAACTCAAATATTAAGTCCAGTTAAGTGCAACATTTAACATAAGAAAACAAGTTAGAAACATGAAAAGATGACACGATGAGATTTGAGTTTTGGCTAACCATGTATATTGTCAAGCATAAACTAGCTATGCAATAACACTCCCCCCACCTCGAGGCTTGGAATCAATCGTTTTGGACGTTGCAGTCACCCATAGTATTAATTTCAAATGACAAAACACCAAATGTTACAAACATATATAATCTAACTGGGCCCTCATAACGATAAGTAAAAATCAAGAAAATCACATCAATTATCATGAGTCTTAATCCCGTTCTATAACAACCCGTGTTTTTATAACGTGTAATAACCATAAATCAAGGCATAATTAATTTTTAAAATAAGAATCAAGGGAAATAGGTTGCGCCATTGCGTTCGTCTCGAAATTCTGCTTGGAAACGAGTCTGAGTTTTCAAAAATCGGAGTCCGTATGACCAAGTTATGACCTTTTGAAGTTTTCAGAAGTTTTCAAGTTCAAAACAGCAAAATTCGAATTCAAATTTCAAACCTCAGAATGGACTAGGCGGGAAATTTCCCGCCCAGGACCAGGTCGACCTGGGGGTCGAATATGTAGTCGACCTACCCAGGACCAGGTCGACCATAGTGTCGACCTGGGGGTCGACCTGGTGGCCGAGCCCACTTTTGAAGCTGGATTCACTTTGATGTTCCTGGCCTCCTTTCTGCCTACATTCGTTGACTGACCCTATATATACAGCCCCCAACACTAGTCTCTCTACAAAAAATTCTTTCTGACCTTATGCTGCTCTAATTCTGGTTGAAAATTTAGAGAAAGGGACTACATCTTCTACGTCGAAACTATGTTGCTGATTTGGGGATTTCTGTTAGGACTTGACTAAGCATATAAAGATTCAACATCAACTCTCTTTTTCTATTTCTCGAACCAGGATCTATAAGCCCTAGTTATTTTTAGATTTAAACTGTAAATGTAATATGAATATGTTGTAAACTGAAATTGGACCTGTGTATGATGACTGTTTTACATCCATTCTTGTTCATCTTGGATCTTGACTTTTGGTATATCACTATGACATTGATTTGGGGCCTATTCATATTGTAAATCAAATAGAAAACCCCCTCATATTATCATGTTGAATCTGTTATTAGTCACAACTTTACGACTATCACCTTATGTCAATCGTTACCATGACTATACTATCACCTTATGACAACTGTTATCTTGACTAGTACCTTATTTTGCTAGATTTGGAATCTTTATGTTTGAGGCCAATATTCCATATGCCAGTAATGTTATAATCATTTATCTCAAGTCATACCATGCTATGCTAGTAATCACTTTTGCCACCTTATACCCGTCCCTTTTTATGTTATTCCCTAATTAGATTTATTTGTATCGATTCGAGATTACGTGCGATGGGAATACGATTTGGGTAGACTAGGTAAAACATGAATTGGCTTTGAACTTGAACGTGAACGTCATTATAACTTAAACCTGGATATGGACATGAACTTGACACGATTTGACATGAAACATGACATGAAAACTCGACATGAATTTTGACATGAAAACTTGAACGTGGGCATGACAATTAGATAAACTTGAAAATGGCCAACTCGAGGTTGGGTTGAGTTTGTAGTGTAAATCTGCCCGGAACCGCCCGGCAAATCCAATGGCTGCAAACAATAGGATCCAATGTGGGTAGTTGGTCATATCGCACGTAAAACCCGAGGTTAGACTATGTTGTGGTGTAAATCTACCCGGAACCGCCCGGAAAATCCAGTGACCACAATAGTTAGTCTAATGTGAGAGGTTGAGGTGCATTAATGAATTAATGCCACATGGTAGGGTTAAGTCATGAACCACTTGAATATACTTAACCAACTTGACACGATGATTTGATAGGGTTATGTCATGAACCGCTTGAACACACTTAACCAACTTGATACATGATTCAGATAGGGTTAAGTCACGAATTTGAATGACAACACTTAACCCATTAGAAACCCTAGTTACGCGGTCCTTTTCAGCAGTAACCCACTTAGATGTATCACAATACCCTGGGACTAGGCAGGATGGGGCACAATTATTGGGCTGATTGTAAGTGACCAGAACAACGGCTGAGTAGGTGCGCCATTGTAGTTTCAGGCGGACTATGGTCGTACACGTAGTCCAGAGTTGAAAAAGCAGGCATTGGGAACCCGTAGGTTTACACTGTGCGTGCTTGATTCGTGTCGGTGGTTGGCACCATAGGACTTGATACACCCTATGGTGGACCTAGCACAGGTAACTACATTTTAGGATAGGGCCATATGACACAGACACATGACGAGCTAGAACTTGTAGGGAGCCGATCGATTAGTAGATCGTACCGTAGGACCCCGTAATGGGTCACTTAATGATACTAGGCCAAGGGATCATTTCATGATTAATACTTGACATGGGTTAAAACACTAGTACAGATGGTGCAGCGAATCTTGAATATGCGATACTAGAATTGACTTATCTTGTTTATCATATCAGTCATGTTATCATCCGTATGTTTAATTCCAATTTTCGCATGTCATGTTACCTTTACTAGTTTTTATACTGAAAGTCACTAGGGCTTACCAGTCTTATGACTGACTATTTTTCTTTCGTCCCCCCCCCCCCCAGGTTCTCAGGGAGGAAACACTAGCTCTTAGCTTGGATTTAGCTTGCTTTCTGATAGCTCATGTACGATTTGGTCTTGAGCTATGCTATGGCTGCTTCTGCTATTTATGGGGAATAATTTACTTTTGTTATCTTAAGTTTATGCATCTTTATTTGGAACTTGATGTAATGGAATAATTTGTACCTTGGATATATGAGGTTTTGACTCTTTTCTTGAAAGTAATAAAAATTTGGCTTTTAATTTCTACCGCTGCTTTATTTATGTTCTACCTTGTGATATCTCTGTGTATGTTTACTTAGATAATACTCCACCAAAACTAGTGCATTCCCTTTGTGAGTGACCCTAGCGGAGGTGGGGTGTTACATTTGGTATCAGAGCAGAAGGTTACCAGGCTGGGCAAAAAGTTTTAAAAACCTTCTGAAACAATTTTCAAAACCATTTGTAAAGAAGCATTTTTCAAAGAAAAATTTTATGTTTAAAAAGGCTATTCCCCAAAAAAAGCCATTAGCACTTTCCTTCGTTTCCTCGTTTGAATCTTTTTCTTTTCGTTTTTCAGCATGGCTGATCTTAACCTGCCTGAGGGAATACCCATGCCTGGATGGTTCCGAAGGTACTTCGAAGCCAGGGACAACGGCGCGGGCCCGGCAGGCATCCCTCCTCCTCCTCCCCCAGTGGTCGTGGTTCCTCCTCCTCCTAGTACTGCCTTTGCCAAAATATGCAAAGATTTTAAAGTAATGGGCGGCAAGAACTTCGTTGGAACTGAAACCTTCGTTGAGGCTCGAAACTGGCTAAAGGGGACTGAAGACTTGTTCATTATCTTTGATATGGAGGACCATAGGAAAGTACAGTTGGTAGCATGGTTGTTGAAAGAGGAAGCTGCATTTTGGTGGGAAGTCACCAATGCTACCAGGCCAGTTGAAACTTGGGCAGATTTTAGAGAGAGGTTTGGGCTTAAATTCTTATCGTCAGCAGAAGAGAACCTTCAGATGGAGAGGTTCCTAGCACTCAAGCAAGGGGACATGTCTGTGAGGGAGTACGTGAATAAGTTTAATCAGCTTGCTCGGTTCGGTTTGGATTTGGTCAACACATCCCATAAAAAGGCTGTACGCTTTGCTCGAGGATTGAACGAGCCACTACACAGCTTGGCCATAACTCATATACCCATGGGGGCGACCTTTGAAAGCTTGGTGGATATGGATCTACTTCATGAGGAAGACAAGAATAGCAGAAGGAGGTTAAGCCTAATGAGACTCAGAATAAGGAAGCTGACTTCAAGAAGGGGGCAACATGAATAACAAGAATAACAAGAGCAACAACAAACCACGTGATACGAGGAAGTGCAACTTTTGTGGTATTACGGGACATCTAGCTAAAGACTGTAGAAAGAAGAAGAGGAAGTTGAGTGAATTCTTTCATTGTGGAGATACTGGACACATCAGCAAGGATTGCCCTAAGAAGCAAGGGCAGGGGCAAGGGCAGACCCAGCAAGGCGGACCTTCTGGAGGGCAGTTGCATGCTATCAACCCCACTCCAGCTCTTGACCGAGGTAGTAATATTTCCATAGAAAGCCTTGTTTACATTTCTGACTTTCCTGTTCGAACCTTATTTGACTCTGGCGCATTGCATACTTTTATTTCTTACTAGTCTGGTTGAGGATCCCGTTATAGTTTCAAATCCAATTGGGGGCTCCGCCCATTTATCTATGATGTGTATGGATTTGAGGATCTCTATCTTAAGCGAAGAATTCACGTGTAATGCTTGTGTTCTCGGATTTTTGGGATACAGTTTGATCCTAGGTATGGATTGGTTGTTCGATTATGGAGCCATTCTTGATTGCGAACAAAGGGTAGTGAGGCTCATGACTTGCCTTGGTAATACCCTTGAAATTTCTTGTAACCCTAAGGGTCCGGTTATGTTGTGTTATCTTGAATCCCTTGACTCGTCCGACGATAATTTTCAATCTGTAAGAGTGGTCCGAGAATATCCATATGTCTTTGATGAGGTGAGGGGGTTACCTCCTAAACGTGAGATAGACTTCTGAATTTATCTTGTTGATAATGCCAAGCCAGTTTCATTGCCCGTTAGGCACATGACCCCGCGAGAAAGAAGAGAGCTCAGTAAACAAATTAACGAGTTGCTTGAGAAAAATTTCATAAGACGAAGCATTTCTGAATGGGGTGCTCCAGTGGTATTCGCTACTAAGGCAGATGGATCGCTTCATCTGTGCGTAGATTATCGTGAATTAAATAAGCTGACAAAGAAGAATAGGCACCCACTACCAAGAATCGACGATTTGTTTGACCAGCTTGTAGGAGCATCTGTTTTCTCTCAACTCGATCTAGCCACAGGATTCCATCAGCTTTGAGTGGCTGAGGATAGCATTGACAAAACTGCGTTTAGGACTCCAGACGGGTTCTTCGAATGGCTCGTCATGCCGTTTGGGTTAACGAATGCACCCGCATACTTTGTGAATTTGATGTGTAGGGTGTTTCGGGAGTTCCTTAACAAGTTTGTGGTAGTTTTCTTGGATGATATTTTGATCTTCTCAAAAGATGAAGAAGAGCATGCTAGACATCTCAAGGAAGTCATGGAAACGCTTAGAGCACACCAGTTAAAGGCTAAGTTCTCCAAATGCCATTTTTGGAGGAAGGAAGTTCGGTTCCTTGGGCATGTAGTTTCTAAGCAAGGCATAGCCGTGGACCCCGCAAAGGTAGTTGCGGTACAGGACTGGAAAATACCTAAGAATGCAACGAAGGTGAGGAGCTTTCTCGGTTTGGCGGGCTACTATAGGAAGTTCATTAAGGACTTCGCTAAGATTTCAGCCCCTCTTACTAAGTTAACAAAGAAGAACCTAGCTTTTGCATGGGACATAGAGTGTGACGCTGCTTTTCAGAGACTTAAGAGAGCCCTCACCACAACTCCAGTTTTGGCATTACCCGATGGAAGTAAGATGTTTACCGTGTACACAGATGTGTGCGGCACGGGATTAGGCGCCGTCCTAATGCAAGAAGGAAGAGTAATATGCTATGGGGGAAGACAAATTAAAGTTCATGAGAAAAACTATCCCACGCGTGACTTGGAGTTGGCCGCGATTGTTTTTCACTTAAAGCTTGACGCCATTATCTTCTAGGGGAGAGGTTCGAGCTGTATACCGACCACAAATCGCTCAAGTACCTCTTCTCATAGAAAGATTTAAATCTGAGACAACAGCGGTGGATGGAATTCTTGGCATCGTATGACTTCGATATAGCTTATACCCTGGCAAGGGTAACGTGGTGGCAGACGCGCTAAGTAGAAAAAGGTTGACTTTGAGCCCCTTGTTTGTTGAAAGGAAAAGCCTTGAGTTTATACCAACCTTTGATTTTACACCTGCTGTTGAGTCATTGACTGCTACGTTAGCATCTCTTGAGTTAAGACCTACACTTCTAGATCAAGTTGGGACTTCACAGAAGGAAGACCCACAGATAGTCGAAATCATGGACAAGCTGATTAGTGGTGAGACGTCAAGTCACCTCAGTAGGTATGCCATAGATGACAAGGGATGGCTAAGGCGCGATGGAAGGCTATGTGTCCCACAAGTGGGAGACCTAGTGAGGAAAGTTCTCGAAGAAGCGCATCACTCGAAGATGACCATACATCCTGGAAGGGATAAGATGTACAGAGATATGAAACACATTTTCTTTTGGGCTGGAATAAAAAAGGACGTGGCAGAGTTCGTTTCGAAGTGCATGGTGTGCTAGCAAGTAAAGGCCGAGTCGAAGAAGCCTGGTGGGCTATTACATCCTTTGGAGGTTCCGTAATGGAAATGGGAGAGTATCTCGATGGATTTCGTGGATGGACTGCCTAGGTCAAGGAAGGGAAATACTAGCATTACGGTCATAGTCGATAGACTCACGAAAAGTGCTCACTTCATTCCGGTAAAAAGCAAGTGGACCACATCATGGCTAGCATCTTTTTACCTTTGAGAGATAGTATGGTTTCATGGGGTTCCTTCTAGTATAGTTAGTGATCGTGACCCGATTTTCACTAGCCAGTTTTGGAATAGTCTACAAGAAGCAATGGGTACACGACTGAGTTTAAGCACGGCCTATCACCCACAGACGGATGGACAAACCAAAAGGGTAAATACGGTACTAGAAAATCTCCTGAGGCTATGCATTCTTGATTTTGGTGGTTCTTGGGAAGACCATCTTCCTCTCGTGGAGTTTGCATATAATAACAGTTACCAAGCTAGCATCGGAATGGCACCGTTCGAAGCCCTGTATGGAAGACCGTGAAAGTCTCCAACTTGTTGGTGGGAGACGACAGACAGACTTATACTTGGGCCTGACATGGTAAGGGATACTTCTGAGAAAATTGAGTTGATACGAAGACGGATGAAAACGGCCCAAGATAGACAGAAATCTTATGCGGACCAGAGAAGGACAGACCTAGAATTCGAAGTCGGGGATATGGTCTTTATAAAAGTTTCTCCGTTACGCAATGTAGTTCATTTTGGAGCAGTTGGAAAGCAGCACCAAGGTTCGTAGGACCGTTCCCCATCACTGAGAGGATTGGGCGGATGGCCTATAAGGTAGACTTACCCGAGAAGTTATCTGGAGTACACAATGTCTTTCACGTCTTGCATCACATGAAGTGCTTACATGAGTCAGCCGAAGTGGTTGAGCCAAGCATCCTTGAAGACGTAGAAGTGGAAAAAGAGGCAACATTGAGACGAGTTCCGATTCGTATCTTGGGGACGGAGATTAAAAAGCTAAGGAATCGAGAAGTCAAGCTAGTTAAAGTGCAGTGGAGTGAAGCCCAAGAAGACGCAACTTGGGAAACCGATGAAAAGATACACGCGCTTTACCCATTTCTTTTTGAGGGTACATTCTCGATTTCTTTTTCCTATAAACTTGAAAACCTTTTCGTATCATGCTTCTACTACCTGCGTTTGTCTTGTTATCTTCTCGATCTTATCTTGAGAACCTTAGGTAGAACCATATGGATGTAAACATGTGATTGAAACATGTTATGGTTGATGTTTGCAAATGGTTGCAAGTGGTTGCCAGTGGATGCATGACACACATTAGGCACTAGATCGGCTCAGTCACATTTTCATGTTGCATATGCATGAGTGCTTATACTTGTACATGGGTGGAACTTGTTATGCTATCACTTGGATGTTGCATATGAATGAATGTTTGTGCACTCATGTAAAGATTATAAACTATGTTAGGAATTTGCATACATGTTGGATTCATTACACTAACATATTTTGCATTAAGGAGGTTTACTGAATCAGTAACCGCCTGATCTTTTGCATTAGATAAGTACATATACACACACTTTCTGCATATGTTCATATAGCAGTAGAAATCTTTTAAGGACAATGGTTTCCTGTGGATGATGCTTTGAGTAGATGGATGATGGATGGTAGGACACATCCTCCCTAACTTAGAGATTTCGGGGACGAAATCCTTTAAGGGGGGAGAATGTAACAACCCGTGTTTTTATAACGTGTAATAACCATAAATCAAGGCAGAATTAATTTTTAAAATAAGAATCAAGGGAAACGGGTTACGCCATTGCGTTCGTCTCGAAATTCTGCTTGGAAACGAGTCCGATTTTTCGAAAATCGGAGTCCGTATGACCAAGTTATGACCTTTCGAAGTTTTCAGAAGTTTTCAAGTTCTAAACAGCTCAATTCGAATTCAAATTTCGAAATTCAAACCTCAGAATGGACTGGGCGGGAAATTTCCCACCCAGGACCAGGTCGACCTGGGGGTCGACTATGTAGTCGACCTACCCAGGACCAGGTCGACCATAGTGTCGACCTGGGGGTCGACCTGGTGGCCGAGCCCACTTTTGAAGCTGGATTCACTTTGATGTTTCTGGCCTCGTTTCTATCTACATTCGTTGACCTGACCCTGTATATACAGCCCCCAACACTAGTCCCTCTACACAAAATTCTTTCTAACCTTATGCTGCTCTAATTCTGGTTGAAAAGTTAGAGAAAGGGACTACATCTTCTACGTTGAAACTAAGTTGCTGATTTGGGGATTTCTGTTAGGACTTGACTAAGCATATAAAGATTCAACATCGACTCTCTTTTTCTATTTCTCGAACCACGATCTGTAAGCCCCAGTTATTTTTAGATTTAAACTATAAATGTAATATGAATATGTTGTAAATTGAAATTGGACCTGTGTATGATGACCGTTTTACATCCATTCTTGTTCATCTTGGATCTTGACTTTTGGCATATTACTATGACATTGATTTGGGGCCTATTCATGTTGTAAATCAAAAAGAAAACCCCCTCATATTATCATGTTGAATCTGCTATTAGTCACAAGTTTATGACTATCACCTTATGTCAATCGTTACCATGACTATACTATAACCTTATGACAACTGTTATCTTGACTAGTACCTTATTTTGCTAGATTTGGAATCTTTATGTTTGAGGCCAATATTCCATATGCCAGTAATGTTATAATCATTTATCTCAAGTCATACAATGCTATGCTAGTAATCACTTTTGCCACCTTATACCCATCCCTTTTTATGCTATTCCCTAATTAGATTTATTTGTATCGATTCGAGCTTACGTGCGATGGGAATACGATTTGGGTAGACTAGGTAAAACATGAATTGGCTTTGAACTTGAACTTGAACTTGAACGTGAACGTCATTATAACTTAAACCTGGATATGGACATGAACTTGACACGATTTAACATGAAAACTTGAACGTGGGCATGACAATTAGATAAACTTGAAAATGGCCAACTCGAGGTTGGGTTGAGTTTGCAGTGTAAATCTGCCTGGAACCACTCAGCAAATCCAGTGGCTGCAAACAATAGGATCCAATGTGGGTAGTTGGTCATATCGCACGTAAAACCCGAGGTTAGACTATGTTGTGGTGTAAATCTGCCCGGAACCGCCCGGAAAATCCAGTGACCACAACAGTTAGTCTAATGTGAGAGGTTGAGGTGCATTAATGAATTAATGCCACATGATAGGGTTAAGTCATGAACCACTTGAATATACTTAACCAACTTGACACGATGATTTGATAGGGTTAAGTCATGAACCGCTTGAACACACTTAGCCAATTTGATACATGACTTAGATAGGGTTAAGTCATGAATTTGAATGACAACACTTAACCCATTAGAAACCCTAGTTACGCGGTCCTTTTCAGCAGTAACCCACTTAGATGTATCACGATACCCTGGGACTAGGCAGGGTGGGGCACGATTACTAGGTTGATTGTAAGCGACCAGAACGACGGCTGAGTAGGTGCGCCATTGTAGGTTCAGGCGGACTATGGTCGTGCACGTATTCCGGAGTTGAAGAAGCAGGCATTGGGCACCCGTAGGTTTACACTGTGCGTACTTGATTCGTGTCGGTGGTTGGCACCATAGGACTTGATACACCCTATGGTGGACCTAGCACAGGTAACTACATTTCAGGATAGGGCCGTATGACACAGACACATGACGAGCTAGAACTTGTAGGGAGCTGATCGATTAGTAGATCGTACCGTAGGACTCCGTAATGGGTCACTTCATGATACTGGGACAAGGGATCATTTCATGATTAATACTTGACATGGGTTAGAACACTAGTACAGATGGTGCAGTGAATCTTGAATATGCGATACTAGACTTGACTTATCTTGTTTATCATATCAGTCCTGTTATCATCCTTATGTTTAATTCCAATTTTCGCATGTCATGTTACCTTTACTAGTTTTTATACTAAAAGTCACTAGGGCTTACCAGTCTTATGACTGACCCTTTTTCTTTCGCCTCTTTTTCTTTCGTTTCCCCCACCCACCAGGTTCTCAGGGAGGAAACACTAGCTCTTAGCTTGGATTTAGCTTGCTTTCTGACAGCTCATGTACGGTTTGGTCTTGAGCTATGCTATGGCTGCTTCTGCTATTTATGGGGAATAATTTACTTTTGTTATCTTAAGTTTATGCTTCTTTATTTGGAACTTGATGTAATGGAATAATTTGTACCTTGGATATATGAGGTTTTGACTCTTTTCTTGAAAGTAATAAAAATTTGGTTTTTAATTTTTACCGCTGCTTTATTTTATGTTCTGCCCTATGATATCTCTGTGTATATTTACCTAGATAATACTCCACCAAAACTAGTGCATTCCCTTTGTGAGTGACCCTAGCGGAGGTGGGGTGTTACACGTTCAATCCATTGAATTGCAAGATCAAACGGAATGATGAAACCTCGACGCTATAGAAATGCATTTAGTGGAAAACATATGTAGTTGATGATGTCATTTTCCTCGCACCATCGAGGAAGCACTCAACAAAATGGGAACGACAATCAATACGTATGTCTCCATGATTGGTCATTGACAAAGCAGGACAAACTCCTATACTGGGCACAAGCTATAAAATCACGAGCTTTCTCAGTTAACTCCTCCAAACATTCATTCCCTCGAAATGAAATAATCACCTTCCTAGTTGATCACTCTACCCAACCACAAACTCCAGACTTCGGAGTGACAACAGAGAGAATAGTTGTACTTCGATAGCACATCGAATTCGGTCACATTCGCCTAATATGTGAACTCTAATCGACTCCTAAGAAGTTGATACAAGCCTATTCGAAGCAAACCTTGAACTAGTCTCGAGCAAATCGATTTCGAAAACATAAAACGATAAAGACTCTCAACCAATTCAGTATCAACCTTGGAGTCTATTAGGAGAAAAGTTTCAAGTTCCTTCAACATCCACCTCTAAGTCGTCAAAGAAACCCTTGTGAGAAACCATACAGTCCTCGCACCACACTAATCGACTCCGTTACGAGGACTGGTTTGACACATGGACACTTAAGTGTTCATGCAACGCGACATGGTCGACTAGCCGCACTTGAGCGCCATAGGTAATGAGAAATATTTGGGCATCTAGATAATGTATCATACCATTTACCGAAAATAAAAACTATAAATCAATGCTACTAAACCTTGATTCTGCCCAACTCTCAACATTAGAGATAGAGTATTTAGTAGTATTTCTCATTTAATAGATTGTCTCAAATAAGTGGTTAGGACGATTAGTCGCTAACAGAGAAAAATATTCGAATGGCACTCGTGTGAAAAACAACCTATAATATATATTTTTAATGATATTTAAATTTAAGAACAAAAATATATACAAATAGTACTCTCTCGTATATAATAACTCTCAGTTTCGATACTGCATAGGTTATACCATGACACCAAAGCTTTGATGTGTGCGTGTGATAAGTATGCACTCTAGATGGAATAAACCATGATAGTATCACATTCTTGTTTATCCAATTAATATACATTGATGTGTGCATGTGATAAGTATGCACTCTAAATTATAATGAATGAGAGTTCCTAACATTAGATTTACCATGAACGACGTTTTATGCTAAACTAAGAAAACAATTCAACCATGCGACCAGTAGTCATACAATTTCCTAAACTAGCATACAAACATCCATAAAAACAATAATAATTTAAATTTAGCCCATTTATTGCAACGAAGTGAAATAAATGTCAAAATAGCTTAAATATAGCAATATGGTCAAAACAACGCACAATAGTACATAAACGAGTAAGTTATGCGTAATAGCACGCTAATAGGTAAAAATGTGACAATCATGGCAAATCTATTTAAATCACTTCTAATCTTTTTATTTATTATTTACTAGGTTCAAATATCCTTAATATTACGTTTTACAAATCAGTTCAAAACACCAAAACAATGCTATACGAACAAGCACAGTTCAATGAGAGACAATATCACTCACTATAGCAAAATATGCACAAACTTGCTCCATAACGTAGCGCTTGTCAATGTGAGTCTAAGAGAAAAAACGTTGTCCAAATCTGACCTTGAAAGTAAAAATTATAGCCTTTATAATAGTGATAATTTTAGTAAGCAAAAAAATGACCAAACTATAATTAGTAAATAAACTAATTACCTCGTAACTGCTTAAAACCTTTTCTTCCCCAAAATTCACAGGCTGTATGCATATCCCATCACGATAGTATATGCTCTATCAGTGACATAGAGCTTTTGTCAATGAAATCGAATTTGATTTTTGTCATTTTTTTTCTCTTTCAAACCTCGGTCTACTGGTACCAAAATCACAACTCTCGATCCCCTTTGTCAAAACGTGACCTCTCGATCTTATGCTACAGAACCTGACGTTGCACCCATTAAAGGAGGGTCGATCCCCTCAAATCAATGTTGTGGGTGCTCCTCCCCATCCTAGAGCTAGAGCTAGCCTCATATTCACATATCTCTTACCATAGCCATCGATAACCTAAACCCTAGTTGACTAGTGGAGAAATGGTCCTCTGCTTGGTGAAATCGCGACCCACGAAATGGGTACAAAATCGAAGAGATTCATGATTCAAGTGGAAAGAAGTTGGTTTCATATTTAAGGTAGAGGGATGTAGATATTTTAATTTTTAGTAGAAGGGGAAGAAGGCGGTTGTGATTTGGATGAAACATAAGGAAGACAAATATGGGAGAGAGGGTATACAGTGCATGACCAATTATAACCTCCCATTTAGGATAATTACTATATTTTATTAATTAATTTATCTGCAAATAGTGCCTGAAAACCCGTGAACACTAATTAAGGCATTCCGCTTGTCGTCATCTACGTAAAAAGGCCTTTTGAGAACAATGGAGCTATTTCAAGACCAAATTTGATTGTATACAGAAGTTAGTCTTTAAAATTCAATTATACAATTACCATTTCTTATAGAAATTGACTTGCATTTTATTTACATACGTTTAAATGGTACATTCGATCGCTGTGAAACTTGACAGCATGCAACAACTCACTACAACGATTCCAGAAATATAAGTTTTGTTGTAACCTGATACTGTGTATTCAGAAAAATAATTTATGTGTATATCAAAATCGTTATGACCACTAAATGGTCCTGACAGGAAATATAGTGATCCATATACTAATTCTCCGTGTAATGAACAATATGTATTTAGTGGATCTGGTTCCATGTCTTGATTTGATCATTCATGAAAAATTCCACTTTGGAACCATTAATCCAATAATTAATGATCAGTATTTAAATATCCAATTGTTAAAAATATGGGTCGTTACACGTAGTGAGCCTCAATATAGGGATTAATTAAAATGAATCATTTTTTAAATAAGAGAGTCCATAATCCAATGTATTGTTAACATATCTTAAGATTAAATTTTATGGATTTTTGATAAGTTCCCTAACATTGAGATTGTTATCTTATGCTGAACATATACCACAGTTATATCAGGTCCACTTGTAGTATATAGATTAGTGATCAAATCATTCTTATATATAATTTCTAAACAACATCTTTTGAGTTTTCTTATTCATTTAACTTTTCATTTTTCTCCATATTAGCTAGTTTATCATTGTATTTATCATTCCAGGTTTCTTTAAAAACCTATAGATTATTTTTCTTAACTTATAAATATTCAAATATCTAGTTGTTTTATTTGTAAACCTAGAAAGTAATATAGTTCTCCCATATAAATCATCTCAAATTCCTTGGTTATTATTTTTGAGAATCTTTATTTACATTAACATTTGTAGATCCAATAATGATATCATCGACATAAATTTGATTAACTGAATATCATTTTTGTCTCTTATATAATGCACTATCCCCTTTACCTATTTGGAGGTTGGATCATAATAAATAAGATTTAAGTTTATCATACCAAGCTCTAGGCGCTTGTTTCATATTTGGAATTCTTACCTAATTATGGAGTGTTGACACACAAATTCAACACATCATCAAATGAGTTCAACAACCAGTTAAAATGAAATAAATGAAAAAAGGAGTTAAGCAATAATATTTTAATAGAAAGAGACGTGGAGATTTATAATGGTTCGATGTTGTTGTGCCTTTGTCTACTTAGAAGATTTATTCACTTTATTGCTGAATTACAAGGCTACAAGTGCTTGGATTATAAGACTCCGAATAGAATATGCCAAAGTAAACAATGCCAAAAGGGTCCATTTACGTCTATGCAGTGGATATTTATTTATGCAGGTAGGCCAGAAGACTCGAAAGTCCATTTAAGAAGAGTCAAAGGAGGCTCAAACCCATCTTAGGCTAAATGAAGAATCAACACCGATACCATTATATGGATCATCATTGATTCGTCATACTAAGGATAGAACCATGCGATTTCTTTTATAGGTCTCACTATGTGCCTTGGGTTTCTCTATGTAGTTTTATCTTGTTTGAAACATTGGTTTGCAGTTTATTGTTATTTGATTTTTAAAGCAGAGTTATTCTAATGGATCATCTCGGAGTTGTACAATCCCTTAGTACTGGTTTTTTGATCCCTCACTAGGGGAGTTCTCAAACACTATTTTGATGAGCTAAACTGACCAACATAGTATAGTGCTATCCATACTTGATTTTTATGCTTTTAGATGGTGATTATAGGTCGTTAGCCTTGGTAATGGTCAACCCATGTTATTCTGAATAACTTATGATAGTTGGGCCAAAATATTGGGTAACACTTACCCCAAAAGTATGTTCTATGTGAAAATAACATGCTTAAATCGAAATAAGTCTTAACAGCAGGAATAGACTCCATGTTGCGCTCTGTTAATGGCCCTGAAAATTTATTTTAATTGAGTATACCAAGGAGTATGGTAATTCTAAGTAGCTGTGACGTTTTGTCAATTCGAAGGGTATAAGTATGTGATTCCAGCTTCGTCAACGATTTGCCCTATCTGCAAGAAATCATCCATTTGGACTGGACCATGTCTGAATTTTCAGGTAATCACCTAATTTTTGTTGATTTAGGAAATTAACTCTTAGTCATCGGATGCTTCTTACAGCTGAATGTAAGCAATTCATTGTCGATTCTTGAGTTGATTATGCACTCTTACGCTTATATGTGATTTTGTATGATATGCTAGAAACTTTCGGTTAATGGTATATGAGATTGTAAAAACATGCATATGGTTAAACATGTTAGTGTTCAAAGTTTGATTTCGTTCTAAATATCGAACATGCAATCAAGAGTTGAATGAATTTTTTATATTTATAAACTTGTATTGGTATGTGCATGCTCAATACTTGACTTGCAATCATATCGATGATCATAACTTGTACACTAACGTGGACAATCATAAGTGTGGAAATTCATGAATTAGTCAATCCTTCTCCCTTTATCTTTGTTTTGAAATTAGATCAGTATCGATCCCTTTAAGGACAGTACTGACCCCATACTTAAACGATTTTTCAAGATTGTTTGGTAAAAATTTATATTTCACCCTACATAGATAATGTTACTTTCTCCTTCTCCATTCACTTTTTCTTGAATAAACTTGAAGTTCTCTAGACTTTGTGATTTGCTTCAAATTCGGACCACTACGAAACCCTCCTCCATTTGACTCTACCTAATCACCATTAAGCTAACCAACTTTGCATCATCTCGCATCGATTTAAGGTGGGTTTCCCATGCTAGCTATTAATTTAAATTGAATTTAGGGGATTTTATGTAAAGACCCGTAAATTCCTGCTCTTTGGATCGACCATAAACCACACAAGTCTGACCCAAAAGTTGGAAATCCACGAATACTTTAACTTTGGGAATACAACACATCAGAACAATAACAGCAGACTTTTATTACATCATAATAACGCAACATTAGAGTACAAAATATCAGAGTACATCGATATATTATAGCGGAAGATAAATTACAACATTTTAATACAATACAGCGGAAGACTTTCTATGCTCTAGACACAGCTTTAAGCTTCAATCCAGAATCCTGCTCGAGATAAGGACCTGCAGAAAAACTACCCGACTGCCCGTGTGGAAAAGAGGGCACCCGAGTTTGCAAAGGTGGAAACAAACAACGGGTCAGTCATGGGACTGGTGTGAGAATTCCTAAAATAGTAATAAGGCAAATCCAAGGACCACGCCGCTAACGCGGAACGGGTTTATTCTAATGGATTGCCGTGCATAACTTAGAGTAAATCGTAAAACACCGCAATGCTTTTTAGAAAAATGAAACCATCATAAGACTCAGGTCCCATCACACTATGCAACGCACACCAGAGGATAGAGTTTTACCTTATGGTGATTAAAGATGCTTGGTACAATAAAAACGAATTTGATATTATTACTAGTGTACATAACTTTTCAAAAACAGTTCAATCATAATGTATCAATCCTAGGACACATAGATACCATAATACTATGCTTCCATACTAGTAATACAATCAAATCCGTGGGTTCGTATTGGAAGTTTGGATTTCCATCATGAGTCAAAGCTAGGGAGGAGCTCCTTACCGATTCGAGACACTCTAACTTATGTCTCAGGATCCCCCACAGTGAACCCTTGGATAGCTGCAGGGACAGTCCACACATACAGCTTCGTGGATTAGTTATTCCTGAACACACGTTTCCCGATCTTATAGGACCTATCATCCGAGGCGCCTCATTCCATCATCCACATAAGTAAAATGTCGGGCCATGTTAAAGCCCAAACACCACTTCTAGCTAGAAAGAAACGTGCTGCTCTCCCTGCGTTCCCTTCTCCCGTTTTAGACTCCGCCGGTGTGTGAGGCTCGCGAAGTCACGCTATACACAAAGCTATGCCTAACCAGGCTATGCTTTGATCATCCCACAAGGCCTGCTTTTCAACAAAAGCCTTGATCATTGCATCTTGGTATGCCACACTATCAATCCATATCATACTATTAATCTTTGCCAAAATATACAAAAGGGTGTTAAGCAAGAGAATAAATTCTCCGCTACCAAACATTCATACATTCAGCAGAAAATTAATAAGTACAATATATAAAGGAGTACGATGTCAGACACACATTCCATTTATAAGCTTATGCTCTGGGTCTGAGCGAAAGCCAAATCCGTACTAATCAACACTACTTCCGGACGGCCACCACTGTAGCCCCTTCAAGGTAGCTACTCCAATCACGGGCATCAGCAGTCGTCGTCCATTCGATATGAAGATTGCCGGTCTTCTATCGTTGTCTTCAAAACTTGAATTTGAAATGTTGCTTAAATTATTTGGAATGAGATAGACTCGGACTTTCCAAATAATTCTCGTATATATATAAGTTGGAAATCATTTCATATCGTTATTAGTAATTTATAACGATTTATCTTTATTTTTATATATATAAAAAATAATTCAAATTCCATTTCATTAAAGTAATTATATAACAAGTAGTGAATGTTTTGTTTCACAACCTATCGAAATGTTTATAATGTGTAATGAAATGTATTTTATTTCATTACATTTTGCTAATGAAAAATATTCCTATTCGTATATACAATATTAACGTACAATGTACACACCATTTATTTTCACACACATACACATCTTATACACAACAATGTACATTTTCTATTCATCTTTCGAATTACACAAAATGTATATTTTGTTTATCATACCAATTCCAACAAAAATGAGCATTTTTGTGTTTCATTTCAATTTAAACAAACGAATATTTTTGTTCATCCATTTTTACTTCTACAAGAATGAGTATTTTTGTTTCTTTATTTCAATGTAAGAAAATTGATAATTTTATTATCTTTTCAATGCAAACCAAAAGTAATAATTTTCCATTACAAACAAAACGATAATTTTGTGTGCTAATCTATTTACATGAAAATGAAATTTCCATATCTTTGATCTTTTTAATGAAAATCTAATTCATTAAAATATAAATTTCATATCCTTATTCTTTTTAGCTAAAATCCAATTACATAAAAATGTAATTTCACACTTTTAATCTACCTGCATGAAAAATGGAATTTTCCCTTTTTAATCTAATTTACATTAAAATGTAAACTTTTCTTTATTTATACCAATTACAAAAAAAAATGTAATTTTTACCTTTAATCTTAATTTCACAAGAAAAAATGTAAATTTCTTACTTTTGGTTTTAATTACATAAAGATGTAATTTTCTTTCTTTCTTTTAATAAAAATATAAATTTCTTCTTTTAATCTAATTACATAAAATATGTAATTTTCTCTTCTTTAAACATGACTGTGAAAATAATGTTCATCTTCTATTTAACTATTTGTATTTTTAATATAAGCCAGACATCTCACATTAGGCCTGCAACTTGTAGATGTTGGATAGGCCGGTCGGTTCCGGGCAGACTTATCCCACAAGTTGGGCTTAACCTCGTGTCTTGGCCCAATTTGTATTTGCGCACTTGGACCTCTCAAATTAGGCCCAACATTTGTGGCTGCTGGATGTGTCGGTCGGGTCCGGGCAGACTTCCACCACAAATGTGACCTAACCTCGGGTCCAAGTACAATTTTAATTAACCATTATAATTGTTCTATTAAAAATATTATTTTAAAATGTTTCTCATTTCAAAATATCCTAATTTTGGAATATTCCGTATTTCCAAAATAACTTGATTCCAAATATTTTGACCTACCTTTTCAAAACTTAAATAAACTCGGGACTTTCTCAATTTCTTTAATTACATATAAAAAAAATGTGATTTTAATTACACCGTCAAATTCTGCTTTTTAATTATATACAAAAATGTGATTTTGATTACATGTCAAATCTACTTTTTAATTACATTATTGAACATAAATAAAAAGATCGTTTATTTATCTAAGTTATATTTGTGTTAGAGGACACAAATAAAAGGACCATTCATTTTCCAATGTTGTTTTTGTGTTAAGGAGCACAATTAAAAAGACATTCATTTTTCTATGTTGACCCACTTTCATTCTTCCTTATATATTTTTAATGACTACTTTTTAATCTGACATAGATGTTCTTTCAAATTTCTAACATAAATGTCTTTTAATCTAACATAAATGTTCTTTCTAATCTAACATAAATGTTCTTTTAAATTTATCATAAATGTTCTTTTAAATTTATCATAAATGTTCTTTTAAATTTATCATAAATGTTCTTTTTGTCTCAACTAATATATTTGACAAAATTTGCATAATTTGTTTCAACTAGCATAAATTAACAAAAGTGCTTATTTTGTATTTCAATTCTAATATAATATAAAAGTACTATATCTTGTTTCATTCTTTTAATTTAGACAAAAATGAGTATGTTGTCTACTTTGACTTAAATGATAAAAAGGAATGTTTAGCTATTCATTTTCTTCAATGACAAAAATGAAACATTTTCAATTCATTCATTTAAAGTGACATAAATGAATGTTTTTATTTTAATAATTATATTTGGACAAAAACCATGTTTTAATGAAAACAATAAAAATGAACCTTTTATTGAAATATAAATTTTAAACATAACAATTCATAACTAGGTGGCACATTAATTTGACGACAATTTCCTATGTATTCTAATGACAAATAAAAAAATATTTTACTTGTTTACATTTTTCTATGTGTTCTAATAACATATAAAGAGAATTTCATATATTTACGTCTTTCTATGTATCCTAATAACATATAAGGAATATTTCATATATATACATTCCTCTATGTATTTTAATAACATATAAAAGAATAATTTATATGTAACCATTTTCTTTTATAACAAATAAAAGAACAATCTATTTGTCAAAATTTCTAAGCTAACTTAGCAATGAAAATGCTAATTCTTTTTTATGAGATGTGTAAAACTTGTTTCAATAACATATTCTGACACAAATGAATAATTTATGTGATTACATTTTTTTCTAAATATACCTATAACATAAAGAGAAGTATTTCATGTGTGTACATTTTCTATGTACACTAACAACATATAAAAGAGTATTTTATTGGTTTACACTTTTCTATGTGTTTCAATGTCATATAAAAGAATATTTCCTATGTCAATATTTTCTAAGTATTTCAATAACAAATAAAAGGGATTTTTATTTGTAAACCAATTTCTATACTCTAATATGACAAATAAAAGAGATTGTATTTATCAAAACAATTTCTTTATTCTAATATGACATACAAAAGAGATTTTATTTATAAACTAAATTTAACAGACATGAGACACACAAATCCATCCAACGATACATCGCAATCATACAACAATAATCACTAAAATAATATATACAAAACATCAACATGATTTTCATATAGAATAAATATAAATTACACAGTAGAATAGATAATAAATGTTAAATTTTAAAAATAGAAAAATCTCACATCGATCGGTTTTCAGAAATCGTTCGTGTTCAAATTTGGTTGGATTTTCAAGGTGCCCTGTTCTGGTCTTGGTCAGTTCCATCTCGTAGATCTCGTTTCTGCGATTCTAACGCAACTGGAATTTCTCTCCTTCCTCTTCCTCGTTTATACTTCCAGAAAACATTCGACCCATCGTTCACTAGAAAAACGCCGCTTTTGCAAACCCGCCACAGTCGAACGGAGCCACCAGTGATGATCATGGCCGCTGAATATATTGATCTTGACGTGTCTTTTATTTTTGTTTTATAGAATTCATGAAATCATTTGTGGATTGAGAGAAAATATGGAATCAAAATTGGAGATCGTTGGTCTTCCATTAGAAATGGGCGGCGGCTGATAAGAAATGGGATTAGGGTTAAGGAAGTAAAAATAAGATTATATAGTGGAGGAAACTATTATCTTTATTCCTTTATTTAATTAATATTTTTATTTATTTATATATGAGGTCTGAAGATTATAAATATATAAAAAGAAGAGAGAACAAAAGGGGAATAAAAGGAATAGTTTCATATCTATAAATGAATTTGAATGATAAATTGAAGAGGAGAGAGGGAAGAGAATAAATGCACAAGTTATTTCCCCTATATGCCTCTTTATATTTATAACAAATTAAATGCTTGCTTTTTTCCCAATTGTTTAAGTTATGCAACCTTTTAAATTTCAAAACATGCAATATTAAATAACGTAATGACATGTTTACATATTATAAAATAATGACATGTTGTCATAATTTATTTAGAATCTACATATTATTTCAAATCAACCTATTCAATGCTTATGTAAGAATAAATAAATTAATATACATAAATGGAGTTGATTTGTTTTTGAGGAGAGATAATAAAAGGAAAGGAAGAGAGAGAATGTTATAGTATTTTATGTTTCATTATTTTAATTAATTTATTTTCACAAAAATAACTGTATGTTGATATATAAGAGTTGGAATTAAGTTAAATTAATAGCTTATGCATATACGTGCATACATGAACATTTGAATTATAAAACTTGAAAATAAAGTTTATTGGAAACAAAAGCATGAAATTGATGTATATAAACATATATAAGGAGAGAAACAATAAATGATTTGATAACAATCAATCTATATTACAATTTTAATTTATGTACGTTACCGCAAAAAATTAATATACGTTAATTAGTAATTAATGTATGTTACAAACATAAGAAAGAAATCTAATATATTTATAACAATAAAATGTATAACTAGTGGTATATATATTTGGAGTTTGGAATCATTCAAACATGTGTGAATAGTAAATTTATAATGGAAGCAATGGAAGGAGAATGATACAATTTATAAATGAACGTTGCAAACGGAGAAGAATTAATAGAGATAATAGTTAAATTGAGTAAGCAATCAATTAAGAAAAATTAATTATGAAATGAGTGACATTAATTAATAAATTGAGCGGTTTAAGTTACATACATTTTGAAATTGGAATTATGTAATGTGTGAATATAAAAAGGAAACATAATAATGGAGAAATAGGGATGGACCATTTTTTTTTATATATATATATATAATGTTCCAATCCCTTAATCACATTAAAGACCCATTAAACCACTTTCTCCTATTCAGGCCCAATTCATTTCAATTCACAAAAGTTGTAATTTTATGTGTCATTTACTATTCAACAAAATGGATATTTTGTGCGTCATTCTAATTCTAATGAATATTTTGTTTTGCAACAAAAATAATACTTTTTCTTTTAAACATTTTAATGTAAATAAAAATGATACATTTCATTCTCTTTATTGTAAACAAAAATTACAATGCAAACTTTTTAATGTAAACGAAATGATACATTATATTTCAATTGTGTAAATTAATGCGACACAACAATGGTTTAATTTTGCCTATATGACAAAAATGCAAACTTGTTTATATGACAAAAAATGCAAACTTTTATTACCTTGAAAATGAAATCTTTTCATTTCAACAAAATGACAATGTAACTTTTTAATTTAAGCCCCTTTTTTTATTTTGTAAAACACCAACTCTAAAATTGTATTTTTACTGTAAAACTTTTTATTCAAATTATTTTTTTTTTCTATTGTTAAATAATTATTTAAAAATAAAAAATTTAAATCTGGACTCATTTTCAACAAAAAATTTAAAAAAATAATTTTTTTTAATTAAAATAAATCATTTTAAATAACCAAAACTCATTAAAATAACTTAAAATAAAATTTTAAATTGGCCCCAAAATTCACGGTTGTTACAGTCTCCCCCACTTAAAAACTTTTCGTCCTTGAAAAGGAACGAAGCTAAAAAGTGTTTTATTAACTAACTCATCTTTTATTTATTTTTTCAATTGGTTTATATAATTTTATTAGTTGAACTAATAATTACACTACACAATCATCAATCAATTAGTTGATTAACTTTTAAATATTTATAACTTTAAAAAATCATATTTTCTAAAATAGATTATAATTACAAATACGTATATTATAAGCTTGCTACTCTCAACTCGTTCTAGGGCATTACTAACCCCATCTCTAATGAGATTTCTCATTATAGGATACTGCTGATCCTATCTCTAATGAGTATTCTTATTGGATATTACTAATCCAATCTCTGATGAGTCTTTTGTTCAGTTCTAATGAGTTGCATCCCAAAGATTTGAGCTAACCAAAGCTCTGATAGCAACTGTAAAGGCACCGCGAAATCCGGTAGGCTTTGCAACTATCCCTTCATCCTCCAGTACAGCAGGTAAAACCCACCGTGGCTTACAGTTGTACCCCAGACACATTGTTTTACGGCGACCCTTTCAGGATCCCCCGGCCGCAGCCTACCAACCCTAATCAGGGACATGTGGGGGTAAGAGTCTCCCGTTCGCCACCAAACCGCGAAGCGAGAACCCCCCATCATGTTGCATCCTATTACCAGGCATGCCAAACAAGGACTGGTGTGATAATTCCTAACTAATTTAACTAATAGTAATAAGGCAAATCCAAGGACCACGCCGCTAACGCGGAACAGGTTTATTCCAATGGATTGCCGTGCATAACTTAGAGTAAATCGTAAAACACCACAATGCTTTTTAGAAAAATGAAACCATCAAAAGACTCGGGTCCCATCACACAATGCAACGCACACCAGAGGATAGAGTTTTACCTTATGGTGATTAAACATGCTTGGTACGATAAAAACGAATTTGATATTATTACTAGTGTATATAACTTTTCAAAAATAGTTCAATCATAGTGTATCAATCCTAGGACACATAGATACCATAATACTATGCTTCCATACTAGTAATACAATCAAATCCGTGGTTTCGTATTGGAAGTTTGGATTTCCATCATGAGTCAAGGCTAGGGAGGAGCTCCTTATCGATTCGAGACACTCTAGCTAATGTCTCAGGATCCCCCGCAGTGAACCCTTGGATAGCTGCAGGGCCAGTCCACACATACAGCTTCGTGGATTAGTTATTCCTGAAAACACGTTTCCCGATCCTATAGGACCTATCATCCGAGGCGCCTCATTCCATCATCCACATAAGTAAAATGTCGGGCCGTGTTAAAGCCAAAACACCACTTCTAGCTAGAAAGAAACGTGCTGCTCTCCCTGCGTTCCCTTCTCCCGTTTTAGACTCCGCCGGTGTGTGAGGCTCGCGAAGTCACGCTATACACAAAGCTATGCCTAACCAGACTATGCTTTGATCATCCCACAAGGCCTGCTTTTCAACAAAAGCCTTGATCATTGCATCTTGGTATGCCACACTGTCAATCCATTTCATACTATTAATCTTTGCCAAAATATACAAAAGGGTGTTAAGCAAGAGAATAAATTCTCCGCCACCAAACACTCATACATTCAGTAGAAAATTAATAATTACAATATATAAAGGAGTACGATGTCAGACATACATTCAATTTATAAGCTTATGCTCTGGGTCTGAGCGAAAGCCAAATCCGTACGAATCAACACTACGTCCGGACGGCCACCACTGTAGCCCCTTCAAGGTAGCTACTCCAATCACGGGCATCAGCAGTCGTCGTCCATTCGATATGAAGATCGTCGGTCTTCTATCGTTGTCTTCAAAACTTGAATTTGAAACGTCGCTTAAATTATTTGGAATGAGATAGACTCGGACTTTCCAAATAATTCTCGTATATATGTAAGTTGGAAATCATTTCATATCGTTATTAGTAATTTATAATGATTTATCTTTATTTATTTATATATATATATATATATAAAATAATTCAAATTCCATTTCATTAACGTAATTATATAACAAGTAGTGAATATTTTGTTTCACAACCTATCAAAATGTTTATAATGTGTAATGAAATGTATTTTATTTCATTACATTTTGCTAACGAAAAATATTCCTATTCGTATATTTAATATTAATGTACAATGTACACACCATTTATTTTCATACACATACACATCTTATACGCAACAATGTACATTTTCTTTAAATCTTTCGAAGTACACAAAATGTATATTTTGTTTATCATACCAATTCCAACAAAAATGAGCATTTTTGTGTTTCATTTCAATTTAAACAAACGAATATTTTTGTTCATCCATTTTTACTTCTACAAGAATGAGTATTTTTGTTTCTTTATTTCAATGTAACAAAATTTATAATTTTATTATCTTTTCAATGCAAACCAAAAGTAATAATTTTCCATTACAAACAAAACGATAATTTTGTGTGCTAATCTATTTACATGAAAATGAAATTTCCATATCTTTAATGTTTTTAATGAAAATCTAATTCATTAAAATATAAATTTCATATCCTTATTCTTTTTAGTTAAAATCCAATTGCATAAAAATGTAATTTCACACTTTTAATCTACCTGCATGAAAAATGGAATTTTCCCTTTTTAATCTAATTTACATTAAAATGTAAACTTTTCTTTGTTTATACCAATTACAAAAAAAAATGTAACTTTTACCTTTAATCTTAATTTCACGAGAAAAAATGTAAATTTCTTACTTTTGGTTTTAATTACATAAAGATGTAATTCTCTTTCTTTCTTTTAATAAAAATATAAATTTCTTCTTTTAATCTAATTACATAAAATATGTAATTTTCTCTTCTTTAAACATGATGGTGAAAATAATGTTCATCTTCTATTTAACTATTTGTATTTTTAATATGGGCCAGACCTCTCACATTAGGCCTGCAACTTGTGGATGCTGGATAGGCCGGTCGGTTCCGGGCAGACTTATCCCACAAGTTGTGCTTACCCTCGTGTCTTGGCCTAATTTGTATTTGCGCACTTGGACCTCTCACATTAGGCCCAACATTTGTGGCTGCTGGATATGCCGGTCGGGTCCGGGCAGACTTCCACCACAAATGTGACCTAACCTCGGGTCCAAGTACAATTTTAATTAACCATTATAATTGTTCTATTAAAAATATTATTTTAAAATGTTTCTCATTTCAAAATATCCTAATTTTGGAATATTCCATATTTCCAAAATAACTTGATTCCAAATATTATGACCTACCTTTTCAAAACTTAAATAAACTTAGGACTTTCTTAATTTCTTTAATTACATATCAAAAAAAATATGATTTTAATTACAACGTCAAATTCTACTTTTTAATTATATTCAAAAATGTGATTTTGATTACATGTCAAATCTACTTTTTAATTACATTATAGAACATAAATAAAAAGATCGTTTATTTTTCTAAGTTATATTTGTGTTAGAGGACACAAATAAAAGGACCATTCATTTTCCAATGTTGTTTTTGTGTTAAGGAGCACAATTAAAAAGACATTCATTTTTCTATGTTGACCCAATTTCATTCTTCCTTATATATTTTTAATGACTACTTTTTAATCTGACATAGATGTTCTTTCAAATTTCTAACATAAATGTCTTTTAATCTAACATAAATGTTCTTTCTAATCTAACATAAATGTTCTTTTAAATTTATCATAAATGTTCTTTTAAATTTATCATAAATGTTCTTTTAAATTTATCATAAATGTTCTTTTTGTCTCAACTAATATATTTGACAAAATTTGCATAATTTGTTTCAACTAGCATAAATTAACAAAAGTGCTTATTTTGTATTTCAATTCTAATATAATATAAAAGTACTATATCTTGTTTCATTCTTTTAATTTAGACAAAAATGAGTATTTTTGTCTACTTTGACTTAAATGATAAAAAGGAATGTTTAGCTATTCATTTTCTTCAATGACAAAAATGAAACATTTTCAATTCATTCATTTAAAGTGACATAAATGAATGTTTTTATTTTAATAATTATATTTGGACAAAAACCATGTTTTAATGAAAACAATAAAAATGAACCTTTTATTGAAATATAAATTTTAGACATAACAATTCATAACTAGGTGGCACATTAATTTGACGACAATTTCCTATGTATTCTAATGACAAATAAAAAAATATTTTACTTGTTTACATTTTTCTATGTGTTCTAATAACATATAAAGAGAATTTCATATATTTACGTCTTTCTACGTATCCTAATAAAATATAAGGAATATTTCATATGTATACATTCCTCTATGTATTTTAATAACATATAAAAGAATAATTTATATGTAACCATTTTCTTTTATAACAAATAAAAGAACAATCTATTTGTCAAAATTTCTAAGCTAACTTAGCAATGAAAATGCTAATTCTTTTTTACGAGATGTGTAAAACTTGTTTCAATAACATATTCTGACACAAATGAATAATTTATGTGATTACATTTTTTTCTAAATATACCTATAACATAAAGAGAAGTATTTCATGTGTGTACATTTTCTATGTACACTAACAACATATAAAAGAGTATTTTATTGGTTTACACTTTTCTATGTGTTTCAATGTCATATAAAAGAATATTTCTTATGTCAATATTTTCTCAGTATTTCAATAACAAATAAAAGGGATTTTTATTTGTAAACCAATTTCTATACTCTAATATGACAAATAAAAGAGATTTTATTTATCAAAACAATTTCTTTATTCTAATATGACATACAAAGGAGATTTTATTTATAAACTAAATTTAACAGACATGAGACACACAAATCCATCCAACGATACATCGCAATCATACAACAATAATCAATGAAATAATATATACACAACATCAACATGATTTTCATATAGAATGAATATAAATTACACAGTAGAATAGAAAATAAATTTTAAATTTTAAATATAGAGAAATCTCACATTGATCGGTTTTCAGAAATCGTCCGTGTTCAAATTTGGTTGGATTTTCAAGGTGCCCTGTTCTGGTCTTGGTTAGTCCCATCTCGTAGATCTCGTTTCTGCGATTCTAACGCAACTGGAATTTCTCTCCTTCCTCATCCTCGTATATACTTCTAGAAAACATTCGACCCATCGTTCAGTAGAAAAACGCCGCTTTTGCAAACCCGCCACAGTCGACGGAGCCACCAGAGATGATCATGGCCGCTGAATATATTGATCTTGACGTGTCTTTTATTTTTGTTTTATAGAATTCATGAAATCATTTGTGGATTGAGAGAAAATGTGGAATCAAAATTGGAGATCGCTGGTCTTCCATTAGAAATGGGCGGCGGCTGATAAGAAATGGGATTAGGGTTAAGGAGGTAAAAATGAGATTATATAGTGGAGGAAACTATTATCTTTATTCCTTTATTTAATTAATATTTTTAATTATTTATATATGAGGTATGAAGATTATAAATATACGAGTGGAAACCCGTGCGTTGCACGGAAGCATAGAGTACGGGGTGTTGTAGTTTGCACGGGAGCATAGAGTACGGGGTGTTGTAGTTTGCACGCGCGTGGTCGTATCGGCATGCGCTTCGCGCGAAGAGCGTAACGGCACGCGCTTCGCACGTGATGATGGCACGCGCTTCGCGCGTAATCAAGACACGCGCTTTGCGCGTGATGATGGCATGCGCTTCACGCATGATCACGGCTCGCGCTTCGCGTATGGACCGTTGTGCCACAAATATTATGTAAACAGATATAAAGCTCTGTCTCATAAACCTTTTGCTTGCTGGGCTTGCAAGCTTTCCATGCATCTTTTTGAACATTAACATAAATACACTATGTGAAGACATTAATCATATAAAAATTTCTAGCTCTTACAATTTGCTAAAACTCCATGGAGAGAATTTTATTACATTTCGTGGAATAATTTCAAAAAGCATTGAAGTATATTAATAACATAACAGTTAAATGATATTTCTAAACAATTAAATGTGTATATGAATGATAAAGCATTTTTTTTGTTCTTGCAAATTAGACATTCCTGTGAAGTGTAATGTGATCACAACACTCCAATTTTACTTCATATTTGATGTTGAGTAATTAATGCTTCATAGGCTTGTGATATCATATGTTTGCATCCATTTACCTAATGAAAAGATTATTAAGTGCTAAATAAGATATACTGATAATAATATAGGTACCGTAATAAAAGGCAAACTCTGAATTAGTGCAAGTTGATTCATAAATAGCAATTCCTAATTGGTGGAATACTGAAAGTTGAAAACAAAAGTATGGTGTTAAATAATATGCAAAGAAACAAATATTTATGATTTTACATAGTTGCTCGACAACAACTTGGTCAAATTATATATGGGTGAAGAAGACAAATAACATTAAAAAAACATAGTTTATATGAAATAAAGAAAATAATTATAGCAATATTTCAAAATTTCTAAGGAGTTATATGATATTTTTAGGAATCCAAATTAGAAAATGGAAATCTAGCAAGAGTAAAAGCTCAAATCCTATTGAACTAACTATTTCTTTAAAAATGCCTAATTTTTATAGGTGGAATAAGAAAACACCTATATCAGAAAACTACAACATGTTGACCAAAATTTGGTAAGCCAAACTATCCAAAGTTGAAACCACAACGCCAATTTCGGATGCAAGACCTAGCATAAAGACCTCATTAAATAATGATTAATTTACATATTTTGGGCTAAATCTAATTGAAATTCAGTTTTTTTTTAACCAAGAGAAGAATAATATGAGGAAGATATGCTAAAATGAAAGTTACGATAGTTTTCAACCTAGGATGCCATGTAACATAAGTACATAATTATTTCAAAAATATAAAGCTGATCCTTTAGTATCTAGTTGTATTCCTACTATGTTCATCAACTAATTTAGTAAATGCAAACTGTGTTCAATAATAGTGTATTCTCTTTATAAGTAAAGACGTTAAATATGCTAAATAATACGGGTATTAAATTTTATAGAAATTCAAAGAGTGCTAGAGAAAAACGTATTTTCTTTTTATATACAGACGTTGGATACGTTTGATAGAAATTCAAAAAGCATTAGAGAATGACACTCTTTGTTTTTAAGGAAAGACGTTAAATGTGCTAATCGTACGAATATTAAATTTTGATTGAAATACTATGCTATATTTAATAAACCTTTATATCCCTGCATGCCCTATTGCCTTATATCAAAGATTAAAATTACAGAAAATTATTATATACTTTTACCATGGATACTAATATCCACCAACATTTATGTAATGACAACGTTTTGAAATGTAGAACACATGTTTGGACGAAATATAATGCCATAATCGTAAAAGCAATGACTTGTATTGAATTGTATAAAATTCAAACTCAAATTATCAAATATATCAGTTATGTTCTTTGTATTCCTTGGTTGCATTTGATTAAAATAGATTTGAATCAACAAAGGATATAATCAAGGTTTTATTGGATAACATTAATGTAAAGAAAGGAAAATGCACATTAAAGGAAGAGAAATTTAATTTCCCTATGTTGAAGATTACTAATTTTAATGTTCATAAAAAAATGAAATCAAACTCTAAGCCACTTGCCTGATAAAATTAGATTACAAACTGAACATCATTTACCAAAATCAAGTACCACTTATATGATGCATTTAAAGACTAAAAAATAAGTTGAGAGTATAAGGAAAATTTCATGTGGTCCAATATTTTAATGTCAAATATCAATTAACTGACAAATTTATCAAGCGGATTTCAACTTGCATGTTACTCCATTTCCTAAAACCTTAACTATTTAATGTAACATATATTTTAGAAAATGAAAACGGTATAGATCAATCTTTTATAGCAAGTTTTAATACATTATTATATTTCAGCTGTGTTGTAGACTATAATTTAATAAATTTCAATCACTAAAAATTCCATTCAAAAATAAAATTAAAAAACATGAAATGGTATTGGGCAAGAACTATTTTGAATTGTTTCCAGTTTTGATCAACATTTTTGGGGCAAGAAAACATACGACATACATTCAAAGGGCTATAAAATCATACAAATTGATTCCATATATCACGCAAGCTTTCAATGCCAATTCAATCCAAATAACTGCAAACAATCATGCAACAAAATCCACCGTTCCTCAATTATAGGGGATGTGTTTAAATTAGGATGGTGGATTTGTTTTTGCGGGATTAAATCTCAGCCGCTCTTTGTCTCCTTGTTTGTCTAAGGGTTTGTCTAGGGGGGGAATTTTATTATATAGATAAAAAGAAGAGAGAACAAAAGTGGAATAAAAGGAATAGTTTCATATCTATAAATGAATTTCAATGATAAAAGAGGAGAGAGGGAAGAGAATAAATGCACAAGTTATTTCCCCTATATGCCTCTTTATATTTATAACAAATTAAATGCTTGCTTTTTTTCCCAATTGTTTAAGTTATGCAACCTTTTAAATTTCAAAACATGCAATATTAAATAACGTAATGACATGTTTACATATTATAACATAATGACATGTTGTCATAATTTATTTAGAATCTACATATTATTTCAAATCAACCTATTCAATGCTTATGTAAGAATAAATAAATGAATATACATGAATAGAGTTGATTTGTTTTTGAGGAGAGATAATAAAAGGAAAGGAAGAGAGAATGTTATAGTATTTTATGTTTCTTTATTTTAATTAATTTATTTTCACAAAAATAACTGTATGTTGATATATATATAAGAGTTGGAATTAAGTTAAATTAATAGCTTATGCATATACGTGCATACATGAACGTTTGAATTATAAAACTTGAAAATAAAGTTTATTGGAAACAAAAGCATGAAATTGATGTATATAAAGATATATAAGGAGAGAAACAATAAATGATTTGATAACAATCAATCTATATTACAATTTTAATTTATGTACGTTACAACAAAAATTAATATACGTTAATTAGTAATTAATGTATGTTACAAACATAAGAAAGAAATCTAATATATTTATAACAATAAAATGTATAACTAGTGGTATACATATTTGGAGTTTGGAATCATTCAAACATGTATGAATAGTAAATTTATAATGGAAGCAATGGAAGGAGAATGATACAATTTATAAATGAACGTTGCAAACGGAGAAGAATTAATAGAGATAATAGTTAAATTGAGTAAGCAATCAATTAAGAAAAATTAATTATGAAATGAATGACATTAATTAATAAATTGAGTGGTTTAAGATACATACATTTTGAAATTGGAATTATGTAATGTGTGAATATAAAAAGGAAACATAATAATGGAGAAATAGGGATGGACCATTATATATATATATATATATATATATATATATATATATATATATATATATAATGTTCCAATCTCTTAATCACATTAAAGACCCATTAAACCACTTTCTCCTATTCAGGCACAATTCATTTCAATTCACAAAAGTTGAAATTCTATGTGTCATTTACTATTCAACAAAATGGATATTTTGTGCGTCATTCTAATTCTAATGAATATTTTGTTTTGCAACAAAAATAATACTTTTTCTTTTAAACATTTTAATGTAAATAATAATGATACATTTCATTCTCTTTATTGTAAACAAAAATTACAATGCAAACTTTTTAATGTAAACGAAATAATACATTATATTTCAATTGTGTAAATTAATGCGACACAACAATGGTTTAATTTTACCTATATGACAAAAATGCAAACTTGTTTATATGTCAAAAATGCAAACTTTTATTACCTTGAAAATGAAATCTTTTCATTTCAACAAAATGACAATGTAACTTTTTAATTTAAGCCCCTTTTTTTATTTTGTAAAACACCAACTCTAAAATTGTATTTTTACTGTAAAACTTTTTATTCAAATTATATATATATATTTTCTTCTATTGTTAATAATTAATTAAAATTAGAAATTTTAAATCTGGACTCATTTTCAACAAAATTTCTAAAGAAAATAAATTTTTTAATTAAAATAAATCATTTTAAATAAACAAAACTCATTAAAATAACTTAAAATAAAATTTTAAATTGGCCCCAAAATTCAGGGTTGTTACATTTTACATGGTAGCGTGGTGATGGAGGATAGTGATTAGGTATGGATTGAAGTGCTAGAACGATGGAGGTATCGCGATGGGAAGCTGAGGTGGAGAGGGCGTAGTTGGAACAAAGGAGATAGATGAATCTGGATCAGGTAAAGAAAAAGGAAGAGGGAGAAAGAAGAAACCCAAGGTATAAGATCTTTGGATATAACAAGGTAGAGGTTGGATCATGGTTTAATAAATGGGATCAGATTGGAGATCTAATGATAGAAGCATGGATTGGATTGGGCATCTGAAATTGGGGATCAGATTGCTTTTTTGGGTTTGGAGCATAGATCAACCAGTGTGTTGAATTGACCGATCAGATTGATTCGACATTAGAGTTTACATCATCACAAATACATTCGAATTGGAATTGTTTAGGAACCCTGACTTGGTAGTTTCGTTGACTCACATTGTTAACTCGATTGCTTAACACACAAAGACTCACACACAAAGATAGCCTTGAATATTGAACTGAATCAATAAATCAGACATGTACATATGGTAGAGCATAAAAATGGACTGTGAACATATGACTGCATTATCAATCTCAAACATTGTTGTTCGATCTGAAGCTTCAACGGGGTTCCACAACTCGATTCGAATGCTCGGAAGACGTTCAGTAATGATGGTTGCTCCAGTTACGAACTAAATTTCGACCCCATATTTTGAAGTGCTTGATTGATTTGTATCAGCACCCAAGACATCGCACATTTCATGTTAGTTTACACTAACACGAGTGGTACAACCTAATCATGCTAACTGTTTTTGTTTGCAAATGTAGTAATTTATGGTAACTAGAAGTTCAAGGTGACTACCAGGCTTGCGAGTCGAGAGTTTTGAATTCATTCGAAACTCCATACATTTCGTGGGTGAGTTAAGTCCTTCATTTAGTGACCACTTGGCTAAGCTATCATAGCAGCAGATCAACCCAATCCTGCGCCATAGATGGCCTACTGCAACAAAAATCCAAGGTGTTTCTAGCTATAATGTTGACATAGCTATGCTGATTTTTTTCTACTGCAATGCACGCTTCAATGTGTTATCATAAATATCAACCATGTGTTGCAGTATCTGCGTGAATAAAATTATCAATTCGCATCAACACGATCCAACGGTTCAGTTAGCGATCCCCGTGAAATAATGTTTAAGGCGGGAACAAAAAACTAAGCGGCAAAACAATTTACAAAATATTGAAGGGTTCCAATCGAAATCTTAACAAAATATTCCGCTGCTCAACCTCTCAAACACTCACTTGCAGGTTCAATTAGGGCTAAAAGTTCAAGTTTACAAGCTTAATTGGGGTTCGATTAGAGCAAGTTCATGTTTAAGTTCAATTAGGGCTTCGGTGTTTCAGTTAGGTCTTTAGTTGGGGTTCATTTGGGTTTCAAATTTCAAATAGGGCTTTGATTTAATCTGCTGCTTAAGGTATCACTCAATGTATATTTCAATTTTTTCTGATTTGATTGTTGTGTTGCCAAATTTACTGATTTACTTATGCATTCAGTGTAATCGTATTCCTGGTTTTGTTGTTGTGTTTGTCATTGTCCTTATAGCCGTGGGTAAATGATATTTGTTTATGTTATTATTTTTTTCAATTAGTGATGAACAACGAGGAAAAACTATGGGCAGAACTTCCAAAGTTCAGTGAAGAATATATTAGTGGTGTGAAACTTTTTGTTCGAAATACTTTTTCTAGATTCGCGGTAGGTGATGAAGTTACATGCCCTTGCAAAACATGTCATAATCGCAAGTGGCATCATCAAGAGGTAGTCTACGACCATACGATTTGGAATGTTTCATATGAATTGTACGTGAAATGGATTTGTGAGGTTTCCTGCTTAGATCCTGAAAGGAGCGACAATGATAAGGATTGTGAAGCAGGAATAAATTTTGGAGATAATCTCGATGAGATGTTGCATCGTACTTGTGGAAATATGGAGAACAACGAAGGTGGATCTTCTTATAGATCAAATGGAATATGTGTCAATGCTAGAAAATTTCATCAACGTGTTAAAGAGGGAAAGCAACCATTACATCCCTAGTGTACTAAATTTTCGCGATTAAGTTTCATTGTTAGGCTTTATTTTTTTAAAATCCCTACATAGAATCACTGAGTCTGCATTCAGTGATTTATTAGAGTTGATAAATCCACAAGTCCACATCCCTTTATCTTCCAATGCTACCAACAATATCGTTAAAGATTTAGGCCTCGATTAGAAAGAATACATGCATGTCCAAATGGCTACATGTTATATTGGGCAGAAAATGAAAAGGAAGAAAAACTTGTGGTTTTTCAAGGTGGGTTATACCGGAAAAGAAAGGGGCTATTGACAATGATCCGGAGAAGCAGATTCACAAAATACTAGCAAAAGTGATGCATTGTTTTCCACTAAAACCAAGGCTGCAAAGGATGTTCACATCCAAGGAGTATGCAACACTTATGTTATGATATGCAATGGGACAAAAAATGATGGCAGACATCGACATCCAGCTAATGGAGAGGTTTGAAAGATGATGGATGCAAATTATACTCATTTTTCATCTGAAAATGGAAATATCAGGTTAGGAATAGCGTTTGATGGATTTAGTCATTTTCGTACAATAACTACACAGCACAACACATGGCCAATCATATTGGTAAATCATAACCTTCCACCTTTTCATGCATGAAGACAGAAAATTTGATACTTTCAACCTTTATCCCTGGTCTAGAGTCTCCTAAAAATTACATTGATGTCTACATGCAGCCTTTTATCGCAGAATTGAAAGAATTATGGGATCTTGGCTTACAAACTTATGATGCCTTCACTGGTGATAATTTCACATTATGTGCAAGCATGTTATGGATGATCAACGACTTTCCGGGCTATGCAATGTTATCCGGCAGGACACAAGTGGAGGTTTGATAAGAAAAGGTTCAACAGTGAAATTGAAATGGGAACACATCCCAGAATTTTATTCGGGACAGACATTGAAGAATTGTTGGCTGGTTATGAAAATATTTTTGGGAAGAAATAAGCCAAGAAGCATAAAAATGAATCTCATTTTAAAATGAAGTCAATATTTTTTTAATTTACCATATTGGAGTCAAAATGTATGTCGATATAACCTTAATGTTATGCACATAGAGAAAAACATTTGTGATAACATACTTGGTACTTTACTAAATATTGGTAGGAAGTCGAAAGACCATTTAAATGCTTAATATGATTTACAATAGATAGGCATCAGGGAGGCCCTTCATTCGGTTCTATCAACTGATGGGAATTACCTTGAGATGAGGGCTTCCATATTTGAAATGACGAACAAGGTGAAAGAAATATTTTGCTTGGTATTGGAGAGTGCTAAACTTCCTTATAGTGGTGCAACTAATATCATCCAGTATTCAAACAAGAAAGAGAGGAAAATTGCAAGGTATAGAGCCATGTTGCTCATTTTCTTCTCCACTACTTACTGCGGTTTGATGTGAAGAAATCTGTAAAACCTGAAGTTGCAATACCTATAATAAGATTAAGTGCATTTCCAAGAAGTCTTTGGAGTAAAATTATCGATTTGGCTGATCTCAAGAGGCTACAAAAGGAAATTGTGGAAGTTCTCCGTCAATTTGAGATGATATTCCTAAATTCTTTCTTCGATACAATGGTGCACTTGCTAGTTCATTTATGCAAGGAAATTGAATATGGTGGACCTGCACATGTTCATTATATGTTTCGTATTGAGCATTATCTTTGTAAACTGAAATCATATGTTCGCAACAAAAGTAAACCTGAGGCATTCATTGCTGAAGGTTATCTACTAGAAGAATGTTTGATATTCTGTTCAAGGTTCTTAGGTGGCGATGGAGCAGAAAAAGCGCAATTTGAAACCTATCCACAGAATCTGGAATATCCTATTGGCACAAGAAGAAATAAAGATGGAAAATCTATTCATCTTAAAGATTATCAATGGAAGGAATGTCACTGTTACATTCTATTCAATTGTGGTAACAAGAAAACTGATAGTTAACTTGAGTAAGTTTTTAAGTTTTATTTTAGTAAGTATTGAAGAATTAGAAAATTGTTTCTATCTTTTATTAACCAGGTCTTTATTCTAGCGAACATCGAGCATTAATTGATGGCCATGCATCATCAAAAAAATAGAAACGAGAGAGAGAGAGAACACAATGAAGAATTTTGGAAGTGGTTGGAAAAAAGGAGGTCATTTCAAAAGAAGTACAACTTCTTGCAATGGGCCCTCTTCCAACAGCTAAGAGGTTTACTTGATATGTTATCGAAGGATACAAATTTGATACAAGGTTCAAAGATACCAAATGTACAACACAAAACAATGGTGTATTTTTGACAGCCTTGACTACTAGCTTTGCAAGTTCGAAAGATCAAAATTCATTGGTTGGTGAAGTTAATTACTATAGATCAATTTGAAGAAATATTAGAACTAGATTATTGGGGAGAATTTAGTGTGATTTTATTTAAGTGTTGTTGGTACCAAGAAGAGAAAGATTTATATGGGATGACTCGTGTCAATTTTAAATGATTGTGCAATAGATTTGATCCTTATGTTATGGCTTCACAAGTACAACGTGTATTTTATATAGAAGATCCAATTGATAAGATGTGCCACAATGTTATCAAGAAATTATCGAGAGACTAGTGTGAAATCGAAAGATAATATGCAACTGAAGATTTGAATGATATCCAGCCTACTTCGGGACGAAAATCTAGATTTTGATGTTCGTTGGTGTAAAGATGATGTCCCAATAAGAGGAATCCTCCTTCTACCTAGCAAAGTGAAAGATAAGGCTTCTTAATTTCAGTGTATCACTATCATAATTATTTAAGTAACTGATATATCAAATTTAAGTAAGAAAATGTTGTTTCTGCTTTGTTCAATTTTAGTGAAGTCACTGTTTTATTTTATAAATAACTGATGTATCATATTTGTGGCTTCTTTTTGTAACTGATGTCATTCTAATGTTAATTCCTCCATTTTGTGTAGGCCGGACAATATTCCACTTGAGGATTTCAAAGTACACTTGATGTTTTTGGAAGATGGAAAAAATGCATGTATAATTTTAAGTTTTATAACATTCAAATCAGACAGATAAATATCTTTATTTCATGTTTTTGTAGTCCAAGGCCCTTACAAATTCTGCAAATTGGAGATCATGTACAAACATACATACTGCTGGTATGTATTTTTGCTTAATTTTATGGTTGGATGGAGGCATGCTTCAATAATGAACTACGGAATTCTTACAATTTCCGCTTGCTGAAGCATCAGTCTAATTCTTACAATTCTGTAGTTCAATGCTGGTTATGTAACTAATCACGTAGAAGACTGATGCTTCAGTAATGAACTACAAAATTTTAAGAATTTTATTTTCTCTTCAACCAGTAATGATCGTTTTAGTTCATAATTGAAGCAATGGTTGAGTTTGTACTTGAACGAGTCATGTCATGTCTAAAGTTTTACTGAAGCAAAAGAGGCATTGTCTCAAACTGTATCACACTGAAGCAGTGCCCTAGTTATACTATGGCACACTATTGCATTCCTTGATATCGTTCGTGCTTTTAACAGATTGAGTCATTGCATCAATTTGCAACTAAGGTATGCAGGCTATAGATTGTGTTGAAATGCAACTGAGGTATGCAGGACAAAGATTGTGCTGAAATGCAACTCCGTTGTTCTACGGCCATAATTTGTGCTGAAATGCAACTGAGGCATGCATGCCTCTCATTTTGTGTTGCAATGTAAACGAGGCATTGACTCAGTTTGTAACCGAGGCATGCATGACTTTGGTTATGCTGAAATTGTGCATTTAGTGTGAAAGAATTAGTTGTACTAAAGACACTGCTGAAATGCATGACTTTTGAAACTGCTTTATTTTGCAGGTGAAGGAGCAAGTGATGAAGTTGTTCAAGAACTTGTTACAGAAGGCACTAGAGGTACTGGAGGCAGTAGAGTCCCTAAATGCACTAGAGGCTCGCCCTATATTTTGAAAGTGTTTTAGTTTGATGTAAACATGAATTTAGTACTTGTTGTGTTTGTAAGTACTCTGTAAAACTGAATTTATTGGCTTTGTTTTGTTATTTTGTAGTTGACTAAGTAGTACTTGTGTTGCTGGTTAATTTGAAATGAAAAGTTCTTTGTTAATTTCAGTGTTTGGTATAATTGTTGTTATGTTGCAGTATGTTATGTGATATTGCCATAGCTATGATATAATGTTGCAGTATGTGATGTTAAATGTTGCCATAACTATGGCATAGTGTTTTCATTGGACGGTAAAAGTGTTGCCATAGATTAATGCATGTGGGCCCCATTACAGGATTCCGTGAACCCGGACAATAGATTTTAACGGGACCCACAATATGGGCCCCACATGTAGGGAACTAGATTATAAGGCCCACATTTTTGTAACTTTAGTACTTGTGGCAACACCTGTACCGATGTTGCCTTAGGGTCGCAATGATGTTGCCTTTGACTCTAAGACAACGCGGTAAAATGCAACACCAAGAAAGTGTTGCCACAGATCATTTTTGGCCTATAGCAACATTTTTTGGCATTTCCTACATCACTTCTCTGGTGTTGTAGTATGAAATATATGGCATAGTGCGAGGCGATAAATCAGGAGGAGTAACTTAAACAGATGATATTGTTAGATCAACCCAGAGTTAAACCAAACACTTAGGAAGGTGTGTAACAAGTAGAAGCAAGCCCGCAAGGGGATGACGAAACAAAGATTCATCAGGAGGGTGCTCCATCGGCACCAGACACTAGAAGACGAAGTAAATTTGGAGAACCAAACGAATTTGGTCGCATCTAGGATCGATAAAGCTACGTTGGCACAAATTTGTATAAAAAATGGCATACCACTAAATGACATTCGAGCACTAAGATTGGATAGCATAACACACACACACACACACCACCAAAAGGGTTGGGCTCGTGCTCCTGTCTTTCGTGCTCATTCAGGATATCCTTTTCTTTACGTGATTGGAACCGATATAACTCCATCTGAATAGTTATGCCTTCCTTATCAGGACATAAATTCTTTATATGAAGCATTTGGTCCAAGGGCCATTCGGAGAAGACGTTCGATATTTATAAACTTTCAAGCATCGAGGGGAGCTCCGTCCCTATCGTTTGAATCATTGATCCTTAGGTAGAAACCTATGTTTGAAAACATGTATTTGAGACATGTTATGTCTGATGATTGCAAGCGGATGCAAGTGTTTGCTAGTGGATGCCTGTGGATGCATACACACGCATTAGGCACTAGATCGGCTCAAGCACTTACATATGGATGTGTGTGCATTTTAAATTTTAAATGGATGAACACGGATGAATCATCACATGGATGTTGCATTTTGGTGAAGGGTTGTGCACACATAAAGAACTTATATGTATTACTAGGATTATTTGCATATGATGTCTCTAAACTAATGGAAGATGCAATCAGATCTGGAAATGTAAATGACAAAGGTAGACCTCTAGATCAATTTTTTGATCGGGGAGCAGAGAAAGAAGTGGAGGAGGTAGGGCCTATTGAATTAGCGCATATAAGAGAACGTATGGATTCTCGTTCTGACATCGGACATAAGGTTCTGGGATTGATCAAAATCGGAATCACTCATCATTTATGGCGATTAGTCAGATTGGTAGATCTAGGGGAAGAGGATCATCGTTCGCCACTATTATGCATGGACATGCTGGCCGAAGGTCTTACGGGGTACCTTCAACCCGAAATACTGCTCATCATGCACTTCGTCAATCAAGGGTTAAAGATTTAGGGGGAACATATGTTCGATCTAAATATGATGCTCCGTTAGTCCAGCGCGTGAGAAGTGGTAGCCCTTCCTTTTATGATAGAAACTAGAAATCGATTCAAGAAGAGGTTTTTGGGGGTACATCCATGTCATGGATCAAGGCAGCTACTGGTGGTTGCGGTCAGGCTGGGGATAAATATGTGGATCTGTCATATATTGAACCTACAATTATAAATAATAAGCAGAAGGCATGTTTGTCATAGTGTGAATCTTCTGTATATGCTATTAAATGGAAGAACTTGATCATTTTTTATGTGTGTGGAACTCGTCCATTTCATACACATCTGAAAAAATTTGCTGAACGAATGTGGAAACATTATAAATTTTTAACTTACTATCAAAAGAAAACGGTTTTATCGTAACTAGATTTGAAAATACTGTTGACTATGAAAACATTTTGAAAAGAGGACCGTACATATTTGATAATAAAGTTATAATTTTGAAAAAATGGAACATAGTTATGAGGTTCAAAAAGGATCTATTATCTTCCATGCATTTATGGGTAAAGTTTTCTAATCTTGAATTAGAATTTTATGATCAAGAAGCTTTAAGTTCTATAGCTGGTGTGCTCGCAAGACATATTAAAATTGATAGAATTACCCTTGATGAGTCAAGAGTGGCGTATGCAAAAAAATTAGTTGAAATGTATGCGTGGTTTGAGTTTCCGATTGAAGTAGACGTCGTTTTGCATATAGGAGAGGAGCTAAAGGTGAAAGTAGAATATTTGTACAAACCTATTTGCTATAAAAATTGTAGAATTTTGGGCACTCAATGGAATAGTGCAAAACAAGAATCGAAGAAGTACGGGTACCTAAAAATACATCAGCTACTACGGGAAACTCTAATATGGTAGCAGTGGGCAATAATCCATCATTGGCGGAAATACTAATGCTTCAACAGAGAATAATAACATTGCAACAGACCAAAACTCGCTAGGGCTAGAGAACGCTATAGATAGGGGGAGGGGAGAGTGTATGGAGACAATTAATACAAATGATGAACAAAATCCAGAATTGGAGATTATACAAGAGTTTAACTTGAATGAGACAGTCGAAGGCATGCATGAAATCTCGAATGATATTGCAGATAAGGGAGATAAAGCAAACACTTTTATTACAGATTATGAAAATAATAAGTTACATCATGAGGAAGAACAATCAAATAATTCAAACAGTCATATTATAAATGTTCCTATTATACAAAATAACTTCGAATTACTAGCACAAAAGGAGAATGACTTAATAAACACTTTTGCATCAGTTATTATATCTTCCCCTACGAAGGTGTTTTAAACAAATCAAGATAAACGGTGTATGACAGTGATCAATATAAATGCTGAAGAAAATTTGGATGGACAAATGGAAGACTTGGTTGACTCTGAAGACGATGAGTTGGTAGATCAAATTGCGATGCCTGAGATTACAGTTGCTCTACCTGAAAAAGACATCGATGTCTCAGAAAATATCGAAAAAAATATAAAATTCTATGAAGAAATGGATGTTATGTACAACAATATTAAAAAGAAAGGTAATATTTCTTTAAACTCTTTTGCTCCTCCTAAAGTAATGACAAAGAGCTAGAGCAAAATAAAATGAACATTGTGGCAAGGAACATTCGGGGTTTGAACGCTCCAAACAAATTGTTCGAACTGATAAAATTTCTTAACAAATTTAGGCCATCAATTATTGGCCTATTAGAGAATAAATTGTCTGATGAGAAAATAAAAAAAATAAAAAAATATGTTGCATAGGAAATGGTCAGTGGTAGAGAATAACGATTGTGGTAGAAAAGGTAGAATAATTATCCTATGGGACTCAAATGCTTGGTCTGTTCAAGTTGAATATAAATCTTATCAACACATATCTATCATAATAGTGAATGTAGGGGGTCTAAAATGTAAAACGATTTTTATTTACGCTAGTAATTTCCTAGTTGATAGAGAAAAGCTATGGATGGAGATTTCTAATGAAGCTAAGCAGGTTAATTTATCGTGGTTGGTTTTGGGCGATTTTAATAACATAACTTGTTAGAATAACAAAAAGGGGGTAATGCTGTTCCCTTTCAGATTTATGACAGGCATTACTGATTGCATTGTAAGATCTGGGCTTAAGGAAATTAACATTGCCGGCTTTAAATATACTTGGAGAAGGAAAGGCGTTGCAACTAAAATTAATAAAGTGTTATGCAATGGCAATTTTCTACAGAAATTCCCGGATTTAAACTCTTTTGGCTATGCTAATCCTATTAGCGACCATATCCCTATATGTATCTTATTTAAGATGGAGAAGAGAGTTGTAAATAACATACCTTTTGTATATGTGGATTCCTGGCATCATAATGATGGCTACATGAATTGTGTAGTTGCTGCTCTCGAAAATTTATACTCTTGTGTCTGGGAGGGGAAAAAACTACATCGTTTTCTCTTATTCCTGAGAGAATGTAAAAGTAATTTGAAGAGATGGAACTGTCATAGATCTAAAGATGACAATGTATTTAAAATGATGGACGATAATTATACTGATATTCTGAAGGCTTTGGATGATTATCCTATGGATCATGCTATCTATGATAGTCTTAAAACTGTTATAATCGATGGAAGGAGCAACGTATAATTCAATATATAAATAATTGTTAGAAAGAAAAAAATATGTTGGTTAAATGAAGTGGAATCCAACACCAGATTTGTTCATACAAAAAAGTCGCTTAGAAAGCATATTTATAATTGGGGAAACGTGTTTTTGGAGAATGGAGAGCTTAAACATGATAATGATCACATGGAAAAGGAGGCTATTAAGCATTTCTCGGGTATTTTTATGTCCGATACTCCTCATAATAAAATGTTTCATTACATAAATTGTAAAGTTATCATTAATGAGAGAGGACGCAATCACCTTTCATCTATTATTTATATGGAGGAAGTTCGCAAGGCAGTCTTCTCTATCCCCAATGATAAAAGCCAAGGGCTGATGGTTTCTCTGCAAAAAAAATCAGATTACATTGGGTAGAGCTTAGAGTTTTCTTGCTAGATATGATTCAAGAAGTGTAAGCTTGCAAAAGGTATAAATCATAATTTTATCACTCTCATTCCCAAAATTGGCAAACCATCAAGTATTATTTAATACAGGCCAATTTCATGTTGATGTGATTTATAAAATTATATCCAAAGTGATTAGCAATAGATTAAACCCTTATCTAATGCATTTAATTTCGGATAATCAATCTGCTTTCATTTTGGGAAGATACATTGCAAAAAATATTCTTTTGGCAAATTAACATATCAAATTATTTTATAGAAATGGTATTGGAAAAATTTGCATCAAGATTGATTTGTAAAAAGCGTACAACATGATTAACAGGGATTTTGTATGTCTCATGCTACATACGATGGGCTTTCCTAAAATCATTGTTTGCCTTATTATAACTTGCATTACTACCCCAACTTTTTCTATTTTAATTAATGGGAGTCTGAAGGGTTTTATTCACAGTAATAGAGGACTAAGACAAGGTGACCCACTCTCACCTTATCTTTTTTGTATTGCAATAGAATATTTTTCCATTCTTATGTTTAAGGCAGCTAGAATGAAGGTTGTGGAGCCTATATATAAGAATGACCCTATGATCGCTCACTTGATCTATGTGGATGATTTAATGATTTTTTCTAAGGCCAAATCTAAAGGGGTGATTGAGATTAAAAAGGCTTTAGAGAATTTGAAGGTTGTCGCAGGCTTACAAATTAACTATATCAAATCCAAAGTTTATTTTAGCAAAGGGGTTGGTAATAAATCACAAATTCTTCAGCTACTTGACATAAAGGAAGGAAAATTACTATTCAAATGCTTGGGGATCCCACTATCTACAAATTATTCGAAGTTTGCTGATTGTGGTGAGCTATTTGATAAAATTAGAAAACTTATGGACGGGTGGGATTGCAGGCTCTTACCTATGGCGAGGAGAGTTGAACTTTTCTATTCAGTCATCACCCCAATGGTAATGTACTAGATGTTGACGTTTCAACTACCTAAGGCAACTATAGGGAAGATTAACAAACTATCTTCAAATTTCATTTAGGCTGGGAAAAATCATAAAATGGCTTGGGAAACTTTATTTATGCCAAAATCTGAAAGGGGAGTAGGTCTTAGAAATTTTAAAGATATTAAAACAGGTGCTGCCTTTAAATTACGTTGGCATTTGATTAATCGAGACAGTCTATGGAAAACGTGGGTGGCTAGTAGATACTATGTTGAGGATCAGTTCTTAGTTATGAAAAGTGATTCTAATAGCTCGTGCACGTAGAAATCAATTCTCAGACACAGATGTTTGGGGCTTCAATGCGTTAGTCGATGCATAGTGAATGGCAAGACTCTAAGCTATGGTTTGACCCATGGATAAATAGTGATATTATGTTAAACATATTAGGCTTGGACTTTTTAAGTATTTGTGGTGGTGATAATTTACTAATGAGTAGTGTTATACATAATGATATGTTTAATACCACTAACTACTTAGCTACTAGGATGGTGTTAGATAAGATCAGACAAGTCAATATTTACCATTCTTATGACAAGGACTTTTGGAGCTGGAATAATAAACCAAATTACCCTTCTATTCGGCTTGGGACATTTTGGGCGATCATTCTCCTGAGCTCAACATGTGTAAAGTGACTTGGCACTATATTAATAGCCCTAAAATGTCTATTTGCACTTACGAAGCTATGCTAAACTGACTAAGCAGTAAAGATAGAATGATCACATGGGGATATGAAGTAAACCCAAATTGTGTGTTGTGTGTACATATAGTATTGAGGATAAAGATCACCAGTTTTTTCAGTGCCCTTTTGCTTCATATCAACGCACTCGAGGTAGAATTAAGCTTGGTGCGCCCCCTTCAAAAGCTGATCCTTTGTTGATGGAGAAAAAGGTGCAGTTTCTCAAATCTATGTTTCCCAATAAAGGCTTTAGTCAAGACATCGCCTTCTGCAGCATCGTCACTACGATATATAATTTATGGAAGGAAAAATTAAGAGATTACATGAAAATAACCGAAGAGATAAATTTCAAAGATGGGAATTTCTAAATACTGAGATTGTTTACCTATTGCGAAAATCAAAGAGACAAAAGCAGAGACTCGCAGATGTGAAGATTGTCGAAAGATGGGGAATCAAACTTAATGATGAGGGATAATTTCTTCCATTTTGCAATAGTGGTTAACGACGACTTTCCTATTTCGGTGGAAATAGGGTTTCATTTAGGAAAGTCGAGTTCGAAGTAGAGATACTGCTGATTTTTGTGTTGAAGACTTTGATCTGGTCTTGGGCTATTTCATGGGCTTCTGCCTTACTATTTATTTATTTATTTGTGTCGATCATTTTCAAGTCTTTTGTTTTTGTTTTTATTAGATATCAACTTGGCATTCGATTCCTATCTGTATGTATGCCCTTTGTACTTCGAACTTTGTACAGTTTTTATTAATGTGTTGTCAATAAAACGCCACACTCTTTTTTCTAGCTAATACTTACACTGAGTATTAGTTTTGGTTTTTAATGAGGCGGTTCATCCATTTTCAAAAAAAAAGGATTATTTGCATATATATTGGATACATAGCATAGACATACCTTGCATTAAGGATGTCAACTGAATCAGTCGACCGCCTAATTTTTGCATTAGTTAAGGAGTATATACACGACACCTTTGCATATGTTCATAAAAAGAATTAGAAATTTTAAGGACAATAAATGTCTATGGATGATTGATGAGTAGATGGGTATAGGTTTTAAGTAATAACAGTCTTCTTAACTTAGAGATTTTGGGGACAAAATCCTTTAAGGAAGAGAGAATGTAACAACCCATACTTTAATACATCATAATTATATAAAGAAGATAATAAAATGAATATTTCTTAATTAAATATGCAGAACTAGGTAAAACAGACTTTACTGTTGCATCCATTATGAAATTTCGGTTTAGATAGACTCTTGGTTTTCTTAGATCAGATTAAGTGTGAAGAAATTATGGACTTGAGAAGAATGCACTAAAATATATAAAAATTGTATATATATTTAATTAAGACAAACGCATGAGGAAATAATGGTCAATGGGAGACCCAGTCTAACCGGGCCGACCCATTTCTAAGGCAGGTCGACCCAGTGGTCGACACAGGTAAAGGTGGGTTGACCCACCTGCGTACAGAAACAGGTTCCTGAGGCTATATCTAGATTGTTTTCCTTTCTATAAATGTTTGCTGACTCAGCAATAGATTGACGGTTGGATTTATAAACCTAAAATCTAAAGGTTAAGGATTATCCTAGGTAATCTATAAATAGGCTAGCAGCCTCATTGTTTTCTACACACAAACTGTTCTTCATATTTCTTCGTCCAAGCTATATTCTAAATAAAAATATAAAGATGCTGAGATGCTGCTTAAACATAGATTAGAGAGGACAATTTTTATTCTTCTGCAAAAATTCTAAAGAGGACTTTCTTCAACAACAGCACATAAAAGATTTTTTTATAAACTTCAATCCAACCACTATGAGTTTTAGTCATTTTCAAATTTGATAACTAAAGAGTATTTTGGACAATAAATAAATCTGAATCTAGGATTATACATATTTATATGTTATTATGTTACTGTCACATACCTAGTCATTTAACTATTACATGTATATCCTATTATCCCTTTTCTATTTTAAATTTATTTCCAGTATCATGCCTATTTTGTTCAGTTTATATGTTTTTGAATCAAATCTATATTTTTCTCCTTTTTCTATATATTTTGGGTTGTACCTAGGTAATTCCTAGGCTATTCACGTTCAAATTGCATAAATTGGGTTAATTGGGGATAACCATAAACGATAATAAAAAGGAGAATTAGGTATATTGAAAGATGAAATCCAATGAGTGAAAAATTGGAATAATATGCAAAACATGTTTATCTTAATTGGTTATGCTTAATTTAATAATTAAGTAGAAAATGTTGGTAATATCAGATGTAATTAAGTAAAATAGGCAACTTAATATACATATACATTAGGGCAAGTGCTTATTTGGGAAAGGGGGTTGTACATAGAATAACATTTATAGGAAATGTCATTTAAGACCAAGCTTATTAATAAACTTAAACCTGCTAAGTTATTACTTGTTAATTAATAAGCTAAGTGATCCCACGCTTTTTGTTGGTATCAATTTTGGGACCCTTAAAATCCTAGTTTGGGTGCATGAGCCTAGGAGGTGGTTGTGACGATCTTGTTGTGTGGAACTTGTATTAATCAGTATCTCTATTAATATATTAGAGAGGGGCTTCGCACTAGGTAAGGGCCAAGGAATGCTTACTGATCGGGATTGTAAGAGCTTTATGGTGGAAGGTAGGTAAGAGCGCGTTCCAGCAGAGTCATGAACCTGCATGGGTCCGATAGGGGAAAAATAAGACGTTGTAACACCAACAAACAGGTTTTTGTCTTATAAGTTGTCGGGTTAGGGATTGATACACCCTACTGCCGGAATTGGCACATGATATTTGTGTAGTAGGGACCCGATCACATGGGTAGTGATTAGGGTAACACCTAATCTTGATACACTAATAAGTGGTGCAGTAACTTGATTCTAGGGATATGAATGAGAAGCGTATATGACCTTTACTTTGACTTTGTTAACTTATAACTATGTTACTCGTTTTCATGATATCTCGTTTACCCCATGCCCGTCTAATTTTTACTATTGTTTCATAATCAGCATTATTTACCTGTCTTGATACTTTCTATCTTATACTTTTGCATAAATTCATTGGAACTCGGCAAACTTTATGTTTGACTTATTTTGTTTCTTTTCTCTATCTTCCTTTCCCTCTCCTTCAGGTTCTTAGAGTGGTGGAGGACAGTAGCTGAGACTGTGACTCTATTCTTGGACTTGGATTTCTTCTGACTTGATGTATTGCTTTAACTTTTGTTCTACATTGTCATGGCTATTGAGGAGAGATATGATTTTAAAGTTTTATACTATGATGTTTTGTGTTATGAGACAGGTTATTACTATTGTTTTTGGTATTTGAAATTGTAACAATGAAATGGTGATTTTATAATAATGAAAGTTTTTCTGCGGCATATTTACTTTCAGTCTTATGAATTTTAGTTACTGTTTACCTATTCCACTTCATGAAACTTAATGCATTCTCATATGGGTGACATTAACGGACGTGGGGTGTCACATTGTGAATCATATCTCTAATGAGATAATAAACTAATAAAGCCTAGGTGTTTGCTCAACCAAAGCTCTGATATCAAATATAAGGACCCATAAATTCACCTTTGAAAACTCACACTGATGCCCTCAAACACGAATTTCCAAGTGAAGAGAAGTGGGAAACTCAATGGTGAAGCAAAAAGAACAAGAACAGAACAGAAAATAGTGGAACAGAAAAGAATCTCACATCGAATGAATAATATATAATAATCAATTAATCTTTTAAGTGGAACATACTTTTTATATAATCAGAGTCTAATCCTAGATCAGCCTAGACAATTATAAAACATATCCATACAATTGCTGAAACAATAAACAAATAAAAACAACACAAAAAAACAATATAACTATGCACATACGTAGATGAAGATCTCCAACTCCATTAGAAACCCCGAACGATCTCTATCCAAGAAATCTTTCTTCTATCTATATGAAATGATATTCGACTCCAAGCGACCTCAGAAAAAAATAAAAACCACTTGGAACTGACCCGAGTGTTGAAAAAACCTGGTGCAGGCTTGGAAAAAAACAGCGTAAGAAACACAAACCAGAATACTATGATGGAGTTATAGATCAGTGAACAAACAATGACTTTTGAAAATGAGAGTATCTTATTAAAAACTTGTAACAACCCAAAATTTTAGTTAGTGGATATTAAATATTTAATTAATTTTAGATATTTAAACAATTGAATTTTTGGTATTTAATAAGTTGAGTTCTAATTTAGTGGTTATTTAAATAATTGAAATGGTGGTTAAGTATTAAATATAGCGAATTCGATAATTCATTTGACATCAGTCAGTTAATCATTATTGACTAAAAATCCATTTTGTAAATCTAGTGGCAATAATAAATAATTTGGATTTGAATTGATATTTAGAATGGCTCCATACATATGGTTAACCAAACTTTCCCTCGAATCAAACCACATCTTATGAAATCAAGAACAAATGCGTTGCAATCGAACTCGACGCCTAACACAGAGATTCTCAAACCCTGACAAATCCTCGATAAATGAGCCGTACCACCCATGAGGTTTGAGACAATAACTGGATCCAAAAACCATACTAGTATCTAGGTGTAGATACTCAACTAAAGGATCAGATTTAAAGAATGCGAAGCGCCAGGAAAAGAATCCTAACAGGATGATTAGAAATACAAATCAAACCTTCGACGGAAACTTTCTTACCCCTATCCCGTCCACTAGCTATGAGAACATTAGCTTGCCCTCTAGAAGTTCTTGCCCTCGTGCCTTGTCCTTGTTTCTTTAAGCACTCCTTAATAAGGTGTCCCGCCTTACCAAAGTGGTAACAAACGCCTTTCCTCTTCCTACAATACCTTTTCAGATGACCCACCATTCTGAAGTTATGGTATTTCCTCTTTTCTTCTTTCATCTATATTTCCTTCTTAAGTTACCATTTTCTTTCATCTTTGGGCTGTGCTCCCTAGCACCAACTCCCTTATTCTCCTTTTTACCATCTTGTGTAACATGCTAATAAGTCTCTTGAAAGATGCCCCCATCGCATGGAAATCCTTACAAGGCTTAAGAGAAAATAAGCCGCAGGTGAAACTACTGCGGCTATAGATGGAGGTTGGGCACTTCTTTGCCCTTCGACATGTACCGTAGTTTTAACATGACTACGGAACCATGCCGAAATGGGGATACCCTTTCGGGAAGAAACGGTTTCCCGAACGAAAAGGAAAAGGAATCAAGTGGAGAATTGAGAAGATATTTATATCTTTGGGAAATATGCTTTTCAAAAACAGACTTTTTATTTTAAAATACTTTGTTTTTGAGACCTTTTTTTTAAAACCATTTTCAAAATATTTTATCTGATCTTATAACCATATGCTCTGATACCAAATGTGACACCCCACGTCCATTAATTCACTCTATATCGAATGACATTAAGTTTCGTGAAGCGTTACAGGTAAATAAGAACATAATATCACAAGACAAACATGTAAAATAGCAGCGGAATTTAAAACTTTATTTAAATTAAATCATCATGGTCCCAAATACTGAGTTTACATCATAAGTTTGAAATAACCAATTACATTAATAATCAGTCTTGTCAAAAAATATCATAGTACAAAAGCATATAACCATATTTCCCTTGCAAAGCCATAAGAGAGTTGATAAGAAGTCAAAGCGGTACATCAATATCCAAAATCCAAGCTAAGCCGAAAGAATCCAAATCAAATCTTAGCACAAGAGAGAAGAGGAAACAAAAATAAAGTCTGACGAGTCCAGTTACTTTTAAATATAAATAAATAAAAGTATCATGACAGGTATATAAAAAATAGGTGAACAAGATAACAATAACAAGGACAAGTGTGAACTGAGCGAAATAAGTTTGAATGAAATATAATGCGCTTCTTAAATACTTTTCTCTGCACCACACCAATACAAGTATATTAGAAATAGATGGATCCCTACAAATACCGTTCCATTACATTTTCTTGATTGTTAGGTCTCTTGGGTTAACGACACTCAACGCTTATACACACGTCGTACCCATTTAATTCCCAGTGGATTTAACCTAATATAATATATATGTAGCTACCCCTCATTACTGAGGTACACCCCATGGTACCCTACTCACACGGTCTCCCTTGTAATACCACAGAAAAGTACGCAGTCCATCATCGTACGCTAGAGTGATGTAAGGATCTCTATATAACAATGTTATGTTCCGCATATATCTGTCATTACTAAGCTATGTAAGCGTACGGACTATCACCATCGATCGAATTGGATTTCATTCCGGAGTAATGCCCTCAAATCTACGATACATCACCCAAAGCATTTATGCATGTATATAAACTGTCCCATGTATGAACTGTAATTGTAGCTCGATGCCTCAATCGCACGTCCTCTAATGTGCACCGAGTACTATGGCAGGACGAAACAAGAAACATGGAACTCGGTCCGGAGCTTTTCCATATCTGTACAGGCCCATCTTTAAGAGCCTCTACAGATATTCCTAGGGTCTATTTTCACGGTGGCTATGGTCCCACCTCAGACCCTCACTCAACTAGTAAAGACTACAAGAGCTAAACGACTACTCCTAAAGAAAAAAAATCTAAACATCCATTTGGCGCCTTCCCTCAACACTATACCCTGATAGTGAAGGGTGAATGGTCTATTGGTTTTAGCTCTAGTCCTTCCGCATCTCACTGGCTGCCGATGACGGGTATCCGAGGATCTACCGTCCTTGTTGGTCGTGACCCTTCGCCTCCTTGTTGAAGCAATCGTCGAATCACCCTGGTGTCACAAGGTCACAGCATTCTGACTGCATAGCTACTTTTGCAGTCAAGGCCCACCCATCTATTAGTTACGCGCACACAACCTCTGTGATCATAGTCTAAAACATCCGTAACCACATAGAGGACTACTAGGAGCACCTTACGTTCCTCAGGAAGCCGCGTGTCTCACCTTCTAGTCCTTCGGAGCCGTTAGAACAATCAAATGAATGTACGCTTCCCCTCGTGCCTTATAACACCACGATGATCTACCCCGTTGGGTTATACACCTTTAAACGTGTGGACTATCCAAGCGCCTCACTTTAATATGTTGTTAGACCCTATGTCTAAACATTCTTTTACGCGCTTGCCTTACCTCATCAAGATTTTATGCAACTTGGTTATTCTCATTCATATTGAATTCTTAATCAAGTTACCAAGTTCCTTTTGCTTATTAATTTTAGTTATATGACTTAACCCATTTAAGTTTATTAATAATTCCACAGCATGTTATTCTTTAGATTGTGGTTCAAGGTCTATGATCCACAATCCCTATAACGACCTGCATTTTTCAGCGATATAATTAATTTATTTAATTATACAAATAGGGATTGGAAGATTGAAACGATCGTTGAATTAAATAATATTAAATATTTAATTAATAAATAATATAATAATGTATTTAATTTCTGAAATAGTCAGAAATAGTGGAATTCACAAAATGGTGTGAATTGGATCATCGGTGATATTTAATTCAGTTTAGAATTGAATTAGAATAACGAATATATTATTTGAACGACAGTTTGAACGTATAATTATAATATAATTATAATCGAGCCCGAATGGCGCTGTAGTTCGCTATTTGGCGATTTGAACTTCAATTGAATGTACCGGATTCGTTTTAAATCAGATTTCTGTGAAACAAGAAACGCTAGGAGCTGGTGAAGTATATTTTTCTAGATTAAGAGAAAAATCAGAATTTCGTCGTGCAGATTTTGATATATATCCAAATCAAATTTAGAAAAGTCGCTGTGGAATTCCTTTATAATCTATATCGATTTATTTATAATTTAAAATGGATTTTTAGATAAAAATCGAATATCGATGTAACATTGGATTTGAAATATCGAGTAACAAATCCCAGTGTAACAGTATAATATTCTGCTGTGAATATACACGATAATATTTATTTTTTTATATTAAATTTAAATGTTTTTAAATATATTTATATATTTAAAAGGGTTATTTAGAGCTTTAAAAATAGCCAGTTTTTCAAATGACCTCAGAATTCGGCGAAACTAATTTTGTTGGATCCGCAACATCAAATTATTGCTAGATTTTAATTTCCGTGATTTTTGAAGTCAGTATATGACCGTACCGATTTTTAATGTAAGAAACAATCGATATTCTGGCGGTTAAAAATACCCTGTGTGAACGTACGAAGTTGGAATTCAACGAAACCAACTTCGTTGGGACCGTAATGTCAAACAGTAGCTACATGTCCATTTTCGTGATTTTTGGGGGTCATGTGTGATCAAAGGAATTTTAGAGGACATAGAAAAATAGCATTTGCTTAAAATAAAATAAAATAATCAAATAAAAATATAATAAACCCACCCTATATAATACCCTTTACCATCCTTAACCCAAAACTTCCTCATACGGTTGTCAAAATGCGCCGTCACCATTTTCTCTTCACAGTAAACCAAATTCGTGACTTTTAAAATCCGCAAAAATCCATAGAAAAATCAATAAATTACAAATCTTTTATATTCAGCATCATATGGAGTTTCTCTTCAACCTCATACCCATATTGTTGGGTTCGATCAATTCTTTCCGATGGAGGCTGGTACCGCGTGATTTAGGGTTGGACTTTTTGGGAATTTGGGTTCGTTTAGGGTGAATCGGAGTGCGGATTAGTGTTTGTGGTAGGGATTAGCTTTGGTTTTGATTTTTGGGGATTTTATAAAATTAAAAAGTGTCGTGCATTGCTGTGTATTTTGTGGGAGGGAGCAGAAGTCGTGAGGCGTATATGGAGTGCGAACTGTGCACGAGTGGTATGAAATCGAAGAGGAGGTGAAGAGATTATCAACGGTGAAGGGTATTCGAAGTTTCGGGGAAGAATGGTGTAGAACGAACCGTGAGAGATTTTTGGAAATGGACATGAGCATCGCCTGGAGCGTGCTGTTTTGGTTCAGGGAAGAAGGGTATAACTAGAGCGGGTTATGTTCTTTCGGGCCGGAGTATATAGGTAAAGCCCAAAGAATTATAAAGGCGATTTAAAGTTATTTAATTTAAATTTGTACTCAAACTTGTAACCTTTATATCTCGTTCACACGTATCAGATTGACGAACCGTAAGTTGCGTTGGGACCGCATGGACGAGAGCTTTACAATGAAGCTGACTGGGAGCAAATTGAAGCTCGTTTGGATTTATGGTGAAATTAAATGCCTAAATCAAATCAGTGACCAATTATCGTTATTTAACGATAACCATCCAAGGTGAGTAAATCTCACTAACTCTGTTCAACTTATATTTTTATAACGTATTTTTAGAATCTATAAATGATGGTTGTTTGCTGTGTGTTGGCTGTTTGGTTGAACTGCTAGTCAGTTAATTGAAAATATAGATAACGATACAGATATAAATCATTAATCGAATACTGATTCTGTTTATCAGAATATTTCTTACTCGTGTTATTTATGTTGATTAACATATGTGGATGCAGGGAAACAGGTCGGGGGGATCCAACTGGGTTCCTCAACATTTATTTTACTGTTTTCATATATTGTGTTATATGACGTGATATGAAATATGTTGTTGATTTTGTATGGTTGAATGATACTGATCATTGTTATATGGTATGTTAAACACCATAAGGAATACTGGAATGTTAAAAAGGAAAATTTCAATGTTATATGGAAAAAGAAATATTTATAAAATCAAAAGATTTTATAAAATGAAAACTATTTGTTTAGAAATAAATAGATTAAAAAGGGGATATTTATTTGTAAATCAACTAGATAAAATTGAAGGGAGATATTTTTAAAATCATTTACAAATGGAATTGAAAAGAAATATTTGTAAATTATTTACAAATAGAAATGAAAGGGGATATTTATTTGAAAATAAATAGAATAGAAAGAAGAAATATGTGTAAAATAAACAGAAAGGGAATAGTTAGATTACCAAAGGAATTACTTATAAAATCAATAGATTTGATAAATAGAAAATATTTTATAGAATAAATAGAATTATTAAAAAGGGGAAATTATTTTGTAAATAAATAGATTATAAAAGAAAATACTTGAAAAAGTGACTAGAATTGTATAAAAGGAGAATTTTACATTTGAAAGGTTTAGACCCATGCTTCGCACATGGGTATAACGTGATATGGATTTAAAGCCTGGATTTTAAATAGAATCTATTTCTGACCGATAGATTGAGAAGTTAAATTTATAAATGATGTTTTATAAATCAGATGAAATGTTTATCATTGGATAAATAGAATATACAAGTCAGGACTTATATAGAGAAGTAAAAATCAATTTCAACCTCAATATTTGAAACTGAATAAAAGCAGAGTCAATCAATTAGAGTTAATCAGCTAGAGTTAATCAGATAGAGTTAATCAAATTAGAATTTATTGAATTTTAGTTATTCAATTAGAGTTGATCAAATATAATTATTCAAGATGAGTTGCCATTTCGTACAACTGCTAGCGTAATTCGCAGGGCTACAGATAGCCTACGGTGGTCGGATGTTTCCTGAGTGAATCAGGCGTAACCATTGTGATCGCTGCGATCTAGAGTCAAGCGAATGGAGTTAAGCCAAATAGTAGTCAATCGATAGGAGTTAATCAAGTCGAGTTAGTCAAGTTAGAGTTGAGTTAAATAAGTTGAGTTAGTTAAATTAGAGTAATTATTTAAAGTTAATCAGTTAGAGTTAACCAGTTATGGTTAATCAATTAGAATAAATCGATTGGAGTTAAATCGAAATAGAGTTATTCAAGGGAGTTAATCAGGTTAGAGTTAGTCGAGTATTATTAAATTGAATAGAGTTAGTAAAAAGGAATTAATCGAATATCACCTATTCAAAGTAGAGTTATCGCATATAGTTTATTCGAGAAGTGAGTTAAATTGAATAAAAGTTATGCTAAGGAGATAGTTAATCGAATATAGTTTATTCGAAAGAAAGATAAATCGAATATGGTTATTCAGAAAAGAGTTAAATCGAATATAGTTATTCGAAAGGGAAAGAAATCTAATATAGTTTATTCGAAAGAGAATTATCGAATAGTGATTATTCGAGAGTGGATTATACATTGGGATTTGATTATATAGAATGGGGGAAAGTACTATTTCTTTCCGGTTTTTAAAGCAAGATTCATTTATCTAATAAAGTAATTATTTCCTTATTTAAACCAGTAGGGAAAAGGTATATTTAAATATTTATTTCAGCATAAAGGATTATAAAACTATTGTTATAATCAAGAGATTTTTGTAAAAGAAGTGGGTTCGTGAATAGAATCCGAGAGTTTCGTAAGGAAGTTTGTTAAAGATTTAAAAGATGAACTTTGTCTATTTCGAGGTTAGAAATGTTGTCCAGTTAAGGTCTGAGAGGTAATTATACCCCAACTTGATTGACTTCGTTTTTAAATAAGGAATGGTTAAGGTTTGATAGGGAAGATTGGTTAAGTGAATTCAGTTAGTGAGTGAAATGTCTTGAATAGGCGAAGCGATGTTTTATTTAAACATCAGTTTAAATCCGATAAAGGAGTTTGGAAATGTTTTCAAATAAGAACCAGAAACGTTTCTAAATTTAGAAATTTAGAATTTACGAATATATAAAAAGGAAAAGTGGATAAATTAAACATTATTTAATAGAAAGATATAAATGTGGATTGATGATTAATCGATAGAATTTCCATCTGGAAATAATATCGTTGTTTTCACACCTGTTTTTCTTTGATAGTTAAATCACCGATTATCGAAGTTTTGACCATTTTTCCATCGTCAATACGGAGAGACCAGGATCAGATTCATTATCTGAAAACCACTCTGTATGGACGTTAGCGTTGCGATCAAATATTGAAGACGGAGTTATGCAAGGGCCATCATGTTTATAGAATAGTGTCTTCGGTTTTTCCAGTTCCAGGACAAACGTGAATGGACGAATGTCCGACAAAGTATATCTAACGGATCGCGTAAGTTGATCTCTTCAAACGTACTTACGTTTGGTGGAGGAGAAATTCGTTTCTCTTAGCTCTATACCTGTGGTATTTTTGGGGAGATCAATTTGTGATTTGAGGGGTATGACGATGTGGCATTCAAAGTAAATGGTGGTCAGGTGTTTTAAATGATACGTTATGAACTCAAGCCTCATCAACCGGGAAATGACAGAAATCAGGCAGGCAGCATGGCTAAGTAGGTCGCTCCCAGTAGGGTGTATATCACCTATCTAGAGAAAATACATTTCATTCTTTATCTATGTTCGATGCTGTCCCTCTTCGGGAAGACGGTGGGTAGCTCCCAACCATTGGTTATATACATTCGATACACTCAAGCGAAATGAGTGGTTTGTCATGTGTGGGCCGGGTTGCAATACGTTCTTGTTGAACCCAGTGTATTTGCCTCTAGAGATACACTATCGGCAGGTGGTCCCATACCTTGTCATAGTTGGAATCCAATCTCCAATAAGCGCCGCAGTTTTGATTGTATACTATATATGTGGAACGTGAGATGCAAGCGTTCTGCTAGATTGATAATTACTTGTGATTAGGCATTATTATAATATCAGAGAATTATTGATTTCCAAAACTGTTTTGGGTTATCGTAAGGTAAAAACCATCCATGTTTATGTGTGGATCGGCCTTACGATTATCTTTTCTTTTGAAAAGGATTTTGAAAAGTTAAACCGATGATTTGAGTTTACTCACACCAGTCCCATGACTGACCCAGAGTTTATCTTGTTTTGTTTTCCCTAAACTCTTGGGTGCCCAAATTTGTACGGGCAGTCCAGTAGTTCATGTCTTTACAGATATGCTTGGAGGAGTTTGAAGTAGGAGGCTTAAGGATTATATAACTATTCTTATTTCCGCTGTGTGTAAGTGTTGTACTCTGATAATGTTATTCTATGTATATACACTGTTTTATTGCAAAGTTATGTTATGTATTATATTTTATTCGTTCCGCTATGAGATTCGTGTATACTCTGATTGTATTCTTCTTCTTCTTCTTCTATTCTAATTTTCTATCTTATCTATTCTCACCCTCTAACTTATTTCTATTAATGATCTGGAATGTTCGATACCTGAATAATTAACATGGGTTTTATGTTGATTTTCTAGGTCTAAAATCCCAGTTCGTTACATTGGTATCAGAGCGAGGTTAAGTGATTACCTTGGCTCTGTGGCGTGACTCAGTAGAGATAGGGTTAGTAATACCCTAGATAGAGTCTGAGTGTATATGTACGAGTGAACGTATTTGTAGATTTTATAAAATTGTTTTATATTATGGAGATTTATTGGTTGAGTTGTTTGTAAATTCTAGTCAATCAGTTTGATCCACTGCATCGGTAGGAGTTTCTAAACACTCGAATACGATGAACCGACACAGTATGTTTTGAAAAAGGGTAGATGAAATAATTTTACATAAAGTATATTTTGATATAAAAGAAAGGTATATCTTGGAATTATTATCATATATTGGATGTGTTGGTTGATTATAATTGAAATGGTTATATAGATAACCAATTTGAGTTCGTTTAATATAAAAGCAGATTAATTAAATCTGAATTAAATTAGAATTGGGATCAAAATTTTGAAATTGGGAGAAGTGTCTGTAAATGGATTTGAATTGAATATAAGAAAATTTTAAAATCCTTGGAGATTTTAAATTGTTTAGAAGTATCGTGAATGATATTTTGAAAAAGATTTCAAAATGAAAATGTATAGATATGGTTTTGAAAGTGATATAGGATTGAACTCACTTCGATAGCTGGGAAATAACTCTGATGATACTGGCCACATCATCAGTGTTCATTTTCGAGTTGTAAGTGACAGATTACTACCAAAGATTTTGTTTTCGAATTATTTTGGGAAAAGGAAGTTGTTTTGAATCCCGAAAGGGAATAATTTATTTTTGAAAAATGAACTGTTTAAAAACTCCCAGGAGAGAGAGTATGAATTAAAAACAAATTAAAGTAGAAATTTGTGAAAGAAAATTTGAAATTTGAAATAAAGGCAGTTCTGTGGAAATTGAATTGAATTGAACTATAACGATATCGAATAAAATTGGATTGTGAGTTATGAATTGGGTTAAGTATATTGGACTGTTAAGTAAGAGTTGGAATTGGTAATGGAATTTGAAGGTTGAGAATGAGATTTGGTTTGATTGGATTTGATATTTGAATGACAGAAATGGATTGGAAATCGATTGGTATAGATGGATATATGATCAGCAGGTATTGAGTAGAAGCAAGTGCAAGGATATAATGGCATGCCCGACGCGAAGGTACATGTTTAAATTTCTATATGAGGTTTTATGCGCCGAATTGGCAAGCCGCTTGGCTGTTTGATTTTCTTTTGGATTGGAGAAGGCCTAGAGAGGCGAGTTGGAGTTTGAACTATTGACCGGTACAAAGGAGGTGCTGGCGAAATTTTTCAGAAATTTCGGGTATTAGAAAATTTTTAGGATTTTTGAAAATTTTCATTAGTCGAAATTAATTAATATTTTAGTTGAAATTAAATTGGTTTAGTTGAAAATAAATAAAAAGGTAAACCAATAAATTTGTACTAGTCAATAGGGTCTGTCTTCTACCTTAGCAACTTCGAGGACGAAATTATTTTAAGGGGAGAAGAATGTAACGACCTGCATTTTTCAGCAATATAATTAATTTATTTAATTATATAAATAGGGATTGAAAGATTGAAACGGTCGAATTAAATAATATTGAATATTTAATTAATAAATAATATAATAATGTATCTAATTTCTGACATAGTCAGAAATAGTGGAATTCACAAAATGGTGTGAATTGGATCATCTGTGATATTTAATTCAGTTTATAATTGAATTAGAATAACGAATATATTATTTGAACGGAAATTTGAACGTATAATTATAATATAATTATAATCGAGCCCGAAATGGCGCTGTAATTCGCTATTTGGCGATTTGAACTTCAACTGAACGTTCAGATTTCTATGAAACAAGAAACGCTAGGAGCTGATGAAGTATATTTTTCTAGTGGAAGAGAAAAATCAGAATTTCGTCGTGTAGATTTTGATATGTGTCCAAATCAAATTTTAGAAAAGTCGCTGTGGAATTCCTTTATAATTTATATCGATTTATTTATAATTTAAAATGGATTTTTAAATAATAATCGAATATCGATGTAACATTGGATTTGAAATATCGAGTTATAAATCCTAGTGTAACAGTATGATATTCTGTTGTTAATATATACGATAATATTTATTTTTTTATATTAAATTTAAATGTTTTTAAATATATTTATATATTTAAAAGGATTATTTAGAGCTTTAAAAATAGCCAATTTTTCAAATGACCTCAGAATTCGGCGAAACTAATTTTGTTGGATCCGCAACATCAAATTATTGCTAGATTTCAATTTCCGTAATTTTTGAAGTCAGTATATGACCGTATCGATTTTTAATGTGAGAAACAGTTGATATTCTAGCAGTTAAAAATATCCTGTGTGAGCGTACGAAGTCGGAATTCGACGAAACCACTTTCGTTAGGACCGTAATGTCAAACAGTAGCTACACGTCTATTTTCGTGATTTTTGGGGGTCATGTGCGATCACTGGAATTTTAGAGGACATAGAAAAATAGAGTTTGCTTAAAATAAAATAAAATAATCAAATAAAAATAATAATAAACCCACCCTATGTAAACCCTTTACCATCCTTAACCCTAAACTTCCTCATATGGTTGTCAAAATACGTCGTCACCATTTTCTCTTCACAGTAAACCAAATTCGTGACTTTTAAAATCCGCAAAAATCCATAGAAAAATCAATAAATTACAAATCTTTTATATTCAGATTAGTATGGAGTTTCTCTTCAACCTCATACCCATGTTGTTGGGTTCGATCAGTTCTTTCCGATGGAGGCTGGTACCGCGTGATTTAGGGTTGGACTTTTTGGGAATTTGGGTTCGTTTTGGGTGAATCGGAGTGCGAATTAGTGTTTGTGGTAGGGATTAGCTTTGGTTTTGATTTTTAGGGATTTTATAAAATTAAAAAGTGTCATGCATTTTGTGTATTTCGTGGGAGGGAGAAGAAGTCGTGAGGCGTATATGGAGTGCGAACTGTGCACGAATGGTATGAAATCGAAGAGGAGGTGAAAAGATTATCAATGGTGAAGGGAATTCGAAGTTTCAGGGAAGAATGGCGTAGAACGAACCGTGAGAGGTTTTTGGAAATGGACATGAACATCGCCTGGAGCGTGCTGTCTTGGTTCAGGGAAGAAGGGTATAACTGGAGCGGGCTATGTTCTTTTGGGCCGGAGTATACAGGTAAAGCCCAAAGAATTATAAAGGGGATTTAAAGTTATTTAATTTAAATTTGTACTCAAACTTGTAACCTTTATATCTCGAACATACGATATCTGATTGACGAACCGTAAGTTGCATTGGGACCGTATGGACGAGAGCTTCATAATGAAGCTGATTGAGAGTGAATTGAAGCTCGTTTGGATTTATGGTGAAATTAAACGCCTGAATCAAATCAGTGACCAATTATCGTTATTTAACGATAACCATCCAAGGTGAGTAAATCTCACCAATTCTGTTCAACTTATATTTTTATAACGTATTTTTAGAATCTATAAATGATGGTTGTTTGCTGTGTGTTGGCTGTTTGGTTGAACTGCTAGTCAGTTAATTGAAAATATATATAACGATACAGATATAAATCGTTAATCGAATACTGATTCTGTTTATCAGAATATTTCTTACTCGTGTTATTTATGTTGATTAACATCTGTGGATGCAGGGAAATAGGACGGAGGGATCCAACTGGGTTCCTCAACATTTATTTTACTGTTTTCATATATTGTGTTATATGATGTGATATGAAATCTGTTGTTGATTTTGTATGGTTGAATGATACTGATCATTGTTATATGGTATGTTAAATACCATAAGGAATACTGGAATGTTAAAAAGGAAATTTTCAATGTTATATGGAAAAAGAAATATTTATAAAATAAAAAGATTTTATGAAAAGAAAACTATTTATTTAGAAATAAATAGATTAAAAAGGGGATATTTATTTGTAAATCAAATAGATAGAATTGAAGGGAGATATTTGTAAAATCATTTACAAATGGAATTTAAAAGAAATATTTGTAAATTATTTACAAATAGAATTGAAAGGGGATATTTATTTGAAAATAAATAAAATAGAAGGAGGAAATATGTGTAAAATAAATAGAAAGGGTATAGTTAGATTACAAAAGGAATTACTTATAAAATCAATAGATTTTATAAATAGAAAATATTTTATATAATAAACAGAATTATTAAAAAGGGGAAATTATTTTGTAAATAAATAGATTATAAAAGGAAATACTTGAAAACGTGACTAGAATTGTATAAAAGGAGAATTTTACATTTGAAAGGTTTAGACCCGTGCTTCGCACACGGGTATAACATGATATGGATTTAAAGCAAGGATTTTAAATAGAATCTATTTCTGACCGATAGATTGAGAAGATAAATTTATAAATAATATTTTATAAATTAGATGAAATGTTTATCATCGGATAAATAGAATATACAAGTCAGGACTTATATAGAGAAGTAAAAATCAATTTCAACCTCGATATTTGAAACTGAATAAAAGCAGAGTCAATCAATTAGAGTTAATCAGCTAGAGTTAATCGAATTAGAATTTATTGAATATTATTTGTTCAATTAGAGTTGATCGAATATAATTATTCAAGATGAGTTGCCATTTAGTACGACTGCTAGCGTAATTCGCAGGGCTGCAGATAGCCTACGGCGGTCGGATGTTTCCTGAGGGAATCAGGCGTAACCATTGTGATCGCTGCGATCTAGAGTCAATCGAATGGAGTTATGTCAAATATTAGTTAATCGATAGGAGTTAATCAAGTCGAGTTAGTCAAGTTAGAGTTGAGTTAAATAAGTCGAGTTAGTTAAATTAGAGTAATTAGTTAAAGTTAATCAGTTAGAGTTAACCAATTATGGTTAATCAATTAGAGTAAACCGATTGGAGTTAAATCGAAATAGAGCTGTTCAAGGGAGTAAATCAGGTTAGAGTTAGTCAAGTATTAGTAAATTGAATAGAGTTAGTAAAAAGGAATTAATCGAATATCACCTATTCGAAGTAGAGTTATCGCATATAGTTTATTCGAGAAGTGAGTTAAATTGAATACAAGTTATGCTAAGGAGATTAGTTAATCGAATATAGTTTATTCGAAAGAAAGATAAATCGAATATGGTTATTCAGAAAAGAGTTAAATCGAATATAGTTATTCGAAAGGGAAAGAAATCGAATATAGTTTATTCGAAAGAGAATTATCGAATAGTGATTATTCGAGAGTGGATTATGCATTGGGATTCGATTATATCGAATGGGGGAAAGTTGTGACGAAAAGGAATTTCGCTCGATCCGAATCAGTAGCTAAACCGATCTAGACCATTCGAAACGCCTGATTGTTTTGAGAACACGACAAAATAGAACGCAGACGGAAGAACATTTCATTGTATATTACAACAATTCATTAGAATACAAGAATATACAGAGTATAAACAAATAAATATTACACATTCGATAAATATCAGGGATTACAATACATTACATAGCAGCGGAAAATAATACAATACACAACTGAAAGAGATATACGGATACAAAGCTTTCCGGATATCGTTCCAGCTGTAAACAAGGATCCTGTGAATATAAATCTGCAAAACGAAAACTACTAGCTGCCCGTGTCAAAATAAGGGCACCCAGAGTTTAGGTTAAAACAATAAACTCCAGGTCAGTCATGGGACTGGTGTGAGAACTAAAACAGTTATTTAAAACTTCACTTTAAATCAGATATATCAAGGGACCACGCCGTAACACGGAACGGGTTTCCTCCCAAGAATACCAGTGCATATAACAAAACAGCGCAATGCTTTTTGAAAACATGAAGCTATTATAAGACCCAGGTCCTATCACACAATGCAACGCAAGCCGGGGGATAGGGTTTTCCCTTATAATAGCCAAACATGCTTAGTACGTTTAAAACAAATCATTTGATACTATTATAAGTGTATAGTGTCAAAACAATTTCAAATCATAAGTATCAATCATAGACGGCATGGGTACCATATATCATGTCGCCATACTAGTTCTACTATTAAAACCGCAAAATCACGTATTTAGAAATTGGATTTCCGTCATGAACCAAGGCAAAAGATAGTCCTTACCGAATTCGAGACTGCCTAGCCCAAGTCTCAGGATCAGAACGCATCGACCCTTGGAGCGACAGGGCCAGTCCACACGGAGTGGATTAAAATGCCTGAACACTACGTTTAGCCGCCTTTTGGGGCGTAAGCGAGCCAACAAATGACTCCATCGGACCTGGATCGTCCGATCTAACCAAGGTGCCTCGCAACAGCAACAACCACATAAGTCAAACTCGTCAGGGCGTGTAAAACCACTGACGCCACTTCTAGCTAGGAGGAAACATAGGCCCTCCCTGAGGTCCTTTCTCCCGTTTTTGGTTCATACCGGGGTGTGAGGCTCGCGATTTCACGTTATACACAAAGCTATGCCACACAGGCGGTGCTTTGATCATCACCACAAGACTTTGCTTTTCAACAGAAGCCCTGACCACTGCATCTTAGCATGCCACACAGGCAATTCACACCGTGCAACTGATGGCTATCAATCACACATAATAAATTCCAATGTCAGACACACTATCCATTTGCAAGTCCGTTCTGGGTCTGAACGAAACCGGAGGCACTATATACCTCACAAACCCATCGATCACCATGTACGTCTGGACGATCACCACTCATCATCCATATTTCGGGATGCCTCCCAATCAGGACCTCGGTTACCATCCAAACGAGGTGAAGATCTCCGATCTTCGACCACCGTCTTCATCTTCGATTTCTTATCGTCGATTCAGTTATTCAGAATGGGATAAACTCGGTCTTTCTGAGCAACTCGCGTATATAAATAAACAAGTGTTACACAAACACAACATACGCCTCATTCCAATTCATCAGTCACTAACCGTAAATTAACAAGAGAATAATTTCCCAAATATTAACCCCGAAGGCCGAAACCAACATCAGATCAATATCCAGAAAACCATTCTGCTTAGCTAACCGATAGTTAGTTTCTAAATTTCACATTCTTAGGGAAAGGTTCCCATTAATTTTATCAAAGACAAATTCCTTTAAATTTATTCTTTAATCTTCCTTTGAATATCAATTCAAACTAGTCGGGATTAACGAACCTTCCGAAGTAATCATTTGTTTTAATTTCACAATCCCAACCTATTCATCCCATGAAGTAATACTGGTAATACTTCATATCTAACACCATGGTGTTATCGGTAAATTCAATTACCAATTCACGTTCAAATCTAATTAAAGATTTAACTACCGTCTGGAGTAAAACTGGTGATACTCCATTCTCGATCTTTTCAATCTAGTTAAAGATTCATTAAAACCCCACTTAGTTTTAATCTTTGACAGGGTTAAAGAATCAGTGTCCTTTAAAACACGGTTCACGATAAACCCAAAATCACATTCCATTTCAATCAGACTCTAACCATAAATTAGCAAGTGAGCCATTCCCAAAGTATTAACCCCGAAGGCCGAAACCAACATCAGATCAATACCTCAGAAACCATTCAACTTAATTAATCTCCAATTAGTTTCTGATTTTCTTAACTCCTTTGGGTCTAAAAACAGTATTATTAAAGATACCATTCACGACAACCCAAAATCACATTCTATTAATTATCGGGTTAAAGAACGAGTGTTATTTAAAACACCATTCACGATAAACCTAAGAATCAATTCGAATTCAATTCCAATTAAATATTATTTAATTGGTACACTTCATTAAATCTAAATAAAAGATTTAATCTTTTTCTCAATTGGGTCCAAGAACAGGGTTAATGAAGACACCATTCACGACAAACCCAAATCACTTTTGATATTAAATATAAGGCTCTGAATAGAAAATATATCGGCTTATGTTCAATATCAAATTCTACGACCAACAAATATCGTATTGGAAATAACGATATAAATATATCTTTCAAATTCCCATAACAATATCTGTATCATCACGAAATCCAACATCGAAATATTCCGAAGACAATTTCGATTCAAATCCATTCCAATATAATTATTGGAAATTCTGGTTGTTTTCAAAACCATTTCAACTCCAATTTATTTATTTTGAAATAAATAGAATTATAATTCTAGTTCAAAACTAGTTCATTTCGATAAAAATCTATTTTTATCTTTTCAAATATGGAGTTTTTCATCCCAAATCTTCACAAATCATTTCTTCTGATTTTACACAAATTATTACTATTTTTAATAATTTTATCAAGGCCCGTACAGTCGATTTCCATCAATGGCCATCGAACTGCACTTACAACGACCTTTTCCAAATTTGATTTGGACATAGTTCCAAATCCAACAGTTAGATTTCTAATTTATAATATTCGTTAGAAAGCTCTTTTCGATACGAACCCAACGGTTCCGGTTTCAGGAGAATCCGACGGCGGATCTCCCATAATATCCGTTTGAAGTCAATGGTCGAAATTCGCGAACTGCCGTGGCGTGACGCGTTCTATTCAGGCCATTATATTATATATATAATATATACTTCGTCGATTACCTTTTAAAACGTATTTTATAAATCGTTTTAGATTCGTTTTCAAAACGATTTCAACTTCTTTTCAAATTCAAATCAAAGTTGAATTTTTCCTTATAAATTCGATTTAAATTCATTTCAAATTGATTTCAATTCAAATTGATTTCTAATTCAATTTCAGTTCGTTTTCAATTCAATTCAATTTCAATTCGAATTCATTTCTATTCGATTTCAATTCGAATTCATTTCTATTCAGTTTCAGTTCGAATTTCAATTCTTTTCAAAATGTCAGATTTTGAAATCACTTTCGATATTCTTTAAAAAATGAATAATATCGATATAAATATCGTTCACGTCAAAATGGCGTCAATCTAATCAACACGGCTTCATATATTTCTATTTTCAAATATTCTATTTCAAATATTTCTTTTTCAAATATCTCTATTTCAAAACTGGAATGAGGCCCAATCAATTACCATATAATGTTAATTATATGGATTTTCTACAACATAGGTATACAATAACAACGATGAATAATCAACCATCATCCAAAGTGCATTCTACACTGTATAAGCATCAAATATAAATATTTAACGCTCATAACAGTCTGTCAATCAATTGATCGACATACAACTAACTATTGGGATTAGTGTATGTCATCTATCATCCCAATACCCGTGTGGGGTTTCAAACAATCAAACACAGATTTTATTTGTGCAGTTGGGCGATGTGTAAAATTTATCATCCCAATCAATATCAGTCAAATGCGTGTATATAAACAAATCATCCGATCTGTTTATTTTTATTTCATTTTACATACACGTTAAAAATTCTATTTTTAACTATAAAATATTTTATTTCATTTCATATCACATCACACAATCAACTAGACATCAAAATCAAACAAACAAGCATACAAGCCGTCCATGGTCTGTGGACGACGGGTGTCGGGTGCTACTAAACACCGTCTGCATCCTAGTATATATTATTAACTAGAAAAGAAAATTCAAAGTGAGAAGTTCTCACCCAAGCTATACCAAACGCCTCGACTCTTCTTATGTAGAAAATCTCCTCCGTTTCTTCTTTCATTACTTTCGTCATCCGTATTCACTACATGTATAAAAATCGAATTTTTTCTTCGCTATTCAATATATAAAAATCGAATTTTTACTTCGCTATTCAATATATAAAAATCGAATTTTTACTTCGCTATTCAATATATAAAAATCGAATTTTTACTTCGCTATTCAATATATAAAAATCGAATTTTTACTTCGCTATTCAATATATATAAAAATCGAATTTTTACTTCGCTATTCAATATATAAAAATCGAATTTTTACTTCGCTATTCAATATATAAAAATCGAATTTTTATTCGATTAAAAATCCTATCTTCGTTTTGATAAAAATCACATCTTCGTTCGATTTAAAAATAAAAGCTTTGTTCGATAAAAATCACAACTTTGTATAGGCAAAAATGATATCTTTCTATACGTAAAAATCGTAACTTTCTATAGGTAAAAATCTAATTTTCCTTTGCTAACTAAAAATCAGACCTTTGCTTAAATAAATAAAAGAAAACTGATTTTTTTTCAATTATTTAAATTAAGTTAACTAACTAAGAATTAAAATGAAATAAAAACTCACCTTAGAAGGAAAGGGGGGGTTTATTGTGTTCATCGGTGGCTGAGGGAGGCCTTTGCTATTGAACTTCGAGGGGGGAGTCCCACAGTCGGCTTCAGGTGGTGGTGGATAAAGGCGCTGGGGGTGGAGGAGCAGGGGCGGATCTGCGGCGGAGCGCGGCTAGCAGTGGCAGGGGTTCTCCGATCGGTTCTAGGGTTTGTGCGGAGGTTCGGGGGCTGCGTTCGAACTGAGGGGGCTGCGTCTTCGAATTGGGTGGGGGAAAGAAGAAGAGGGTGGAGCGAAGGATGGGGGGTGCGGTCGGTCGATGGCTGGTGGCGGCGGCGAATCGCGCCTCCTCCCCTTCGTCGTTCCCTTTTTTTATTTAAATCGTTTTGCTTGAGTGGAGAAACAATGAACGAGGGGGGGTATATGAAAATATATATATATTATTTAATTAATAATTTATCTTCAAAAAGCATCTTTTTATTTCGACCACGAAATCAAGCCCACCGACTGTCGCCCCTAGCGCATTACCCCCATTCCGAACACAATGGGATATGTATCGTAGGCTGATTCGACTGTTTCGATCAGTTTTCAAGAAAATCAACATATAAATCTATATATTGAATTTGAACGCGCATTTCAATTTACCGGGGCCACATACTAACTAGAAAAATTCCCGAAAAATATTTTATATCTTCGTATTGACGATACGGTCCTAACAAAACTAATTTCGTCGAATTCTGAGACCGTTTGAAAAATGGCCATTTTCCAGTCGATTAAAATCAACTGAAACTGGTCAAACGCGTTTTCCTTCGCCACGCTCACATATTGATTCAAAAAATTATGAAATTTGAAACCTAGCAATAACTAGACATCACGGATCCAACAAAAGTGGTTTCGTCGAAATCCGAGGTCGTTTGCAAAATTTCAATTTTTAAGGGCCGAAATTCCATAGCGACTATTCTGAAATTTCAACTGGACATATCTTTTTATCCCCGCTATGAAATTTCGATTCTTCGGATTCATCGGAAAGATATTCTCAATTAGATTCAAATATTTTTGGTTTCACTAAAATCCGGTTTATTTTGAATCCTGTACATCCATTTGATGTTTGAAATCGATTTATCGAACTACCGCACCATTTTCAATTCCTTTTATAAATATAAATAAATAGTTATATTCTATCATCGATTCAAACGAATATACACATTCGAATTATATTCAAAATAAATTTCTCGTCAATATTATTTAAAATAATTCATTTTAAATAATCAAAATTCGCTAAAATTGCCAAAATAAAAATTTTAAACTGGCCCAGATTTCCGGGTTATTACAAAAGTACTATTTCTTTTCGGTTTTTAAAGCAAGAATCATTTATCTAATAAAGTAATTATTTCCTTATTTAAACCAGTAGGGAAAAGTTATATTTAAATATTTATTTCAGCATAAAGGATTATAACACTATTGTTATAATCAAGAGATTTCTGTAGAAGAAGTGGGTTCGTGAATAGAATCCGAGAGTTTCGTAAGGAAGTTTGTTAAAGATTTAAAAGATGAACTTTGTCTATTTCGAGGTTAGAAATGTTGTTCAGTTAAGGTCTGATAGGTAATTATAACCCAACTTGATTGACTTCGTTTTTAACTAAGGAATGGTTAAGGTTCGATAGGGAAGATTGGTTAAGTGAATTAAGTTAGTGAGTGAAATGGCTTGAATGGGCGAAGCGATGTTTTGTTTAACATCAGTTTAAATCAGATAAAGGAGTTTGGAAATGTTTCCAAATAAGAACCAGAAACGTTTCTAAATTTAAAAATTTAGAATTTACAAATATATAAAAAGGGAAAATGGATAAATTAAAGATAATTTAATAGAAAGAGATAAATGTAGATTGATGATTGATCGATAGAATTTCCATCTGGAAATAATATCGTTGTTTGCACACCTGTTTTACTTTGATAGTTAAATCACCGACTATCGAAGTTTTGACCATTTTTCCGTCGTCAATACAGAGAGACTGGGATCAAATTCATTATCTGAAAATCACTCTGTATGGAAGTTAGCGTTGCGATCAAATATTGGAGACGGAGTTATGCAAGGGCTATCCTGTTTACAGAATAGTGCCTTCGGTTTGTCCAGTCCCAGGACAAACGTGAATGGACGAATGTCCGACAGAGTATATCTACCAGATCGCATAAGTTGATCTCTTCAAACGTACTTACGTTTGGTGGCGGAGAAATTCGTTTCTCTTAGCGCTATACCCGTGGTATTTTTGGGGAAATCAATTTTTGATTTGATGGGTATGACGATGTGGCATTCAAAGTGAATGGTGGTCAGGTGTTTTAAATGATACGTTATGACCTCAAGCCTCATCAACCGGGAAATGACAGAAATCGGGCAGGCGGCATGGCTAAGTGGGTCGCTCCCATTAGGGTGTATATCACCTATCTAGAGAAAATCTATTTCATTCTTTATCTATGTTCGATGCTGTCCCTCTTCGGGAAGATGGTGGGTAGCTCCCAACCGTTGGGTATTTACATTCGATACACTCAAGCGAAATGAGTGGTCGGTCATGTGTGGGCCGGTTTGCAAGACGTTCTTGTTGAACCCAGTGTATTTGCCTCTAGAGATACACTATCGGCAGGTGGTCCCATACCTTGTCATAGTTGGAATCCAATCTCCAATAAGCGTCGCGGTTTTGATTGTATACTATATATGTGGAACGTGAGATGCAAGCATTCTGCTAGATTTATAATTACTTGTGATTAGGCATTATTATAATATCAGAGAAGTATTGATTTCCAAAACTATTTTGGGTTATCGTAAGGTAAAAACCATCCGTGTTTATGTGTGGATCGGTCTTACGATTATCTTTTCTTTTGAAAAGGATTTTGAAAAGTTAAACCGATGATTTGAGTTTACTCACACCAGTCCCATGACTGACCCAGAGTTTATTTTGTTTTGTTTTCCCTAAACTCTTGTGTGCCCAAATTTGTACGGGCAGTCAAGTAGTTCAGGTCTTTATAAATATGCTTGGAGGATTTTGAAGCAGGAGGCTTTAGGATTATATAGCTATTGTTATTTCCGCTGTGTGTAAGTGTTGTACTTTGATAATATTATTCTATCTATATACACTGTTTTATTGCAAAGTTATGTTATGTATTATATTTTATTCGTTCCGCTGTGAGATTCATGTATACTCTGATTGTGTTCTTCTTCTTCTTCTATTCTAATTTTCTATCTTATCTATTCTCACCCTCTAACTTCTTTCTATTAATGACCTGGAATGTTCGATACCTGAATAATTAACATGGGTTTTATGTTGATTTTCTGGGTCGAAAATCCCAGTTCGTTACAATCCCTTTATATTCTTGTTTGGTTACCATAACATGTTCTGCTTAGCAGGTTACTATGCATATCTAAATTCTGTCATTTCTACAAGTTATGCTTACCCTAAAATAGTTACATAACTTTATTATTTCCATTGGTTATGCATATCACTAGGTGTCTTTAATTACATAACCTTATCGGGTTAAGTTTATGGGCCTATATGCAAATATTACCCACCCCCTCAGATTTACTTAACCCACCCACTGTTCAACCAATTTTACTTAACTCCAATTTTAGTTTATATTCCTATAATCTCTATGGATTCAACTAGGTTAAGTATTCAACATGTATTCCTACATTAAGCCTGCCATTTGTGGATGATGAATAAGTCGGGCAGGCCTAGGCAGACTTATTCCACAAATTGGGCTTAACCTCATGTTTGAGTATGTCTCGTATTTGTACAATTAGACCTCTCACATTAGATTCAGCACTTGCAGCCGCTGTATATGCTAGTCGGTTCTGGGCAGACTTCCACTGCAGGTGCAATCTAACCTCGTGTCACAAGTGTAGTTATAGTTTCTAATTGTTGTAATCCTAGGCATTTCATAATTATCCAATTTTACCTATGTCCTTATAGGTGTTCATGCCCTTTTTCCCCATATTTAATTATATGCCCAATTCATTATTCAAATTACAGATTTTTATGCCCCTTTTCAATTCATCTTTTAATTATGCACCATATTCTCTTTTTCCCTTGTCATAAATCAAGGTATATATATATATATATATATATATATATATATATATGTCACAAACCCAAATCCACATATTTTCCAATTTATTCCCCAAGTCCATATTCAACCATTTTAATACAAGTTAAACCCAAATCCAAATTCACATATTTTCCAATATATGGCTAAAATTCATATACACATGTCCCAATTTATGCCCAAATTCATGTTCACAAATTTTCCAATATATGCCTAAAATTCATATTCATATTATCCAGTACGATATATGCCCCCAAATCCATATTTGTATATTTCCAAATTTTATGCCCACATTTAGATTCATGTTTTCCAATACCAATTATGCCCAAATTATGGCTTTCCCAATCGTTCCCAATTTCGCACGTTCGCATATTTCAGCATTAGGCCTAGGCTCGAAGGTATCCTGGCTATATAAACAAAACAAAAGTGAAAATAGGGAGAGAAGAGAATCAAGAATAGGCATAAAAATGAATAGGCATATTATGGCAAGATTTGACATGGTGACGATATAAACATATAAAGGCAGATCTGATAATAAGTCATAACATAACTTGTTTAGGCATAGATCCAATATCCAACTTTTATATACATTTTATGATTTTCAATTAAATATTAGATCTAAAAATAACATGAACTCACAGTGAATAGATCTTAGGAAATGGATCCAAACTACTGCGAAGATGTAACACCCCATAATTTTAAAACATGACATAAGAGATAATTAAAGAATAATTAATTTTTAAAATAAGAATTAGGTGAAACGAGTTATGCCATTGCATTCGTCTCGGAATTCCGCTTGAGATAGTGTCCGAGTTTGCGTAAAACGAATATTGTATGAAGAAATTATGGACTATAGAAGTTGGGCAAAAAAATCAGAAAACAGGCTGGGATAACTGGCGCACTTGTGAAGTGCGCCAGAACAAAAATGCAATGGCGCACTTGGGAAGTGCACCCATGCCGAGGCTGATTCTGCATAAAATTCTGGCGATTTCTATGATGGTGTATCTTGCTGGGATTGGTTGGATGATGTGTCTTTTGAGCTGTGTGGCTCTGATGGTCTCTAACCTGATCTAAAGGCCCGAATTAACTCACTACACCTATATAAACACACCTAGACCTAATCCTAATTTCACTACACTAATTCATGGCGCCTCTATGCTGCCTCAACCTAAACTAGTCCTTCTTCAACAAATCAAAGTACAGGAATTCTGTAAAGGGGATCAAATTCTACAACAACTACAATGCCTAATTCTCTTCCTTAATCCAATCTTTGTGAGTCCATTGACTATTTTTAGATTTAAATAATAAAAGTAATTCTGACATGTTGTAAATTGGATTTGGGAATTATACATGATAATAATATTGAATCTCATCAATTCTATCTTAGCATATACATCAGATTCATGATTCTTATATGCCCATGTTGATATAATCATCAGTTTTATCCGTTTTATCATATATTTATGATCAGTTCATAGTTATGCCTATTTTATTGTTATTATTACGCCTGTTATTTATCTTATCCCTTCCTCCTTCCCTTTTTTGTTTTTATAGCCGGGCTACTTCGAGCCTAGGCCAAATCTCATAGAGATGAACATAGAACGGTAATTTAGGGAACGTTGGGAAATTTGGAATAATATATGTTGGGTTGATTTGGGCATGACAAATGTTAAATTTGGGGTAATATACGTTGGATTGATTTGGGCATGACATAAATTTGGCATAATATATGTTAATTGTTGGGCATGATATGAAATTGGGAATTTTGGGTAATTGACATAATTAGCCTAAAATTGGCATAAACTGCAAAGGAATAAATTGGCTAAGATAAGCATGCTGAGACACGAGGTTAGACTTCGTTTGCGGTAGATGCCTTCCCGGAACCAACCGGCCTAACCAGCAACCGCAAACGGCCAGTCTAATGTGAGAGGTCGTAGGCATAATTAAAAGATGCTTAGACATAAGGTTAAGTCTGGCTTGTGGCAGAAGTCTGCGCGTAACCGCCCGGCAAATCCAGCGGCCACAAGCCATCGACTTAATGTGAGAGGTCTGTGCATTAATAACAAATTAATGCTGATCAAAGATGAATATGATACCTAAAACATATTAGGTGGGTGGGGTTAAGTTAACCTGTGTGTGATGACAACTTAACCAATAATACATGAACAAAGTGGATAGGGTTAAGGCAAGCTTAACCAATAATACATATTGATTTGATAAGTGGGTGGGGTTAAGTCAACTGGGAAGATTGACAACACTTAACCAATATATGTTGGGTTAGGATAAACCCTGGGGAAAACCTAGTAGTGGTAAGGACCCTTTTCAGATAATAACCCACTTAGAGGTATTGGTAACCCTGAGCTAGGCAGGGTTGGGGCACACTTACTGGGGAGATTTTAAGCGGTCAAATAAGAGCGAGGGTGTAGCAGTGCAGGTTCCGACGGGATTGTTAAGCGTGCACAAGGTGTTCCCGGCATTGGAAGATTTAGCCACTGTACATCTGTAGGTATAAAGCTGTGCAACAAAAGGGTTGCCACTTAGGGAGTGATACACCCTAAGCTGGGACCCACACAGGTATTTACAAGTTAGGGAGCCAATCAATTAGGGGTAGTGTGGGGACATCTAGTATTTATTATGGGCAAGTAGGCTGTCAAGGATTGTATGGGGTGGATACCTCTTACTAGTTATGCATGAAGGCTACCAATTACGAGGTTAGGATCATTTCATTAAGAATTACTAATACGTTGTGCAGATAATTAAATTAAGTAGGAAATCTGGGAAGCACACTAGACATTCCTTTATATTCATCCTGTTATCTAGCTTTACCTTATGTCATGGTTATACTTTCCATCCTATTTATTCCTGTCATATTGCTTTGCTTATTTTCATGCTAAAAGTAGATGGCCTCGCCAAGCTTTATGTCTGACCTTTTTGTTTTCGCCTCTTTTTCTTCCATTTCCACCCCTCCACCCAGGTTCTCATGGAGGAAACACTGAATCTTGATTTGGATTTCTTTGTTCTTGAAACGCTTGGAAGTGTTGAGAGTAGTTCTCAGCTTTATCTCTGTTCATTATGGCTATTTGGAGTGGGATTATGATTTTACTTTTATGTACTCTGATAATAATTTTGTACAAGATGGATATTTGTGTACTTGACTCTAGTATGTGGTTTTGATGTTGTAACCAAACATGTTTTTCTTTTCCGCTGCAATGAATAAATTTTGAATTTTCTTAAGTACCATTTTATATATCTGTCTTGTGATATTATGTTCTATACTCTTATAATGCTCCATGAAAGTTAATGCATTCCCTTAGTGAGTGAGATTAATGGACGTGGGGTGTTATTGAAGAACACGTTGGATTTGTTGTTGTATCCATTGTTGAATTTGTATGATGTTTGCTGAATTGGATTTGGAGAAGAAAAGGCCATTCAATTTATGTTGCAGCAGACCTCTGCCATCGCAACCATTTTTTTAGATGAATAAAACCAAGGTTTAGGGTCCTTTATATAGCCTAGAACCAACGAACCTAGCTTCGAAATCGGTCCAAGTTCTTAAAAACGTATTCTACCTAGATCTGCAAGGGGTCGACCCCCCTTCATGGGTGTCGACCCCGGGGTCGACCCCAAAGAGCCTGGGTCGACCCCGGGGTCGACCCAGCAGTGTCTCGGGTCGACCCCAAACGGTCGGCCATTTCCCTGTTTGGCGCGTCAATTACTTATTTTATGATTTTTTTGAATATTTTTGAATTTCTTTGGATTATATATATATGTATATATACCGTATATGCATACAAACTTTAAACCTTAATAACTTCTTCATACGGAGTTCGTTTTATGCAAACTTGTTTTCTATCTTGACCAGAATTCCAAGATAGACGTAATGGCGTGGTCCTTTTTACTTAATTATAAATATGTAATTAAGTTTTGCTTAATTCATTGTTAACAACATATTTCAAATTAATTATTCTTTAATTTATCATCTTTAGTGTCGTTAAAATTACAGGGTGTTACATACGCAGCGAATCAGGTTGCGATGGAACACTCTGAAAGATACACTTCTATGTGTGATTGTTATGGGACTAATAAATTCCTTTGATTATTCATATTTATTCCCATTCATCCATTCGTATATACTTATATTTTTTCTTGCACTTAGTTGTTTGTTTGTTTATCGCCAAAATATACTTATGTGTGTTCCCAAATTGATTATATTATCGACGATTGAAGTAAATTAAACATTTTGTTTAATTTAAGCTTGGCTTTTCACATAATCGATGATTGAATAAAATAATCATTTTAATTAATGATATTTATAAATTTACTTGTTATTCGAGTTAAGAAAAATGAGATTCAATTATCTATTTTAACAACCGACATTTGAGTCAGATTATACGTGAGTAACAAACTAAAATTGATTAATAATCCTAACCAATGAAATTAGAATTAAATTAGTTATTATAGTTATTGAAACTTTATTTTAGTTATTTATTTTAATTAATGGTTAATTGAAATTTAATAATTGTTTTACTGAATGATAGCTTGGTTCCAATATCTTATTTTAACTAATGAGATTTGATTTGATTGGTCTGTTGTTACTAAGTTCCTTTTAAATTGAAGCTGAGTTGTTTTGACGAAATAAATAAAACTACTTAAATTTATTTAATATAAAGGATTTACTAATAGTTAACTAATTTATAAAAAGGTTTTAAAGCTTAATGAATCGAATTAATGAAGTTTGGTAAGTAGTCAATTTATTGATTATTAAAGACCATAAATGAGATTAACCATCATTGGGATAACTAATGTTGTTTTAAAAAGTTATAAACACAATTTATATCTAGTTTATTTTCTTTTGAGAATATTAAACGATTTTTAAAGTAAAACGAAAGAGTATAATAAATTATCTTTCAGGATAATTAATAGTTGATTTAAGAAAATTAAAGTATTGAATTTAGTTTATTATCGTTTTAGATAAATAATATGGTTTAGACCTTATAAACGATAGTTCTAAATAAGACCGCCCTTTTAAATAGAAACGGTCTGAAATTTAATCTAAGTGTAAAGTGTGTTGGGTTTTATCGAAATTAATGCTTTAAATTAACATTGGTTTCATCTTTTATTTTAAAAACACTTAGAAAATAATTATCTCTTTAAAACATATATTTTAAAGAACATTGTAAAAAAATTGCTTCCGTTCAAATATTTGAAATGTGAAAACCAAGCATAAGCACAAGTTTTGTAGTTTAAATGTTTTCGATATGAAAATGGAACGAAATTTTCGTAAATGATACCGATTATATAGAAAATATCTAATAGTTTTGTCACTACATGTCGAAGTATAGAAATTTTCCCTATCTCAAAGTTTCAAAAACATTGTCTAGACGATGCCTAGAGATAACGCTACCTTAACTTGTCTAACTTCATTTTGAACGAAAAGATGGTATAAGTTTGAGATCGATAAATAATGGTAAGAAAATGTAATATAGTTTCCATATTTGATCTTTTTGAATATTCCTGAAAGTTGATTCAACAACTATTGGGTCATCTTTATTGAGTTGTATCGTCAAATCAAAACGATTTGTTGGTCTTTGGGTGTTGTTATCCTTTGTTGTAAATGACTTAATCCAGAAAGCGAATAGACATCTAGCTATGTGGGGTTGCTCCCATTAGGGTAATTTCACATCTACTCGAGGGTTTGTTTGGTTGTTTGCGCACAAGATGTGAAATACTCGGATACTCGGTAAAGTTGGTAGCATCGGCTAGTATATTTTAAAGAACAGTGTAGTTCCCAAGTATATTCTAGAGGTATAGTATTTGGTAAGGTAGGTGCACCCACCTAGTCATTTGTTGGATAAATTCTCACTCTATTCCTTTAATTCCGAATTTATAAATTTTCCTACTTTAATTGCATCAGTAGGATAAAACCTTCATGATGTTTATTATTTATATCCATGGTGAGATTGGATGTTATTATAGGTGGCCTAGTCCATAGTAATCGGTAAGGTCCAATTATTTAAGAAAAATTAACCTTTTCCTTGTTCGATCCAAATTTTTTGATTAGTATTTTAGTTTCCATTGAGAAGTGTCGTGCACTCTTCTCAATGGGGTGTTGAACTGTTATTACTTTTATGTTGTCAAATTTTTACATATGACACCCGTTTCTTATTGTTTCTGGGATTTTGTTTTATGTTGGTATTTATTCGCATATGTTATTCTTGTGAGGTAAAAGCCCTTTCCGCGATCAGCAGCGTGGTCGCATAGGATAATTGTATGTTTCCTGTTATTTGATTTTTCTTGTGTTGGTATTCCAGATTGATCCGTGTATTATTTTTCTATAATGGTCGGGTTAGACTGAGCTTGTTTCTAGGTTGTCTTCTATTGGATGTGGAGCTCATGGAGTAGAGTTGGAAGTTTGCTTGTCGTATTATTTTATTTTCGCTATATTTTATTTTACCTATCAGCACTTGTAAGGTCAAAATTTTATAACTATCTAGATGATAGGATTTGTTTTAACTCTAATATACCTTGTATCTTGGAGTGACAGTTCATCTATCGTTATTAATATTATATGTTGTCATTTCTGCTAAAATTCTATGTATCTTCCATTCTTTAATTTCATTTTATTTTTACCCTAATAGCTACATATTCGATGATTGAATGCTTGACATTGAAATACAATGGTCATGTTCGGTGTCGACTTTCGATGGTTGGAAAGGCAGGTCATTATATTCGATATCAAAGATGAAGGTTAGGCAAGAACCTTGGCTCAGGTGGGGTAAATCATCAAGATTAGGTAATAATTCCAAGATTGTTTAAAATGTTTTCTAAAGGATTTATTAGAATAGAAATAGTAGTTTACTTAAAAATATTTTGGGGCTTAGATATTTCAAAATTTTAAGTTTCCTTAAAGGAAATTGTTTTGAATTAAAATCCATTTGTAAAATGAGTTCATTGTTAGAAATTTTAAATTCCTAATTGGTAAAGTAACACTATCAGCTTAGGTTCAAATGAGATGAATAGGTAGCAGAATTTTGACAAGCTTAGTTTATTTAAAATCATAGATTGATATAAACACCTAAGTTTTACAAATTGTTTAATGTTGTTTAAGCTAACCCACTAGTCATCATTTATTTAGGCACCCTAAAGAAAACGTATTGAAAGGTTGACTTAGTTGGAAATTCATATTTTGTTCGAGTATCTGTATGAATTTTGAATTGAAATATATAAATTATTAGGAAATGATAAATTAGATGCTATGTAAATGCTCTTAAGAACTAAAAGAGTATTATTCAGAGTAATTCCTATTAGAGTTGTTTGATTTTTATTTTTATTTTGATTTGATGTTTCATATGTTAATTGTAGATGAAATGGAAAATTCGACAATTTTAGATTGTTGCGAATTTCAAGTTGAACATGGAAACATAGCTTCGTTTATAAGTAAACTTAAGAGAAGATGGCTATAATTTTATTAATTAACAAAGTTTGAACGTATAATGTAACAACCCAGAATTTCGGAACCAATTTAAAAATTATTTTTAATATAATTTTTTGTGAATTTATGGTCAAATTTCAAAAATCGATAATTTAAGGCTGATTTGAGAAATTTACAAAGGAACATTATTGAGATGACCTCAGATTTCAACGAAACTTTATTTATTGAATCCATAGAGTCAAATAATTGTAGAATTCAAATTTTCATAATTTTTGGAGCTAACGTGTGCGTATGCAAGAAGAAAACGCATGCTAAAATTGCACGTTGACATTGAACTGAAATGCATTTGAAAAATAAAATGGATGGTCAAAAGAACTTGAAATTCGACGAAAGTTGTTTTGTTGGATGCAGAATTACATTTACAGTTAGAATTCAAATTTTAATGACATAATGGAATTAACGTGTGGTCGTGCGATCAAAATCGGTGGAGGCAAACTAACACACTTTTTATATATGTTAAATTAGAAAGCTTGAAATGCATCCAATGAGCTAAGGTGTTTTTCTTCTGACTCACCAGATCGCGCCACCTCAACGATCCGCATGAGGGGTGGTAATTTTGCACTTAAGCCTCTCCCTCTTTCCTTTTTATTTCTTCCTTTCTTTTCTTTTGCAAAGTTACCTCCTTCCTCCAATGGCTTCCCACCTTGTCGCCGCCCCTCCTCCCCTCGCCACCAGCTGACCTACGCCCTCCCCCTCCCCCAAGCCGCCTACACCAGGCGCCACCACCGCTAGTGGACACCTTCACCCCCTTTTGCACCAAACACCTCCTCTATTCCATTTTAATACACCACCACCCCTTTCCTTCTTCCTACTCCTCTAACCACAACATCCAAACCCCGTGGACCACGCACCAGCCTAGGTCAGACCTGGAAAGCAAACCGGCGAAGTCCCACAGCCCCCTTGAACCCCCGTTTCCTCCTCCATTTCTCATTAAAACTCCAAATCTACTAGTATTCGAGTGTTAGCTAGGTTGTTGAGTTGATTCAGAGAGGGAAGGAGAAATCTTTGGTCCGTAGTGAGCTTGCATAAGCCTACGGTGAAGTGTTGTGATGTAGGGATGCTTGGGGTGAGACCATCACACTTAAAACGTTTAATTTGCTTAGATAAAATCATAATTTAGTTGCTACATGTTTGGTTGAAGTATGTACACTAACTTATAAAAATCATAACTTTTTCGTATGTTATCTGAATTCAACAAAACAGGATGTGTCGGAATCATATCGACGTGAGCTTCGAAAAGAAAATGATTTGAAGAGATTTGGGGATCGTGAAAATTTTTGGTGGAGAAAACATCTGATATACTTCATCGACGTTTGTCATTATTTAGCGATAAACAACAAATGCGAGAACTCTCACTCAAACTGATTTTCTTTATAGTTATTATAATCATAACTGAATATATATTGATTGCATATGCTAATTTTTATCAGGTTAAATGTTATTGTTATACGGTATATGGTAGCTTACATCACAGTTTGCTTGCAAACTAGATGGATGAATGGACGATTTGTTGTGTTATAATTTGGGTCTGATTTTGAGTTGATTAACATTTTAAAAACAATGTTAAAATCTTTGTGGTAGTTGAATTGGATTAAACATCCATTTACAAGTTGCACAACTTATTTATGTTCACCCATTTAAGTGAAATCGATAGGATTGAATAATAACTTGAAACACATAAGTTATGATTAATATCATGAATTTGTCGTTAATTTGAATTGGATGAAAACCCCACACAGGTCTTGGGACGATATTTTATTGTACAATAATCCTATGTGTTTAGTTGTATGCCAATCGGTTGATTGACAAGTCGATATAAGCGTTAATTGTTTGTTTAAGGCTTATATGGAAGTAGTTGCACTCTGGACATGAATTTGGTGTTTATTGGTTGATTACATCTATTGTTAAATGCATACGATGAATAAAATCCATATAAATTAATTTATATGGGTATTGGTTGAGATTTCATTCCAATTTGGAATAAAATAGAATATTTTAATAAGATAATATTCGATGAAAATGAAAGTTTGATTTTGACATCCGATTTTGGATGGATGCTAAGATATACAAATATGGATGAACTTTCATAACTAAACAAAATGGCTTTGAATTAATTTTCATTCGATTTTGGTACGTCAAAGTTTATGATTTGAAATGAATGGTAACCTTTTAAAGTGAAATTGATTAGGCTATTTAGCAAACATTTTAAAGGAAGATCTCTTTCAAAAATTCTTTGTTTATTTTTATTTCGAATTATAGGAGATTTTGTGCTTAAAATAAAAATTTGGAAAAATAATATTTTATTTATTTAAATAATATTAAAATAATTTAATATTGAGATATTTGATTTTGAAAGGTAAATGATTGAAATAGAATTTCAAATGGCAGTTGTGAATAATTTATAATATTTATAAATTATTTTGGAAATGTTTTCAATTTTATTTTAAATATAAACTGAAATAGGACTTGAACAGAACGCATCGCGCAGCGATAGTTCGCGAACGTCAACCCGTAACTTCGAATTGACATAACGGGATATCCAATCGTCAGATGCTCCTAAAACTGGAACTGTTGGTTTCGTATCGAAATGAGATTTCAAGTTATAATAAGAGATTTATAAACCTATGGTAAGATTTTAATTTAAAACGAAATCAACTTTGGAAAAGATCGCTATGGATGTAGTTTGGTGGCCGAAATTGGAAACTGATTGTAAGCGCCTTAATAAAATTATTAAAAATATAAATAAATTATGTAAAATCATAATAAATGATTTTGAGAGATTTTGGATGAAATATTCCATGTGTCAAAAGATAAAATATTCTTTTATCTGAATGAACTTGTTAACCACTAGAATAAAGAACCAAAAGGAATATACGATGATTCCTAAGAGTACAGTCTAGTAGCACCCGTGAGATCTAACTGGAAAAAATTCCATTAGGCAACGGTTAGGAAGAACCGAAAGGAACATCAGGTATTCGACTAAGATCAAATGATGTTTTCTAAAGATTAGTAATCCAATGGTATTAACTAACGTATTGGATTGTGAATAGTTTTTATATAATCAGAGATTTCTGACATATGAATTAATTTGGATTTAAATGGAAATTATCGTCATATATTTCGAGATTGGATTCAATAATTCCATGTATATCATTGAGGTATTTGGAATATATAGATATCATTATTCCAATACAATATCTGTTGGTTTCAGAATTTGATATTGAATATAAGCCGATATGATTTCTATTCAAAGCCTTGTATTTAATATCAAATTGGAGTTTGGGTTTGTTGTGAATGGTATCTTTAATAACATTGTTCTTGAACTCAGTTGAAAATGGAATTTGAGATATAAATCTTTTAATTAAGATTTAATGGAGTTTCCAATTTAATTCCACTAAATTGGAATTAAATGGAAGTTGATTTTTAGGTTTATCATGGCGATGTTTTAAGTATCATTTGTTCTTTAACCCAACTAACGACAGAATTAATTTCCTAAAATTGAATAATCATTAAGTAATGTTTTTTGAGACTAAAACTAAGTTGTAGTTTTAATGAATCTTTAATTAGATTGAAAGGTGAATGGGTTAATTAAATTTACCAAATTCGATAAATGTTCGAGATGGAGTATCACTAGTTTTACTCCATATAATAGTTAAACCTTTAATTAGATTTGGAGCGTAAAACGGTAATTAACTTTACTAATAACACGTTGGGTGTTAGATATGGAGTACTACCATTTTTGTTCCATGGGATGAATAGGTTGGGACTGGGATAATAAAATGAATGATTACTTCGTTAAGGCCCGTTAATCCCGATAAGGCTTATAAACCTTAATTTGTTTTAAGGTCATGAAAAGATATTATAAAATCTTTTGCAATGTTTTCAAAGAAAAGATTTAAACAAGAGGTTTAAATGAAAATAAATCTTTGACAAGAATTATAGGTTTAATTCCCACGTAATTAATATTTGAATAAAAGAATATTCTGGATTAGAATGAGATCGTTGTTATGTTTGTACATCACATAATTTTGAAGATGCACGTGTTATTCAGGAAGACCGGGTTTAACCCATTCTGAATAACTGTTATGATGATTAAAAGTCAAAGATATGAAGATGGTGGTTGAAGACCAGGGATCTTCACATTGTTTGGATAATTACTGATGTCTCAATAGGGATGTACACCCAAGATGAAGTAATAAATGGTGATCGTCTGGACGTACTTGGAGATCGACCAGATATATGAAGGCCTCTCTCGTGTATTGGATATATGGGATGAGGAATAAGGTGCCTTCGGTTTCCTTCAGACCCAGAATGGACTTGCAAATGGATTGTCTGTCTAACGTTGTATTTTATGTTGTACCAATCGATTATACTAAATATATATTTGTTTGGCGGTGGGAAATTTATTCTCTTAGCTTAACACCCTTCTTTAAGATGTATGAGCTTAGAGGTTATATATTGGTATACATTCATTGTATGGTATGAAATGATGATGTGGCATGTTGAGTTGCATGGGTCAAAGTTTTTGTTGAAAAGCAGAGCTTTGTGGATGATAATCAAAGCATAGCTTATACAACTTAGCTTTGTGTATGGCATTAATTCATGAGCTTCACATCCCGGTATGAGTCAAAAACGGGATAAGGGACAACAGTGAGAACCTGTGTTTCTTTCTAACTAGAAGTGGTGACATAGTGTGGATCCCAGACATTTTTACTTTTGTGGATGTTGGAAAGCGAGGCTTCTTAGATATTAGGGCTGTCAATTTCTTACACAACCCGAAACTCGCATGGAAATTAGAAGGTTGACCCAACCCATTTAATTGGCGGCTCATTCTCGGATCAACCTAAATTTGACTCGTTTATAAAAGGGTGGGTTTAGGGTTGACCCGGTAATCTGAATGTGACCCGCCAAACATGATTATATGTTGTATCTCTTCCAACTTTAACAGTTTTGTACATACACTGTTAGTGTTAATCTTTTATGTATACAGTAATCAATATGCTCATATATTCTTGTGTAAGCTATTATGTTTACTAATTTATTCTTGTATGTTGTTAGTTATATTTTACTTATAACAAATTTATCTCTTCCAAACTATTAGTCTTTTATTTATGCATTATGCTCATATATTCTGACGTATGGAGAATAATTTTTGTATATGTGTTGGTTGCTTGTTGGTAATTCTTTGCCTTGCTGCCTGTTGGTGATTATATTATAGTGTTGCATGTTGGTGATTTGGTTCTTTTGTTGTTTATATTAATCTGCAATATTTGCCAATGGGTTAAACGGGTAAACTACACCCAACACAACCCGTTTAGTTAAACGGGTTATACGGGTCTGGTTGGGTCAATCGTTTTAAATGGGTCCCATTAGGGTTGGCAAAAAATAATCCATTTAATAAACGGGTTCACTCGATCCGTTTATAAATCAACTCGAACCGGACTTGACCAGACTCGAATCCGACCCAACATGACCCATTGACAGCTCTATCGGATATGGCCGCACAAGGCCAAGATGGTCAACATACTGACCAAGAGGTCCGATAGGACCGGGAAACATAGATTTCAGGCATAAATAATCAGCGAAGAAAGGCTGACCGGCCCTATCAATCCAAAGGGATCATTGCGAGAGGTCTTGGACATCTTGCTAGAAATGGAACAAATTCAAAAGGAGAAATCCCTTGCCTGGCTCATGATGGAAATACAAATTCCAGTACATGATTTTACGATTTTAGTTGTACACTACGCAACATAATAGGATGGGGTATTATTCCATCTAGGATAGACATATTTATATTCAAAGTTGTTTTAAACACTTAGACACTAATAGTATCAAGTGATTTTATTTTCGTGTATCAATCATGTTTGGCTATCATAAGGTAAAACCCAATCCTTCGGCTTGCATTGCATTGTATGATTGGACCTGAGTCATATAACAGCTTCATTTTCAAAAAAACATTGCGTTGTTTTATTTTAAACTGGTATTCATGTGGAGTAAACCCATTCCATGTCATATAATGTGGTCCCATGATTTCCCAACTTTTAAAATAAAGTTTTAGTAGCTGTTTTATGTTCTCACACTAGTCCCATGACAAACCCTGAAGTTTATTGTTTCCCACCGAAACTCTAGGTGCCTATATTTTTCGCACATGCAACTAATAGTTTTGGTTTTGCAAGTATTTATTCAACAGGATCCTGGATTATGGTCGGAGTTGTACTCTGGATTATTTTGTAGTTTTCCGCTCATTCTATATATATATATATATATATCTTCTGTATTGTATTTTATTGTTCTCTGATATTTTCCGCTGTGTATGATTATATGTACTCTGATATCTTTTACTCTGATATAAATTGTTATAATAGCAATAAAATGTTCTCTTGTTCTGTGTTCTGATGCATCGTGTTCTCATAACAATCCAGGGATTTCTGACTTTCAGATCGGACCTATGTGTCTTACGGTCGGTTCGAAGGACAGCGAAATTCGGGTCATTAAATATAAATTAAGGTAAATCAAATCGAGCTCGCCATATAGCAGCAGTTCGTAGTTTCGGATTTGAAGTTCCGCTGAATGTATAGGATCCAATATAAGTCGAAAATCTTTGAAAATGAATCTTTCAAATCTATTGGATTATAGTTTCCAAATAAAAGTGAAAAATCAAGATTTTGCCTTGTTGATTTTGAGTTATGTCAAAATCAAATTTTCAGAAAAATCACGATTTGGTAGCTCATAAATTAAAATTAATAATTTAATTAAATAGTGAAAGTGATTTATAATGGTTGGTATATTTAAGAAACTGGTCAATAATGAGTAAGTAGGATATACGTGGACTTTTTGATATGCATGGTTTATAGTCTATAACTAGAATGCTTAACTTCGAGGTAATTTACACTGATCAGAAAAAGGACTTCTCACTTGATTCTAATAGTGAAAACTTGATTGGATTCTTGATGTGATGCAGAAGTTTTCCATCATAGTTAAAGCCTATGTAAGTAAGACAGATGTTCTAATCAAAAAGCTCAATTGGAGTCTACACTAAGAAGGTCGAGTGAGCAGTACTAGCTCTAAAGCAAAGTCTATGCGTTCGAGCAAGTGATTTGATCAGATTTAGCGCGAATGATTTATGTGCATCATATGAACTTGAATATAATTGTATTAGCAGTTGTGACTTATCCAAAAATTTAGATGATATTTATTTGACATTTTAAATGATGTCAAGTGTTAGAATTCCCTTTATGGAATCTGTTTGATTGTTGTGTTGGTTTATTCCATTTCGGAATTTGATTGTTTTAAGTTGGTTGATTGTGTGCTTTTATAGAATGAGGTTTTAAAAAATTTGTTGCTTAATTAGAACTTAAATCCTAAAAATTTTGAAAATGATTTTGAAGGAATTTGAAAAAAAATCATTGGATGAAAAGTTTCAAGTATTTAGTTATGATTAAATTGTGCTTTCGGAAGTTTTTCCAGTCGGAAGACTTGACAAGTAGATTTAATTACTCTAGTTGTTGTATTTGGAGGGGCCAGAATACTACTGAACGCTCCATGTTTTTTGATCTAAAGTTATACCATACTTGAGTAGGAGGAGCCCTCTCCTTATCATAATCGATTTTGATTTGGTTTTGTTCGTATTCAAAGAGGTTTGAATGTATTCTTTTAATACAAAACTGGGGAAGGTAGTTCTAACTTTTCCTTTCAGAAATAATGGATGCATATTGGTTAGTTTTAACTCTATGTAAGATTGCTGCATATGCCTGGTTATTGGTTTTCGCATCACTATTGCTAGTTGCTTCATGTTTGATTGCCACTATGATTGTCGCGTTGTTTATGCTTATGTTAGTAGTTGCTATTACTTGTTTCTTTGCTTAACTCTTCTTTGGATTATGTAAGTATTTACAAGTATATGGAAGCAAACGCTTGCTTACTTGCTTATAGCTTTTGGATTTCATGGTAAAGATATGTTTGCACGATAAAATGATATGTATTTCGGATTACATACCATAAGCGGGTCTTATATATTGTTTCTGCAAAGTTTGGGATGCCTCACAATTGAGATGAGATGTGTAGTGTCATACATTATTATTGTGAAAATTTTCAGATCAAGCTATACAAAGGATGTGCTGTTGAAATTTTTCGAAAATTACGAGTGTTGGAAAAATTTAACACAATTTTAGTAAGAAATGTTTTTGAAGTAAAATCAACCTACTGTTTAATCCTAGGGATCTGATGTCATTCCTTTTCTTTAGGAATTTTGGGAACGAAATTCTTTTAAGGGGGTGAATGTAACAACCTAAAATTTTAGTTATTGGATATTACATATTTAATTAATTTTAGATATTTAAAAAATTGATTTTTGGAATTTAATAAGTTGAATTCTAATTTAGCGGTTGTTAGACCAAAAAGTGGTTCTAACACCCAAATTGACTAAAATCGAAATAAAATAAGATCAAAAACAAAATGGAGACACAGAATTTATAGTGGTTCGGCGTTGAAAAGCCTACGTCCACTTTATAATCACTTTCCTTGATGATATAGAAGTAATTACAATGAGATATTCACTCAATTTCACTCACTTTTCACGTACATTCAATCAATTATCTCAGAATATATGTTGAATGACGATTTGGATTGTCTGGGAATGCTGGAATTCGGTTCTTGAAAGTTTTTTTACTCTCAAAGTGCCAAAAAAGAAGATCCTTTTTACTGTCTCTTGACGGGGTATTTATAGGTGGAAATTCACTCAGATTCAGTTCGGTTCGGAGCCACGTGTCTTTCATCCCATCGTACTCGGGCTCGGATGGATTCCAGTGCTGACAGCGCATCAGAGTAGTAGTCATCGTGGGTAGGAAATGGTCATAACCGCTCCGAATATTCAGGCGATCGTGGGGGGAAGTGATATGGAATGTGGGTTCGGTTCGGAGGAGCGAGCGGAAGGGGTTCGGATCGGGGCATCCGATCCGACCCGACCTGAGTTGAAACCGAGTCCTTATCCATTTTGCTCTGCTCCGTTCCGAACTGGTAGTAGCCCTCCGATCCGACTGGCAGCAGCTCTTCGATCCAACCCGATGCTTTCTAAGAAGAAAAGTTCTTCAACGCTTGATATCTCGACTTTGTGTTGCCTAGTTCACAAAGTAGACTAACATTTTGCCCCCTCAAAGGATGCTTCTGTTGGAAACGGAGCATGCTTTGATTGTCATTGCACAGTGCCTTCCAGGTAATCTTCCTTTTGATTTTCCTTATGCTTTCATCTTCCTTTTCGAATTTTAGTTTAATTCAAATGCCAAGTTGACATACGAAATTCTGTTCGGTTCGGGCACCGACCCGAACGGCTCCTCTTCTTTTTCTGTTCCGTATTGGGCTAGTGGACCAAGCTGCGCTGCTGGGCTTTTGATCTGGTCCGAGCGGGAAGATAGGGAAGGAATACGAGGAGTCAATACTACTATATATATAAATATGCCACTTGTCTGCGTCCTTCTTCCTTTTCTATTACTCTCGTTTCTTAATTCTTAACACGAACCCTAACCCTCAAGGAATCTCGAAATTCGTGCTTCGATTCTTGAAACAAACACATAGGTAGTCTCGAAACCCTGAATCCTATCGTTATTATTGTCTTGAACCGAGATTTTACGGTTAATTCGAGCAAATTGGGCATATTCATTGTCATGGCTCCGATGCCGTGGTTTCCTCCTTCCTCGTCGTCGTCGCTGCTGGCTCCGCCACCACCTCGAGGCGCTGGGAGGTTGGAGAGGATGTATGCTCATTTCCCCTATGGAGTTTTGTAAATAAAATCGGGTTCGACTGTGGTTGAGGATGAAGAAGAAGATACAGAATAGATCGGTTCGGGTGGAGAAGTGTGGGGGACGTAGGAGAAGAAAAGGATGTGATGTTTTCAGTACCGAATCGGGTCGGAGTTAAATGTGAGAGGGAAGGCGAAGTCCACCTAACCGGATCGGGTCGGAGTTAAATGTGAGAGAGAAGGCGAAGTCTACCTAACCGGATCGGGTCGGAGTTAAATGTGAGAGAGAAGGCGAAGTCTACCTAACCGGATCGGGTCGGAATGTGGATTAAAGAAGAAGGGGTGTTGGGACTCAAGTCCATCCGATCCGACCCGAACACATAATCCCGAACCGATCCGATTAGATACCACTTCTGACCAAAACAAAGCCTTGCCTCCGATCCCATCCAATTATCTATACCCGAACCGATCTGAAGCAGCCTCATCTTAATACACAAGAGTCTATTTAATTGGCCAAATCAATACTTGACATAATTTCCAACTTCGTGAACAGTTAGGATAGTGCCCTGCGAACATAAATGGACATCAAGAACTGCCTTGAACCTTATTACTTTGCCAAGATTTTGCGTCGCACTTTCGAACGTTAACTTTACACTTTCTGCATACACTGCTCACACTTTAGTTTATACACATGCACGGGGGGATACGGGCTAATTTACTCTAACTTGTGCTATTGCTTCTTCAATAGTTTTGTGACCATGACATCCAGATGCTCCTCTAGATTAGCAGAGAAGAAAGAGGTCCCAGAGACATCCAACAAAATTACTCTTGAGGACATATCTTCTTCCTCGGATCCAGAATGGGATGACGAGGGCTCAGACTCCGAGGTTGAAACTCGCGAAAGCGACAATGTGTCTTCTGAGGGTGGAGTTTCCCTGGGTTGTGAAGAGGAAGGAGGAATTGGCGACGACCGAGCTCCTGATGAATTTGAGTTTGCCATCATACTGGAATCACCTCAAGATTCCGTTGAATCGACGATCGACAATGACAGACTTATCCGAATACGACTAAAGTACGGGATACCCAAAGGGGATACCTTGTTGCCATCAAAATCTGATCGTCCCCACAACCCTCTGGAGGGGTATATGGCAATCACTCGGCTGATGTGCATGGTCGGGGCTATCCCTCCATTTTCTCCTTTCGTCGTCGATTTTCTAAGACAAATGTGGATTGCCCCCATGCAGCTGCATCCCAATTCCTGTGCTTACTTGTACACCTTATATGTAGCGTACCGTGAGATATTAGGCATAGAGCTCACTTTTGACGACATTCACTTCTTCTATAACTTCAAGCATCGGACTCGAGAAACTCCTTCTTTCTGTTACTTCGAGTCTGTCCCTAAGAGGAAAATAATTCCAGCACCATTCAGTAGTAAAGCTGGGGACTCCAGGCTGGAATGGTTTTATGTAAAGCGACAACCAGGGTGTGCTAGGAGGTGGAAGAAATCAAGTAAAGCACTAGTTTTCTAAATCTCGACTCTGTACATTCAAGTCACCGCATTAATTTGTTTTTCTTTTTGTTTGCAGTTGATAACCCAAAACAAATATCGGACCAAGCATTCTTTGATCGGATGCACCAGCTCCTTAATGGTGATCAGAAGTTTTTAACTATTGATGAAGTCCTTAAGGACGAATATCTTCATCTTCATGGGTTGCTGTCCATTACCCGTAGCATCGGTCACGGGACGGGTCCATATGTATATATTCCTTCAGTGGACGTAATCCCAGAAACGGGCGAAGGTTCGAGAGCTCCTACAGTGCCTCTTCAGGCTTCACCCTCTCCATCTTCTACCCAAGATGATGAATTGGCTAACATGGCCGAAAAGCATCGCGAAGGGTATACTGTTCCCGAGGATGCCATTTCTCCGGAAAGGTCAACGTCTTCCAAAGAGTCGCTGATTGATGCTTCTGAGGGAGATGTCCCTAGTACCGATGACCCACAATTTCAGGGTTTGGGGGATCTCCCCTTACCTGAAACCATCTACACTTCAGAGGATTTTGGGAAGAATCCTTTAGTTTTCACTTCTTCCGAAGAGACCACTCCTGCTAAGGCCAAAGAGCCCGCTCGTACTAGTCTAGCTTCGTACTCGGGTTTGTCGGGGGGGAAAACACCACTTAGGACGCACTTAACACAATAGCACCACAACTCACAGCATCTTTCTCTTCGTGAAAATATTGATCCTGAATTTCATTTGTCTTGTTGTGCAAGCACGATGTCCCGATCCTATTATGATATTAGGAAACTCTGCCGCAGCATGTCTAATCCTCCCTATGATACTGAACATGATCGCCGTGAAGATCGCAATAGGGAGGACAGAAGGCCCTATGATCCTTATCGTTCGCGAACCTCGCGCTCTCGCTCTCCTGTCCGGACAGACCTAGAACGATATAAAGGTTACCAAGGTCGTCGGGAAGAGGATAAACCGCAATCAAAAGACTCAACCTCTTCTCAAGAAAAGCGCGGTAGGGAGAGGAGTCCGCCAAAAGATATCGAATCACGAAGGAAGCGTAAGGTTCCCGCTAAACGGCATAGAACGGATAAAGAGGCCATTGAGCCCTCCACGCACAGGGATACTGAGCTGACATTCCCCGCCCCTCCACCGCTAGATGTTGAAACTGCAGTTAAGCGGGCGTATCTGGAGGAGAAATTTCCTGAACATTACTTCGAAAATTTGACTTTTTTACCTGCTCTTGAGCCTATTTCTTCAAGGTGGGCAGATGAGGCCAAAGCAAAGATAGATGCGGTCGAGAAACAGTATTCAGAAATGTTCAAATATTCGCGCAGCCTTTCCAGAATCATCCGCACTTTAATCACGAATGCTGACTCAATGCAAAAAACTGCAGAGGACGATGCAAAGGCCTTAAAAAATTTAGGAAAAGACTTGGAGGATACACAGGCCCAGCTTGCTGTTGCTCAACGGGATGCTACTAGCTTCAAACAACAATTTGAAGATCTGCAAAAACGCTATCATGATTTGCTTGAGTCCCATACCCAAGAGCGTTCGGAATTGAAAAAACAAGCCGAAGATGCCAAGTCAGATGCTGCAAAAACGCGACTTGCTTACGCTGACCTTGAGCGGAAGAATGCCGAGTTAGCGGGGAGGAATGTTGAATTGGAAAAGAAAAACGCTGACTTGGCTTATAACCTAGTGGAGGCGGAGAACAGGGCTGCCCTAGCGGAGGGTAACGTCGAATGTGCTATCAAGTCCGCTGAAGAGACCCTCAAACAACTGTCGGAGGCTGAGGGAGAGGTGCATGGTTTCGGCGAATTAATGATTGAATTTTTTGCGCATATCATCCGCCGCTGGAACATTTCTTGGATTGAAGATTATCCATCTATCCTAGTCCAAGTATGGAGTCAAATCGTTGAATGGGAGAAAGAGGAGCTCAAGGTTGATTCCATTGACGAGGACAAGCTGATGGAGAAATATTTACGAGATGACGAACCAGAACGCCTAGCCGAAGGATGTCGACTCATTGCTACTGTTATGGACGAAGAGAGGTGGAAGGCTAAGCAAAAGAACATTCCTGAGGCTGGTTCTTCCTCTACTGCCTCTGCAACTTCTGAAGTAGAGGGATATGATCCTGAAAACCCAGGGATCCCTCGGACATCTCTTTTATCCCCCATACCCGAAACGGCATCGGAGACAGGAGTCACTCCAGCCGAGAAGTCTTCGGAAGGTATCTCTACATTTTCACCTCAATTCGTTAAAGCTATCTCTACCTTTCGTCGCGTAATTGAGCAATCGATGAAGAACCCATTATTTTCTCCTGAGTTGATAACAGTTGCTTCTCACTCTGTAGGTATTGAACCGTCCGAAAAGACAGATGTGTCCCAGGGAACCGCCTCTGGAGCAGAGCCTATGGGAAGGGCAAAAGGGGGAAAAGACAAAGCCTCCCCCATAGATTCGGGAGAAGGAATTGAACCGTCTAAGGCTGACACTCCTCATGATGACGAAATGATAGATGCCTTAAAGGATGATGGCGGCAACGGGGGACATGAGGAAGACCCTGAGGTGGCTATAGTCGGGGAGTCGAAAAGCGCCGATGATGTTACCTTAGTTGCACCGAAAGCTGAACAAGATAAACGCATGCAGCTTAAATCTGAAGACTTAGACCCTGAAAGCCTTAAGCCCCTCGCAGTAGTGGATGCGGGATCAAGGTTAGTTGTTAAGCTTTCGACTAGATCTATAACAGAGGAACTTGCAAAAAAGTCTTCTCTTGATCCCAGCGCTCCGCCTTCCGGGAAGAAGCCAACTGATTCCAGCACTTCAGCTTCAGGGAAGAAAAAGTCAAAGCACATCTTGACGGAGGCCGAAAAAGAGGCGAGGGATGCGGAGAAGGCTGCTAAGAAGTCCAAGCCTCCTTCGAAGTCTAAATGATGGAGTGTCTTGCGTTATTTTAGCATTTGATTGACCCATAATTGTTGCTGCAAGGGTGGCCCTTGCACCTTTTTTTTGCCTGTTTTCCTGTACAAATTCATTCATTTGTAAATACAAAATAATTCATTTTCTGCAATGTCTGTTAGCTATCAGTTTTGCACTTATGTAAGAATGCATGTCCTACTATAGTTGTGTAATGAGGTTATGGTGGGGGGAAATATGTGTATACATATATGCCCCCAGTCAATCTTGAAAAACTATGCAAGATTTGGTCAAACAGTCTGAATGTCCCCGATTCTCTGACGGGGTCACATTCTTTGTGTCGTTAATGCCTGTCACTATTTCTGGCATTTTTTATACTCTTCTGTCTTATACTCAGGTTAGAGTTCTTACTGAGGCGGTCTCTTATCTGGGTGCACCTTCACGCCTCAGAGGACGTCGTCTTCCCGTCCTTTATACTCTCTCTCAATTCTCGAGAGTTAGAGTTAAGAATGTCGTCTTCCCATTCTTTTATGTCTTATCGCACAAATAGTCGTTGTGCTTGTCCCTGCATATAGGCTGTTTTCAACCTTTTATGTTTTAAATCATCTTATATTCCATAATCGTAACGGAATAATAGTTGAAGATATATATATAATGCAGGAAAGTAAATGACACACGATATTTTTATAGTGGTTCGGCTAAGTCGTAGCCTATATCCACTTTATAGTTCTTTGTTTATGTCAACAGACTTTTTTAAGGCAAGTCGTGCCCTTTTACAGAGTTCATAAGAAAACAGCAAGGATTACAACATTTCTAATTCAAATATCGCATCAAGTGTTTGGCATTCCATGCCCTAGGCACCTCTTCGCCATCTACGGTCGTTAACTTGAAGGTTCCTGTTTCAAGTTTCCGTTGGATGACAAAGGGTCCTTCCCACTTTGGACCGAGGTGAGGAAGGGATGGAAAGACTCTCTTTAGCACCAAATCTCCCGGTTCAAAAGTCCTAAGACGAACTTTTTTGTCATAATAACGTGCCATCTGGTGTCGATGTCTTGACGCACGCAAGTCTGCTTCGTCCCTTTTTTCTTCGATTTCATCAAGAGACTCGAGTAAGAGTGCCTGATTCGTCATCGGGTCATAATATGTCACCCTGTGGGAGGGAACTTCAAGCTCTACTGGAATTACTGCTTCTGAACCAAATGAGAGGGAGAAAGGGGTATGACCGGTAGCTGTCTTAAACGTTGTCCGATATGCCCACAAAGCCAAGGGCAATTCATCCACCCATTTTGCCTTTGCGCGTTCTAATCGTTTCTTGAGGATGGATTTTATGACTTTGTTTATTGCTTCTACTTGCGCATTCGACTGCGGATGAGCGACCGCAGTGTACCGTTTGTCGATCTTATATTTCTGGCAGAAATTTCTGAATTCGGCACCATCGAACTGGGTTCCGTTATCAGTTATAATGGTCCTTGGGATCCCAAATCGGCAAATAATATTTCTAACCACAAAACTTATCACCTTTCTCGCCGTGATTTTGGTTAGGGGCTCAGCTTCCACCCACTTCGTAAAATAGTCCACGGCAACTATTGCATATTTCGCTCCTCCTTTAGCAATTGGTAGAACTACGATGATGTCAATTCCCCACATAGCAAACGGCCAAGGACTCACCATCGATCTGAGTTGGGTCGGTGGTGCTCTGGGGATTTTGGCGAATCTCTAGCACTTGTCGCAGCGTCGTGAATAATCAGCTTCATCTTTATTAATTTTGGGCTAGAAGTATCCATACTGCAATATCTTTTTCGCTAAAGTCTGACCTCATGTATGATCTCCACACTCACCTTCGTGTACTTCTCGTAGTACACGTTTGATGTCGTTGTGTGCTATACATCGTAACAGGGGCATAGAAAATCCTTGTCTATAAAGAGTATCATCTTGAAGAGTGTATCTGGTGGCCTTGCGAACTATAGCCCGTCTCTCACTCTTCTTTGATGGGAGTATCCCTTTCTTAAGGAAATTCTTAATTGGGGTCATCCACGATTCTTTCTCCGGTTCTGCTTCGAAAGCGAATTCAATTTCCATCGACTCAAAGCTTGGTGATTCCAACGTTTCAATTGGAATTATTTCGGTTTCTTCCGGGTTGTCGGAACTAGCTAGCTTTGCTAGCCTGTCTGCCTTCTGGTTTTCGGCTCACGGGATATGCGTTATGTTGTACCGCTCTAGGTTGCTCAACAACTTTTCCACTTTCCCGAGGTAGGCGATAAGCCGAGGTCCCCGAGCCACAAACTCCTTTCGCACTTGGAAAACAACTATTTTGGAGTCGCAAAATATGTCCAATGTCTTTACTCTGAGTTCTTTAGCAAGTTTCAGCCCGACAATCAGGGCTTCATATTCAGAGTCGTTATTAGTCGCTGAAAATTCTAATCGTAGAGCGTAATATAACGACCGTCCCTCAGGGGTAACTAAGACGATTCTAGCTCCGGACCTTCGGTCGTTCTTGGCTCCGTCTATGTATAGCTTCCATGGATCTAATTTTAACTCGTCCTCTGACTTGACCACTTTGTCATCGATCATTTCCTCCTCGGGGATTGTGAACTCCGCTATAAAGTCAGCCAGAGCTTGCCCCTTGATCGACCTCCACGGCTGAAAATTTAAATCAAACTGACTCAATTCAATATTCCATTTGATCAAACGCCCCGATGCTTCGGGTCTCTGCAACACCTGCCTCAGAGGCTGGTCAGTGTATATGGTTATTGGGTGAGCTTGGAAATAATGACGAAGTTTTCGGGAGGCGATTAGGAGGCTGTAAGCGAGCTTCTCAATCCTTGGGTAGTTGTGTTCTGCAGCTGCCAATTTCTTGCTTACATGATATACCAGCCTTTGCACTTTATCTTCTTCTCGGACCAAGGCTGTGCTAACAGCGTGAGCCGAAACCGCTAAGTAAACAAATAACTCTTCATGATCCACTGGCTTTGACAAAATCGGTGGTTTTTTTAGTAATTCCAATAAATTTCGAAAGGCCTCAACATTGTCCAGAGTCCATTCGAAGTTCTTCTTTCCCCTTTTAATCAAGTCAAAAAATGGGACGCATTTGTCCATTGCTTTGGAGATAAATCTACTCAACGCGGCTACTTTCCCTGCAAGACTTTGGACATCTTTAATTCTCCTCGGTTCTTCAATGTTTCTTATCGCTGATATTTGGCTAGGATTGATTTCAATCCCTCGAGAGCTCACAATGAAGCCTAGAAACTTTCCCGATGCCACTCCAAATGAGCATTTCAAAGGATTCAACTTCATCCGATACTTTCGTAGGATACCAAACATTTCTGCCAAGTCTTGTGTATGGCTGGAGGACTGTTTTGATTTGACAAGCATATCATCCACATAAACTTCCATAGTCTTCCCTATTTGGTTATAAAACATCCTGTTCACCAAGCGTTGATAAGTGGCTCCAGCATTTTTCAATCCGAACGGCATGACCACATAACAATACAACCCCAAATTTGTAATGAAGCTCGTATGTTCTTGATCTGGCACGTGCATAGGAATCTGGTTGTACCCGGAATATGCGTCCATGAAAGAAAGAAGTTCGTGTCCCGCTGTCGAATCTACAAGCTGGTCAATTCTGGGGAGTTGGAAGCTATCTTTCGGGCAAGCTTTGTTCAAGTCTGAAAAGTCAATGCAAGTCCGCCACTTTCCGTTTGGCTTCTTTACTAAGACGGGATTTGATATCCAGTCGGGATATGTCGAATCTCTAATAAATCCGTTCTGTTTCAGCTTCTCTACTTCTTCTTTCAGAGCTGTCGACCTCTCTGGGCCCAGCACACGTCTCTTCTGCTTCACAGGCGGGTGTTTTGGGTTTATATTTAGTGAATGACTCATGATGGATGGCGATATCCCACACATGTCGGCGTGGGTCCAGGCAAATACGTCCAGGTTTGCCTTCAGGAAGTCAGTTAGTTCTTTGGCTCGATGTGGATCCAACTGGGATCCATTCTTCAAGACTCTTGTTGGATCAGCTTCGTCAATGGGTATATCCACTGTCGCTTCATTAGGAGTCGCATTTCTAGCCTCTGGTTCCTCATCTTTTCTGGGATCCAGGTCTTCAGGCGTTCCTTTGGGCAACTCCTTCGGGGCTGATCCCTCTAATTGCTACGCCGAACCCTCACTTGGAGGAGGCGAAGCACCTTTACTTTTGATGTTAAGTCCCTTCATCAACATCTTTAACTCGGCAACATAACAAGCCCGTCCGGAGACTTGATCTCCTCTCACTACTCCTGTTCTGGCTTCAGTTGGGAATTTAAGCAATAAACACCAAGGGGCGATGCAAGCCCTGAACTCTGCAAGGGCAGGCCTTCCCAAAAATGCGTTGTAGGGCGAATCTACGTCCAACACTACGAACTGAAGCATTCGTACTCTCCGGCGTTCCCCTTGCCCCAATGTTACGGGCAATTCTATATACCCCATCAAAGCTGTCGATGCTCCGTTGAAGCCTCGAATCCAACCTTCGCATGGCTTCAAATCTTCGGACTCAAGTTTCATCTGATCGAATGACTTTTTAAACAAAATATTAACAGAGCTTCCATTGTCTACTAACACCTTATGAACCAATGCCGGTCCAATGGTAGTAGTAATGACCAACGGATCGTCAGTGGGTGACTGGATTCCGGTATTGTCTCTACTACGGAATATCACATCATCAAACATTGTCCTCTGCTGTTTCACAGGGGCGACATCTTCCAAATCATTACATTCATCCACATCTACGTGCTTAGCAGCATTAATGTATTGATCCATTGCTCTAAAACTGTGGACCGCTGGGTGGGATCCACCTATTATGGTGTTGATAACAATTCCCTTGCCTTTCTGCTGCGCTGTAGGCTTGGGAGCGGATTGGTTCTGGTTTGGAGCCTGTTCTCCTTGCCCCTTGTCTCTTGGCGCAGCCTTATATTCATCCAATTTTCCTTCGCGTAGCAGCTTCTCAATCAAATCTCTCAAATGTCGGCATTCATTCGTTGAATGCCCATGAGTTCCATGAAATAGACAAAATTTTCCAGTTGCTATCTCTTTCTCCGTCAAGTCCCGAGGCGGCGGTCTTTTGTATTACAAAACATTGTATGTATCCAAATAAATGTTCTCCAGAGTGTCGTTCAGCGAGGAATAATTCTCATAAGTCTGGAACCGGGGTCTTTTGTTAGGATTACTTCCTCGATTCCTATTTCTTCTGTTACCATTTGCGTTACGGTTGTTGTTGCTGCCCCCGTTCCGATTATTGTCGTTTCCACTCTTGTTTCCCACATTCACCTCAACTTTCCCGGAACTTTCTCCAGACTGCTTCATGGCGACATTACTCTGAACAGTTTCTTTTGAAGCCGCTCCGGACTTCCTCTTTCTGTTTTCCCTGGCCTCCTCTCGTCTTAAGTGAATGTCGGCCTTTTCATAGAATAACTCTCTCGTGGGAGGTGGCTTCCCAGAAAGATAATCTCCAAACTCAGAGTCAGGATCGACTCCTTCCATCAAAGCCATCAAGATGGTGGGCTCGTGTGGGTCACTGACTTCTGTCACAGCTAAGTTGAAACGGTCGAGATATGACTTCAAAGACTCACCCGACGCTTGCTTAATTCTCGATAGTTCAATAACATTTTTAGACTTTCGGGTATGCAGTCGAAACTGATTCATAAAACGTTCGCTTAATTCCCTAAAATTCGACATCGACCGAGGAGGGAGTCGGGTAAACCATAACAGCGCCACGTCTTCTAAATAGATCGGGAAGGCTTTACACTTCACTGCGTCAGGGGCAGCAGCAGCATTCATGAGCCATGCGTATCGCATCAAATGTTGTCCCGGATCGGTTCTCCCATTGTACTTATCTATCTGTGGCAAGTTAAAACGTCGGGGAAATTGAAAGTTGAGGATGTCATCAGTAAAAGGAGTATGGCTTCGCTCAATGCCATAATCTTCATTGGTGTAGTTCCGACTTTCATACATAATCTGGCGTACCATAGTCCATACGTCAGCATTGGTCAGGGGTCGTTCAGGCTTCCTGGCTCTGATATCCGGGTTCCTTCTGGGCTCTTGATCAGGGGATGCCCTCCTTCTGATGTTCGGGTTTCCTCTGGGCTCCTGATCAGGGGACGCCCTCCTTCTTCGAGCCGCTTCTGCTCTGCTTTGTTCCCTACGTTCCCGGTCGATCTCGGGAGGAAGGGGCTGGAGCATTTGTCCCTGAGTGGGATTGGTGAGGTTAGGGTCTCTGGGTAATACATGGGATCCCCGCATTGGTAACAACATAGGCTCTCTTAAGATCGGATCATTGGGTCCTAGTACCCGTGCAGCGTCCTCGCGGGACCCCAAAGATCCAAATGTCAACTGCTCCAAATTCTGAGGTCGTTCGAGCGGCCTTCTTTCACGGGGCCGTTCTTCCTCAGAAGAAGAAGACTGATCCGTTGGTGTGTGATGAACCGGGGATGGAGTTCTCTGTTTGCGGAGTTCGCTAATCTCCCTGCTCATGATTCTCATGTTTTCTTGCATCATGAGATTAGTGCGCTCGTGGATTTTCATAGCCTCCCTAGTACTCTCAAGCATGTCAAGAAGGCACGAAAAATCTCCTTGGGTAATAGGCGCAGATGGATTGACCTGATCATTGATCCTGGTGGCTGGAGTCGGAGCATTTGGAGGAGCTCGAGTAGAGGTTCCAGCATCACCAAGCGATGGATCTGATCGGAGCTGAGCTATCTGTTCGGGTCGGAGCTGGGAGACTTGTTTGGGTCGGAGCTGGGAGACTTGTTTAGGTCGGTTCAGGTTAGGGGAGTGCACTGCTTCAGATTCTCCTACTCGGATCGGAGCTCTTTCCTTGAGTTCGGTTCGGATTTCCTGTATCTGTCCGATCCACTCCCGAGCTCTGCCCACGAGACCTTGTCACAACCGCGTTTTGCTGATCTTCACCAACTCCGTTCCCTCGACTGGTTTGAACTTCCTTGCCTTTTCCTTTGGCCATAGTTCTTCAACAATCAACCAATAAATATTAAAAAGCGTCGAAACTTGAGGATTAACTTCTTTGAACTCACCGGTCCAAAAAGTAGAACGATAATCCGGAAAAGCAGAGAATTCAAATGATTCTCAGTGAAAGCACCAAAATGTTAGACCAAAAAGTGGTTCTAACACCCAAATTGACTAAAATCGAAATAAAATAAGATCAAAAACAAAATGGAGACACAGAATTTATAGTGGTTCGGCGTTGAAAAGCCTACGTCCACTTTATAATCACTTTCCTTGATGATATAGAAGTAATTACAATGAGATATTCACTCAATTTCACTCACTTTTCACGTACATTCAATCAATTATCTCTGAATATATGTTGAATGACGATTTGGATTGTCTGGGAATGCTGGAATTCGGTTCTTGAAAGTGTTTTTACTCTCAATGTGCCAAAAAAGAAGATCCTTTTTACTGTCTCTTAACGGGGTATTTATAGGTGGAAATTCACTCAGATTCAGTTCGGTTCGGAGCCACGTGTCTTTCATCCCATCGTACTCGGGCTCGGATGGATTCCACTGCTGACAGCGCATCAGAGTAGTAGTCATCGTGGGTAGGAAATGGTCATAACCGCTCCGAATATTCAGGCGATCGTGGGGGGAAGTGTTATGGAATGTGGGTTCGGTTCGGAGGAGCGAGCGGAAGGGGTTCGGATCGGGGCATCCGATTCGACCCGACCTGAGCTGAAACTGAGTCCTTATCCATTTTTCTCTGCTCCGTTCCGAACTGGTAGTAGCCCTCCGATCCGACTGGCAGCAGCTCTCCGATCCGACCCGATGCTTTCTAAGAAGAAAAGTTCTTCAACGCTTGATATCTTGACTTTGTGTTGTCTAGTTCACAAAGTAGGCTAACAACGGTAATTTAAATTATTGAAATGTTGGTTAAATATGAACTACAACGAATTCGATAACTTCATTTGAAATCATTTACCTAATTAGTATTGACTAAAAATCCATTTTTCTAATCCGGTGGAAATAATAAATAATTTGGATTTGAATCAATATATAGATCATATTTTAAAATGATATTTTTATATAAAAAATAGTCAATATTCAAATGATCTCAGAATTTGACGAAACTAATTTAATCGTATACGGAATGGTAAATTATTGTAAGATTTCAGTTTTCATGTCTATTGGAGTTGATATACTGTTGTATGCGATAAAAACGTGTATCAATAATCAATTTGAAATTATAATTTGACTTTAAAAATAACAGTTAAATATGATCGAATTAGCTTCCGAAACAAATTCCATTTTTTTTTGGAATATCGGTTATTAGCTACGAAAGACAGTTGGAATATCTCGTTTCGAGCTTGAATTTTTTAACCTCTATGATTAGTGTTTTCTAGATGCTATAAATAGAAGGCAACCTTTTTCATTTGTTAAACTCTAGCCTCCATTTTACATTTTCTTCAATCCAATTGTTATAACTTAATCTTCAAATAAGTCCACAATTACCAAAAAACTTCCAACTATAAATTGTTCATATCGTCGATTGGAGTTCATCTGTGCTAAGCGCTCGACCATCGGATGTCCTGAGTGGTTGAAATTTCACTATGAACGGTTACTATCCAGTTCTGCTCCATTGGTGTTTTAGCCTCCATCGTCGAGTTTCAACCGGGTGACCTGAAGGAGAATCGTAGAGGGAATCGAGTTTTACATGCTATCCAAATTTTCTGGAGATTGGTGAAATGATGGTTGATTATGTGAGATGAACAGACTTCATTCATCCCGATTTTGCTAGCCGTAGGGGGATTTTTGTAGGACCGTGCTCTAGGCGGGGGGCTGCGTGTATGGGCGAAGCCGAAGGTGGTGGGAGGCCGTCGTGAAGTGGCTCTGAGGAGGTGCGGGGTGGTTTGATGCAGTCAAGTTTTGTTCATGCATTGCTGGAAGGTAACGAAGGGTTATGGGATGGCTTCTTATCGCTAATCTAGCAATTAAGGCTAAGCTAATGATGTGGATAATTATTTTAACTAACATAATTCTTGTATAAAGTTGTAACTACTATAACCTTTCCATACGAGGTCGGATTAGGATGAAACAAGTTGTGTTGGTTCATATGGACAAACACTACACATACGAGTTGGATTGGCGTGATTTCAAGCTGCTTGGGTTTTTGCACAATTTCAAATGCCCATTCGAAATTATATAAATCGACGTGAAATCATCAGATTGGAATGAATGGTGAGTTAACTCTCACATTTTCTAGAGTACTATTATATCATATTATATATTATAAATATCTATTGTTGAATCAATATTTATTTGTATGGTATGTTTGATTGAATGGATGATTTATTGCTTTTTTGGTGTTTATCGATATATATTCCCGTCTATGAACGGACGACCTTGGACATTACCTGCTTTTAAGCGGAAGATTCATCTTAAATGAATTATATTATAAGTTCTATATGCATATAAATAATCATTTTGTTGCAGGGGACAATATAAAATGAAAAGAAAAGTGTACATAACATATTAGGTCGTGACGAAACACTCTCAAAAATGCACTTTTATGTGTTGTTACGGGATTAACAAAATCCTTTGATTATTCATATTTATTCCCATTCGTCAATTCATATATATTTATTTCTTCTTGCACTTTTTTGTTGTTCGTTTATCGCCCAAATTTACTTATGTGTGTTCCCAAATTGATTATATTGTCGACGATTGAAGTAAATTAAACATTCTGTGTAACAGCCCACATTTTACTTATCAGAGGATCGTAAAATATTTTTGTTTAATTCCCTGGGGGTTGGATCATTATCATATTTTAATGTGTTGGTTATTGGGATATGAGACATGTCCAGAATTTTTACCAATTTTAATTGTGATTATTTTGCGCCTGTCAGTCTTGTATTCGGTATAGCATTTGACTGGGATCGAATCAGGTGCTGAGATCGGCCTCATTGGAAATGAAATGGTGTTGATAATTCTGTAGAGTGGTTACATTAAAGATTTGGTTCAGCGGTTCGGGAGAAATCGATGTTCTAGTGTTTCACAATTTCTGTTCTGGTTTGGTTAGCCATAATGGGCTGATTTGGAGTGGCCCATTAGTGGGCTGGTGGGAGGCTATAAATAGGGGGTTGGGGGCATGAAGAACTGATTACTTTCTTCATTCTCTCATTTGGTTGGGCTCGTGATCCTCCTTGCTCTATCAAATACACCTTTCCACCTTCCGTATTCTAGATCTATATAAGAGAATCGAAGATCTACATCGTTTGAAGCTAGATCTACGTCAAGTGAAGAGAGATCACATCAAATCAAGAGATTTGAAGCATATTCTTCGCTATCCAGATTGAGAATTTAGCAATTTCGAATTAATTTGAAGAATCCGTGAGTGATAAGCATTTCTCACGCGGAGTAAATCAAGTATATGGGTTGTATGATCATAAGTTCATCATTTCAAGTTGTTTTTGCATAGATCTAATTGATCTAAGTATAATTTTAATTCAAATCACCATAGGATCTAATTTAGCAACTTATAAACGGTATCATATTTGATTCTATGTTTAGATCCATATAATGATTTGATAAAAAAAATTAAATCATTGTTTTAATGCTTATTGATGATTGCATGATTTGTTGTAGTTATATTGTTTAAATCGTTGTTGGAAAAAAGTTGGAGTTTCAGTAGTTTTTGAGTATGAAACCGAGTTGTGTGCAAGCATGAAGATTAGTCGAAGTTTTGAAATTTCAGCCTATGGATCAGACGCAAGCGTGAAGATTAGTCGAAGTTTGGCAATTTCAGCCTACGGATCGGACAGTCTATGGATTGGACATCATATGGATCAGACAACCTATGGATTGGACAACCTATGGATCAGATAGCTTATGGATCGAACAGCCTATGGATTGTACATTTCCATGGACTGGGCATTACATGGATCATACATTTCTATTGATCTGACATTTCTATGGATCAGGCATTTCATGGACTGGGAGTTTCATGGACTGGGCATTTCTATGGACTGGGCGTTTCAGGGACTGGGAGTTTCATGGACTGGGCATTTCTATGGACTGGGCGTTTCATTGATCGAGAGGAAATGCTGAAATTATATGCATTGAATACCGACCAAAAGTGGTGATTATTTTGGTTCGCAAATGGACGTGGCTTCGAAGTGAATTCAAGACGGAATATTCGAGGTGTTATGAAGCGTTTGTCGATCATTGAAATGCAACGAATGTGAAGATGACTCAAAGTGATGAGTTGATTGATAATGGTTGCTCGAGGGGGGTTACTCGAGCTATGAATGGTCATGAGGTTGGATGATTAGAGATATTGAAGGCTGAGAGATTATCGTTGTCGTAGGTTCTAGCGTGCTCAAAGCAGGGGTACAATAGAGACGTCTAAAAGACCAGTTGTATGGTTGAGTACCCTGGGTATCGTTGAAAGGCCTAGATACGTATCGGTGAAAGGTGTATGGATTTTTTACTATAACCGGGGTTTACTGTTAGCCCTTCGTAGAGGATGGTAAGGTGTTTATCTGGTCATACGATTAACGATGGTTTCAAAGCAGGATTGGTGGTGATAGCCAGATTCAGTTATGAATGTTGGTTGTTTTGCTTGTACTATCTCACATAGATTGCCAGATGACAAAGGAGACGTTTCTTGGGTGTTTATCTGATGCTGGTTTAGGCCTTCGGGGCTTATGCTTTGGAAGTGTCGATCTTGATTGGGATAGTCTACGTGAGATATGACTAGTTGCTCTGCTTGCTATTTCTTGGTTATTCCTGATTGCCATGAATGAATGGTTGTTCTAAGTGCCATGGATGTATGGTTGAAATGTTTGTTTGTAAAGGCTTTGACTATCAAATGTGGGGAAGAAGGGGTTTAGTTTTTCTCTGGTGTTATGGTAGATTGGTTTGTTAATCTACCTATCATCATATACTTTATTGATGATGTTAGATAACTGTTTTATCTTTCACTAAGACTTTTGTCTGACTCAAGGTTTTATGTTTCCCTCTTATTACCTTGGGTTGTTCATCCGGTTTTGGATGGGGAGACTGAGTAACAGGTTACAAGCAGCATAGCTTGGTGAGGCGAGGATGCTATGCGGTGGCGAGCAGGAGGCTGGCATATTAATTTTTACTATATAGTATCAGTTGCTTTCTGTTGTGTGATGATTGACTCTGAGTGTTGTAGTGAGGTGAATTTGTACAAACACTTACATTGTAATCCAAAGATGTAGGGGTATTCTTTCTAGTTGTTGTGAAAGTTCAATTTTCTGCTCAAATATGCTTCACTATTATTGCCTATTGTATATACTCTATTATATTTTATCCTTGCGCTGTGAGTTGTACGACAAGTTCCTTATGTGTTTCATATCTCGTTGATCGTCTAGCTGCCTGGCACGTCTTTCAGTGCACTACTTCCCTTGTTAAGTGCAGGAGTTATGGGCGATCGTCACATTCTGTTTAATTTAAGCTTGGGTTTTCATAGAATCGATGTTTATATAAAATAATCACTTTAATTAATGATATTTATAAATTTACTTATTATTCGAGTTAAGAAAAATGAGATTCAATTATCTATTTTAACAAACGACAATTGAGTCATATTTTACATTAGTAACAAGCTAAAATTGATTATTCATCCTAATCAATGAGATTATAATTAAATTAATTATTATAGTTATTGAAAATTTATCTCAATTATTTATTAATTTAAGTTTAATCATTGTTTTGCTGAATGATAGCTTAGTTCCAATATCTTATTTTAACCAATGAGATTTGATTTGATCTGATTGGACTTTCGTTACTAAGTTTCCTTTAAATTGAAGCTAAATTGTTTGATGAAATGAATAAAAACTACTTAAATTTATTTAACATAAAGGATTTAAGAATAGTTAACTAATTTATAAAAAGGTTTTAGAACTTAATGAATCAATTTAATGAAGGTTTGTAGATAGTTGATTTATTGATTATTAAAGACCAGAAATGTGATTAACCATCTTTTGGGATAATTAATGTTGTTTTAAAAAGTCATAAACAAAGTTGTATCGAATTTATTTTCTTTTGAGAATATTAAATGGTTTTTAAAGTAAAACGAAAGAGTATAATAAATTATCATTAGGATAATTAATATTTTCTTTAAGAAAATTAAAGTGTTTAAATTTAATTTATTATGCTTTTAGATAAACAATATTGTTTGGATCTTATAAACAAATTTTTTAAATAAGAATGCCCTTTTAAATAGAAATGGTTTTAAATTTAATCTAAGCATAAAGTGTGTTGGGTTTTATCAAAATCGATGTTTTAAATTGACATCGGTTTCAACTTTTCTTTTAAATACGCTTAGAATAATAATTATCTCTTTAAAACTAATATTTTAAAGGGCATTGTAAAAAAATGTTTTCGTTCAAATATCTAAAATGGGAAAACCAAGCACAGGTTCAAGTTTAAATGTTTTCAATAAAAATATGGAAGGAAATTTCCCTAAACGATATCGCTTATGTCAGACATATCTAGCATACTCTTATCACTAGTTGTCAAAGTATAGAACCTTTCCCCTGTCTCGAAGTTTGAAAACATCGTACGGACGATGCCTAGTGGTAACACTACCTCAACATGTTCGACTTTATTTTTAACCAGGACATAGTATAAGTTTAGGATTGATAAATAATGGTAAGAGAATGTGATTTAGTTTCCATATATGATCTTTTTGAATATTCCGGATGATTGATTCAACGGTTACTAGTTCAACTTTATTGAGTTGTATAGTCAAATAAAAACGACTTATTGCTCCTTGAGCATTGTAATTCTTTGTTGTAAATGACTAAATATAGAAAGCGATTAGACGTCTAGCTATGTTGGGTTTCTCCCATTACGGTAATTTCACTCTACTCCAGGGTTGGTTTGGTTGTTTTGCGCAACATGTGAAATACTTGGTAAATTTTGCGAGGTCCGGCTAGTACATTTCCAAGAATATTGTAGTTCTCAAGTATATTCTAGAGGTATACTATTCTGTATAATGGGCGCATCCTCCTAGTCATTTGTTGGAAAAATCTAAATCTATGAGTTTTCCTATTTTAATTGCATCGGACGGGTAAAGCCTTCACGATATTTAATTATGTATATCCATTGTGAGATTGGATGTTGTTGTAGGTGTCCTAGTCCGCAGTAAGTGGTGCAGTCCAATTGTGGAAAAATTAACTTTTCCTTTTTCGACCCAAATTTTTAGATCAGTTTCTTAGTTTCCATTGGGAATGTCGTGCACTCTTCTCAATGAATTGTCAAACTGTTTTTCCTATTATGTTGGAATTTTTTTGCATATGACATCCATTTCTTATTGTTTAGAAGATTCTGGTTTTTGTTGATGTTTATTCATATCTGTTGTTCTTGTGAGGTAAAAAATCTATTCCATGATCAGTGGTGTAGTCTCACACAGAATTATTGTATGTTTCTCGTTATTTGAGTTTTCTCATGTTGGTATTCCAGACCAAATTTTGTATTATTTTATTATAATGCTCGGGTCTGACCGAGCATGTTTCTAGGTTGCCTTTTGTTGGATGCGAAGCTCATGGAGTAGGACTGGAATTTGCCTATCACATCATTTTATTTCTGCTGTATTTTATTTTATGTATCCTCACTTGTAAGACCAAAATTTTATAATTTTCTAGTTGATTGGGTTTGTTTTAACTTCAATACCTTGTATCTTGGAGTGATAATTCATCTTTCGTTATTAATATTATATGTTGTTATTTTCGCTGTGAGATTCCGTGTATCTTATGTTCTTTCTTTTCCTTTTTCTTTTTCTTTTTCTTTTTCTTTTTGCCCTAACAATCTGCATTTCCAGTAATTGAATGTTCAACACTGAAATACAACAGTCGTGTTCAGTGTCGACTTTCGATCTGAAAAGGTGGGTCTTTACAAACCCCGTTGCAAATAAAAACGATAGAAAAATGAAAGTATGTCAAAACAATGTCCTTTCGAAAGAATAGCATCTCATAAGGCCATGCTCGTAAATAGAACGATAGACGGATTTTCACCTTATAATAGCCAAAACCTTTGATACGCACAATCATTTGATATTATTATTAATCTCTATCCTTTGAAAACACTTTTCAATTAAACTTATTCAGATACAACCAAAATTACTCCCATTAATAACCTTTGTCTTATACATTAGAAATTCGCATGGGAACTAATTTGGAAATAGATTTCCATAAATGGCTACGGTTAGGGACTACCCTACCATACAGTGCACCTCTAGAAGAGTGCATCCGAGTTGTCCGCCCAATGCGCTTACAAGGCCGACCTTGATCAGACTTCAAAAGCAGATCGGATATGAAATTTACCCCGGTCGTTACTGACCAACCTTGGGATCCCACATCCCTTACTCAACATTCAGTGTTTAATCTAGAAGTGTGATAACCATATCCTTCCTGGGTTGCATGCAAACCCTTAACCTTATCGCACACCCTGTTTCTGCTGTTCCAGGGTGTGAGGTCTTGATAAGGTTACGTCTTTACCCTTTTCACTTTTATGTACTTCATATATTTAAAAGCCACATTGTCTGATCAACTAATCAATTATCCACAAAAATACTCTAGATGTTAAGGTAAAATAAGTTGCCTTCTCTGCCACCAACATAAGTACGTTTGTAAAGTCAACGCTCATGATCATTAGAAATGCTCTGTTAGACGTTCATCAACAAGTAGTCATCTAGGAATAGGATGAACCGAAGGCATCATCCGATTGATTCCCTAGTATGTTATGGCCATGATCCTTGCATCATTGAAGATCCCATAAAAAGGGAACGTTGCTATTCATTTACCTCGAGAGCAAATCCGAAATTATCAGTGAGCAATCCATTATCATGAAGACCTCCGAGCTTTACTTCAACGGAGAGTTCCTAAACAACGAAATGACTACCTATTACTTTGAAAATTATATCCTTTCGGTGTGTCGTCCAAGAGATTTCGTCTTAAGGACCCACTCAACTAGTTGTCATTCACTTGTCAAGAAGATCCACCGGTATTCAATAGCTTCCACGTTCGAACTCGTAAGTTGTTCCGAAGTGGTTTTCGAATTTGGAAACCTCAAATCCGACCGAGGTTTTCTTTGAAAACAGTCATCGATAAAAAGTTTTCCTTCAATGTTTACCATTTGATTAGATCCCCTCTTTTTTAATATTTTGAATTTAGGTATAATCAAATCGTTTTTATCGAATCTTTATTATTATAAGATGTCAAATCAAATCTTTACTTTAATAACATGTCAAATCAAATTTTTACTATTATAACATGTCAAATCAAATCCTTACTTTTATATCATATCAAATCAAATCTTTACTATTATAACATGTCACATCAAATCTTTACTTTTATAATGTATCAAATCAAATCTTTACTTTTATAACATATCAAATCAAATCTTTACTTTTATGACATGTCAAATTAAATATTTACTTTTATAACATGTCAAATCGAATCTTTACTTTGATCTCTAGAAAACTTTATATGATCTTAGTCAAATATCTAAATTTTCCTTTCAGTCTTTCCTAGCCCTCACCTATCTGGAAAAACTTATGGTTAGATCTCATCGGAGGTACTAAATTGTATTCTTAGGAATTACTGCATACTCTTTTTGTTATTTAGTTTAGTTACTGTTAAAGTGAATTTTAGCTTAATCTCCTATCCCCGAATTTTGGATCGTTTTTCAAAGTATCCTTTAGAATTGGTGTTCAAACCTTTCAGCTTTTATGTTGCTAATCCTCGAAGCAGCTTAATAACTTCTTACTAACTTTTTGTAAACTCGAATATCATCATACGAACCGTACACAACTTCAAACATAAATCAAACATCATATTAACATGTCTTAAATGTAGATCTAAACAATAGCAAAGGTTTCTTTCCCAAGCTTTCCACTCCTTCGAGCAAACTAGCTCCATTGAAGCAAAACACCGCCTTTAAACCTCCTCTTGCCATCCTATATCACCACGACCACTACCTAACACCCCAAAACTCAAGGTTTCTCCCTCTAATCCATGACCAAGGCCCCTCCAATCCTCCTCCTTTGTTTCCCAAGTATGTGTGGTGGAAGGAGAGCCTTCCATCATTACCTCTTCGTGCTTTAACATCTCACTCCTTTGTTTTGTTTTGTTTTTTTCTTTCACTTTTATCCAAGACTCCATTAAAGATTTTCTAGAGAAGGTTAGAAGAAAATGAAAAAAAGAAAGTGAAGTGGAAAGAATGAAATAGATGGTGTACATATAGAAGTGCAAAGGTTAAGAAATATCTTAGATATTTTATTAAAAAACATTATTACAAATCACATCCTTTCTTACAAAGCCCAACGCCCCCAAGTACCCTTCTTTCTCTCATTCCATCCCCCCATCAAGTAGTTTCGGCTGCACATATGGGATAAGCAAGCCCATGGCTACACATATGTGTTAAGCAGGCCCATGTGACACTAAAGACATGTTGACTTTGTAGCAGAGTTTTATGGATTGTTTTCCAGTAATTTGTGTGTGCTTATGTGTACGTGTTTTAGTATATTTTGTAAACTTTATGATCTATTCAATCAACATGAAAACATATCAGTAGTGGATAATAATATGTGTCCATATATATCATTTAGATGGTTTACGTGTCCGGTTCATATACGGACAATAACGTTTAGTTTAAATGACGTTTTACACCTTTTTTAATTTTGTTTAGCTGATCACAATATCCATTAAATTTTTTGCTTTAATAATGTTGTTAATAAAGTTTATAAACCATATTTCTATTATTCAGTATTAATTAGGGCCCATTAGATTGATTAAAAAATTATTTGAATTGATCATTCAAAAGTGTTGCGGATTTATGCTACCTAAAGTCGAATAACATAACTATTGTTATTACTTTTCTAAACATGATTTTAATTTCTTATAAATCATCATAAACTATTTATAAATTATTTCTTATCATTGTGTAACATATAGAATGAATTATTAAATTATTAAATCCCGATCATAGCAAATAATTTAATCATTACTTATTACGACCTCATCAACGATGTCATAATAACTTTTTATTTCCAAAATAAAATAAATCATCTTATTTCATATTCTTAGTTATTTGGATAAATAATACCTATCCAAAATTGTTCGCGATCATTGAGAAATTCGAAATTTACTAAAAATTGATTTTTATCGTTTTTGAAGGAAATCATATTTGTTCCAATCTTATTGAAATGTTATCAATGTATGAAAATAAATTAATTGGGTATTTAACTTAATTAAATATCCTATTTTATTATCATAAAATTTTGGGTTGTTACAACATCGTTGATGGAGGAATTGTTAAGTACCTTACATCACTTCAAGTGCTGGTGATCTCTCTGACCCTAAGAATAGGCTTTTTTCACTCGAAGGAACTTTAGGCCAATTTTCATGGTGTAGCTTGCAATTCTTGGCAAAATATCACACATATCAAGATTAGCTAATAGAAAAATACCTAGTTCCTTATTTATAGCAGGACTGAGTTGTGATTCGATCTTCAAGGCCAGAGATGGATCGTCCTGGCTGACCGGAACGTCAATGGTTTTCTCTGTTGGAGTTTCTCTTTCATATTTTGGCTCTTTTCTTTCCTTGGGTCAATTTTTTGGTAAATACAACTGTGTTGTCCGAGACAATCCTCGAACGTTGGTTTCTAGGCGTTAAGGTTCTTGGTGTAGAGTGAAGTCTCTACAACCTTCGGCATCTCTTAGTCCCACCAAATAGCATTCTCTCCCTATTATTTGATATTTATGGAGACTCCAATTCTATTATCAATAGGAAATTTGAACAGAAGGCATTAAGGAAGCATGCAATTTTGGAATTTGGATAAAGAAAAATGCCTTCAACATGGCGTTGTAGGCAGAGTATATATCAATGACGATGAATGAGAGGAATCTGACTATGTTTCGATCTTCGTCGCCAAGTTTCACTCGTAGGCCAACAATTCATACTAGCTTATTATCTATGTCCTTAAAACCATGGATCCTCAGGGTACATGGCTCTAAGATATTTGGCCTCGAGCTTTATTTGATTATAGGTCTTTTTGAAAATGATGTTAACGAAACTCCCAAAGTCAATAAGGACTTTCCAAACATTAAAATGATCAATATAAGTCAAGGTGACGAAGGGGTTGATGGTTGGAGCTTCCATTCCTAAGGATTCCCTTTTGTAGAAGATAATGTCATCTTCTGAAATTTAGCTGGGACACCCTAGTCCATAGCAAAGCACTCTTTATATTCAGCATGCTTGATGGGGTTGACATATTCTTCTATACACATAAAGCTTTTGTCTAACATGTGAGATCCACCGCAGATGGTGTTAAGAATGAGGCCCCGTTGAGGGGGTTTAAAGCTAGATGACCCTGGTGCCGACTGTGGTTGAGGGGGTGCTGAACGACTTGGTGCTTTATCCATTAGAGCGTGAGCTTGAACGTATTGCTTAATTTTTCTTTTCGCGTATGATCCTTTCTATGGCATCTCCGAGATGCTGAAAGTCATTAGTATTATGTTCATATATCTCATGAAGCCTAAGAATACTTATCTAATTGCTTTACCCTTTCAGGGGACTCCTCAGATTGGACTTCTTGCATTATATAGTGTTTTAGGTTTCAAGGAATATAGTCGGAAAGTATAAGGGAGTGTACTTATTTTATGAAGGAAATTTGGATCTCTTCTTTAATTCCTTCTTTTTTGTAACCTTCCAAGTTGTTGCCGCCTTGTTTGGGCTTGTTCTAAGCATTCACATTGTCTTTTTTGGAATTCTCTCTAGTTTTTTTAACATCGACATTGCTTTGCACAATTTCTTGTTGAAGCTTGTAGGGATAGCCCTCTAAAGCTTGTTATTGTAAAGGGATAGCCCTCTATAGCTTCTTCCTGTAAAAGGTATTAACTGGATTTCTCATAGAATCGCTCTAAACTCCTTGTAGGCTTTCGATCAAGCAATGCTCATAGTATAGTTTTAGGGTAATTGTAATTTATAAGTTCCACTAAGATAATGGTCGACTGGAGATCATCAACCTAAGCAAAAACGTTGTTAAACCTTTTTAGTTAATTTTTAAGGATTCCCCAGCTCTAATGGAATACATTGGATATAGTTAGGATATCTTTTGGCCTGGTGGTATGTATTTTGAAGTGCTCCATCATCTTTTTAACAAGTTGATCAAATGAAGATATAGTTCTTGGCAGAAGTCGAGAGAATCATAGTAGGGCCACACCTTTTAAGGAATATAGGAAAGCACTTACATTGTACTACATCAGTGGCATGAGCAAAATCCATATATTACTTTTATTAGTTTAGGAATTATCGTGGATCAATTTTTCCTAAGTATGCTGAGAGTTGTGTGATGTTAAATCACCGAGTTCGTTAACCATTTAGAATAACCTCGATAAAGGGGTTATGTGGCATATTGGCTTCATAGTCATCATCGACGTAACCTTGTGACTTACTCATGATCCTATGGATTATAATGGTATGGTCAAAAGTTTGGATCTCCAGCGGATTCCAGTGGTCATGATCCAACTCTAGAGTATAATGCCAAAGGTGGCTTTTTAGAGGAAGGTCGTCATCATCAAGCTGAACAACATTGTTAAGTTGGTTCCATAGAGCTGAGCAGGGACAACGTGGTTCTGGTTAGAAATAGGAAGTCCATAAACCATGTTTTGGATGGCAGTGGTGTAGGGCCCCTGTAAGGGGGGTTGGTCCTGATCCAATGGGTGGGTTCAAAACAGGGAACGTCCAGGTTGGTTATTTTTCTCAATGGGGGAAGATCCTATGTTGTATTAAGATATCCATGTCTTTTAGCTCTAGTTGCTACGATGAGAGAAAAATGAAGAACTTTTGTGACATAGTTATTAGGAGCTTGAGTACTCTTATTCCCCTTGAGGCAGCTACTGTTTTCCTCAGGTGACTCGTTGTAGTCGAGTCATCAAATCGATATTCTGCTTGATTGGGTTATTGAGGTGTAACTTGATTTCCTCTAGTTTCTTCATCATAGCCTGCCACTGTCTTTAGTTAACCGGAACATTATGAGAAGATGCAGTGGTCATGTTGGTCGTGACAAGAGCATTAGGATAAGTGCTATCAGAAGGTTGTTGCTGGATCAATGCCTCCTCATGGTCAACATTAGAAGGTCCAACAAACTGAGATTTCTTCTTCTTTTCCATGGCTTCAAGCTTGTTAAGTAGATCCTACGAATATTTGAGATGATTCGAAAACTTGATTGGAAGGAAGATAGGAAAACTAACTTTCTAATTTCTTCGTAAAAGTACCAGAACGTTGACACTAAAATTCAACAAAAAACCATTGAGTTCAAAAAGTAGTTAAACTAAAATAAATGGAAAACAAGGAATCAAGCAATATAAATGCAATAGAAAGAGATGCAATGGTTTGGCATTATTGTGCCTACGTCCAATGTGAAGATTTGTTCGATTTATTACTGAATTACAAGGTTACAAGTGCTTGGATTGGTAAGACACCGAATAGAATATGCCAAAGTAAACAAATGCCAACAAGATCCATTTTTCATTTATGAAGCAAGTACTTATAGGTGCAGATAGTCAAGAAGAGTTGGAAGACCATTGGAGAAGATTCAAAGGAGGCCTAAGCCCGTTATAGGCTAGGTGAGTTATTGGACCCGATCCCTTTGTAGGATCAAAATCGATCCCTCATATCGAAGGCTAGGACCATGTGATTTCTTCTATAGGTCCCACTATGTATCTTGGGTATCCTTGCAAAGCTTCATCTTCCTTGGATTATCGGTTTGCAAGTTATGGTCATTTGATTGTTAAAGTGGAATTAATCTACCAGTTTGTCTTGGAGTTGTATCGATCATTCAATATTGGTTTTGTAGATCCCTCACTAAGAGAGTTCTCGAGCACTGTTCTAATAAGATAAAGTGATTGTCATTTATTGCTCCATATGTACTTGATTTGTAGGCATTATGTTGATGATTCTGGGTTATTACCCTTGGTAATCATCAAGTTGTGTCAATCCTAATACTTTTTGAAAGATGGTCCGAAAGCTCGGGTAACATGAAGCCTTTATATAATTGAACTTTCCAAATTTATAAATCTCACTCACTAAAAATTTGTTTTGTAATATGATTTCTATTTGAGGTTAATTATGCACTAAAAAATAAGTGTTTTTGTTGGTAAAAACAAAAATCAACCCACAAACGTGAAACCTTGAATTTGACCAACATATAAAAATATATTGAGCCATGCAAAAAAAGACGGTAGTGCAGATATCTAAAGCAAAACCAAGCTCAATCTCAATGTCTAAAAGAACACCGTCATAGGCTCATAATTATCTTCATTCTTCCATTATGAACCAACTCTTGGAAAAGGGTGCATATTTGAAACTTTTTCACAATGATGATTCTTAAAGAAAAAAGTGCTCTTGTTTAGAGAGTTATTAATTCATAAATCATGACTTATTAGACATACAAGCAAGACATTTATTTTTCCTACGCAATACCTAAATTGGAACAATTTTTATACATATCGTAGTTTCCATTTAGTTTATTTTCAACAAGTAATTTTGGTTGCCAAAATTTATAACTTATCTTTAAGAAAATATTACTTACTTTCAAAGCATATTTCCTAGTGCTATTAAGTGCATGTAAAAAATCTTTTCTTTAAATAAGTCAACTAAATCTTCTTTAGAGTTTTTCAAAGATTAATGTAGACTTTAGCTTATTATATGAATAAAAATTTCAAAGATTAAAGTTCAATCGCACCGCTGAGATTCATTTAATAGGGTCTTCCTCATTTAAAAGGCTATTAGTACAAGGATCAGGATCATTTAGTCTCTTATTGATTGTAACACCCCACACTTTTCTGTGTCCATATTTTGATAAAAATCGAAACTTGAACACATCTGAGCATGGAGCGTGTAAATCTGGTACTTGAAAATAAATGTGCATGACAATGAGCATAATCATAGTATGATAAAATAAATCATAGCGGAAATAAAATAGGATAGACTAGTACTAACTCAAGTAACTACCTTTCTAAAGTAAGTCACTTTGCCAATACCGAGCATGAGAGAGAATGAGAGCTTAAAGCCAAACTAAAACACCTGTGTGAGCCCGACCTTTTCTAGGAAAAGTGGGAGGTTGTAATGAGGACGAGGGTTAGAATAACAAGATTCTTGTGAATAGTAAATGTACAACACAGGGTATCCTGTTTGGTTCAACCCAAAATGTATATCCACCAAGGTTAGTAATTCTAGCATTAACCTTGTAAATATTTACGCACGGCTCTAACTACCCTTCAAGATAGCATTCCCAATAAATACGATATCGAGATAGAACTTTTACGCATATATTAATGAAGCCTTTAAACCAGAACATAGATGACTGTTAAATCGAGAGTGAACTCCTAATTACAAAGTTTACTTATTCACACACATATCCCTAGCCACTTAATGACTCACTATCGATAGGTAGGGTGGATTCTCCTGATCACTTAAGTCCCTAGGCGGACCTATTGGTCACTTAATATTTCTCGATGATTTATTCAACATTAATATAAACTAGAAGGCACTAGCCATAGGGCCTTACTAGTTAAGGCTTCCGTTATTCACGCATACAAACCCATACACTGTTTGAGGTGAGAGATGGTGTTTCACTTTATCTTCTAGCTGGCCTTATTGGATAATCTCCTTAGTCGCTCACTACTTCCCGTAGGATAGGTAGTCCTATGGAATGACCATAACAGAAAATTTTAAAATTCTAGGTTTGGGTAGGCCTCACACACACCATTTAAGACCCCTAAACTTGAAGATCAACTCCAATGTGGACTTCTCAACCCAAGCCACTTAAGACCCAAGGAAGCGGACTATACATGAAGATTATCATGTTCATATCCAATTAGCCTTTAATGCCACTCCTGATAGGAGTAAAGCGGGCTATGTTATTGAGTTATTCTCGTTTTGTTTCACTTTATGGGAACACTATACGTATGCCAAGCGTCTGTCGTCATGGGTTCCTCTAGCAAATAGTAATTTTCCATTTCTTACCTACTAAGTCTGTTCTTTATTTTTCTACAATAAGTTATATAAATAAGGAATGTTATATTCTCCTTATCTTAGGATATTTATTTATTTAGTTTCCTTACTGGATTTGCTATTTAGAATGGCAATTGATACCCATTCATCCCATTTTATTTCATTTGCTCCCATTTCATAAAGTTACTGCCATTAATGACTATAACGATCATATTTTCCTAAGGCAGCAATTTATCTCTTAATTGTTATTTACTGCCATTTATTATAATTAATGTCGTTTATGAACCTAACGATCATAATTCCCTACGACATTAATTAATCTTTAAATACCATTTATTTCCATTGATTATAATAAATGTCAGCTATGAGCCTAATGGTCATAATTTTACTAAGACGTTAATTTACAATGAAATATCCTTATTTTATCAGTCCTAAAATATCTATTTGTTGTACCCTAATATACATTATGAATTTATTTATTTACTTGCTATCTGTTGTGTGTGTATATATATAATATCTATAATAGAAAGTAGAATAGTCAAAAAGATGATGTGGCACAGTTTTTGTCCTTTCACATCCAACGTGTCAGTCACTCAGGTCCCTTCTCATTTTCTCCTTTTACGAAAAGAAGCAGCAGCGGGTACGATCATTTCTCCCTCTATTGTTAGTGTAACTTCTACGGTTTTGCATCTTCTTCCCCAATCTTCCCCCAAACCAATTCCTAATTCTAAGATCTTTCCTTTTTATACATCGATCATTCCTCTTCATATATTCCCAATTTGATTTTGATCTTGGAAAACTAAAAATCACGGTTTATTCTCATTTACCCTTACTACTAGGTTATCTGTGTCCATCATTTAACTTATAAAATGGTGATTCCCTTTTTCGTTGGTTTCAATTCCTATTTTGTAGGTATTTAAACTATCACTTCTCAACTATTATAAATCTTTTGATTTTGGAGAAGACGCGTGTTTTGGACCTGGATCGGTGGATCTCTATAGGATTGGCTGAATCTTATGGTGAAACCTAGTATGTACGCCATGGCTGAATACATGGATTTAAGAATACTTATATTTAATCGATAAGTTTTTATTTCCATTTGGTTTTTACATGTGAATAGTTTAGAAATTGTTCTATATATAACAAGTTGATGATCATAATCACTCTTCCTTGTTGTCTTTGTTTTTATTGGTATGCTACTAACTGTAAGAAAAGGACGGTCCTACTGTTTATATATTTTTGGCATGCTGTTACTGATATTTTAGTTGGATTTCATTTTTTAGACTATCTAAGTTCTGTTTTCATGTTTATTTTCTGTTACATATGAAGTGCATGTTACTATTTTTCTTAAGTTCTTATGAATTCGGTTCTTCTTATAATTTTTTCCTTCCTCAATTACCCAGCAATATTATTGCTTTTTTTAAGTTCATAAGAAATTTAGTTCCTTGACATCAAGTAGAGTTTTAGAGTTCCTACAGTGGTGTACATAAAAATTTACTCAATTTAGATTACCCTTTTGTTTTTCTTGAACTATATAATTTTAAACCGTGATTTTGAATATCTGTTGTTCCAAATAGATATGTAGGAGGTATAAGTTACTTGAATTGCATGATTAATCACAAAGGGCGACTATGCTAGGCTAGCTACATTGTTGGATTGTAGCATATGATACAAATATTCCTACATAAAGCTTTTGAAGTTACACAATGGCCCACTCACAGACTCAATTACAAAACGCCTACGTAAACCATGGAAATCTTCCATTCTTTGATCGTATTCGTACATAAGACTCCTTATCTTCTATAATCTCATTTCTCTTCCTATTTCACCTGTTTCTCTAGCAATAAAATGAAATTAATACGCCTAAGCGATTCATAGCGCTATCAATTGCCTCTTCTTCCCTCTATATTTGACACCAACTCATTAATTTCACTATTTTCTACCTGATTTGCTTCTATTTTTGGTGCTAGATTGGGATTATGGATTTCGAGCATGGTCCAATGATCTTTGAAAATTAGTTGAGGTTATCCTTATTCACATGATGCACTCACATCCAATCAATAAACATAAGGTTTGCCTTCTTTGAATGCATAGGCCTGGAAAGTGAGATTTGAAATATACATTCTTATATAAAAACTTCTCCATAACAGGTACCACTATGTAGCAGCAGCAACGTATAGTATAATACTGATTGTGACAACCTGGATTCCGACAGACCAAAATTTTCAAATTCTATCCATCAAGACCCGAGTTGGGTGCTCTTGTATCCTGCAGAAAAAGACAGAGATAAAGAAACATGTCAGAACTTGTAAAGCATCTCGCAGCGAAAGGAATTAAAATATAATATATTCAAAAATAGCTTTACCTTATATATCATACTGCCTAACCAGTATCTAAAGTTATACTATCTCTGTCATGAACCTAACCTGGAAGTATGTAATGAGGAGGGTTCAGAACATAAGTTGGTGACTGGACTTAGAATAAACTTCTGTATAATCCTACATATACCGTTCAGTTATATTTTCTTGCTTATTAGGTTATTCACGATATCAGCTCTCTAGGCTATACTCATGTCCCGCTAGTAGGTTAACCTAATACAATGTATATGTAGATACCTCCAACTCGTCTAATCCTTTCCATGTATATATACAGTCCCTTGTCGTATGTCGTACGGGCTTCATCATGTAAATATATACTACTTTAGTGTAGTGCCACCATTCTCGAAATAGTTGGGACTGCCACTCTCGACCTTGCTGGATTCCGTGTATCATCTAGATTTAATCTAAGGTTTACTATCGAGCGTTTCCTAGATTCAACCAGGGTTTACGCTACCCAGGGCCACTGGGGTTTATGCTACCTATTGAACGCTTCTCGGACTCTGGGTTTACGCAACCTAGGTCCAACTAGGGATTATGCTACCTATCGAACGATGCCCCTTAGTATATGGCACACTACCCAGAGCGATATATGTTCCTAGACTTTCCCCATGTACGTGTCATGAATCGTTATCGATGTCTAGTTGCACATGTCCTCTATATGTGCGGCCCGAGTCCCGTGGCAGGGCTAATCAAGAAACACGGAACTTGGTAGGGAGCTTTGAGTTATTTGCTGACGCAGATGCTAAGGTCATTTTTATCTGTGTGTGGCTATGGTCCTACTTGTCCCCTCCCTCAACTAATGAAAGGCACCCAATAAAATAAAGAATGAGAACTATACGCAGGCCCCCTGTGCCTCACAAACCTATTGGCCAAACCTCACCCATAACTAGATAGCAAGTATATGGTCTGTTGGAGTTCTCCACCTTTCAGCTTCACGTACTCGATTGACTCAAGATGGTAGGTAGACGACGACGTGCTATCACAGGGCTAAACAAGATATCGCCGCCTCATGCTGGTCCATCCTTGTCTTTAGGTTGCTTATATTGCAACCAAGGCATACTCTTGGTTCTTCTAACGCAGACCTTAACCTCTGCGAGCCCAGGAGGATCATCTGCAACCTCGTAGAGGGATACCAAGAGTAACCTCACGTCCCCTCGAAGCCGCGTGCTTCGTAACCCAGACCATTGGAGCCTTCTTCATGATCAGATGGATGTTCGCTCATCCTCGTGTTCTACTTGGTTTTCTTGGCTAAGGTATACTACTTAGTTCTCTTAACTAAGGTTTACTGCTTCGTTTCCTGAATCGTTCGTTTTCTTAACTAAGGTCTACTACTTGGTCCTCTTAACTAAGGTTTACTACTTAGTTTCTCTTAATCGTTCGATTTATTAACTAAGGTTAACAACTTAGTCCTCTTAGCTAAGGTTTACTACTTAGTTCTCTTTCTCATTATTTACTTAGTTCACTTAACTAAGGTTTATTACTTGGTTCTCTTAACCAAGGTTTGATACTTAGTATCTGTTACTTAGTTCTCTTTAACAAAGGTTTGTCTATGAATTCAAGCATGACTTAAGTTCTCTTTATCAAACGATAGTGTATGGGTGTTCTACCACATTTCTAGCTTAGATTAACATATTTCATGGTACGTCCCACCCTTCGAGTCTTGTATTACAGCTTAAGTCATATTCATTTCTTATCCCTAGTATAAGTTTGTCTATTATTTAATCTTATCATTCCCCACTTTTCCTTGCTTTGATACTATTATATTGGTTAAGTTTTCCCATGTGTCCAAGTTGACTTAACCCTCAATCACGTATTCAATTCAGCCCACACGTCATGTCAAATTGGTTAAGTGTTATCCAGTAGTTCACATTGACTTAACCCACCCATACATTGAGTCAAATTGGTTAAGTGTTATCTAGCGGTTCACGTTGACATAATCCACCCATATATCATGTTAAATTGGTTAAGTGTTATCTATCAGTTCGTGTTGACTTAACCTACCTATATATCATTTCAAATTGGTTAAGTGTTATCTAGTGGTTCACGTTGACTTAACCCACCCATATATCGAGTCAAATTGGTTAAGTGTTGTCTAGTATTTCATGTTGACTTAACCTTACCATACTAGCATGTGTCATTAGCACTAGTTAGTTATTAATGCCCAACCTCTCACATTAGACCTATTGCTGCGGTCACTGGATGTGTCGGCTGGTTCCGGGTAGGATTACACCACAACTCAATCTAACCTCGGGTTTCAAGCACGTTATGACTAACTTCTCACATTAGAACCTATTATTTGCGGTCACTGGATGTGCCGGGCGGTTCCGGGCAGGATCACACCGCAAACTCATTCTAACCTCGAGTTAGCCATGTTTCATGTTTAGTTCATGTCCATTCTAGATGTCATATGTCAATTATCAATTCACAAGCATGTTCGTGTTTATTCTAGATGTTATATATCAATTATCAATTTCATGTCATGTGTCGAGTTCCATAATTACATAAAAACATGGTTTGTCCAACCTATTCCATTTTTAATTATGTTTCTAGGATCTTAACGACATATCCAATTTCCAAGTCTCAAATTCAAGCTTTACCCAGAAACCCCAATTTATGTTCATGCTTATAATCCCATTAATATGCTATACCTATTATTCCAATTTTTCCATACATGTGTTCCTAACAGGTTACTATCATTCCTCATATGTTGGTTAATATTATTCATATGTCAAGTGTTACTTAACCCATTTCTACTTTGCTTATACAACCATTCATGAAATAATCTTTTTACCCAAATTACTCAATTATAGCTAAATTCACCAATTCCATGTTATTCATATCCAAACATGCCAATATCCAAAATCCCATTATACCCAATTTCATAAAATCAATATTTTCCTAATATATTTCCCCACGTTTATACATATAATCTAATTCACCTTTTAGGCTTAATTTCAAGTCACAAACAAATTCCGCCAATTTTCCCAATATTTGCAATAATAATTGTCATGCCACAATTCCCCAAATTTCAGATTATATTCCTCGATTGCATAAAATAAGTTATGCCCCAATATTCCCATATTTCAATCGTACGTATGTATAATAAGATTTCATCTAGGTTCGAGATAACCTAGATCAAAAAAAGGGGGGGAAGAAGAATAAAAGAACAATTATTATAACATGAATCTTGAATTGAATTTATAACTGGGGAATGATGAATGATAATAATACTGTTATACAACAAATTTATTATAATTCCACTCACCTTAACTGGATTGGAGAAATAAGCAATTTTTCGTCGATGTAGAACGCTGATTTAATCTTCTTATTTGATTATTGGTGAAGAGCATGAATTGTTGATGAAGAACTTTGCTACTTGATTTGATTAAACTCCAAAGTTGATGAAGAATTTGAAATTTAATTTAGAGTTTTGGGGCGGCAGCCATGTTTGGTTGAAGTTTGGCAACATAGAGGCGTCTTAAGGAATTGTTATGAATTAGGGTTAGGTCTTGCTATGTATTTATAGGTGTAGAGAGTGTTTTAGAGCCCTTAGATTGACCTAGAAGCCATCCGACCCGTACAGCACATCAAAACACGTCACAGGAACTGAAATCGCTCGGATCTAGGGATAGGTCGACCCCCAGGCCGACCTCCCTAGGGGTAGGTCGACCTGACTCCAGGTCGACCTGCCTGGTTTTGGCTGGAAATTTCCCGCTCATCTGCCTGGGTCGAATTTCGAACTATTTTGAATTTTTGTTGAATCTTATAAAGGCCATAACTCCTTTATACGGAGTCCGATTTACACAAACTTGGACTCTACCCCAAGCAGAATTTCGAGACGAACGCAATGATGATGTATGTTTTACTTAATTCCTGATATTTAAATTAAGTATCCTTATTTTATTATCTTTTTCGTTACGCACACTGTTATCGAATTTAATTTTCCTTCTCTTCCATACATTAATTAATTTTCATTATACATCACCATTATTTACCTATCTATGCATATACACATATTTTTACATATTTTTAATTATATTAAAAAATGCGTGGTGTTACATTCTCCCACCCTTAAAGAATTTCATTCCCGAAATTCGATAAGAGTAAAAATAGATAACCCCTCGCAATATCCATCCATCAAGTGTGCATCCAATTGTTGCAAATATTGTGCACATGTGCAAAGTGATATACATCGTAGTAAAGTATGTATGCCTAATTTGGATCCCCTATATGTATGCAAATTTTAAAAACTCTTTCAAAACATGATTCTCACATCCTGAATATACCTGCAGTTCTATATGAATGCAATACTCTTGAAAAATTAAAATATTTTTCATCCAATTTTTCCCACACTCTTATAGAATAAGAGCATAATTCACCCAATAGTCGCATCCAAAACCCTACCATCCATCATTAAATTCGAAATTTAGAAAAATCTAATTTTCCAAATTCGATTTCCTTATGTTACGAAAAGATATAAAACGGAAAAATTCACATCCTCCGTTTTTCTTTTCTAATCGTATTCGGATTTTTATATGACTATTCTATGAAGATTTCCTATTTTCCTATCCAAGCACAACCACACAAGAAAATTTCTTCTCTTTTTCCACTTGTCTTGGAAAATTTTCTTATTTATTCATCTTTTTCTTAAGATTTCCATTTTCTTTTCCCGTCACATTTGTTGCCTTACTGAATTTATTGTTTCTTGTTAGATAGGCTTTTCTCTTTCTTAGCTTATTTGACTTAATCCAATTACTTAAGTTTATTATTTCAAATAAGCTTTTTTTGTTTTCAACTCAAACAACATCCTACACAGCTACCACTATGGGCCAAGAATCTTAGGACCTTGTCATCTCGGACAATTGCGAGTCCACACAACAGGATCTACCCACTTACTTGCCCTTTAATACTTAGTAGTCACTACTAGTCCTTGCTGTGTATTACTATCATATCCTTTTTTCTGTTTCTCCAGCAACAAGCCTAGGTTTCTCAGTGCTTATGCATTCTATGGGAAATTTTCCATTAGTTTAATATTAGCTAATCCCTGACTGTAAATTGGCAAGAGAGTAACTCCCTAAATATCAACCCCGAAGACCGAAATCAACATCAGATTGACACTCAGAGAATCACTCAACTCAACCAATCTCTAGTTGGTTCCAATCATTTAATTCATAGCTTTAACTTTCTCTTGTTCTATTCTAGGCACTAATCCTTACCTTCTCCAATTTTTTTTTCAAATCACAAAGCTGGAGCAGATAAGGATAACTATCGGGCTTACATTGTTTCTAATTACAATGTTAATTTAACTACTTGCTATAAGGTGCAGACATCTATTCTGTTCCTATAACTTATTTTGTCCACCCAACAAAATTTCTTTAATAATCAAAATTTATTGGTAAAAGAATAGAATTTCAAAACTTCTTTTCATATATGAAAACTAGCAAGTTATTTATGCTCCATAATATGCACCTTTTTATGAGAGAATTCTTTTAAAACAAAAAATCATTGTTTTACCAAAATATACACCACTTTACTTAAAAAACCCAACATGCATTTATCAAAATACTTTTAAGATTAAATCTTGGAAAAATACCACAAACTCTTCTATAGATTCTAGTTCTTAAAAGCTTATCATTGGGTTAGACTCAAAGCGGGTCTTCAACTCACCAGGTATTCCTAGGCACTTTCGCAAATTCAATTCTCTCAACTATATATATTCCTAATCCATTTTTCATTTTTCAACCTTTTCTAGTTTCTAAGGTTACACTTCCAAACCCACTAATCTGAAATACTAATATTTCAATTTCCATCCTATGGGATACTTTTCCTTCTCTAGCTTCAAGTCATATTGTACACTTTCCCAACCACCTAATGGTTTCCAAATTCCTATGTTCATTCCTTGAGTGTACAAACTAGATATCCCAACTCTTTTCATGTCTAGTGGGCTACTATATGGATTTAGGTTTATATATATAATATATTTATATTTTAGAAAATACAAATACGTTCACTCATTATCTCCTAAGATCACTGAACCGAAGCTCTGATACCAGATGTGACAACCCGGATTCCGACAGACCGAACTTTTCAAAATGAGACCCGAGTTGGGTGCTCTGGTATCCAACAGAAAAAGATAAAGATAAAGAAACATGTCAGAACTCGTAAAGCATCTCACAGCCGAAGGAATTAAAATATAATATATTCAAAAATAGCTTTATCTTATATATCATACTGTCTAACCAGTATCCAAAACTATACCATCTCTGTCATGAACCTAACCTGGAAGTATGTAATGAGGAGGGGGTCAGAACATAAGTTCTGGTGACTGGACTTAGAATAAACTTCTATATAATCCTACATATACCGTTCAGTTATATTTTCTTACTTATTAGGTTATTTGTGATATAAGCTCTCTAGGCTATACTCATGTCCCACTAGTAAGTTAACCTAATACAACGTACATGTAGATACCCCCAACTCATCTAATCCTTTCCATGTATATATATAGTCCCTTGTCGTATGTCGTACGGGCTTCATCATGTAAATCTATACTACTTTAGTGTAGTGCCACCATTCTCGAAATCGTTTGGGCTTCCACTCTCGACCTTGCTAGATTCCGTGTATCATCTAGATTTAATCTAAGGTTTACTATCGAGCGCTTCCTACATTCAACCAGGGTTTACGCTACCTAGGGCCACTGGGGTTTATGCTACCTATTGAATACTTCTCGGATTCAGGGTTTACGCGACCTAGGTCCAACTAGGGATTATGCTACCTATCGAACGATGCCCCTTAGTCTAGGACACACTACCCAGAGCGATATATGTTCCTAGACTTTCCCCACGTACGTGTCGTGAATCGTTATCGATGTCTAGTTGCACATGTCCTCTATATGTGCGGCCCGAGTCCCGTGGCAGGGCTAATCAAGAAACACGGAACTCGGTCGGGAGCTTTAAGTAATCTGCCGACACAAATGCTAAGGTCTGTTTTTATCTGCGTGGCTATGGTCCAACTTGACCCCTCCCTCAACTAATGAAAGGCACCCAAGAAAATCAAGAATGAGAACTATACGCAGGCCCCCTATGCCCCCACAAACCTATTGGCCAAACCTCACCCATAACTAGATAGCAAGTATATGGTCTATTGGAGTTCTCCGCCTTTTCGCTTCACGTACTCGATTGACTCAAGATGGTAGGTAGACGACGACGTGCTATCACAGGGCTAAACAAGATATCGCCACCTCACGCTGGTCCATCCTAGTCTTTAGGTTGCTTATATTGCAACCAAGGCATACTCTTGGTTCTTCTAACGCAGACATTAACCTCTGTGAGCCCAGGAGGATCATCTACAACCTCATAGAGGGATACCAAGAGTACCCTCACGTCCCCTCGAAGCCGCGTGCTTCGTAACCCAGACCGTTGGAGCCTTCTTCATGATCATATGGATGTTCCCTCCTCCTCGTGTTCAACTTGTTTTTCTTGACTAAGGTTTACTACTTAGTTCTCTTAACTAAGATTTACTACTTAGTTTCCTGAATCGTTCATTTTCTTAACTAAGGTTCACTACTTGTTCCTCTTAACTACAGTTTACTACTTAGTTTCTCTTAATCGTTCATTTTCTTAACTAAGGTTTACAACTTAGTCCTCTTAACTAAGGCTTACTACTTAGTTCTCTTTCTCGTTATTTACTTAGTTCTCTTAACTAAGGTTTATTACTTGGTTCTCTTAACCAAGGTTTGATACTTAGTTTCTATTACTTAGTTCTCTTTAACAAAGGTTTGTCTATGAATTCAAGCATGACTTAAGTTCTCTTTATCAAACGATAGTGTACGGGTGTTCTCCCACATTTCCAGCTTAGATTAACTTGTTTCATGGAATAAGCCGTCCCATCCATCGAGTCTTGTATTACATCTTAAGTAATATTCATTTCTTATCCCTAGGATAAGTTTATCTATTATTTAATCTTATCATTCCCCACTTTTCCTTGCTTTGATACTGTTATATTGGTTAAGTTTGCCCATGTGTCCAAGTTGACTTAACCACCAATCACGTATTCAATTCAACCCACGCGTCATGTCAAATTGGTTAAGTGTTATCCAGTAGTTCACGTTGACTTAACCCACCCATATATTGAGTCAAATTGGTTAAGTGTTATCTAGCGGTTCACGTTGACTTAACCCACCTATATATCATGTTAAATTGGTTAAGTGTTATCTATTAGTTCATGTTGAGTTAACCTACCTATATATCATGTCAAATTGGTTAAGTGTTATCTAGTGGTTCACGTTGACTTAACCATCCCATATATCGAGTCAAATTTGTTAAGTGTTGTCTAGTATTTCATGTTGACTTAACCTTACCATACTAGCATGTGTCATTAGCATTAATTAATTATTAATGCCCAATGTCTCACATTAGACCTATTGTTGCGGTCACTGGATGCGTCGGTTGGTTTCGGGAAGGATTACACCACAACTCAATCTAACCTTGGGTTTCAAGCACGTTATGATTAACTTCTCACATTAGAACCTATTGTTTGCGGTCATTGGATGTGCCGGGCGGTTCTGGGCAGGATTACACCGCAAACTCATTCTAACCTCGAGTTAGCCTTGTTTCATATTTAGTTCATGTCCATTCTAGATGTCATATGTCAATTATCAATTCACAAGCATGTTCATGTTTATTCTAGATGTCATGTGTCAATTATCAATTTCATGTCATGTGTCGAGTTCCATAATTACATAAAAACATGGTTTGTCCAACCTATTCCATTTTTAATTATGTTTCTAGGATCTTAACGGCATATCCAATTTCCAAGTCTCAAATTCAAGCATTACCCAAAAACCCCAATTTATGTTCATGCTTATAATCCCATTAATAGGCTATACCTATTATTCCAATTTTTCCATACATGTGTTCCTAACAGGTTACTATCATTCCTCATATGTTGGTTAGGTTTATTCATATGTCAAGCGCTACTTAACCCATTTCTACTTTGCTTATACAATCATTCGTGAAATAATCTTTTTACCCAAATTACTCAATTATAGCTAAATTAACCAATTCCATGTTATTCATATCCAAACATGCCAATTTCCAAAATCCCATTATACCCAATTTCATAAAATCAATATTTTCCCAATATTTCCCCATGTTTATACATATAATCTAATTCACCTTTTAGGCTTAATTTCAAGTCACAAACAAACTCCGCCAATTGTCTCAATATTTGCAATAATAATTGTCATGCCACAATTCCCCAAATTTCAGATTATATTCCTCGATTGCATAAAATAAGTTATGCCCCAATATTCCCATATTTCATTAGTACATATGTATAATAAGATTTCGTCTAGGTTCGAGATAACCTAGATCAAAAAAATAAAAAGGGAAGGAGAATAAAAGAACAATTATTATAACATGAATCTTGAATTGAATCTATAACTGGGGAATGATGAACGATAATAATACTATTATACAATAAGTTTATTATAATTCCACTCACCTTGACTGGATTGGAGAAATAAGCGATTTGTCGTTGATATAGAACACTGATTTAATCTTCTTATTTGATTATTGGTGAAGAGCATGAATTGTTGATGAAAAACTTTGCTACTTGATTTGACTAAACTCCAAAGTTGATGAAGAACTTGAAATTTATTTAGAGTTTTGGGGCGGCGGCCATGTTTGGTTGAAGTTTGGCAACATGGAGGCGTCTTAAGGAATTGTTATGAATTAGGATTAGGTCTTGCTATGTATTTATAGGTGTAGAGAGTGTTTTAGAGCCCTTAGATTGACCTAGAAGCCATTCGACCCGTACAGCACATCAAAACCCGTCACAGGAACTGAAATTGCCCAGATCTAGGGATAGGTCGACCCTCAGGTCGACCTACCTAAGGGTAGGTCGACCCCCAGGTCAACCCCCTGGTCGACCTGACCCCCAGGTCGGTCTGCCTGGTTTTGGCGGGAAATTTCCTGCCTAGCTGCCTGGATCGAATTTCGAACTGTTTTGAATTTTTGTTGTATCTTCTAAAGGTCATAACTCCTTCATACAGAGTGTGATTAACGTAAACTTGGACTCTATTCCAAGCAGAATTTCGAGATGAACACAATGGTGATGTCCGTTTTACTTAATTCCTGATATTCAAATTAAGTATCCTTATTTTATTGTCTTTCCCGTTACACACACTGTTATCAAATTAATTTTTCATTCTCTTCCATATATTAATTAATTTTCATTATACATCACCGTTATTTACCTATCTATGCATATACACATATTTTTAATTGTATTAAAAAATGCGGGATGTTACACTGACGATCTTTGAATAACTATGATCTATTCCGTAAACTGCAAATATGGGTTGTTCCATTTTTATCACTTATTTGATCATTCACATGTCCATGTTTCCAAAGGTTAAGTTGGTTTTTTATATAAATTAGCACTTTAATCTGTGTGCGCATTAAAACACATCTATGAAACTAGGAAAAACCTTTAATAATTACTTTCAAAAAAAAGGAAGCACTTGAAATAAATTTTATTTCTCCTTTCAATGACGCATCGACTTTTTAATTTTTGCTAGGTTTTTATGGCTTGGCAACTAGCACTTCTAAGTTCAAGGACATAAGTTTGTGGAATGTTAAATGAAATTAAACCAGACAAGCCTACTGAAAGTTAAATACTAGACATTGCATGCACTATATTACATTTTGAAAGTAAACATACAATGTCATAAGTGAAATATATAATGTGCTATAAAGATATATAATGTCGAATACGAAATATACAATTGTATGCACGGCATTATATTATATGAGGTATATAAGAATAGTTCATACATGTACATAGTCATATGCCATTATAAATTTAGATAGTAATGGGTATTCAAAATTGTAATTAGTGTGGCCTTGGCCAAAAAAATTGTAATTACTATAATACATGCATATAGATCAGAATTAATGCTACGTCTATTTAGCTAAACATCATAAACAACCTTTCTATATAATATTTGATTACTGATAATTTTATAGCCAATTCATTTTTTGACGATGCTCATCGTACTATATCCATTGATTATGCGTTTGGGAATTGTAGCAATACAAAAGGTTTTTCACACTTAATTTTGTTAAATTTCATAATAATAGTTTTTGCAAAGATTTTGCAAGTAGTAGCAGTACAAAGGGTGTAAAAATATATGTTATATTAGGTTGGTTAGGAATTCCATAAGAGTTTATATTCCAACTAATTGCAACAAAGCCAGTCATTCTAAAAGGTATATCAATCAGAGAAATTGCTAAAATAAACTAATTAATCGGTTCACAAGTTTCATGTTACTATGACGTTTGGTAAATTTTTTAGATTTAGCATTACATATGGCATGTAATTGGCATAAACTGTTCAGCTAGTGATTGTAACTGTAAGAGCACTAATTTGTTGGTAAAACATGTGAATGCCATTAAGATGAGAAGATTCAACAATACTAAACCAGTAGAATATGAACCTTACATGATTATATATAGGTGCCTTCAAGCTACTTTTCTTATTACAAATCCACTTTTAATAAAAATGTTGAGCCTTGAATTATAACTTGGAATAATCATGTCAAGGAAGTATCTTTCAAGTTCTAAGGATTTCCCACTTTCTCTTTTTCGCATCTATTGATTTGCTAAAAGATCAGCTAAAATATTCTGTTAAACTTTCCATACATGGTATTTTTGCTTATCATTTTTTCCTCGAACATCCCGATCAATGATGAAAGAACAGTCAATTAAGTGGTATTTTTAAACGGGATTGCTTGGTATTAACTTCTACCTAGACTCAGTTAATTCTACTAATCTCTTTTACATATTTGAGAAGATATTTTAGGAACGTAATGATACATATTTGCGGTAATTATTAGCCAGTTGCAAGTTATTTGATGTTCTGATCATTTTTGAATACTATTTTTTATTTATGATAATATTTTTCTATGGATGAATAATTTATTTTTGTGTCTTCATTAACAAATTAGCAAGTACGTATTTATACCTTCTCAATATAAATTAGCAGGTACGCATTTATCTATTACTTATATAGGAAAAGAGAAACCAAGTTATTTATATCACAACAACTGTCCCATCTCTATAATTTCACTTTACAAAAGCACACCCTATTTGCCTTGAATGTTGTTTATATTTCAGATTGATTTTGTCGAAATGATACCCTCTTTACAATGCGGTTAAATTACCTGCCCTTTTTCACCCGTTTTCCGTAAGAAAATTCATTATTGCAATTCATAGTTACCCATACTACATTTGATAGCCGACACATCCTCCCCGTCTCCATTACCACATTCTTAACCAACAACGTCAATCGCTTCTCTCATTACAATTATCGACTTATTTGAGGTAGTACTGTTTTTAATTGTGATGGTTGTTTTCTTTTTTTTATGTGTGGATTAATTTTATAGTTAAGATCGACTTCTAGCATAAGATTGCTTTATGTCCAACATTGATTTTCCCAATTCATGCTCTAGCCCTAATTGTATATTGTGTAACACTAAATTTGATTTCACAACAAATGCACAGAGAGGTCATTACTGAATGTTTGACTTTTTATTCCATCTCTAATATGAATTTCTGTTATTTACATATGCAACTTTAGATTTGATGGACTTGATGTCTTAATATAGTTTTGTATGGGAAAATGACTTTATACAAAGTTTAAGTTGTTTTTGTGTACGGGCTTAAGACCATGGGAGCAATAGTTAATTATGAGTTCTTTACGTTATTGCACAATGACACTGGCTAGATCTCCAACATGATATAACACCATTGCTAAGTATTTGAAATTGGACTAACATAATTTTACAATATTATTCATGTGAAGATAAATGAAAAGAAAACAATTGGAAATCTGTATAAATAAGTTTGTATTTTGTTTTAAAATTCTGAGTTTTAAAAAAGAAATACTATGACCATTTACTGAGATATGTACTCGAAAAGGAAGCTTTATTTAATCGATATGTACCAAAATGTTAGTCATTTTATTTGTTTGAAGGTGATCCATCGGGTACATTATTGTCCCACCTTTATGTTCTTCCATGCATTTATTATTTAAACTGAAAAGGAGAAACAATAGATATGAGAACATCCACGTGCGTAAATTTCATGCTTTAACGATCTTATTTTTACTTTATTCTAATTGCTATCTTCTATAACCATTCATTCTCACGCATTCACGATGTTTGTTGTTGCTCAAATAAAATTACCTGTCCTCGAAATTCTCTATCTCCCTATTTCCAACCAATGAGCATCCCCTGAATTCCACCTTGTTGCAATTAAAACCTCCTTTGTTCTTGGATCTAATTGTAAAAAGATGAAAATCAAGGATTTTTATTGGTTGGGTACAGGAGAACAACGAATTTTAGGGACAGAGGATTTGCTCTGGTTGCTGCTTCCTCTATTTCACTTTCAATAATTCACTTTTACCACCATGATTTTTTCAAGCTCCTCTCTCTCTCCTCTTCACTCTGCTGACGTGAAAATCCTTATTTAATGAGTCAATAACTACAATATTTCATACTGTTAATCTGCTAGTTGTCCATCTCTATTTTTTTTCTTTTTTTCTAGCATTTGGTTGCATGGTTATAAAACAACAAATGAAAAGCTACGGAGAGATATCTTTCACTTTTTAATGTTCATGGGCCACTTTATAATGTTTATGGGCCAGCTGTTTTATATTGTACACAGGCCTTTTACATCACAAACTATTATATATACAAGGCTACTCTATACATTATGCACTCTCTGTTTTTCAAGAAATAATAGTAAAAACTTTTCAGTCTTTCTTGCTCTCACAATATTCTGATATGGTATCAGAGCCTGCAAAGCTTAACAGCAATCAAGAATCTTGAAATCAAAGAAGAAGAAAAAAAAAAAAACAGAAGACTCGTCAGCTATATTTCATCATCCGAGTCCCTCCCATCAAAGATAGAATTTCTATCTCATCACTTAGGAGTTGCTACTTGATCATAATAGTTTGTGCCACGCCATATCACTTCAGATAGGCTGCATCAAAGTAATCAGATCAAGTTTTGCCGAGGGTCATCTGAATTCTTTAAAACCGATCAAGAAGTCCAAGAAGAAGGAAAATCAGCAGTAATAAAGTGCCATACCAGAGTGCTTCATCAGAAAAATAACCGGTCATTGGTGTATAATCATCATCTGAAGCGCTTCAGGTTGCAACTTCATCAGCTGTGAAACCTTTTCAAGAATTCTCAATTCTAAAGCTTAAAGAATCAGTTCTATTATCTTGGTATCATTATGGTGGATGATAACAACTCTTCAACAAATCCTCCTGGAAATCAACCAGTTCTTCCTGGAAATTCATCTGCAAATCAAAGTCAAGCAACATCAGTCAATCAAAACATGGCAAGTGCAGAATCTCTTGTAAAAACAGGTATAAACCCTCAAACTCAGTTAATCACCATTCATCTTGAAGAGAACAACTACTTGCTATGGAAATTGCAAGTAGAAACAGCCATACAAGGATATGGTCTTGAGGGATACATTCTTGGCACTATTGCTATTCCACCCAAGTTCATAACTGATGCTGATAATAGGGTAGTCAGCAATGACGAGTATGTTAAATATCATAGGCAAGATAGGTTGATTTGTGCATGGCTATTGTCATCTATAAGTGAAAAAATTTTATCTCAAGTAATTGGATGCAAAACAGCAAATGATATTTGGACAACTATAGAAAAGTCTTTTAACACCCAATCATCAGCGAAGACAATGTTCTACAGAAATCAATTACAGACTGCCAGGAAAGATAATTTGTCTATGAGAGAATATTTGACAAAAGTTAAAGGAATTTGTGATCACTTAGAGGCAGCAGGTCAAAAGATTAATGATTCAGAACACATTCTATCAATTCTAAATGGACTTGGTGAAGAATATGAGGCTGTTGTAGCGGTTATTACATCACAAAAGGTAACCAGTTCTATGGAGGATGTATATTCTATTCTTCTTGCTCATGAAGCAAGAATTGAAACAAAAAGGTCACAATTAAATGAAATTTCTACTAATGTTGCTGAAGCCAAAAACAAGAATCAGAACAGAGGGGACTCTTTTAATCAGAGAGGAGGTTCATCTAATAGAGGTAGAGGCAGAGGAAGATGGAATAATAATAACAGACCTAAGTGTCAAATTTGTGAAAAAGTGGGTCACACTGCCTTGAAGTGCTATTTCAGGTTCAATAACAACTATGTTGGTAATCAAACACAAAACAGTCAAAGAAGAGCAAATCCTACAGTAAATCTAGCCAATGTTGAAACTGACAGTCAAAGCAATGCAACAAGAAATAGTCAAACTGATGATATTGGTGATGACAACTGGTACCCTGACTCAGGTGCCACTAATCATATTACTAACAGTCTCAACAATCTCAATCTAGGTCAGAGGGAGTACAAAGGTAAAAATTCTTTACTTATGGGTAATGGTGATAGTGTAAACATTACACATATTGGCTTTGGCAGCATAAAAGGTAAAAAGCAATTATATCTCAACAATTTACTTATGGTTCCTCATATAAAAAAGAATTTACTCAGCGTATCACAGTTTGCTAAAGACAATAATGTGTACTTTGAGTTCCATCCATATCATTGTTTGGTTAAAGACTTACTGACTAATGAAATTATTCTGCAGGGTAAAGCATGCAAAGGACTATACAAATTCAGTGCTGTGAATTCTACAAGCAATGAACAAAAGGAAAATAGTTGCTACCTATCAGAAATTAATGATAATATTAGTGTATTTGATCTATGGCATATCAAACTTGGTCATGCTAATGTGAATATTGTCAAGAAAGTTTTAATTGCCAATAATATCTCATATGATGATATTCCTATGCCATATGTTTGCACTTTTTGTCAAATGGGCAAAAGTCACAAGTTACCTTTTACAAACTCTCTAACCAATTATTCTAAACCACTTGAACTTGTTGCCGCAGATCTATGGGGACCTGCCCCAATAAATTCTGACTATGGATTCAACTATTATGTCTCTTTTGTTGATGCTTATTCTAGATATACTTGGATATATTTCTTAAAATCAAAGTCAGAAACCAGCAAAGTTGTTATTCATTTTATTAATCAAGCTGAAAAACAGACAGGTGAGAATTTAAAGATCTTGCAAACTGATGGAGGTACTGAATTCAAACCTCTAAGTGAATTTTTTCAAAGAAAAGGCATAATTCATAGATTAAGTTGTCCCTACACTTCTGAGCAAAATGGTTTAGTTGAAAGAAAACACAGACATATTGTGGAGTGTGGTCTTACTTTATTAGCTCAAAGTAATTTAACTATGAAATTCTGGCCTGAAGCTTTTAATACTTCTGTATATTTAATAAATAGACTGCCCACTAAGACTTTGAATGACAAATGTCCTTTAGAAACTCTATATAATATCAAACCTGATTATCATAGACTTAAAGTGTTTGGCTGTCTATGCTATCCATGTCTAAGGCCATATAATTCTCATAAGTTAAATTTTAGATCCTCAGCATGTACTTTTATAGGGTATGCTAGTGATCAAAAAGGATATAAATGTCTTGATGACAAGGGAAGAATTTATATTAGCAGACATGTTGTATTCAATGAAAAGATATTTCCTTTCAAAAGCAAAGATGTTGCCACTACACAGAAAGTATATAATTCAAGAAAATCAATTCCAGGACTACCTATATACTCTGACAGTTTTACCAAAGATACTGGTGATGGTAGCTCAGAGTCATCTCAACAGTTCACATCATCATCAAACAGTGAGTCATCTGAGCCTTCCAATCAATCCAGCAACAATCAACAAAGTGAACATATACTGCAGGACTCAAGTTCAGAAGTTAGAAGCAATTCATCAAATACCAGAAATGAAAATGCAGAAACTCATGAGCAGCAAAGTGAACAAGTACAAACAGGTCATCCAATGATTACTAGATCAAAAAGGGGTATTTTTAAGCCTAAAGTCTACAATGTTATCAGTGACTTTGATGAACCAGTGAATTACAATCAAGCCATCAATAATCAAAACTGGAAACAAGCTATGGATGATGAATATCAAGCGCTAATAAAGAATAACACATGGACACTTGTTAAAGCTCCAACAGACAAGAATATAATAGATTGCAAGTGGACATATAGGCTAAAAAAGAATGCTGATGGGTCCATAAATAGACACAAGGCTAGGCTTGTTGCAAGAGGTTTCACACAGCAATATGGTTTTGATTTTGAAGAAACATTCTCTCTAGTTGTTAAGCCAACAACCATACGAATAATACTTACCATAGCTCTACATAACAACTGGAAAATACAACAATTGGATGTCAACAATGCATTCCTGAACAGTGATCTAAAGGAAGAGGTGTATATGAATCAACCTCAAGGATATCAGAAAAATAAAGAGCTTGTCTGTAAACTGAATAAAGCCATTTATGGGCTTAAACAAGCTCCCAGAGCCTGGTTTGATAAATTGAAACTTGTGTTGACAGAACTAAAGTTTCAATCTACCAAATCAGATCATTCACTGTTTGTCAAATTTAATAATAACATAACCATTTTTATTTTGATCTATGTAGATGATTTAATCATTACAGGAAATAGTGAAGCTGAAATTAGAAGACTCATTCAAATCTTGGACAAGCAGTTCTCAATTAAAGACCTGGGTGAACTCAATTATTTTCTTGGAATTGAAGTAATAAAGATATCTAATTCAGAATTGTTTCTGAATCAAAAGAAGTATATCAATGAAATTCTTATAAGGTCAAACATGGAGGCTGCTAATGCTTTACCTACACCCATGATAACAAGCCAACAATTATCCAAACACAGGGGAGAAAACATAGTTAACATTAGACAATATAGAAGTCTGGTTGGAGCATTACAGTATGCTACCATTACTAGACCTGAAATAACTTACTGTGTTAACAAACTTTCACAATTTATGCAGGAACCAAAAGAGGATCATTGGAAAGCTATGAAGAGAGTGCTAAGATATTTAAAGGGAACTGTGAACTATGGTTTACACTTTACACAAGGCAAACAACTCAACATTACTGGGTATAGTGATGCAGATTGGGCAACAGATCCTGATGACAGAAGATCAACATCAGGTTATTGTATTTACTTGGGAAACAATCCTATATCCTGGTGTGCTAAGAAACAAACTACAGTCTCAAGATCCAGCACTGAATCTGAATTCAGAAGTATTGCAAATGCTACAGCAGAAATTATGTGGGTGCAATCACTCCTCAGTGAATTAAAATTATCAAATCAAAGGATACCAACGCTATGGTGTGACAATCTAAGTGCTGTATCACTATCATCTAATCCTATACTGCACTCAAGAACTAAACACATGGAGATTGACCTATATTTTGTTCGCGAGCAAGTAATAAAGGGAAAATTACAAATTAATCATGTGCCAGCAAATTATCAGATAGCAGACATACTTACAAAGCCATTGTCACATAAAAACTTCATCAGACTTAGATCGGAACTCAAAGTAACTGAAAGATCAAACCTTGGAGGAGAAGCAAATCATACAAGTTCAGATCTGAAATCTGTAATACCGAAGAACCTTATATGGAAGCCGAAGAACAGTGTTAACTTGATTAGTGAAGAATCCAAGTTTGCAAGCGAGTCAGCATCTCACATACCAAGGATTGAAAGCAACCTGAAGCAGATACCCTCAAGCGAAGCAAGCATAATCTCCAATAACTCAAATCCTCGCCATCATAATGCTATTTTAGCAACATCGAAGCTGATTTGAAGTCAAGATTGAAGATTTCTCTCAGATTTAACATCACAAGTTGTGGCGGCTGAAAACACGAAAACCCTAGCTTTCATTTGAGGGGCGATATAAAACAACAAATGAAAAGCTACGGAGAGATATCTTTCACTTTATAATGTTCATGGGCCACTTTATAATGTTTATGGGCCAGCTGTTTTATATTGTACACAGGCCTTTTACATCACAAACTATTATATATACAAGGCTACTCTATACATTATGCACTCTCTGTTTTTTCAAGAAATAATAGTAAAAACTTTTCAGTCTTTCTTGCTCTCACAATATTCTGATAATGGTGCTTGCTTAACAGCCCATGTGTTGCATGAGGATAATAACAATGTGTGCACACTTTATATTATTGTTCCCAATTGAGGTACGAATAATAATATTCTATTATTTAAAATTATCCTTGAGTAATGTTAAAACTGGTGTAATTTTTAAAATTATTAATTATTGTCACATTAATTCTTAAGTTGATTATGTTTTGCATTTAAGTGATTGGATTCGGTTAAATATAGGATTTAATTTTCTGTAACAAAACTAAGCTCTGAAATTTTGAGAAGCTAGCTTAAAAAATAGCGATTTATGGTGGAGAATATGTGTTCTTTGATATGAAGTCAAAGAAAACATACAAGTATGCTAATTATTATTTTAATTTTACCAGACTAAAGGCTAAAATCCTTAGTTTGGAGGACGTTCTTTATTTTGATGCTAAAAAGCTCAAAGTTAGAGCTAAATAGCTCGGACAAAATACATTTTCTAAGTTCTTCAACTTACGTATGCCAGAAAGCCCATTTTTTCAAGCATGGCACAGTTAGATGATACTTCTAGCTAAAACATCCTTCTATAGCTAGACAAGCTCTACTTCGTTTGTGATATTACGATTTATGAAATCTTATATCCTTAGTTCTTAGTATGATATTGGAATCAATTGCTTGAACATGAAACATGGTTCATGGTTCAGTGTTAAATATGATATTTTCAATTTTTTCAAAAATAATTGAAAAATATTTTATTATCTATTTATTCATAAATATTTAAGTTATTTCATGGTTCACAATAACGGATCCTGCTTACTTGCTTATTTGGTGATATTCAATACAGATGTGTGTTTAGTCCATACATGCATTTGTTATCTTAAACATATATTTATTATGTTTATAAGTCGTGTTAATTAATTTACTTGCAATTTTAATTGTTTCCTACTATTGTATTATATCTTTGAAATTACAAGTGAACATTCATTCAACTCTTAACTAGATTCTAATTTCAGAAGTGTTCTTACGCTTTACATGAATATATTGAATTCTTAGAGATTTGAGAAATAGTTCATAAGAAAGTAAACTTTTCATTTTATTTATTGTTTATTCTCAGGGTCAACATTGAATACTTTCAATGTGAATTGCCAAATATCAAATTGGTTGTTATGTTAGCTCCTAAATGCAGTTGTTGTTGGGCTATTCTACCAAACGTGGTTGTTAAAACCTGACAAACGCAGAACTATTTTTCATCTGTGAGTGGATGTAAAGGTAGGACATTAAATATAGTTTTATACAATTTTTATTTGCGTAAATTTTATTTATCCAAATCCCTATATTTGCTAGAGTAATCTCTATTAGAAACAAAAAATTGAAGTATTGTTAGCTTGACAAGAATGGCATGAGCCGATGTTTAGGTTGATCTCAAAGGAAAATTTTCAATCCTTGATTGTGACTCTTTACATCTTCGAAGCTTACATATATACAATAGAAATACTCCTTTTTGAGGCTTTTGAAATGTCTAAAATGCCAGGTGAAGCTGAGCCAGGTGGGGATGGAGAACTCAAATGATTGTATTGCCTTGATCTCAATGGTGCGTAAAAGAAAGTGTTTGCAACAGATTATTTAAGGTCTATCAAGAAAAATATTGTGGTGTTCATAGAATTAAGAAATTACATGCATATGGTGTTAGTACGTTAAAAGAAATGCACGACAGAGTAGTCAAGTAATTCATGACCAGCTATCAGCTGCTAGGTATTCTTTTGAAAACTCATCCCCATCTAAGAGTGCATGAGCAGAGCCATGCAGAAGATGTGAGATAAACGTTTAGAGCGGAATTATTTCAGTTCCCCCACTCAAGATGTGAACGATGCACCCAAAACTCGATCACAAGAAGATGCATACTACTCCATCATTCACAAGACACACCGAATGTAAAGAAATTCACAAAAGAAGAATGGGATAAGTTCAACAAAGAGAGCACAAAAGAAGCAATGAAAGAGCTGGTATCATCTCTCGATTTTAGTAAGTGGGCTGTAGAAAATGCAGAAAGAATCACTCTAACTCCAGTTTTTTAGTTGATTTTAGCCATCTGAATTTAGGTTCTTTGTACGTAAGCCCAGATGCTGAACTTTTTCTCAGGATGTTTTAGGAATGCTGTTATTGCTGCCGTAACTTGTACCACTGGAATGTGGTTTCAATTCCTTACTAATTTTGTTGACTAAAAGTTGCTGCCATAGACAGATTGGAATGTAATATTTATACGATGTAGAATATTATTGCCCTCTTTGCGAGTAGGTTTTTTCAACATATTGTTATGCTTGGAAGCAATATATGTGTTTTTGTAAATGCATTGATCTGTAACAGATATTTGGCTTGGTAAAAAAAGGCATGACAGTAAATGAAATATAGAATATGGTCAGTGTATTAAACTATACCTTTTGTGTTTATATATATGCATACAAGTGCAGTGACAAATAGATAAGTTACAAGTTCCGTATAAAAATTAAGTTATTTAACAAAGTTTCCCGAGCTTACCTATCGAATTGGTCTCTTTCAAATATTTGGTTATCATGTGTTCATATGATACACTTTTTCAGGGATTAGTAAAAAGTTTGCCATGATGTATTTTCAATTCATTTCATCCTTTGAGTTATGTGTACTCGCTTTCGTCTGTTGCTTATTTTTTCACATAGCCTTATTTTACCGTATTAGGAATGTGTTCAGTCAATGACTGATCCAAATATTTCAGATTCTAGATATTTATAGGATTAATTGTCAAGAATAATCCGAAGTTTAACTTGTCTTCTCATAATAATCTCAAGTTTGGATTATTTCTAAATAATCCGAAGTTTGAGGGGTATCTTCCCGTATTGATCCCGATGACCCCTCGAAGTGTTATTTTGGGATCAATATGCGAAGACACCCCCAAACTTCGGATTAATATGGGAAGAACCAAGTAAATGAGATTAATATGAAAAGACACCCCCAAACTTCGGATTAATGTGGGAAGAACCAAGTAAATGAGATTAATATAGGAAGACACCCCAAAACTTCGGATTATTCAGAAATAATCCAAACTTGGGATTATTATGAAAAGACACACTTCAGATTATTCTTGACAATTAATCCATATTTATATTGGATCAACCAGGCTTTTCGTGTATATCTATAATTAAACTAAATATTAAGTGCTATAAAATCTATTACTTATACTGGAAAGCAGAATGCAAAGCATTGTTTGATTTACACGTGTCCTTTAATTCGGTATTTCATTCTTTTACGTATACGTTTCGTTTTCTTTACGAGGCAACAATTATCTTTAGTGGTTCTTTCTTCTTTTCGCATTGAAAATATCCACACTTCGTCTTCTACTAATCCCAATTCGATTGGGATTTCTGAAGATTTAAGATAGCGGTCCGATTCATTCTTCGTATCCACTGCATAATCGATTTCCACCCTTATCTCGCAAAATGTCAATTAATTTGTTCGTTTCAATTTTGCAGATTTTCGAATCAAAACTTCTCAGCTACTACAAATCCTTTTGATTTTGGAGAAGATGCATGTTTCAGATTTGGATTCGTCCATATCTTTGAAACCAGATACTATGGATGAATTGGATTTGAGGTATAAAAATAATATGTAAACCTAATTAGCTACTTTTTGGTTTCATCTTCGTTTTTGACACATGATTACTTTATAAATATTTCTACTCATAACATATAAGTTCGTGTTCAGAATTCCACTTTGTTGTTCTCTTTGTTCTTAGTGGTTGAGTTCATATTCAGAATTCCACTTTGTTGTTCTCTTTGTTCTTAGTGGTTGAGTTAATATTCAGAATTCCACTTTGTTGTTGTCTTTGTTTTTTAGTGGTTGCCCTGTTAATTAAATAAGCAAAACATTATATTATGAATTTGCTATAATCCATATTACTAACCATAAAAAAATTAATGGTCGTGTAATTTATGAATATCAAGCATACTATCCACTATTTGGGCTTCTGATGTTTTGGTTGGATTTTGTTTTTTACGTCATACAACTTACCTTTTAAATTTATTATACATTGCATACTTTTGTCGATACTACTACTTTTCCTACCATATGTCATGAAACAGAACAATATTACAATTACTTTGCCACTTCATAGAATTTTATACATTGAGATTGTCAAATATAAAGTGAAAACAATATGGTTATTAGTATTCGAAATTAAGTTTGTCTGATTGTATTGCGGGATTTTATTAGTACGTGAAACCAATTTAGTATATAGTTTCATAAATTCGTAACTATTCTTAAATCTATTATTTAAATATTACAACATTAAAATAATATCTAATAATCATGTAATGTCGAGTTATGATATGAACATTTCGTTGACTCTTGATATGGGAAAATTTCTCAATTCTTATGAAATATATATTATCCCCTGTCATAATATCATAACCCAATGTTACCAAATACGAATATGGTTATAAAATTAGGAGTTATCTTATTTACAATCTTTGGCTCAGTTATAACTAATTTTACTGCTACTGTTTTTACATGGAATACATGCTTCATGGTTGGAGACATAAAACGTATGCAACAATTATTTGAATTAAACTATAGTATTTCAATATAAAATCGACTGTAGTTCCTTGACATGATGTATTTATATGTTTATTTATTTTAGATTATATCCTTTTTTTTTTCTTTTTTTTTTGCACTATATACTTAATTATAGATGGTGACTATGAATGAAAGTTACACCAAATAAGCAAACATGAAGTAAGAGTTGCTTGAATGTGCTTGGTTATTTATAGAGGGTGATTATGCTAGAGTAGACACTCTGTTGGATTCTACTATTTATAAGTGGATACCAAACTAACAATTATCATACATTAAAGCACATGATACTATTTATTACCATTGGCAGAGCAATTTTCATGATACTATGACGCTTGTTAACTGTCCTACATCTGGCACTGCTCAACTATGACATGAAATTGGCATGTAATATCCAAACACTGATTGTCAGGACATAATTGACCAGTTAAATATTTGAAATGTCATGTAGATTTGGAAATTTAACGGTATTAAAGCACTAGAACGTCAGCCTTACCAGACTGTATAAAATGCATTGTTCTTATTACAAATCCAATTTCAATAAAGAAATTGAACCTGGAAATAATGTTATAAAATGTATTGTTATGAAAACTGCGCCTTTTCGGAAGCGATCAGGATCTTATTCATCCAATTACTTAAAGATGATATCTATGGAAACAAACACATATATGAAATCACACGCGCAAACACAAAATATTCCACCCAACCACCCTCTTTATTGATTCTCAAAATGAATTTTTGTTTACATACACTGGTTCAACAACCAACAATAAACAAACTACAAGAATCAATAACCTTATTGAGAAAGGGAAAGAATATCTAGATGACTACAACTCTTGTTGGAGAAGGAGAACAATGAAGAACGACGGCTAACCCTTGGATTAATTAATTCGGTCTCAATCCCATGCTTTTAATCCAACCCTAGATGTTGCTTTTATAGGAGAATAGAAGGCCTAGGCAAATACCCAATTTGCCCTTCATTGCTTGCAGAATAAGTCATAGAAAGACCAAGTCAAAACCGCAGAAAACCCGCTCAGACATCTGACCAATATACGTCAGACGTCTGTCTATGCTCTCGGGTTACCAAAACTGTAACGACCCGCATTCTACACATCGAAGGATCGTAGAATATTTATTTCTTTCACATACGAAGTCGTATGATCATGTAACTTTGGGAGACGACTATTGGGGTCATTTCTCATGTTCATGATTTTTGCCAATTTTTAAATGACCGTTTTGCCCCTAACTGATCTTGTTTAGACCATAACTTTTGACTGAAAAGGAATTTTGACCTGAAATCACTTCCATTGGCTCCGGATGATGGTTTACTTTTCCGTAGAGTGGTCACATTAGCCAAACGGACATGCCGTTTGGGAGATATGGCTGAAACAAGTTTCAGATGGTGAAAAACAACTTAATTGGGCTTAACCGGGTGGTTAATAACTAGGCCCAAAGGGGGATTTCGGTATTAGGAGTTTAAAAGGGCTGTTAGGGTTTGGAGAATACCTTTTTCTCATTTTTTTCAGCCGTCACTATTCGTTCCTCTTAACCTAGCCATGGCTTCCAACATCTAAAACACCTTCTAATCACCGTTTAATCAAGTATTAGCGTATTCTACATCAAATTGAGGCGGATTAGCAAAGAGATTGAGATAGAGCTGCTGTGTTGCTTTGGGAACAACGCCAAAACAGAGAATCATTTCAGATCTAAAGTTTATTTGTGGCAAATGTGAGTGATTTGCAAAGTTTCTCACTAATTACGGTTAATTAGGGGTAATTGTGTCGATTAGCGAATTTATACATTAATAAATTCTGGAAAAATATTTATAAATTCTGAAATATTGTTTTATACCTCTGTTAGAAATTTGGGTTGATTTGGTTAAGTTTTGTTAATTTTATGATTAGATTTGCTTAAACATGATTAAGGGGAAAATATGGGTTTTTGGATATGTTTGATCCATTTTACATGTTATGATTGTTGTTTTGCTGTTTGTGGGTGATTATACATGTTGCTATGACTGTATAGTATGCTTTGTGGTTGTCTAGAAGTGTTAGATTGGTCGAAAACGCCGTCGAATGGCGTAAACAGTCGCTGGAAGAAGCTGCAGGAAATATGCAGGACCCGGATCGGATCGCTCCTGCTCTCCACGACCCAACCCGATCGCAAGCCATCTCCACGAGCTGCTCCACCTTGAAGGCCACGAGCTTGAAGACCCGACCTGATCCGAATGTTCATCAGACTGAAGACCTGAAGAGGCACCCACGACCCGATCCGATGATTAAGCACGATCCAATGTAGTCTGAAGGAGGACCACGACCAGGAGCTGGAACCTTGACCCGATCCGATCAAGAGGGGGCGTCACGATCCGTACCAGATGAGCATCACGATCCGATCCGATGGAGGGAGCATGACCGACCCGGATGGAGCTGGTGACCATAGATTGAACGAGAAGAAGAGAAGCGACCCGAGAGGGACTTTGTTTCCAAACCAAATGAAGACCGATCCGGGGAAGATGAACAATAAACCGAGATGCAAAGGTAGTCCAAATGGGAAGTTAGAGCTCAAGATCCAGTTGGGAACCAATGAGTTCACTTTATGATTGGGCTTTGCTGCGGTACGTGTGCTAAGGGGTTGTCGATGTCTGTAACTTTGGATCACTATTTGTAGGGGGTACGTGAACGGATTCAGGGCCACAGTGCCCTAGGTACGACTAAAGAGCTATAAACCAATGAAGTGGGATCATTTGTAAAGATTTGGCCATGACTCCACGGGGTAAGCTTGGTAGTAGCAGTAGTTGTACAAGTCGAACTCCGTCACTACTTCGATGGGTCTAGTGAATTAACAGTGGTGGACATCGTATGCTTTACGCACTGAGTGAGAGATGTGAGGGTGGTTGCTATGCTTAATTTGTTTGCCATCATTGTGACATGCACACCCCCACCCCCGTATTTTTTACACCATATGTTAGTGGCACCTTAAAGTATTGTACGGTATGTAGTGCTAACTCTTTGGTTGCAGGTCCAGGTTCAGGTATGGTATAGTATACCTGTTATTGTTCTGTTTAGCTTCTTATCGCTCATACCATACTTTTTTTCTGACCCAGAGTTTTATGTCTCTTCTTATTACTCCGGGTGCTCTCATGAGCAGACTAGAGACAGGTTCGGTGGTATGCACGAGTAGCTGTACCGGAGACGAGCAGGAGGCTTCCATGTATGATACATACATACATATATATATATATATATATATATATATATATATATATATATATATATATTCTCCCTGTGTTGCTGCGGTCACTACTTTGGGCATTAGTGGTGTACCTTTCTTTCTTTTGTTTAGAGACAGTAATTTGGAAAGTTGTAATAAGCTGTATTTGGATTTCCGCTACTCTGATGATGATGATGATGTTGATGTTGGTTTTGATTATTAGCTTATGCATTGTCTCGCCTGTTTTATGTGAAGTATATTATTATTATATTGTGTTCCATGCGCTGTGAGACATTCTACAGGTTCTTTATTAGTTCATTCTCTTCTTTCCTTTCTTTGGCGACCGTTCCGTGCTAGTCGGGCATGTGTACAACGCACTTTCGGAGGAAATGCCGGCTGGTGTGGGGCGAGCCATCACACTTGGTATCAGAGCTCTAGGTTGCGTAGTTAACCTAGGGAAAGACACCAGGGAGAGATAGTATACGTATATGAGAGCGCGTATTTGTGATTATTTTGGTTTTCAAAAGCTATATATATATTATTAGTATAGCTAAGGATGAAGTCGCACTGCACTGACACCACAAAGAGGATGGTTAATCGTTTTCTCTATGCAGATTAAACGATGAGCCGATACGCAAGGGGTACCGGCAGAGGAGCCAACAATGAGAATGCTGCCGAGATGAGGACGATGTTTACTGACCTCATGAGAGAGATGCTTAGGGATGTTCAAAGGGAAACTCCCAATGCTGTAATGGTGGTGGTACAATAGTGCAGACGCCTAGGGCCGATTTCACCAAGCTAATTTAGGATTATACTAGTCTTGGTGGGAAGCCGTTCCACGGAATGGAGTCGGCTATGGATGTTCAGGATTAGCTGGATAGCTGCGAGCGTATCTTCGAAGACTTGGGTATCGAGGATGCGATGAAGAGAAGGCTAGCATCCCGTCAGCTGCAAGGACGGGCAATGAATTGGTGGAATGCTATAAAGGTCGCTACTCCCGAGGATCAGATTACTTCATATTAGTTTAAGGCTCGCTTTAGCGATAAGTTCTTTCCAGCTGCTCAGAAGTCGGTGCTGTTTAAGAAATTCTTGGAACTCAAGCAGAATGGCAAAGATGTCTCGGAGTATATTGCCGAATTCGACACTTAGTCGAAATATGGGTTATCCCTAACAGATACTGCCGAGAAGAAGAACGAGAAATTCATAACTGGCTTGGATGGATACTTTGGGGAAAGGCTTATTAACCACATCGATGAGACGTTTGAATCGATTGTGTGGAAAGCTTTAAGATCGGAAAGTCTTTAACCTAAGCCGAAGACTGAGGTCGCATCTGCAGAGGAGCCAAAACCGCAAGCAAGCGGTGGAGGCAAGAGTGGTTCTCAGAATAAGAGGAAGCAGAACCAGAATAAGGATGGCCAGAAGAAGAAGAAAGATGTTGAGTGCTTTAGTTGTGGCAAGAAGGGCCACTATGCTAGTAATTGTCGAGCAAAGCCAGCAGACAGGAAGTGCTTCAACTGTGGCCAAGTGGGACATCACAAGGACAAGTGTCTGCAACCCCCTAAAGAAAAGCAGACGGTGAAAGCATATGCCCTTAATGCTATTCCTTCTTCGTCGAATGCCCCAACTGCGGCGGAGAAGGGAAAGAATGTCGTTATTCAAGGTATGCTTTTTGTTTATGATGTTCCTGTTAGAGTTTTGTTTGATACCGGAGCTTCCAGTTCCTTCATATCTAGTGACCTGGTAGATAGTTTGGGATTGGAACCTGGGATTGTCGATAGACCTTTAGTAGTGACGAACCCGATTGGTGGTTCGACTAGCCTTAGCATGATTTGTCGTAATGTGGTCTTATCGATTCATGGATGTATGTTTGTTTGTGATTGCTTTGTTTTGGGCTTTAATGGGTTTGGCATTATTTTGGGAGTCGATTGGCTCCAAAGATACGGGGTGGTGGTAGACTGTGAGGGCTTTTTGGTGACAGTTAGAGCGGATGATGGGCAGAGGGTAGTGTTTGGTGGTCTACCTAGTGATGGGGTAATGGCTAGTTTTCTAAATTCCCTCGACATCCCGCATGGTGAGTTGTTAGGTTTGCCCGTGGTTGGCCAGTATCCGGACGTCTTCGAGGAAGTGACCGGGCTTCCACCACACCGAGAGATTGAGTTCCATATTGATTTAGTGAAAGATGCCAGACCTATAGTGATGCCACTTCGTCGTATGGCACCAAGGGAGCAGCAAGAGCTTGGGGTGCAAGTCAACGATCTTTTGAAGAAGGGATTTATCAGAAGGAGTGTTTCTGAATGAGGAGCACCAGTTGTGTTTGCTACCAAGGCAGATGGTTCCCTTCGTTTGTGTGTAGACTACCGCGAGTTGAATAAGGTGACGAGGAAGAACAAGTATCCTCTACCGCGGATAGATGATTTGTTTGATTAGTTGAGTGGCGCGAGAGTATTCTCTCAGTTGGATCTCGGGACAGGTTTTCATCAGCTTAGAGTGGAAGCTGAGAGTATAGCTAAAACGGCATTTCGGACGCCGTCTGGATTTTATGAGTGGTTGGTCATGCCATTCGGGTTGACCAATGCACCAACATATTTTGTGGATCTTATGAATAGAGTATTCAGGGATCAATTGAATAAGTTTGTTCTTGTGTTCGTGGATGATATACTTGTTTATTCAAAGACAAAGGAAGAACACAAGGAACATTTAAGGATAGTGATGGAATTGTTGAGAAAACACCAATTGAAAGCAAATTTTTCTAAGTATCACTTCTGGAGAAGGGAAGTGAGATTCTTGGGCCATGTTGTTTCAGAGAATGGTATTGCCGCGGATCCTGCGAAGGTGGCTACGGTACAAGATTGGTCTACGCCCAAGAATGCAACGGACATAAGAAGTTTCTTGGGATTAGCTGGATATTATCGTAAGTTTATCCAAGACTTCTCCAAGATAGCAGCACCGTTGACTCAGTTGACCAAGAAGAATCAAGCTTTCATCTGGGACGAAAAGTGCGAGAATGCATTCAAGAGTCTAAAGGACAAGTTGACATGTGTACCAGTGTTAGTCATTCCTAAGGGGAATGAAGAGATGACGGTATATACAAATGCATGTGGTACCGGACTAGGTGCTGTATTGATGCAAGGAGGTTGGGTTGTACATTATGCAAGTCGGAAATTGAAACCGCACGAGAGAAGATACCCTACCCATGATTTGGAATTGGCAGCGATCGTGTTTGCATTGAAGATGTGGAGACATTATCTCTTGGGAGAAAGATTCGAGTTGTTTACCAATCATAAATCGTTAAAGTATCTCTTCTCTCAGAAGGATCTAAATCTCCGACATCAAAGATGGTTAGAATTCTTAGCTTCCTATGATTTCGATATCGCATATACACCAGGAAAGGGCAATGCGGTAGCTGATGCATTGAGTAGAAGACATGCCAGTTTAGGGGCTATGTTTCTTGAATGGAAGCAACTGGAGTACATCACTGGGTATGATTTCAGACCAAAGTGCGAATTGGATCCAGAAATGTTAGCAAGTTTGACGATCAGACCCACTTTGATTGAGCGGATTGGTCCTAGTCAGAGGAACGATCCTAACCTATTGGAAATCATCTCAAAGTTAGAGATGGGAATCGATGTAGAAATGAACAAGTATGGGCTTGATCGAGATGGATGGCTTAGAAAGAATGGAAGACTAGTTGTACCCAATGTCAATGGATTGAGAGATGAAGTGCTTAAGGAATGTCATCGCTCAAAACTGACTATACATCCCGGTGGTAACAAGATGTATCGAGACATGAAGTATGCATATTACTGGGAAGGGATGAAAAGAGACGTTGGGAAGTTTATATCCAAATGTATGAACTGCCAGCTAGTTAAAGCCGAGCAAAAGAAGCCTAGTGGCTTGTTGCAACCATTAGAGATTCCAGAATGCAAATGGGAACAAGTCTCAATGGATTTCATTGATGGGTTACCAAGAATTAGGTCAGGCCATGATAGCATTTGGGTGATTGTGGACCGATTGACTAAGAGTGCAAGGTTTATACCTGTCAAGTCGAATAGAACGGCTGCTAAGTTAGCTGAACTATATGTAAAGTGGGTAGTGAGATTTCATGGAATACCTAAGGCATTTGAGTGACCGAGATCCGTTGTTCACTAGTGGATTTTGGAAAAGCTTACAAGAGGCGTTAGGATCAGAATTACATCTCAGTACCGCGTATCATCCTCAAACCGACGGACAGACAGAGAGGGTGAATCGAGTGTTAGAATACCTCTTGAGAGCCTGTGTATTGGATTTTGGTGGATCATGGGATGACCATTTGCATCTAGTAGAGTTTGCATATAATAATAGTTATCAATCTAGTATTGGTATGGCTCCATTTGAAGCTTTGTACGGAAGACCGTGCAACTCACCGTCATGTTGGTTAGAAACTGGTGAGAAGTTTGTGCTTGGACCAGATGTGATAAGAGAAACATCAGACAAGATTAAGGTTATCCAACAATGAATGAAGGCTGCCCAGGCTAGGCAGAAGAGTTATGCCGACAAGAGGAGAAGAGATTTAAAGTTCTCCATTGGCGACTTGGTGTTTGTCAAGATATCTCCGTTGAAGATCGTGATACGATTTGGCAGGAGAGGAAAATTAGCACCAAGATTTGTTGGTCCATTCCCAGTTCTTGAGCAAATTGGGAATTTGGCATATAAAGTGGAATTACCAGAGAAGATGGCAGGAGTTCATAACGTATTTCATGTTTCCCAGTTAAGGAAATTCGTACACGACCCAGATGTGACTATTTCACCTGATCAGTTGGATGATGTCGAAGTTGAACCCAAGGCGGTTGGGAACCGCAGGCCTATGCGTATTGTTGGGAACGATACGAAGCAGCTTCGAAGGAAGACCGTGAAATTAGTCAAAGCTCAGTGGGGCGAGAATGAGAATGACTGTACTTGGGAGACAGAGGAGAGCATTAGGAAAACGTATCCAGAACTCTTCGCCTGGTAAGATTTCAGTTTCGATTTAGTCTTTCCGCATGCTAGGATAGGTTTGTTTTGTTTGTTTTGCATGTTTAATTATTGTATATGGCTGATAGGCATGCGGGATCCTTTGTATGTTCTGGGTTAAGGAATTTCGGGGACGAAATTTCTTAAGGGGGGAGAGTGTAACGACCCGCATTCTATGCATTGAAGGATCGTAGAATATTTATTTATTTCACATCCGAAGTCGTATGGTCATGTAACTTTGGGAGACGACTACTGGGGTCATTTCCCATGTTCATGATTTTTGCTAATTTTTAAATGACTGTTTTGCCCCTAGCTGATCGTGTTTTGACCATAACTTTTGACTAGAAAGGAATTTTGACCTGAAACCACTTCCATTGGCTCCGGATGATGATTTACCTTTCCGTAGAGTGGTCACATTAGCCAAACGGACTTGCCGTTTGGGAGATATGGCTGAAACAAGTTTCAGATGGTGAAAAACAGCTTAATTGGGCTTAACCGGGTGGTTAACAGCAAGGCCCAAAGGGTGATTTCGGGATTAGGAGTTTAAAAGGGCAGTTAGAGTTTGGAGAATACATTTTTCTCATTTTTCATCCGTCACTATTCGTTCCTCTTAACCTAGCCATGGCCTCCAACATCTAAAACACCTTCTAATCACCGTTTAATCAAGTACTGGCCTAATCTACATCAAATTGAGGTGGATTAGCAAAGAGATTGAGATAGAGCTGCTTTGTTGCTTTGGGAACAGCGCCAAAACAGAGAATCATTTCAGATCTAAAGTTTATTTGTGGCAAAGGTGAGTAATTTGCAAAGTTTCTCACTAATTACGGTTAATTAGGGGTAATTAGTGCCGATTAGCGAATTTATACATTAATAAATTCTGGAAAAATATTTATAAATTCTGAAATATTGTTTTATACCTGTGTTAGAAATTTGGGTTGATTTGGTTAAGTTTTGTTAATCCTATGATTAGATTTGCTTAAACATGATTAAGGGGAAAATATGGGTTTTTGGGTATGTTTGATCCATTTTACATGTTATGATTGTTGTTTTGCTGTTTGTGGATGATTATACATGTTGCTATGACTGTATAGTATGCTTTGTGGTTGTCTAGAAGTGTTAGATTGGTCGAAAACGCCGTCGAATGGCGTAAACAGTCGTTGGAAGAAGCTGCAGGAAATATGCGGGACCCGGATCAGATCGCCCCTGCTCTCCACGACCCGACCCGATCGCAAGCCATCTCCACGAGCTGCTCCACCTTGAAGGCCATGAGCTTGAAGACCCGACCCGATCCGAATATTCATCAGACTGAAGACCTGAAAAGACACCCACGACCCGATCTGATGAGTGAGCACGATCCAATGTAGCCTGAAGGAGGATCACGACCAGGAGCTGGAACCTCGACCCGATCCGATCAAGGGGGGCGCGTCCTGATCCGTACCAGATGAGAATCACGATCCGATCCGATGGAGGGAGCATGACATACCCGGATGGAGCTGGTGACCATAGATTGAACGGGAAGAAGAGAACCGATCCGAGAGGGAGTTTGTTTCCAAACCAAATGAAGACCGATCCGGGGAGGAGGAACAATAAACCGAGATGCAAAGGTATTCAAATGGGAAGTTAGAGCTCAGGATCCAGTTGGGAACCAATGAGTTCACTTCATGATTGGGCTTTGCTGCGGGATGTGTGCTAAGGGGTTGTCGATGTCTGTAACTTTGGATCACTATGTGTAGGGGGTACGTGAACGGATTCAGAGCCACAGTGGCATAGGTACGACTAAAGAGCTATAGACCAATGAAGTGGGGTCATTTGTAAAGATTTGGTCATGACTCCATGGGGTAAGCTTGGTAGTAGCAGTAGTTGTACAAGTCGAACTCCGTCACTACTTTGATGGGTCTAGTGAATTGACAGTGGTGGACATCGTATGCTTTACACACTGAGTGAGAGATGTGAGGATGGTTGTTATGCTTGATTTGTTTTCCATCATTGTGACATGCACACCCCCACCCCTGTATTCTTTACACCATATGTTAGTGGCACCTTAAAGTATTGTACGGTATGTAGTGCTAACTCTTTGGTTGCAGGTCCAGGTTCAGGTATGGTTTAGTATACCTGTTATTGTTCTGTTTAGCTTCTTATCGCTCATACCAGATTTTTTGTCTGACCCAGAGGTTTATGTCTCTTCTTATTACTCTGGGTGCTCTCATGAGAAGACTAGAGATAGGTTAGGTGGTATGCACGAGTAGCTATACCGGAGATGAGCAGGAGGCTTCCAAGTATGATACACATATATAGATATTCTCCCTGTGTTGTTGCGGTCACTACTTTGGGCATTAGTGGTGTACCTTTCTTTCTTTTGTTTAGAGACAGTAATTTGGAAAGTTGTAATAAGCTGTATTTGGATTTCCGCTACTCTGATGATGATGTTGATGTTGGTTTTGATTATCAGCTTATGCATTATCTCGCCTGTTTTATGTCAAGTATATTATTATTATATTTTGTTCCATGTGTTGTGAGACATTCTACAGGTTCTTTATTAGTTCATTCTCTTCTTTCCTTTCTTTGGCGACCGTTCCGTGCTAGTCGGGCATGTGTACAGCGCACTTTCGGAGGAAATGCCGGCTGGTGTGGGGCGGGCCGTCAACAAACGTCTGACCAAATGCTATCAGACGTCTGTGCTGAAACACAACACAAAACTGCTTCTCCTTGCCTTCTCTCTGCTGCTGCTCCATCTCCTCTGTCGCCAAGCACATCCACGCCACGTCTCCATCAAAATATGTGATTTCATGTCACAAATCACAGCACTCCACCTTGATATGAAATCGCATCAAATCAAACGATCTTCCAACACACAAGTCATCTAGCTCTTTCAACGACACCTACTCTCAATTAAACCATTACAAACACAACCCACCGCCTGCCAAAGATGCATCTTCCCCTCGAGATGCACCATGCAATACTAACGGTCTAAAAATGCTTGTAATACCACAAGGATCTCCGCCTTGTGGATTTTCTGCCTCGACACTCGTCTATCCCTTGATCTGAGCTCCTTCCTTGATCACTCTGTATCCCTTGAGCATCATCAACATGAAGACCCCTATCTAGCACATCAGCAGTGACCAAATTAACCTCTCCACCTTGTTGTGGACTAGGTTCTTCAACCGTCACTCGCCTTCCACTGTCGACCACAAAACCAACCAATCTATACGGTTTCCCGCCTCCAAGACACCTCTCATCACAACACGACCACCCTTCTTCACTCTCAAAACTCCACCTCGAGTATCATAAGTGCTACCACGACGATCTAACTGACCGAGAGAAATGAGGTTATGTGAACTAGCGGGCACATGTCTAACTCCAGAGACTTCCCTTACCACACCATCATGCATACGAAACCGGATAGATCCAATACCACAAACTGGTAGCTCTACTCCATAGGTTGTTCTAATCACGTCGACATTCTTCTCATAAAAAGAGAAATACTTCACATCCTTACAAATGTGAAAAATGGCTCCTGAATCCGTCTTCCAAGGATTAACTTCGCTAAACAGGACATGATTAGAAGTATCGCTAATGGAACTTGCAGCAATATCTGCCTGTGCCTCATTACTTCCATCACCATCCGCAACCTTCTTCTTATCCCTCTGATAAGCATAACAATTCTTGCATATGTGTCCTTCCTTACCACAATAATAACAAGCACTTTTACCATTAGCCCCTTTCTTCTTCCTTCTTATATCTTTCCCCAAGTCCTTTGCTACCATGGCCTCACCTTGAACTGATTTAAAACCCGACCCTTTTCTCCTTAGTTCCTCATTCAAAAGGCTGTTTCGAACAGTTTCCAAAGAGATGGCTCCACCTGCATTGGAGTTACTCAATGAAACAACCAAAGTCTCCCAACTTTCTGAAAGCGAACTCATCAGCAAAAGAGCCTGCAACTCATCATCAAAATTGACCTTCAGATTTGCCAATTGATTGATCACATCTTGAAATTCATTCAGGTGCCCTGCAACAGACTTCTCCTTATCCAATCTCAGCTGAACAAGCTTTCGAACCAGAAAAGCCTTACTTGTAGCACTCCTCGACTCATACAAAGATACCAACTTGTCCCACAAATCCTTCGTGAATTCACAATTAGCCACATGATGGAATACCGAATCATCAAGGTACTGCCGAATCAAGACAATAGCCTTCTTATCCATCTTCTTCCACGTTCCCTCATTCACACTTGATGGCTTCTCCACATTTCCAACAATCGGATCATGGAGATCATTGAGGTAAAGCACATCCTCCATCTTAGGCTTCCAAATCCCCCAATTTCTTTCATATAAAACAGTCATCTTCGGAAACGCCATCATATCCGTCATCAAAATAAAATTGATCTTTTTCACTCCAAAATCACTCTAAGCTTAGCGATGATCTAGCTTTGATACCAACTGTTATGAAAACTGCGCCTTTGCGGAAGCATCCAGGATCTTCTTCACCCAATTACTTAAAGATGATTTCTATGGAAACAAACACAAATATGAAATCACACGCGCAAACACAAAATATTCCACCTAACCACCCTCTTTATTGATTCTCAAAACGAATTTTTGTTTACACACACTGGTTCAACAACCAACAATAAACAAACTACAAGAATCAATAACCTTATTGAGAAAGGGAAAGAATATCTAGAAGACTACAACTCTTGTTGGAGAAGGAGAACAATGAAGAACGACGGCTAACCCTTGGATTAATTAATTCGGTCTCAATCCCATGCTTTTAATCCAACCCTAGATGCTGCTTTTATAGGAGAATAGAAGGCCTAGGCAAATACCCAATTTGCCCCTTCATTGCTTGCAGAATAAGTCACAGAAAGACCAAGTCAAAACCGCAGAAAACCCGCTCAGGCATCTAACCAATATATGTCAGACGTCTGTCTATGCTCTCGGGTTACCAAAACCCTGACAACAGACATCTGACCAAATGCTATCAGTCGTCTGTGCTGAAATGCAGCACAAAACTGCTTCTCCTTGCCTTCTCTCTGTTGCTGCTCCATCTCCTCTATCGCCAAACACATCCACGCCTCGTCTCCATCAACATATGTGATTTCATGTCACAAATCACAACACTTGTTAACTGTCCTACATCTGGCATTGATCAACTATGACATGAAATTGGCATGTAATATCCAAGCCCTGATTGTCAGGGCATAATTGACCAGTTAAAAATTTGAAATGTCATGTAGATTTGGAGATTTAACGGTGTTAAAGCACTAGAACGTCAGCCTTACCAGACTGTATAAAATGTATTGTTCTTATTACAAACCTAGTTTCAATAAAGAAATTGAACCCTGAAATATTACATTAAAAATTGAAATAATCAATTTACAACATGGTATGTTTTTAGTTTAAAAGATGATCTACTTTCTTTTCTTTGCATTTATCTAGCTGCTTAAGACACTATCTAAATTATGTTATCATATTCTCTGTACTCACTGTTTTTGCTCATCCTTTCTCCTTGAAGCATCCTGGTCATTGGAGAAAGAACAATAAATGAATAGGCCTTTCAAATGGGATGATTTGCTAATAGAATCTACACAGGCTCATTTGATTTACCTAACTTCTTTTACAACATGTTCTTCAAATGGATTTTCATAACCATGCGTGGACATTTAGAGTGTATTGGATAGTCATATTGACAACTGTTTGAAGTGGTTATTAGTTAGCCATACACTATTTGTGGTTTGATCTTTTTTAAAATATTTCTTCTAATTTTAGTTTTAGTTTTTTTTTTGGAAGAATAACTTAGTTTTCTGTCTTCATGAGCAAAATACATACAAAAATAACAATCTGGCTATTTTATTCATCTGCTAAGGTCAAAGTTTTCAATTTTGTCCTTATAAATGTTGTAACAGTATTTAACAAATTTACAATTTCAATGTATATGCATCCGATTGGATATCTTTACGAATTTAGAGTGATGTGTTTCCTTAACAAAACTAAGTTATTTCAATTTCTTAAGAATAAGATATATTATCATATTTCATTATGTATAGTTTCTTTTTTTCGCATGCTCAATCCTATCATTTTCTTCTACGTTGTATTCAGGTATTCTTCTATGCTGTATTCGAGTATTGGCTACATTGTTACCTAGGCAAAGTCGAAGTAATTATGGATCACATTTCTTCAATATACCTTACGTGAAAAACTCATCTCCATGTTTTTTTTAAATTTATAATCTTATTCGTTTGTTTACATTCTAATATGATACAAGCATGTTAGATACCATCGCATCTAATTCTCATTATGGAAGCCTAGAAACTTTATTATATTTTACCTCTATTTTTTTACGGTGTTAACGTTATCGTACTATATCAACATATGTTCTTTTATTATAGGTATGTATTTTTCCATTCTTTATTGTGGATTGTCTTCATAGCCGAGCACATGCTACTCTCTCCAACTAAATCTTTGTTGGAGTTTATTACAAACTCTTTTATTAAATATTATTTGTCATTTATGATAGTGTATCATTTTTCATTTCTTAGATTTCAAAAGTTTGATGTTAAATTTATTTCTCCTTTTGTTATCTGCGGATACTGATTTGTTCGTAGAAAATAATACGAAATAGGAAAGTATACTATTTATTTTATTCCTATTGGAAATATCTACACAACATTAGTTAATATGAAACAAACAAAACATGGTTATAAAGTTATTAAAATATATTCAGTAAAACCCTTTTTCTTTAAGTGGGAATTCAGTATATATGAGTCCGATATAAAATATGGAAATACACATGTATACCTATTTCTGAATCAGTTGTATGTCAGTACATTAGGAATATCTAATAAACATGGGGAATATACTTCTGATCTGAAGACTGTATCGACTTTAGTTATGGGAAAATAATTCATATTTTAAAGAGCATATAGTTTTAGTCCTAAATTCACAATCAGCCACCGGCACCATGTCTGATTTCATTTGAGAATCATGGCATATCTTATTTACAATCATTTGCTTAATAATCAAGTAATTATATTGTAGTTTTGGATTATTTAGGGATTGCATGCTTCAAGTTTTGGGACAAAGAAAATGTCAGCAATAAGGAGTTCAGGAAAAATAGACCAAGTTGACAAGCATATTGATTCCCTAGACTGTAAGTTTTTTCTCTTTATTTCTAAATCAATTAGATTAGTATTTTTTTTATGAATGAATGATTTCAGTTTTAATATCCATGTCTCGCTACGCTTGTCATGATTAGTTTTTTTTTAGTTTTTTCTTAAAAAAATATGTAATGTAGGCAAACTATAATGTTTCGCGTAGCATCAATTGGAAATTCCCTAACACGATATTTTAAAATATTAATTTAATTTAAATTTATTTTTTATATAGGAAAGGAGAATCCATGTCTTTCTCTTTTTGACACGTGTAAAATTAATAGACTGATGCATTATAGCCATTGAGTTCGAAGACATTCGTTCATTCTGTCTACGTGGAGTTGGAGGAAACAGTTCTTTTTCTTCTATACCATGTTCTCCATCATTCCAAAATACCAATCTCCTCGGATCCCCAAAATTCAATTTCACTGCCATTTTTGAATCGCTGCATCTGATTTAATATATGAATCAAGTCACTGCATATTTAAAACTTTTTACTCTTTCATTATACTCACGAAATAATCCAAATTATTGGGTATTTCTGGCACATGCACGGGATGATGTTTTAGGCAATCTTTGTCAACTCGTGCTTGGTAAACTTATTTGTAAATACAAATTTAACCGATTTTATGGTTTTGTCTGGTTCATTTGCTATGAAAACGGATAGAAGGTCATCTTTGTAAACACAGCAACCAGTGTTTGAAAGTTAAATTTTAAGTAAGAGGACCAGTTGGCGCTTGATCAATGAGGTAATTTTTTGAAGGAAAATCTTGATGGTTCAAAATGGCACCAAGTCCTCACTTTTTGTCGATGAGTAAATGGAAAATCTTGATGGTTACGATCCAAAAGATGCTTGGCCTTCATGTTGATGATTCTGTTTCCCATAAGTACACCTGTGTGAACAAATACAACAACGTTACAGTTTTAAAGATAGGGAGTCTCATGGAATGACCAATACTATAATGGATAGAAGTTCAAGCCGTGGTATAACATGACCTGTTGCATGGATACTGATAGACAGTCACATTTTAGCAAGAATGTCAATGCCCTTAAGCATTTGGAACGGATGACTCCACAATCTCTTAACATGTTAGTCTTTGGTCTGTGTTGTACGGGATTTCTTACTCGATGGGTCTGTTATTATTTGTGCACAATACCATTTTCAGTTTTATGGGAGCAGTTCTGTTTAACTTATTAATCATTGTTTTACTTCACTGGATTCCAGTATAGTGTATCTCTTCCGAATGCTTTAATTTTTTTGCAGTATTATGTCGTTCCTTTATTTTTCTTGGTAATAGCTTTTTTTAAGTTTTGCTGCAGATGGATGGTTCAAAATGGTGCATTATTAAACTTCAATGGGAATATGAATGATGCAAACAAGGTAAAGGGTGGAAAACCTTTATTCAGGGGTCGGGTTGATTCAAATCTCAAACTTACATTAGGTAAGACGTATATATTATTACTGATATGTTTCTGTCCTGCGAATAAGGATTCATATTTATACACATCGATACCGATACTATATTTCTGTCATAATTTGTAAACCATTAAGAGTTTCTACTATATGTAACATTACTTCAAATGATTTCAGCTCTGTTTCCTATGAATTTTTCATTTCTATTTTGTTGATTAACTACTATTTTAAGTAAGTTTTTATTTCATACCAGCTGGGGTTATCTCAATATTTATGGAAGCTCCTATTCCAAGTAGGGAAACAAGTGAAGTATATAATTCTAGGAGTGTCATCTACGGTTTAAATTTCCTTTTTAATTTTTGGATCAATTAATGCTAATAAATCTGCTACCACTGTTGTTGATGCTAAGTGTTTGATCGGGAGAAGATTCTGTAGTGCCTCAGGGCAGTGCTAATATAAAGTTGTGGTCCAAGATAATGTCTGGTCTTTTAAAGAACGAAAATGCTAGAAAGCCCGACGTTTTAGTAGGGTAAAAGGCCCGAATGAAAATCCGAGGTTACAGCTCTGTCTGGACGAGGAAATCAACGGTACTCCGTGAATTGCATGACGATCCATGCTTATGTTCCTCTGTATTTTCGGGCTTAATAGCATGGTTCTTTAAAGAAATCCATGTTCTGCCTCCAATACAAGGATGAATAGAACCAACTTGCTGCACAATAAAATTTCGTCGATGGTTCTCATCAAAATGGGAGAAATCGGCGAAGTGCAGATTGGTTCCTCGATCAAGAATGGTACCAACTTAGTTCAATGAGTTTTATTATCAAGCAACTAAAGGTGTCAGAGTCAATGCTGTCCCCGTTGTCATGCCTATCATTAACGAATCTACGGTGGCAGCCACTGCTTAAAGACTACGCAAAAAGAAAACAGTGTTGGTGAACAAAATCTTCATCTCTTTTATCATTGTGGTGACACATTTGATGTAACTGTGCTGGAAATTAAGGAAGGTACGAAGTTAAGGCCATAGCAGGTGACACTCCTCTTGGTAGTGAAGACTTTAATAACAAGTGAACAGTTTCATGCAAAATTTAAAAGGAAAAAAAGAGGACATCTCAGATAATGTTTGAGTGCTCACGTAATTGAGAACAGCTTGCAAGAGAGAAAGCTAAAATCCTTCCTATACCGCTAAGACCACAATCGAGATTGACTTACAGTAGCAAGGGTAGTCTGAGCAAGGAGGATGAGATTGAAAGGATGTTTTAGGAGGCAGAGAAGTACAAGCATGAAGATGAGGAGAATTAGAGGAAGGTTGAGGCTAAGGACACTCTGGGAAACGATGTGTGTAACATGAAGAACACCATTGCATATGAGTGTCAAAAGGGTGAGGTAGGATCATATGAGAGTTAAGTAAAATTTGACCCGACCCTCTAGCTACATATAATAGCTTGACCCTTTTTGACTTTCTTGATTAAAGGGTTAACCCATTACAACCCTTATAACCTTTATAACACTAATAGTAAATGAAAGTTTTTAAATTTGATTTATTTAATAAAAACAAATGCTAATTTTTTTTATTTTCAAAATATTCCATAAAATTTTGAACTTTCAAAATTTGAAATTCAAGTGTCGAATTATTCGAATATAAAAGTTAATAAAAGAATTATTCGATAATAATAATTTTTAAAGTTAAAAGGCCAAAATTACGAAAATATCCTTCATGTTAAAAAAAGTGAAAAAACAAAATAAAATTTAAAAAATCCAGAAAATTACAAAATGAAAAGTAAAAAAAGAATTACTTTAAAATAACGATTTTTAAAGTTAAAATTGCTAAAATTACGAAAATACCCTTCATTTTTGAAAAAAGTGAAATAAATAAATAAATTTCAAAAAATCCAGAAAATTACGAAACGAAAAGTAAAAAAGAATTATTTTAAAATAACGATTTTAAAAGCTAAAAATGCTAAAATTACAAAAATACCCTTCATTTTGAAAAAAGTGAAAAAAAACAAATAAATTTCAAAAAATCCAGAAAATTACGAAATGAAAATTTAAAAAGGATTATTTCAAAATAACGATTTTTAAAGCTAAAAATGCTAAAATTACGAAAATACCCTTCATTTTGAAAAAAGTGAAAAAAACAAATAAATTTCAAAAAATCCAGAAAATTACGAAATGAAAAGTATTAAAAGAATTATTTTAAAATAACGATTTTTAAAGCTAAAAATGCTAAAATTACAAAAATACCCTTCATTTTTGAAAAAAGTGAAAATAAATAAATAAATTTCAAAAAATCCAGAAAATTACGAAATGAAAAGTAAAAAAAGAATTATTTGAAAATTATGATTTTTAAAGCTAAACATACAAAATTACGAAAATAAAAGGTATTTCATTTAGTAATTTTAGCCAAACTTGTAATAAATTTCACTTTTTCCAAAAAAGGGTATTTTCGTAATTTTAGCATTTTTAGCTTTAAAAATCGTTATTTTAAAATAATTCTTTTTTACTTTTCGTTTCGCAATTTTCTAGATTTTTTGAAATTTATTTATTTATTTCACTTTTTTCAAAAATGAAGGGTATTTTTGTAATTTTAGCATTTTTAGCTTTATCGTTATTTTAGAATAATTCTTTTATAACTTTTCATTTCATAATTTTATGGATTTTTTGAAATTTATTTGTTTGTTTTTTTATTTTTACAAAATGAAGGGTATTTTCGTAATTTTAGCATTTTTAGCTTTAGAAATCTTAATTTCCGAATAATTCTTTTTTTACTTTTCATTTCGTAATTTCCTGGATTTTTTGAAATTTATTTATTTTTTTCACTTTTTTCAAAATGAAGGGTATTTTCGTAATTTTAGCATTTTTAACTTTTAAAAATCGTTATTATAAAATAATTCTTTTTTAACTTTTCATTTCGTAATTTTCTGAATTTTTTGAAATTTATTTGTTTTTTTCCATTTTTTCCAAAATGAAGGGTATTTTCGTAATTTTAGCTTTAAAAATCGTTATTTTAAAATAATTCTATTTTTTACTTTCCATTTCGTAATTTTCTGGATTTTCTGAATTTTTTCACTTTTTCCAATATGAAGGGCATTTTCATAATTTTGGTCCTTTTAGCTTTAAAAATCATTATTTTCAAATAATTCATTTTTTAATTCCCATTTCATAATTTTCTGGATTTTTTGAAATTTTTTCTTTTTTTCACTTTTTCCAAAATAAAGGGTATTTTCATAATTTTGAGATTTTTACATTTAAAATCGTTATCTTAAAGTATTACTTTTTTATTATTTGGATAAGTGGGTTACCCATTTGTAACCCTTTTAAAAAAGGGTCAACCCTTTATGATTCATTTAATAAAAAAATTATAAAAGGGTTGACCAAACAGGGTTGTAATTAGGGTAAAATGGGTTGGGTAAAAGGGTAGAGTCATATTTTGACACGTCTACATATGAGATGATTGCATCAAAGTTGGATGCAAGGGACATGAAGAGGATAGCGGATGCTATTGAATGAGGCGTTTCAGTGGTTTGGTGGTGATCAAAATGCTGGGGCGGACAAGTCTAAAGATAGAATGAACTAGAGCGTTTGTCCAACCCCACAATTGCTAAGATGTATTAGGGAGGTGGTGCCGATACGGTGAATGATTAAGGCCCTACTCCTGCTGGCTCTGCTGCAATCAAAAAGATCAACGAAGTTACTACTGATGCTTTACTTATCTATGTAATTCATGTTGCTCCTTTCATAGATGTTTATTAGATGCTATTTTGTAGTTTTTGGTCGGGTCAGATTAGCAGTTATGCCCTTAGCACTGTTCCTGTTTTGAATCTACTATAAAAGTTATAAAGAGCCGGCTATTTCTAAAACATATAATTTATTATACTTTGAAAATTGAAACGCAATAATGGTTTGAGTTTAGCTTTGGCTCTTTTAGATGATAATTTTGAAATAGACTGAAGCTAACTGTTGTCAATAATATTACCAGTATTTAGATGTAATGCAGATATCTTTACAACCTAAATGAACAAGTTTATCATTTTAAATTTACTGTTCAATAACTACTGGTATACTCAATGTGAATGATCTGTGTTCATGCTCATGTCTGCTGCTGTGTCAAAACGACTTATCTATTTCCATATTAAAGAATATCAAGCGGACGTGTTATGTTCTTTGTATTGTTTTTTCGGATGTATGCACGAATACTTGGTCGTAAGCATGGAGTATAGTTTCACATGAGCAAAAGTAGGATCACTTAGACTATGTTTTGTATCGGTTCTCTCTCACTTATTGTTGAATGAAACTTTTTAACCCAGATGGCATCAAGGCATTAATCCATTTTGGTATTGAAGGACCATAAAGTAGAACCACATATCTTGCATGAAAATAATAGCTTTGGTTCTCCAGTGATTGATTTATTAAGATTTTTCTTAACCTATATTGACAAAAATTACGATGAATATATCTATATTTGTAGTTGTTTCCATTTTTACAGTTGTCATGCTGATTTTTGTTAAGATGCAATGTATTAAAACTTTTTTGTTTGTCACTGCTTCGACTAATTTTTGTGACTTTGATAAAATATATGATTTCGTAATTTATTTTCTTGTTCACTGTCGAATTCCATTACGTCTCAAAAAAATTCCACCATTAGATCGTCTCATGAATTTCACTCCTCCACATAAAAAAATTTTCCAATGGTCGAAACTTTGTATCTCCAAGTGTGTCTAATTTTGTGTTCAAATAGCTGTCCCCATAAATAAATATCTAATTTATTTTTCACCTAAATTCCATTTGTGGTTGGCTATGGTTATAGAAGATGCAAAATGAATTGCTTTTTAAATAGTACAATCACTGTTTATAAACTTTTATACATAAAATCATTATAACATGTTATTTGTTATTGTAGATGATGGATGAATATAAAAATCTTAAGGCATATACTATGTACCTTTTCTTTCAATTACATGCACACTATTCTATGTTAATGTACCTTTTCTTTCAATTACATGCACAATATTCTATGTTAACATTGTACAAGACTCCAGATTTGTCATTTTGTTGGTCAACTTTCTTAAGTAAGTATATCAACGTTTACCTTCTAATTACACGGTCTTTGTGTAAATTTTATAGTTATTAATTTCGAAAAAGTGTACGTAGAAGGAATTGATCTCATTTATACAATAAACATAACAATGTCTAAAATCTAAAATAGATAATAATCATATACAAATATAAGTTTGTATTACATATCATCCCGTTGACTTCTTTATGAAATGATTTGTAATGGTAGCCTTGCTTGATATCTAATATGTGTGCTTAAGTCTAAAGTTCAATAGTACTTCTTGAACAAAAATTGGTTATGAATGTTAATTAAGTGCAGTGTACTTATACCACAGCTATTAAGATCATCATGAAACCTAAAAGGCAGTTACTTCCTAATTTGAACCATCCCACCGCCCTTCAAAATACAAAATCAGGAATCACTTGGAATTGCATATTCTCTTTACTCTTCCGTGTTTAATTCTGGAAAAGCGAGAAGACATGTAACAAAAGAGATTTCAAATAAAGAATTGTGCTGTTGTTTTAAACTTTATGATAATATGTCATTCCTATAATAGATGTTAAATAATGATAATTACGTAAAGTAGTTTTCAGGATGGTAATTTTTATTCTAATCCACAATTTTAGTAAGTTAATCCACCCTATTTTATAGAATCTTTGACTTTTACTAAAATTTAAATTTTATTCAGTGTATCCACCTAAGCAAATGTACATACTTTTCTTCTTCTCAATCTTCTTCTTTGTGTTTTCAATTTCCGCCTAAAGGGACAAACATTAGTAGCAATGCAGAATAATTTAATATTAGTAAGTCATGGTTTTGATTACCCATGGTTGTCGTATATTGTAATGTTGAAAAAAAAGAGGTTTGGAATAATCCAAGTGAAAGCAATCATATTATCTAGTCAATTTAAATGCAAGCTACACCAAAACTGTTTATTCCTAGACATCACACCAATTATTTTCTTAGTATTCGGTTTTCAGTAAATCTGAGTTTTCATTAGAGTTCTATGAAGTTTCAATAAATTTGAGTTTTCAGTGTACTATAGATATTGCCAATAATGAAGGAAAGAGATCAGAATGAACTAAATTCAAATATTCTTTCTGCATTTCAGTTTTAAATATTTCGCCTTCTATTACAATTTTTGATGAATGCAATTTTTCTGTCCTATAGCTAAACTCAAGGAGGTTATATCACCAATTTCAGTGCAAAAATAGGTAGCACCCGCTCTTGTTAAGCTAGAAAAAAGTACACATGGGAAGAACAAAAATATTTATCCTAAATTATTTGGATTCGGTTCAAAATGATGGTATTGATTCTTTGAGGATGTGTAAAATGACTGATGTATTCCTCGTGTTTGGTCAAACTATCTTGTGGTAAATATAATTAAGCAACACAGCATAAAAAATGCTACGCATTTTGGTCTACCGAAAGGCCAGAGCTTGGTAGTGCAACTTTGTGTACATATCCAGGCTGATGGTGAATCATTTCAGATCATTCATTGACTTCTATTTGATTTGCAATTTTCTGCTTTTTTTCTTTTGTATATGTTTGCTTTCTAGTAGACAGAGGCGTTTTATAATGTCATGATAAAACAAGTAGCACAAAAATCAATTATAAGCTATATGCTAGGGTGAAATCTTTAAATTAATCCACTCATGGATTAACTTACAAAATTGTTGTGGATTAACTTATTAAAGTAAAATGGTGGATTAACTTATTAAAACTGTGGATTAGGATAAAAATTACCTTTCAGGATTGATGTAAGCTATATTTAAATTGAACGTTTAGCTTTCATTCTTAAGAAATAATGATTTGAATAACAATTAGAAAAGTAGGAATAGGACTCCCCATTTTCACCAAAAAAGAAAGGAAAACAAGTCTTTATTTTTCAATCAGACATACCTACTATCTGTTGAAGACAAGAATATTCATTCACCACTATAATGTAGTGGTTTTAAGCATGTGTGTGTATGTCTTTTGATCCTTAAGTACATGATTATAGAAGTGATTGATCTTGCTTGAAATAGAACTAAGAATCTGAAGATAGAGATGACCACTACATGTCATTTGTTGCTTGCAATCATGGACATTAGGATCGTTTTAGTCTAATTAACAAAACCATTTTCATGATGTGGATACATCCTCATATACATAAATTAAAAATTATCAAGTCTTCAACATAGCAGGATCCTGAACCTACTTTTCATACATAATGTTTAAATTAGACTCACTATAAAGTATAAACTACTTTCCTGGTTCATATAAATTTGATGTAACGTTGTACTGATATTTTAGTAATCAAATATATTAGAAGAAATGATACACATAATTCATTTTTGTTTTAAGGATTAGTGGATACAATCCTTTTTATTTGTTAAGGAAATATATTTATTGTTATAACAATTTGCCCATATCATTTATCAGAACTTTTCTATATTGATTGGCACATTTGTTATTGTTGATGGCAATTCGTTTTTCTTTCTCAAATATGGTGTTGTGAACATAAGAGATTCCTGGACTGTACTATTGATCTTTGTTCTTCATCTACATTCAATAGCTCATGTTGTAATATTATTCTAAATTTCCTCAATCCTCGATAAGATCATCTTTCTAATTCACCAACCAACGAGCTCAGTTTGAGGGCTCTTTAAATTTGTAATTTCCAGCTCCACTCACTCTATGAAACTGAAAAGTCTTACCATGACATTATCTACATAGTAGGAATATGTTTATTGTAGTATTCCTTTGGAGTCCATTCAGAATGAATTATTTTATATGCGGTAGTAGTTTATGTCTATGGATAGAAAGTCAAAATCAATGTAAACTTCAATTATGCAAATAGGAATAAATCATTAATAAGTCCGTGATTCTTATGATTCATTAAGTTTTAATTACTATCTCATATTCTAATGAATTATTCATGAACATAGAACTGCTACTTAATAATTTTTAATTCATTTTAACAACTTATAAGTGCTTCAGATACTGTGAGTATTACTCCAAAAAATTGATCAACAAAAAGGGCATTCTAAATTTGAATGATGGATATGATTGTCAAGTATTGATTTTTGTTTTCTTAAAATCAGATCAATAGACTGAAGTGCTTAAATAAATGCAATATAAACACTTTAATGCTTATGCACAATTAACATTAATGTATTCTTTATTAGAGTTTCATAATTATATTCTTAATTTTAAGTGGAAAAGAACAAGGATTTTCTATAGGGTTTGAAACACACTGGAAAATTCGATGCTCGAACTTTTGACACAAACACATCTAGTGTCCAAAAACTCAAGTACCGAACATCCAGAAAGTTATTAGAAAGAAGTTAGAGGGTGAGAAAAGAAAGGAAGAAAGTTAGAATAGAAGAAGAAGAAGTACCAACATAACACAGAGTCTCACATCGCAGTGGAACAAAATATAATATATAAATAACTTTATTGAAACTTGAAATGATACTTACAATCAGAGTACATCTGTCAAGGCAATCGGGACAATTATAAAAATATGTCCATGTATACAATACATAGCAGAATAAATATTAATACGTCTAGACCCTTCCAACACGTCTTTTGAACTTCGAAGTGTCCAATAACCTGAACCTGTACAACCCGGTCTAACCCGAGCATTACAAATACCGGGTCAGTCTGGTGGACCGGAGTGAGAAAACTCGCACAGTTTAAGGGAGATCATCCAACTTGATTTTAAAGTTTAAAAATCTTTGCGAAAGAAAAGGATAATCGTAAGACCGAATCAACACATAAATATGGATGGTTTTTACCTTACGATAACCCAAAACATTTTTGAAAACAATATTCTTCTGATATTATAATAATGTCTAAATATAAATAAATAGAATCAAGCAGAACGCTTGCATCTCACGCTCTATATATATAGTTATACAATCAAAACCACGGACTCTTATTGGAGATTAGATTCCGACTATGACATGGTATGGAACCGCCTACCGATAGTGTATCTATAGAGAAGAATACACTGGGTTCAACAAGAACGTCTTACAACCCGGCCTACATAAAACTGACCACTCATTTCTCTTGAGTGTATCGAATTTATTGTCACCTTATGGCTGCGCAGCTACCGTTTCCCGGGCGATACAGAAATGGAAAGAAGTAACAAATATGAATATTCTCTGGATGGTGACAATACACCCTAATTGGTGCGACCAACATAGCCATGCTGCCTGCCCGATTTTTGTCATTTCTCGGTTGATGAGGCTTGAGGTTATAATCATCTTTTGAAACATCTGGTCACCATTTACTTTGAATGTCACATCGTCAGATCCGCCAGATATCACTAATTGACGTCCACAAAAATACTCTAGTCGTTAAGCTAGGAGAAGTGCCTCTCTCTGCCACTAACTAAAGTGCGTTTGAAGAAATCAACGTACGTCATCCCTTTAGAAATACTCTGTCAGACATCTGTCCATACAAGTCGTCCTGGGACTGGACAAACCGAAGGCACCCTCCTGCTGCATCCTAGGAATCACCCTATAGATCAGTAGCGAGCAGTCCTTGCAATCCGCCGATTCCAACCATGACAGAATCACAGTGTATCTCTGATTGCAAGTTAGAGATTTTAAGTAATTCTTCCACTTTATGAAGATCAACGGTGTTCAATACTCCAACTCGATCATCGTCTGATATCTTCAACATTCACGTATTTGTTGGTCGGAATGGGTTTCGAATTTGATCCCGGTCTTTCCATTCCAGCAATCGTATGGGCCAGATTTTGATAGTCGGTTATTTAACTATCAAAATTAACAATCATTCAATCTGAAATAAAACGAGTTCACTAGTTTGGTATTTAGCATCACTTGGACCTTTTTAATATTTCCATTTGTAAATCAAACCTTTAAAACATCCGATATTTAAAAAAAGCCTTTTTATTTCTTATTTCAAAAATACTATTACACTTTAAAACATCTTATTGTTTTAAAACATTTCAAACTTTATTATATAATACTATTCTTCGAAATTCTAGTTTTATTTCTCTCGACCACTCTCGTTTGTAAACTAATATCATTCTTGGATAATCATGAAGTCGTTCAAGTTGGGTATTTTATTTACCTCTCAAACCTTGAGTAACAACCTTTTTATCCTTAGAATAAATAGAAGTTTATCAACGAAATCTCATTTCACTAATTAACCGACATATTCCATTTACCATTCGATTTAAAACATAGTTTTAATATCACACTTCCTTTTTGAAATCTTACTTCAATCTTAACGCGTTTACTTAATTTAAGTAAACCATTATTAACCTACTCTATTAGCTTTACAGTCTTTTAAAACATTATATACACAAATCTTCATTCTATAGAAAACTTCATAAACTCTGATAAGTTTATTTCAAACCCATTTGGTTATATCTCGATAAATTTCATCTCCCATTATAGCGAGTTTAGATCGTAACTTAATAGTTTAACTCGCCTCGCCACTTTAATTCAAGCTTAGGTTTTCGTTTCGATTTCCATTTCATACTTTCATCGATCCCTAACCGCAAAATCAATAAGAAATTAATTCTCTAAATATCAACCCCGAAGGCCGAAACCAACATCAGATCAATATTTAGAAAATCATTTAACTCAATCGATCTCCAGTTACGTTCCAACTCTTTAATTTCACATCTTGGGTTTCTATTTCATTCATAAACCATTTATAATAACTCTTCCAATTGTATCTTTAATAAAACTTGGGCTTCATAACACCTCTGTTCAACTTGGATTTTATAAATCGAATCAAATAAGAATTCAGTTAAAACATGATTTTGTATTTCTATTAATATAATTTGCCTTTTAAACTTTATTTAATTATAAATAGGACTTATATTTTAATAAATCTCCATTGATACATTTAAACCCCAAGATTTACCACTTTGATCATTATTAGATAAATAATAACAAAATATCAACATTTAGGAAATGTTTACTTTATCATTAACTAACCCCATTAAATTAATGAACTAATATAATATTCACCTTCAGTTAACTCGGTCAACTAAAACATGATTAATTCGTTAATCAAATTCCAATTTGTCTTTCCATTTAAATTGGCTAAAAATATAATTAATTTAAAAAAAATCTTATCTACTTTGAATATTATTAAGTAAATAATAATCATTTTCAATATATTTCCATTTATTTCTAAAACTTGATGACATAAGAATATTCATTATAAAAAACCATTTAACAATTTACCTTACAAATTAAATAATAACATTTATTTCCCTTTTAAATAGACTTCCTTTTTTCTAAATAATATATTTTAAATTCCACCCTTGGTTATAAATAAAATTTATAACTTTATTCTTTATCGGTTTACTTGACGGTAAATCAATTCCTATTAAACAGTTTATATTTGGGCCATCTGCTTTTAATTCCTCAACCAATAATACCCCATTGGTTAATAACAGAGAAATGTTGAATTTCGATTCAACAAATCAATAATCATTTCAATAATCCAATCATATTCGTCAATCAATTCATATGATGATAATATGGAAGTAAACAATAAATTTGATGATAATATGAATAATCAATTCAACTGGTCGACTAATAATAACAGTTCAAGCATCCAATTAAATATTATACGTTTATATTATTGTAACCAAAAAGGAAAGTTACCTCGATTGGAAATAATCTTTATAAGTAACGATTGGTTTTGATTAAATTAAACGAACGTTTAATTTAAATCGGTTATAAAAATATCAACATATGTCCAAACGGTCAACAAATCAATCAACAACTAGCAACCATAGCACACAAACAATAAACCCGACTTATAATAAATATAAGTAGGATAACTCAGTGAGTTTAACTCACCTTGGGTTTCCATTTGTTGTCGAAACAGTTTGATTTAATTAAATTAAACATGCGTTTAATTTAATTGAAAACTTCAGCTGCTATCGGCTTCGTCCGTTTCTATTTTGTAGTACAGTGCTCCTCCGTATGGTTCCAACATCTCTGTCTGGTTCGATTCTGCGTACGTAGACCGAGTTACACATACGGTAAATATACGATTTAATTTAAACAAACATTTTATTTTTCCTTATTTAAAACAAACTGATACACATACGTTCAAACTGATTGTCATTTCATTTTATATGGGTCACGTTAACATTGGATTGAAGGCACCCTATATTCAATTAGGAATATTTATATATATCTTCTGACCTGCTGTATCCTTTGAACCCGTATGATAAAATTTTATTAAATAAAATCGGTAGTTAAAATGGTGATAAGGCACATAAAAATATACTTTAACTAGAACGGCCGCGTATAGGACTGGCACGGTTACTTCTAGCTGTAGTCACACTAGAATGGCCGCATTATATTATAATAATATAGATTTAATCACGTTTATATACATATATATATATATGTTAGGTACTTTAAACTTATGTGTTTCCTCTCATACCTGTTACGTTAAACAGAACGCCACGAGACAGTCCCCATTCTAAATAAAGTGCATCTTCTACCGGCTTCCCGGCTTCCTCCAAGTCCATGCAGCCACTTTTGCTCCCAATGTTTTCCCATTTATTTATTTTTTTTCCTTTTTTTTGTTAGGGCTTAAGCCCTATTCCCTTTGTCTTTTTCTCCACTTGAAGACCCAGCCCGTTCTTCATTTCCTTGGCCTGATTCCCATATGAAATCCCATCTGCCAGTTCAAATAATTCCTTCTGCATTTTGCTGTTTTTCTTCCATCGTATTCTTTTTTTTATAAAAAAAACCAATGTCCATTCTATAAAGCTCGCGCAAGAGCCTACCACCCTTCCAACTACTTCCCTTTCATTCATATGCACCCTCCAGATGCTCCAGCCCATGAATCCCTTTACTCCTCCTAGTTTGAAGATGCTACTCATCCAATACCCGTGCTTCGTTCTTCCCCGTTTTCCATTTATACGCCATGCTCCCTATGACCTCACGTTCCTCCCCATCTACTTTTCTCATTCTCCATTTGACCGAAAGACTACGGGTTCTCATCTTCCCATATCTGGTACTCCACTCTCACGTTTTTCTTCCTTTCAATCAATCCCGAAAGCCCATGGTATCTCAGCAGCCACGTCCCTTTTTATTTCGCATGCACAGACCATTCCAAAAGCATGACCATACCTTGAGCCCTAGGCCTCCCGAACACACGCAACCACTTCCATGTTCCTTCATGTCGCAAGCGTTAGCCTCTCCACGTTTTAACTTTCCCCATAGCCGTAGATCCGAAAATATGCCGCGCTCTTCCAATGCTGCGAATCACAACACCTCAACCTTCACTCTGCTTCACCGGTTTTAACATTGGAACTCACCAACGATCACTCCAACACCACGCCATGCCTTTCCGGAAAATGAGTTGATGATGCCTCCCTCCCACTACAAGCAAACGCGAACATGTAGTCACATGACATCCGCATTCTCTCGGTCTCCTCCTCACACCGCCAGAAAAGAGTACACTCGACTGCATCTTCACAGCAGTTCACTGTGCCAAACAAAATGACGTCTGAACGCCTGGAAACACATGGGAATTGGAAGTTCGCAACAAGATTATGCAAAGGAAGTTTATTTCGAGATCTAAAAGTTTCGAATACGAGTTGTTTGTATTTATTTTCGCTGATGGAATTCCGTTCTTTTTATTTCTGGAAGAATGGGAATAAACAAATGGAAAAGCTGCGTATTTATAAGGAGAAATCACCGTGGAGGCCAAGTAAACATGGGGCGCACGGCATGGATGGTTTGATGGCCAAGGCATTGTATTTATATTTTATAGACTGCTTTGTATTTTCGTACAACATATAGCTTTTAGGATAGGCATGGATATTTGTTTATCCTTTTTCTTTCATGTTGAGTAAAGCTGGCATTAAAGGTGGCATGTACAATTTTCTGTTGAAAGGATTTGCTGTACCAAACTTGGCAGCAAAGGCGTAATATAAATATACTTATAAGTGCTAGACAGGGGTAGGTTCGTGATAAGAGTCCATGTCCTAACTTCTATAGATGCTAGAGTGCGTTTTTATTAGCTTTCTTGCTTCAGTAAAAAGAAATTAAATAGCTTTTAAGGGAAGGGTTGGTCCAATATTTATTTAAAATTTTAATATGATTAATCAAACTTATATCGTTACTTAACGTCGAACGTTAAATAGGCGCACCGTCACATACCAACTTCAGATGCCACGAAAACATACATACAGCTACGTTTTTATGTTACAGACCCAATAAAATTAATTTCGTTAAATTCCGATTTCGTTTGTACGACCGCAACATTTTACTTTTAATTATATCAATCTGTTCACTTATAAATTTCATCTACCGACAAAACTCCGATTGGCTCCAAACTGGACATCTAACAATATATAGCGATACGCATTCCAAAAAATTCGTTTTCTTTGAAAACAGAGGCCGTTTGAAAAAGAAAACTATTTCTTAAGGCCTAAGTACTACCGATATAATTTATTTAAACCCAAAATAAATTCTACATAAAATTTCAATAAAATATTTAAAACAGATTTAAAGATTCAAATTTAAATGGCCGAAAAATCTGGGACGTTACATTCTTCCTCCTTAAAATAATTTCGTCCCCGAAATTGATTAGTAAGAAAAAATGCTCTAAACCCAATTATATATTCAAAATAATTATTTTAATAATCATCACTAAAATTTCTAAGTTTTAGAATTTATAAAAAATTCGACTGCATCTCCTCTGCATGGCTCGATCTGAACAACTACAAATGCCACTTCGGACCTCATAGCGATCCAAGAAAATAGAAACCAAACTGCTATCCAAATCAGATGTATAAAATCAACCATCCAGTCAATCATATCAAGGCGTACCTATTTGTTGGGCATCATACTTCGATAACCAAGCAAAGCAACAACCAGCTCTTCCAACCTGTTATTAACTCCATTTTCAACACGATAACAAATACATGATCTCGTCATTATTATTATTTCTATTTCATATTTGATTATATTTGAATTCATTTTATCAGTTTCCAATTTTTTCAACTTCTTTAACTGTTAATGAATTTTATTTCAATGAATCTAGCATCCAAACAACAAGCAATACACATTTATCAACTAAGTTCGATTTCAATTTCATATTCAAATTACTAATTGATATTTCAATAATTCCGACCCATAATTCATTCTAATAATCATTAATTTCTCTTAAACAAGTTAAGTTCTAATTCCATATTGATTTTCTAATTAGTTTACTTTTCATTTAATAATCTCGATTTTGATTCATTTTCGAAATCCATCATTCTAATTCATTCTATTTTAAATCATCTTAAGTTAAATCCCGATTCTCGATTTCATGTTAAAATTCTCATTCACAAACTATATATGTGAAATCTGTCGGTTATATTAACCATTCAAATTCAAATCAATCAATCAAACCACAGTATCTCAATAATTTAATAAAATTATTTCTTTTCTATACAAAAATATAATTTAGGAAAATTTATTTCATTTACCCGCTTTACAAATCAATACTGTGTCAATTTCCATTTCAGTATAATCTTCCGATGCTTGAACCGATCAAATAACACAATGCAAAACATTTATAAAATATACAAATACGCATTCTCTTATATATATACCCAACTCAATCTAGGGTATTACTAACCCTATCTCTATTGAGTTACGCCACAGAGCCAAGGTTATTACTAAACCAACAACTCTGATACCACTGTAACATACCGGAAAATTCGATGCTCTAATTTTCGACACAAACACATCTAGTGTCCAAAAACTTGAGTACCGAGCATCAATAAAGTTATTAGAAAGAAGTTAGAGGGTGAGAAAAGAAAGGAAGAAAGTTAGAATAGAAGAAGAAGAAGAACCAACATAACACAGTCTCCGCAGCGGAACAAAATATAATACATAAATAACTTTATTGAAACTTGAAATGATACTTACAATCAGAGTACATCTGTCAAGGCAATCTGGACAATTATAAAAATCTGTCCATATATACAATACACAGCGAAATAAATATTAATACATTCGAACCCTTCCCGCATGTCTTCTGAACTTTATAGTGTCCAATAACCTGAACCGGTACAACCCGATCTAACCCGAGCATTACAAATACCGGGTCAGTCTGGTGGACCAGAGTGAGAAAATTTGCACAGTTTAAGGGGGATCATCCAACTTGATTTTAAAGTTTAAAATATTTTCAAAAGAAAAGGATAATTGTAAGACCAAATCCACACATAAATATGGACAGTTTTTACCTTACGATAACCCAAAACATTTTTGAAAACAATATTCTTCTGATATTATAATAATGTCTAAATACAAATAAATAGAATCTAGCAGAACGCTTGCATCTCACCATCTACATATATAGTTATACAATCAAAACCACGGGCTCTTATTGGAGACTGGATTCCGACCATGACAAGGTATGGAACCACCTAGTGATAGTGTATCTCCAGAGAAGAATACACCGGGTTCAAGAAGAATGTCTTGCAACCCGGCCCAGACATGACTGACCACTCATTTCTCTTGAGTGTATCGAATATATTGTCACCTTACGGCTGCGCAGCTACCATTTCCTAGGAGATACAAAAATGGAAAGAAGTAACAAATATGCATATTCTCTGGATGGTGACAATACACCCTAATGGGCGCGACCCAGATAGCCATGCTGCCTGCCCGATTTTTGTCATTTCCCGGTTGATGAGGCTTGAGGTTATAATCATCTTTTGAAACATCTGGTCACCATTAACTTTGAATGTCACATCGTCAGATTTTCCAAATATCACTAATTGACATCCACAAAAATACTCTAGTTGTTAAGCTAGGAGAAGTGCCCCTCTCCTCCACCAACTATAGTGTGTTTGAAGAAATCAACGTACGTCATCCCTTTGGAAATACTCTGTCAGACATCCATCCATACAAGTCGTCCTGGGACTGGAAAAACCGAAGGCACCCTCCTACTGCATCATTGGAATCACCTTATAGATCAGTAGCGAGCAGTGCTTGCAATCCGCCGATTCCAACCATGACAGAATCACAGTGTATCTTTGATTGCAAGTTAGAGATTTTAAGTAATTCTACCACTTTATGAAGATCAACGGTGTTCAACACTCCAACTCGATCATCGTCTGATATCTTCAACATTCACGTATTTGTTCTTCGGAATGGGTTTTGAATTTGATCCCGGTCTTTCCCTTCCAGCAATCATATGGGCCAGATTTTGATAGTCGGTTATCTAACTATCAAAATAAACAATCATTCAACCATGAAATAAAACGAGTTCACTGGTTCGATATTTAGCATCACTTGGCCCTTTCTAATATTTCCATTTGTAAATCAAACCTTTAAAACATCTGATATTTAAAACAAAGTCTTTTTATTTCTTATTTCAAAAATACTATTATACTTTAAATCATCTTACTGTTTTAAAACATTTCAAACTTTATTATATAATACCATTCTTCGAAATTCTAGTTTTATTTCTCTCGACCACTCTCGTTTCTAAACTAATATCATTCTTAGATAATCATGAAGTCGATCAAATTGGGGTATTTTATTTACCTCTTAGACCTTGAGTATAAACCTTTTTATCTTCAGAATAAATAGAAGTTTATCAACGAAATCTCATTTCACTAATTAACCCACATATTCCATTTACCATTCGATTTAAAACATAGTTTTAATATCACACTTCCTTTTTGAAATCTTACTTCAATCTTAACGCGTTTACTTAATTTAAATAAACTATTATTAACCTACTCTATTAGCTTTATAATCTTTTAAAACATTATATACACAAATCTTAATTCTTTAGAAAACTTCATAAACTCTGATAAGTTTATTTCAAACACATTTGGTTATATCTCGATAAACTTCATCTCCCATTATAGCGAGTTTAGATGGTAACTTAATAGCTTAGCTCGCCTTGCCACTTTAATTCAAGCTTGGGTTTTCGTTTCGATTTCCATTTCATACTTTCATCGATCCCTAACCGTAAATCAGTAAGAAATTAATTCTCTAAATATCAACCCCGAAAGCCGAAACCAACATCATATTAATATTTAGAAAATCATTTATCTCAACCGATCTCCAGTTACGTTCCAATTCTTTAATTTCACATCTTGGGTTTTTATTTCATTCATAAACCATTTATAATAACTGGTTACAATCATATCTTTAATAAATCTTGGGTTTCATAACACCTCTGTTCAACTTGAATCTAATCAAATAAGAATTCAGTTAAAACTTGATTTTGTATTTCTATTAATATAATTTGCCTTTTAAACTTTATTTAATTATAAACAGGACTTATATTTTAATAAATCTCCATTGATACATTTAAACCCCAAGATTTACCACTTTGATCATTATTAGATAAATAATAACCAAATATCAACATTTAGGAAATGTTTACATTATCATTAACTAATCCCATTAAATTAATGAACCAATATAATATTCACCTTCGGTTAACTCGGTCAACTAAAACATGATTAATTCATTAATAAAATCCAATTTGTCTTTCCATTTAAATTGGCTAAAAATATAATTAATTTAAAAAAATCTTATTTACTTTGAATACTATTAAGTAAATAATAATTATTTTCAATATATTTCCATTTATTTCTAAAACTTGATAACATAAGAATATTCATTATGAAAAACCATTTAATAATTTACCTTAAAAATTAAATAATAACATTTATTTCCTTTTTAAATGGACTTCCTTTTTTTTAAATAATATATTTTAAATTCCATCCTTGGTTATAAATTAAATTTATAACTTTAACCTTTATCGGTTTACCTGACGGTAAATTAACTCCTATAAAACAGTTTATATTTGGGCCATCTGCTTTTAATTCCTCAACCAATAATACCCTATTGGTTAATAACAGACAAATGTTGAATTTCGATTCAACAAATCAATAATCATTTCAACAATCCAATCATATTCGTCAATCAGTTCATATGATGATAATATGGAAGTAAACAATAAATTTGATGATAACATGAATAATCAATTCAATTGGTCGACTAATAATAACAGTTCAAGCATCCAATTAAATATTATACGTTTATATTATTGTAACCAAAAAGGTAAGTTACCTCGATTGGAAATAATCTTTATAAGTAACGATTGGTTTTGATTAAATTAAACGAACGTTTAATTTAAATCAGTTATAAAAATATCAGCATATGTCCAAACGGTCAACAAATCAACCAACAACTAGCAACCATATCACACAAACAATAAACCCGACTTATAATAAATATAAGTGGGATAACTGAGTGAGTTTAACTCACCTTGGGTTTCCATTTGTTGTCAAAACGGTTTGATTTAATTAAATTAAACATGCGTTTAATTTAATTAAAAATTTCAACTACTACCAGCTTCGTCCGTTTCTATTTTGTAGTACAGTGCTCCTCCGTATGGTTCCAACATCTCTATCTAGTTCGATTCTGCGTACATAGAACGAGTTACACATACGGTAAATATACGATTTAATTTAAACAAACATTTTATTTTTCCTTATTTAAAACAAAGTGATACACATATGTTCAAATGGATTGTCATTTCATTTTATATGGGTCACGTTAACATTGGATTGAAGGCACCCTATATTTCAATTAGGAATATTTATATATATCTTCTGACATGCTATATCCTTCGAACCCATATGATAAAATTTTATTAAATAAAATCAGTAGTTAAAATGGTGATAAGGCACATAAAAATATGCTTTAACTAGAACGACCGTGTATAGGACTGGCACGGTTACTTCCAGCTGTAGTCACACTTAAATGGCCGCATTATATTATAATAATGTAGATTTGATCACGTTTATATTTATATATATATATATATGTTAGGTACTTTAAAATTATGTGTTTCCTCTCATAACTGTTATGTTAAACAGAACACCACGAGACAGTCCCCATTCCAAATAAAGTGCGTCTGCTACCGGCTTCCTGGCTTCCTCCAAGTCCGTGCAGCCACTTTTGCTCCCAACGTTTTCCCTTTTTTGTGTTAGGGCATAAGCCCAATTCCCTTTATCTTTTTCTCCACTTGAAGGCCCAGCCCGCCCTTCATTTCCATGGCCCGATTCACATATGAAATCCCATACGCCAGTTCAAAGAATTCCCTCTGCATTTTGCTGTTTTTCTTCCATCGTGTTCTCTTTTTTTTTTATAAAAAAACCAAAGTCCATTCTGTAAAGCTCACGCAAGAGCCTACCACCCTTCTAACTACTTCCCTTTCATTCATATGCACGATCCAGACGCTCTAGCCCATGAATCCCTTTACTCCTCCCAGTTTGAAGCTACTACTCATCCAATACCCGTACTTCATTCTTCCCTGTAACGACCCGTGTTTTTCGACCATTTGAATCTGAATATTTAAATTAGTTTTAAATATTTTATTTGGAATATCGATGGAATTTAATATTTAAACGAAGTTTGAACGTTATATATTTATATAATTATAAATCGAGCTTGAAAATGGCGTGCAGTTCGTAAATTCGAGTTTTGAACTTCAACTGAATATACAGGATCCGGTATAAGTCGAATTTCTATAACAAGAAACGCTGGAAGCGTGTTGATGATAATTTTCATATGAAAGAGAAAAATACAGATTCCGTGTTATAGATTGTTAGTTATGGCCAAATCAAATTTTGAAATAGTCGCTATGGAAATCACTATTAAAATATAGCGTTATTTTATATATTTAAAAGGGAAAATTTAAATCATTTAACTCAAAATTAACGATATTGAGTTGTATGAATTATATTTGGAATTGTATATACATTCTTCTTGGATATATATATATATATATGTTGAAAACCATTTATTTTGATTTATTTGAATTATTTGGAATTTAATTAATATTTATTCGATATTTTTATAGCATTAAAAATAGCCATTTTTGCAAACAGTCCCAGTTTTCAGCGAAACCAGTTCCATTGGAACCGTATCGTTAAATTATTGTCAGAAAATCAAACCGCGTGGCAAACCGATGTCGTTGGTGACCACGGTAGCTGAAAACGCCCGTTAATTTTCTATAGCGCATATTTAATTAAATAGAGGGATATTTGAGCGTAACTGGAGCAGATGATCGAATTAAGCCATGAAACTGGTTCCGTTGAGTTCGTAGCATCGATCATAGTCAGGGTAGGTATATAGTTTGTTATTTTTAGAGACCGGTTAATTTGGCGTTGAAAATGGTATTGCGGTGCGTGGTAAAAATAGCCTACCGGGGAAAACAGTCTTAGAATGTGACGAAACTAGTGTCGTTGGGTTCATATCAACAAATTATCGTAAGATTTCAGAGTTTCAAGTTGATTTGATTTATCTAATGACCATGGAAAAATTAAACACGTGTTCATTTCTGTTTTTAGAAAGGAATTTTTTTCGAATGATATCGGATTTCGACGAAACTTGTCCCATTGGGTCCGGAATATCTTTTTACATTAAGAATGGCCTTTTTATCAGTTGACGGAAATCGTTTATGGTAGTTTTTATCAACTACTTCACCGTTAAGTTTCGTTATAATATAAAATAATATTCTTCCATCCTACTATCCCTATAAATACCAATTGAACAGCCAAACCCTAACTTTCTAAGTCAAACTAGCACTTCTGGTCAACACATGTATTCTCCGCCGCCACATACTAAATAACGAACGACATTTGGTGTTCTTCCTTCCCTATTCTCTCGTGATTCACACAATTAAACCAAAGTTTTTGAATGACGTTCTTGTAGAAACGGCCGAGTTCTGGGTACTGATTGGTGATGATCAGAAATCACGAACGGTGGTGGTCACAATCCCTGTTCAAGGACGCTGCAGTTGAAATGGGTTTAAGGGAAGGAGGAGACGTCAGATCTGGAGGGACTCGGCGCGATTGAGGAGGAGCTGAAGGCGCTTCTGGAGATGGACTCAGATCCGGTTCCGGCCCAGTCTAGGGGCGGCGGCGTCCCATTTGTTGATGCCGAAGTTGAACGAAGGTGATGCTTGGAACCAGGAAACTCAACGCAAGTATGATGAACAAAGTGGCAAAATCCCAAACGAACGGATTGGCTTCAACTTTGGGTTAACAGTTTGTTTAATTAAGTAATTAATCTATATACAATAATAATGTGAATAAATTAAATATTTAGTTGCAGTTGGAATCAAATGGCAAACGAGAAAGAAGGAAACGAGATTTGGAATAACCAACGAGGACAGCGGGTTTTAGAATGTGAAGTAAGAGTTCGGTTATGAGATTTTAGCAATGTAAAGGAGAACGTAGCAGGCAAAACAAATAAAACGAGACTAAGAAAACAAGGTGCAAGAAAGTGAGACCAAAGAAGACATTCTGGAAATTCGAGGATTGAGCAAACAAAAGACAGCCTTCTTTGTTGGAATCAAAAGTCGGACACGTGGCCCATTTGGTGTAACAAACGAAGGTATCATCGATAGATAACATGAGATTTGAACGCACTTAAATTTGGCCAATGTAATTACTTAGTGATAATTTATATTTAAAGGAAGTAATTACCTAATATAAAGTTTATATTTCTTGTAATGGTTTTTAATCTGTTCAGGAACGAACGTGAACGGAAGTAGTGAGATGTTGAGAAGAGAGAACCGCTGTCTGGGCTACCATTGATGAGAAATTAATAAGTTAATTATATTTATACTTCAAGGAATAAATTGTTTAATTAAACATCGTGTGCTAAAATGTTAACAACTCTTCATATATTACCAAAATTGAACAAATCTAGAGGCACTGGGACCGCATCAGCAAATACTGTATTTTGGAGTTGTTCTGGACAAAGCTGGAACCGACTAGAGTTTATCACTAAATTAAACGCTATTTAATTTAACTAGATCTAAACCGCTCAAGCGAGAAAATGAAATCAAGGTGAGTTAAACTCACTCAGTTTTCCCATTTATATTTTATATAAATTGGTTTTTTATTTTGTGTGCTCTGCTTTCTGATGGTTTCTTGTTTGCTAGTTATGCATTTGTTTGTTGATTTAACCGATGAAATTAAACTGTGTTTAATTTCAGTGGAATTACCAAATCGTTATTTTTAACGATCAGTTCCAATAAAGGTAACTTACCTTATTAGTCACGTTTATTTTATAAATGTATTTAAATTGTTGAATTGTTTGCATTTCTTGTGATTGATGTTAAATGGCCGTTATTTAATGTTATTAGTTAAACAAAACAGAATGGTCTTATTTGGGATAACCAATTTGTATCAGGTGAGTCGATAGAGATGAAGTTATAAAATTTATTTTATAACTGAAGTTAGATTTTGAAAGATCTTATTTGATTAAAAGTTATTTAAGAGAAATAAATATTTTATTTATTTATTTAAGATTTTGATTTGTTAATAATTTATTTTATAAAATAAATTCTAAAGTTAACCAGATTTACAAGTATGTGAATAAGGAATGAATCAAGTGGTTAAACTTTGATAATTGTTTTGTAAAGAAAACAATTAATGGAATTATATAATTAATTAATTATATTTTGATTAATTTAAGGTGAAAATTTAATTGGAATCGGTTAATGAGATAATCGAGTTTTGAGTTAATTAAATCGACCAGTTTGAATTGAAATTGATTAACAAATTGATGTGTTTGGATTAAAATAGTTTAATGAATACTGTTTAAAGTTAAATAAAGTTTTAAAAGAGAATTACCATTTACTTAGGTAAATGAAGACTTAACTACTAATGTAGTTAATGATTGAAATAAATTATTATTTTAATTAATAATAATTTAGAAAATTACTTTTCAAAAGTAATCGAAGTGAAATAAAATCTAATGGGATGGTGTAAGAAGTCTATGAATGGGTTGTATATTTAAAACCCGAAATTTTTATAACGAAGTTATAAAGAGAGTTTTTAAGCGAAGGTGATAACTTTAATGTAAATGCCACTTAATTCTTTGAATTAAGATAAAAAGGCTTTAAAATAAACCAGGATGATATAAATGGGATTTAATGTGTTAAAAGCGTTAATTTTAAATAAACGTTACCTAAAAATGAGATCATGTAAAAAGGGGAGAATTGAAATAGGATTTCCAAAGTGGGGAATGGTCTAATAGATTGGAAATAATTGGAACTGGTTAAAGAAGCGGGCTGTAGGGTTGTATAACCAAATCGAAGTTATGAGGGGAATTGTTCTGGGACTAAAATGGAATATTGGTGTTTGATTACAACTTATATTATCTGAAGATATGAACGTTGTTGATCAAGGTCTGAGAGGTAATTAAAATACCCCAACTTGAACGACATTAGGATTATCTGAAGATGATATTAGTTGGTAATCGTAAAAGAGAATAGTGATAGTTCATTATTTCCATTAAAGGAATAATGCAACGTTGGTGAGAATTTAGAGATCATATAACGAGAAATCCGAAGTAAAGAAAATTAATTAGAAAGAAATGTAAAGTTAGTTTAGTTTATACTAATAAATATTAGTTATTGTTCGATAATGGGATAAAAGAGATTTTGTAATGCTGTTTTATGAGTCTTAACTTAAATGGATTTGCTATGTTTAAATAATTAAGAACAAATGTTTTGAAAAGAGAATCAAGTGGAAACTGAATACGGTTATAAGTTATTAAGTGATAAAATGAATTGATTTGAGAAACACTAGTATATTAAATAAGGTTCAAATATCATATTTGAAATATTAAAAGAATTTGAGGTCCTAATTAAACAGAAGTGAATAAAATTATTTAAGTAAAAGGCCAAGTGGTGCTGAATACCGAACCAGTGAACTCATTGGATTGTCATGATTGAAACACTATATATTTTGATAGTTAAAACACCGACTATCAAATCTGTCCAATACGACTGTTGGTATGGGAAGACCGGGATTGAATTTATATTCGAAAACCATTCTGACCAACAAATACGTGAAGATACTAAAAGATGATCGAGATAGAGCATTGAAGACCGTGGATTTTCATAAGCGGAAGAACCACTAATATCCTCTGCCTGGCAAGCAGAGATAAGATGTGATTCTGTCGTGGTTGGAATCTACGGGTTGCAAGGACTTCTCGCTACTAATCCATGGGGTGATTCCTATATTGGATGCGGTAGGAGAGTTTCTTCGGTTCATCCTGATCTTGGATGACTTGTATGGACGGATGTCTGGCAGATTATTTCCAAAGGATCATGTATGTTGATTTCTTCGAACGTGCTATAGTTGTTGGCAGAGAATTGCCATTCTCTTAGCTTCCAGCTAGATTATTTTTGGGGATGTCAATTAGTGATATCTGGCAGATCTGACGATGTGGCATTCAAAGTGAAATGACCGAGTGTTTAAAAAAAATAAACTCTGACCTCAAGCCTCATCAACCAGAAAATGACAAAAATCGGGCAGGCAGCATGGCTATGTGGGTCGCTCCCATTAGGGTGTATAATCACCTATCTAGAGGAAATCCTATTTGCTTCTAAAACCTATATTCGATGCTGTCCCTTGTCGGGAGACAGTTGCTGATCCCAACCGTTGGTGATATACATTCGATACACTCAAGCGAAATGAGTGGTCGGTCATGCGAGGGCCGGGTTACAAGACGTTCTTGTTGAACCTAGTGTATTCGTCTCTAAAGATACACGATCGGCAGGTGGTCCCATACCTTGTCATAGTTGGAATCCAATCTCCAATAAGCGCCCGCGGTTTTATTTATATACTATATATGTAGAGCGTGCAGTGCAAGCGTTCAACTAGATTTCTATTTACTTGTATTTAGGCATTATTATAATATCAGACAAGATATTGGTTTCAAAACTGTTTTGGGTTATCGTAAGGTAAAAACCGTTCGTGTTTATGTGTGGATTTGGTCTTACGATTATCCTTTTCTTTTGAAAAGATTTCGAACTTTAAAATCATGATTGGATGATTTACCCTTAATACTGTGTGAGTTTATCTCACTCTGGTTCACCAAACTGACCCGGTGTTTTGTAAATGCTCGGGTTAGCCCGGGGTGTACAGGTTCAGTTTATCGAAGGCTATGAAGTCCAGAGACGAGCTGGAGATGTTTAGACGTATGATATTATATAGCTACTATTCCTCTGTGTGTTGTATATGCGAACAGGTTATTATAACTGTCCCATTGTGTGATGTACCCTGATACTGTAAGTATTTTAAAGCTCTCAATAAAGATTTATTTTTGTATTATATTTTGTTCCGCTGCGATGTGAGACTCTATGTTGTGTTGCTCTTCTTCTTCTTCTATTATAATATTTCTTTCTTTCTTATCTCACCCTCTAATTTCTTTCTAATAACTATCCAGTGTTTGCGGTGCTTGGAGGGTCAGCATGAGTTATGGTAAAGGTATTTATGTCGACTTTCGGGGCTGAAAATCCCTGGGTCGTTACAGTGGTATCAGAGCTAAAGGTTAAGTGATTACCTTGGCTCTGTGGCGTGACTCAATAGAGATGGGGTTAGTACTACCCTAGATTGAGTTTCAGTGTATATATATGAGTGACATATTTGTAGATTTTATAAAAATTGTTTTATATTATGGAGATTTATTTTTTTGATTTGTTTACGAGTTCTGGTCGATCAGTTTGATCCACTGCATCGATAGGAGTTTCTAAAACACTCAAGTACGGTAAACCGACACAGTATGTTTTAAAAGATGGTAAATGAAATAATTAGACCCAGATTATATTTTAATATAAAGGAATGATTAATATTTGAAGTATTATAGTATATTGGATGTGTTGGTTGATTATAATTGAAATGGTTATATAAGTAACCAATTGGAATTCGTATAATATAAAAGCAGATTTATTAAATCTAAAATTAAAATTAAAATTTGAAACTAAAATTCCCAAAGGTGGGAAAGGTGTTTGCAAATGAGCTTGGATTGAATATATGAGAATTTTAAAATTCTGGAAGATTTTAAATTTGTTTACAAGCATCGTGAATTTTATTTTGAAATGGATTTCAAAATGAAAGTATTTAAAATTTGAGTTTTGAAATGATATAGTATTGAACTCACTTCGATCGCTGGGAAATAACTCTGAGGATGCTGGCCACATCATCAGTGTTCATTTCTGAGTTCTAAGTGACGGATTACTAGCAAAGATTTTGGTTTGAATTGCTTTGAGAAAAACAAGTTGTTTTGAATCCTGAAAGGGAATATTTGACTGTGGAAACAGCTGAGCTGTTTAAAAACTCCCAGGGAAATTGTTTAAACAAAGGCAGAATTAAATAGAAATTGTGAAAGCAAATACAAATTGAATTGAAACCAATTAATTGGAAATTGATAATGGATGGAAATTGAGTTAAGAATGAGATTTGGCTTGGACGCATAGGATTTGATTTTGAGGATTAAATTGGAATTTTGTTGGAAATGCATTTGTATATGCTGGCAGGGCAGCAGATGGAAGGGATATGATGATATGCCCGACAAAAAGGTACACGTTTATTTTTATATGGGATTGGTGATTTATGAGCCTAAGTGGCAAGCCGCTTGGCTGTTTTATTTTCTTTTGGATTGGAGAAGGCCAAGAAAGGCGAGTTGTAGTTGTACCGATTGAGCCGTATAGAGGAGGTGCTGGCGAAATTTTCGGGAATTTAAGGTGTTAGCAAAATTTTCAATATTTTTGAAAATATTTGTATATGGTATTGAAATTGGTTTCTAATTTAAAATAAATTGGATTTGAAAGTTAGTGGGTTTGTAACTTCTTTTCTTACCTTAGCAATTTCGAAGACGAAATTATTTTAAGGGGGGAAGAATGCAACGACCCGTGTTTTTCAACCATTTGAATCTGAATATTTAAATTAGTTTTAAATATTTTATTCGGCATATCGATGGAATTTAATATTTAATTCGTTATTTAAATGAAGTTCGAACATTATATATTTATATAATTATAAATCGAGCTTGAAAATGGCGTGCAGTTCATAAATTCGAGTTTTGAACTTCAACTGAACATACAGGATCCCACATAAGTCGGATTTCGTTGAAACAAGAAACGCTGGAAGCGTGTTGATGATAATTTTCATCTGAAAGAGAAAAATCCAGATTCCGTGTTATAGATTGTTAGTTATGGCCAAATCAAATTTTGTAATAGTCGCTATGGAAATCGCTATTAAAATATAGCGTTATTTTATATATTTAAAAGGGAAAATTTAAATCATTTAACTCAAAATTAACGATATTGAGTTGTATGAATTATATTTAGAATTTTATATATATTCTGCTTGGATATATATATGTTGAAAATAATTTATTTTGATTTATTTGAATTATTTGGAATTTAATTAATATTTATTCGATATTTTTATAGCGTTAAAAATAGCCATTTTTGCAAACAATCTTAGTTTTCAGCGAAACCAGTTCCATTGGAACCGTATCATTAAATTATTGTCAGAAAATCAAACCGCATGGCAAACCGATGTCGTAGGTGACCACGGTAGCTGAAAACACCCGTTCATTTTCTATAGCACGTATTTAATTAAATAGAGGGATATTTGAGCGTAACTAGAGTAGACAATCGAATTAAGCCACGAAACCGGTTCCGTTGAGTTTGTAGCGTCGATTATAGTCAGGGTAGGTATATAGTTTGTTATTTTTAGAGACCGGGTAATTTGGCGTTGAAAATGGTATTGCGCTGCACGGTAAAAATAGCCTACCGGGGAAACAGTCTCAAAATGCGACGAAACTAGTGCTATTGGGTTCGTATCAACAAATTATTGTAAGATTTCAAAGTTTCAAGTTGATTTGATTTATCTAGTGACCGTGGAAAAATTAAACGCGTGTTCATTTCTTGTTTTATGAAGGAATTTTTTTCAAACGATATCGGATTTCGACGAAACTTGTCCCATTGGGACCGGAATATCTTTTTACATTAAGAATGGCCTTTTTATCAGTAGACGGAAATCGTTTGTGGTAGTTTTTATCAACTAATTCACCGCGAAGTTTCGTTATAATATAAAATAATATTTCTTCCATCCCACTATCCCTATAAATACCAATTGAATAGTCGAACCCTAACTTTCTAAGTCAAACTAGCACTTCTGGTCAACACATGTATTCTCCGCCGCCACATACTAAATGAACGAATGACATTTGGTGAACTTCTCTCCCTATTCTCTCGTGATTCACACAATTAAACCAAAGTTTTTCAACGACGTTCTTGTAGAAACGGCCAAGTTCTGGGTACTGATCGGTGATGATCAGAAATCACGAACGGTGGTGGCCACAATCCCTGTTCAAGGACGCTTAGTTGAAATGGGTTTAAGGGAAGGAGGGGACGTCGGATCTGGAGGTACTCGGCGCGATGGAGGAGGAGTTGAAGGCGCTTCTGGCGATGGACTCAGATCCGGTTTCGGCCCAGTATAGGGGCAGCGCCATCCCATTTGTTCATGCCGAAGTTGAACGAAGGTGATGCTTGGAACCAGGAAACTCAACGCAAGTATGACGAACGAAGTGGCAAAATCCCAAACGAATGGATTGGCTTCAACTTTGGGTTAACAGTTTGTTTAATTAAGTAATTAATCTACGTACAATAATAATGTGAATAAATTAACTGTTGAGTTGCAGTTGGAATCAAATGGCAAACGAGGAAGAAGGAAACGAGATTTGGAATAACCAACGAGGACAGCGGGTTTTAGAATGTGAAGTAAGAGTTCGGTTATGAGATTTTAGCAATGTAAAGGAGAACGTAGCAGGCAAAACAAATAAAATGAGACTAAGAAAACAAAGTGCAAGAAAGTAGGACCAACGAAGACGTTCTGGAAATTCGAGGATTGAGTAAACAAAAGATAGCCTTCTTTGTTGGAATCAAAAGTCGAACACGTGGCCCATTTGGTGTAACGAACGAAGGTATCATCGATAGATAACATGAGATTTGAACGCACTTAAATATGGCCAACGTAATTATTTAGTGATAGTTTATATTTAAAGGAAGTAATTACCCAATATAAATTTTATATTTCTTGTAATGGTTTTTAATCTGTTCAGGAACAAACATGAACGGAATTAGCGAGATGTTGAGAAGAGAGAACCGCTGTCTGGGCTACCATTGATGAGAAATTAATAAGTTAATTAAATTTATACTTAAAGGAATAAATTGTTTAATTAAACATCGTGTGCTAAAATGTTAATAACTCTTCATATATTACCAGAATTGAACAAATCTAGAGGCGTTGGGACCGCATCAGCAAATACTGTATTTTGGAGTTGTTCTGGACAAAGCTGGAACCAACTAGAGTTTATTGTTAAATTAAACGATGTTTAATTTAACTAGGACTAAACCGCTCAAGCGACAAAATGAAATCAATGCGAGTTAAACTCACTCATTTTTTCCATTTATATTTTATATAAATTGGGTTTTTATTTTGTGTGCTTTGCTTGCTGATGGTTACCTGTTTGCTAGTTATACATTTGTTTGTTGATTTAACCGATGAAATTAAACTGTGTTTAATTTCAATGGAATTACCAAATCATTATTTTTAACAATCGGTTCCAATAAAGGTAACTTACCTTGTTGGTCACGTTTATTTTATAAACGTGTTTAAATTGTTGAATTATTTGCATTTCTCGTGATTGATGTTATATGGCCGTTATTTAATGTTATTAGTTAAACGAAACTGAATGGTCTGATTTGGGATAACCAATTTGTATACAGAGAAGAACAGGTTAGAGGGATCCAACCGGATTCCTCAAATATATTTTTATTTTCATATATGAACTGTCCTATTTAGATGATTGATTTGATTGTTGGTTTTTGAATATTCAACATCTATTTGTTTAAACCAATGGGCGATATTGGTTGGGTATTTGGCAGCGTATGGCCTATAAAATCAATCGTTTTATAAATATTGATTCACCGTCAGGTGAGTCGATAGAGATGAAGTTAGAAAATTTATTTTATAACTGAAGTTAGATTTTGAAAGATCTTATTTGATTAAAAGTTATTTAAGAGAAATAAATAAATATTTTATTTATTTAAGATTTTGATTTGTTAATAATTTGTTTTATAAAATAAATTCTGATGTTAACCAGATTTACAAGTATGTGAATAAGGAATGAATCAAGTGGTTAAACTTTGATAATTGTTTTGTAAAGAAAACAATTAATGGAATTATATGATTAATTAATTATATTTTGATTAATTTAAGGTGAAAATTTAATTGGAATCGGTTAATGAGATAATCGAGTTTTGAGTTAATTAAATCGACCAGTTTGAATTGAAATTTATTATCAAATTGATGTATTTCGATTAAAATAGTTTAATGAATACTGTTTAAAGTTAAATAAGGTTTTTAAAGAGATTTACCATTCACTTAGGTAAATAAAGACTTAACTACTAATGTAGATAATGATTGAAATAAATTATTATTTTAATTAATAATAATTTAGAAAATTACTTTTCAAAAGTAATCGAAGTGAAATGAAATCTAATGGGATGGTGTAAGAAGTCTATGAATGGGTTTTATATTTAAAACCCGAACTTTTTATAACGAAGTTATAAAGAGAGTTCTTAAGCGAAGGTGATAACTTTAATGTAAATGCCACTTAATTCTTTGAATTAAGATAAAAGGTTTTAAAATAAACAAGGATGATATAAATGGGATTTAATGTGTTAAAAGCGTTAATTTTAAATAAACGTTACCTGAAAATGAGATCAAGTTAAAAGGGGAGAATTGAAATAGGATTTCCAAAGTGGGGAATGGTCGAATAGATTTGAAAGGAGATTGGAAATAAGTGGAATTGGTTAAAGAAGCGGGCTATAGGGTTGTATAACCAAATCCAAGTTATGATGGGAATTGCTCTGGGACTGAAATGGAATATTGGTGTTTGATTACAACTTATATTATCTAAAGATATGAACGTTGTTGATCAAGGTCTGAGAGGTAATTAAAATACCCCAACTTGAACGACATCAGGATTATCTGAAGATGATATTAGTTGGTAATTGTAAAAGAGAACAGTGATAGTTCATTATTTCCATTAAAGGAATAATGCAACGTTGATGAGAATTTAGAGATCATATAACGAGAAATCCGAAGTAAGGAAATTAATTAGAAAGAAATGTAAAGTTAGTTTAGTTTATACTAATAAATATTAGTTATTGTTCGATAATGGGATAAAAGAGATTTAGTAATGCTGTTTTATGAATCTTAAGTTAAATGGATTTGCCATGTTTAAATAATTAAGAACAAATGTTTCGAAAAGAGAATCAAGTGGAAATTGAATACGTTTATAAGTTATTAAGTGATAAAATGAATTAATTTGAGAAACACTAGTATATTAAATAAGGTTCAAATATCATATTTGAAATATTAAAAGAATTTGAGGTCCTAATTAAACAGAAGTGAATAAAATTGTTTAAGTAAAAGGCCAAGTGGTGCTAAATACCGAACCGGTGAAATCATTGGATTGTCATGATTGAAACACTATATATTTTGATAGTTAAAACACCGACTACCAAATCTGTCCAATACGATTGTTGGTACGTGAAGATCGGGATTGAATTTATATTCAAAAACCATTCCGACCAACAAATATGTGAAGATACTAAAAGATGATCGAGATGGAGCATTGAAGACCGTGGATTTTCATAAGTGGAAGAACCACTAATATCCTCTGCCTGGCAAGCAGAGATAAGCTGTGATTCTGTCGTGGTTGGAATCTACAGGTTGCAAGGACTTCTCGCTACTGATCCATGGGGTGATTCCTATATTGGATGCGATAGGAGAGTGCCTTCGATTCATCCTGTTCCTGGATGACTTGTATGGACGGATGTCTGACAGAGTATTTCTAAAGGATCACGTACGCTGATTTCTTCGAACGTGCTATAGTTGTTGGCAGAGAATTGTCGTTCTCTTAGCTTCCAACTAGAGTATTTTTGGGGATGTCAATTAGTTATATCTGGCGGATCTGACGATGTGGCATTCAAACTGAAATGACCGAGTGTTTTAAAAAAAAAACTCTGACCTCAAGCCTCATCAACTGGAAAATGACAAAAATTGGGCAGGCAGCATGTCTATGTGGGTCGCTCCCATTAGGGTGTATAATCACCTACCTAGAGAAAATCCTATTTGCTTCTAAAATCAATAATCGATGCTGCCCCTTGTTGGGATACGGTTGCTGATCCCAACCGTCGGTGATATACAATCGAAACACTCAAGCGAAATGAGTGGTCGGTCATGTGAGGGCCGGGTTACAAGACGTTCTTGTTGAACCTAGTGTATTCGTCTCTAGAGATACACGATCGGCAGGTGGTCCCATACCTTGTCATAGTTGGAATCCAATCTCCAATAAGTGCCCGCAGTTTTGTTTATATACTATATATGTAGAGCATGACATGCAAGCGTTCTACTAGATTTCTATTTACTTGTATTTAGGCATTATTATAATACCAGACAAGATGTTGGTTTCAAAACTGTTTTGGGTTATCGTAAGGTAAAAACTGTTCGTGTTTTGTGTTGATTTGGTTTTACGATTATCCTTTTCTTTTGAAAAGATTTCGAACTTTAAAATCATGATTGGATGTTTTACCCTTAATACTATGTGAGTTTATCTCACTTTGGTTCACTAGACTGACCCGGTGTTTTGTAAATGCTCGGGTTAGCCCGGGGTGTACAGGTTCAGGTTATCGAAGGCTATGAAGTCCAGAGATGAGCTGGAGATGTTCAGACGTATGATATTATATAGCTACTATTCCGCTGTGTGTTGTATATGGGAACAGGTTATTATAACTGTCCCATTGTGTGACGTACCCTGATACTGTAAGTATTTTAAAGCTCTCAATAAAGATTTATTTCTGTATTATATTTTGTTCTGCTGCGATGTGAGACTCTGTGTTGTGTTGCTCTTCTTTTTCTTCTATTCTAATATTTCTTTCTTTCTTATCTCACCTTCTAATTTCTTTCTAATAACTATCCAGTGTTTTCGGTGCTTGGAGGGTCAGCATGAGTTATGGTAAAGATATTTATGTCGACTTTCGAGGCTGAAAATCCCTGGGTCGTTACATTCCCCACTTTCCGTTTGTACGCCATGCTCCCTTTGACCTCACGTTCCTCCCCATCTACTTCTCTCGTTCTCCATTTGACCGAAAGGCTACGGGTTCTCATCTTCCCATAGCTGCTACTCCACTCTCACGTTTTTCTTCCTTTCAATCAAGCTCGAAAGCCCATGGTATCTTAGCAGCCACGTCCCTTTTTATTTCGCATGCACAGACCATTCCAAAAGTATGACCATACCTTGAGCCCTCAGCATCCCGAACACACGCAACCACTTACCTGTTCCTTCATGTCGCAAGCGTTAGCCTCTCCACGTTTTAACTTTCCCCAAAGCTGCAGATCCGAAAATATGCCACGCTCTCCCCATGCCGCGAATCACAACACCTCACCCTCCACTCTGCTTCACCGGTTTTAACATAGGAACTTACCAACGATCACTCCAACACCACGCCATGCCTTTCCGGAAAACGAATTGATGATGCCTCCCTACTACTACAGGAAAACGCGAACATGTTGTCATAAGACATCCGCATTCTCTCGGTCTCCCCCTCACACCGCCAGCAAAGAGTACACTCCACTGCATCTTCACAGCAGTTCACTATGCCAAACAAAATGGCGTTTGAACGCCTGGAAACACATGGGAATTGGAAGTTCGCGACAAGGTGATGCCAAGGAAATTTATTTCGAGATCTAAAAGTTTCAAATACGAGTTGTTTGTATTTATTTTCGCTGATTGAATTCCGTTCTTTTTATTTCTGGAAGATTGGGAATAAACAAATGAAGAAGCTGTGTATTTATAAGGAGAAATCACCGTGGAGGCCAAGTAAACGTGGGGCGCACGGCATGGATAGTTTGATGGCCAAGGCATTGTATTTATATTTTATAGACTGCGTTGTATTTTCGTACAGCATATAGCTTTTAGGATAGGCATGGATATTTGTTTATCCTTTTTCTTTCATGTCGAGTAAAGCTGGCATGTACAATTTTCTGTTGAAAGGGTTTGCTATACCAAACTTGGCAGCAAAGGCGTAATATAAATATACTTATAAGTGATAGACAGGGGTAGGTTCGTGATTAGAGTCCATGTCCAAACGTCTACAGATGCTAGAGTGCGTTTTTATTAGCTTTCTTGCTTCAGTAAAAAGAAATCAAATAGCTTTAAAGGGAAGGGTTGGTCCAATATTTATTAAAATTTTTAATATGAGTAATCAAACTTATATCGTTACTTAACGTCGAATGTTAAATAGGCGCACCGTCATATACCAACTTCAGATGCCATGAAAACATACATACCGCTACATTTTTATGTTACAGACCCAATAAAATTAATTTCGTTAAATTCCGATTTCGTTTGTACAACCGCAACATTTTACTTTTAATTATATCAATCGGTTAACTTATAAATTTCATCTATCGACAAAACAACTCCGATTGGCTCCAAACTGGACATCTAACAATATTTAGCGATACGCATTACAAAAAATTTGTTTTCGTCGAAAACAATGATCGTTTGAAAAGAAAACTATTTCTTAAGGCCTAAGTATTACCGAAATAATTTAATTAAACCCAAAATAAATTCTGTATAAAATTTCAATAAAATATTTAAAACAAATTTAAAGACTCAAAATTAAATGGCCGAAAAATTTGGGACATTACAGGGTTTAAGAAAAATAGGTTAGGGAAGAATAAGTTTTCCCCTTATAAAGAAAGAAAACTGATTTTACCACTTTTGACTTATCTTCATCCCTTCATTATTTTTATAAAAAAATGTTTCACCGAAACAATATCGTCAAACAATACTAAAGAAACATAGTCAATATCTGGTTGTTAACTAAGGAATATATTTATCACATTTTTCTAACTAATTTCAACTTTTTTGCATAACAATAATAAGCATATTTTTTTGCACAAGCAAATATTTCTAATTTTTTAATAAACATATATTCCATAGTGGGTTAAAATAGTTCAAGTCTAGCACAGTTTTCTTTGCATTTTAAATGCGCATATTACAAAAAAATGTTAGGAAGAAAGAATGCATTTAGAAATCCTAACCACTGGAAATATTATTTTAAATATATAGCATTGAATAACCATTGTGTAGAGTAGAAAGTCTATGATCTTATAACTACTGCACATATTGGAAAAAAAAACATATGCTACTCATATTGAACTCAAATATGTATCAATTTCTCAACATACTGAAAACATATGTAATTGTGTGTGTGTGTATATATATATATACGAGCGTCACGGCACGCGTTTCGCGCGTGGTCGTGGCACGCGCTTCGCGCGTGGTGATGGAACACGCTTCGCGTGTGGATTATTGTTTCTTAGATATATAGAATGAGTATTTAGCAAACCTTCCATTATAGAAAAATGAATGGTTATATAATTATTGTTTCACGCGTCAAAACAGAGAAGAAAACTCATACGACTGTTGCACTAACTTCAGCATTCCAAATAAAATCATCATTTGATATATCACATTGGAACTCAAAATTCTGTAATACATATAAAACAAAAAGAAAATAAAAATATATCTCAACCTAAATAGAGAATCTACCCTAAAGTAAGGTACACAGATATTAGTAGTGGCTATGAGATTGAAACGCAGGAGGAGTAGCAGGAAAGGTTGAAGATCAAAGAGTGATGAAGATGAATGATTATATTGAGTGGTATTTATAGAACGAAGGGGATTTTTCTAGAATTGCATGAATTATGATAAGGTTGTGTTAGAATATTTGATATTTGTTAATATATATTAATTAATAATATATATTACCATATTTATTATGAGGCATAATGCGAGACAGCTAATTAAATTGTTGTCTATCTTTTTGATTGGGATAAGTTCTCCACGTGGCTTTTATAAAAGATAAATGTTTCAAAATTTTGACTAATTGTCTATCCAAATTTAGGCTGATTGAAATTTTTTTGCCATGTGATATTTGGTATAATAGATATATATTAATTGATAATATATTACCATATTTATTATATGAGGCATAATGTGTGATAGCTTATAATCAGATTGTTGTCTATCTTTTTTGGTTGGGATAAGTCCTCCACGAACAATTAATGTTATTTCTCCATTTTTTGTCTGCATTGATTTACTCTTTTTTCATGCTATTTCTCCGTCTTCCCCCTCTCCCCCTTTCCAAAAAATTAAAAAAAAAATTCTCTCTCTCTCTTTATGTTAATTTATAGTTACATATGCATTTGTACCTATTAAATTCTTTTATGATAAAAAAGATGCATTATTATTTAGGTCTATTTTAAAATTGACATTAATTTTGTTAACTTGATCGAAATATTTCCGTTTAAAAAGAATTGTACATTAATTATAATCAATGAGTTATTAATATAGTACATATATGTTTTCCCCTTGTCATTTTTGTCTACATTAATTATTCTCTTTTTTCATGCTATTTCCCCATATCCCCCCAACAATTCTCTCTCTCTATATATATTATTTATTTCCGTTTATATTTACATATGCTTATTCGTTTTTTCCTCACATGCATATTGTTTGGACAGTTGCCTAAAATTTTGGGCAATTAAAGATTTGTATAGGTAAATTAATTGTTTGAAGAGCATTTTCATCAGTTCAGGTGTACACCAAAAAAGTGTGACACCAAACCTATTCTAACTATTATTAAAGATATTATATATATATATCAACCTTCCTAGCCGAATACTAATAACATATAATAAATATATACAAGATAATTTCCTTTACAAGTTAATCAACATTTCTCTATTATAAAGTTTCTCTATGTTAAAATTTTTATTCTTAAGAAATTGGTTCGTCAAAATAATTAACAACATTGCCCATATGCATAGCACGGGCCACACACTTGTATGACTAAATTAAAGCATCCAATGAGTAAATTAGCTTTGATGAATTACATATTACTTAAGTTGATAAGCTGTCCTGGTAATGTAGTTTTGCCAAGTAAAAAATAGCTTTCATATGATGTGCTTTTTGTATAACTCCGTTATTTTCTAATAAAATCATTATGGTGTATGCGTTTCAACATTACCTAAGCGGATTAATAATTAATCATCTACATTGGTGTTCAATAAATTAACCAACTGAAACAAACATAATCCAAAAATATATTTTTTCATTTTGTATGGCTAAAATTTAAGAACTTATATTTAAACAAGTTTTTAGTGGCGCTCGTATGCTTAGCACGGGTCAACACTAGTACATATATGTGCACCAGACCTCTCACATTAAGCCGGCCACTTGTGGATGCTGGATTTGCCAGGAGGTTCCGACAAGACTTCTACCACAAGTTGAGCTTAACATCGTGTCTTAGTATAATTATAATTCAATTCCCTAACAAGGGTTTACAACATTAATCCTAGACAATTTAGAAATTGTAACATTAATATTTAATTGCCAAATTAAATTTTTCTTTCCCCAATCAACGTCGGTTATAATAGGTATTTATTTATGGCCCTATTTATAACAATCAATTACATTATAATCCACATTGGCCACCATAAATATATTAATTTAATATGAATTACATTTACATGTATAATTCCCAAGAATAAATATTGTTCAAACATTCAAACATCCATTAAAATGTATATTTCATTGTATACGTTGATTCAGATGGATAATGTGTATATATATTTAATTAACTAAGTTATTTTCTTTTATTATTATTATCGTTAAGTTTAATGTTTAGGTTCTACTAATAACCAAACACTCCTTTTTGCATTCAATCTTAAAATAAGGTTCTAGTCTTACAAAAAGACGGTCAATTACAGTTATTGTGAACTATGCCTGAATATTGGAAAAACACATTTCAAACCACAAGAAATATATTTTTACATATATTTTGGAGTAGTTGATATAAAATACACTCAAATATATCTATTTATATTTATACATGAATTTACACATTTTTTCCATTTTTTAATGTTTAACATATTTCTTAGTGGTTTCAAATAATGTCTTTTTTATTTAAAAAGAACAAATAGGCACAAATTACAATAACTAAGTTAAATCCTAACAGAATAGAGTACAAACAGATTTGAATCTTTTTAATCAAAATTACATGATTCACCGTTGTATCTTCTTAATCAAAATTATATAATTCACTATTGTATCTTTTTCATCAAAATTACATAATTCACTGTTTTATCTTTTTAATCAAAATAACATAATTCACCATTTAACACTGAAACTAGAGATCTGGAATAAAACTACATCTTAATAGTGTTTATGGGACTGATTTCCCGATATATAGTGTTTTACAATAACCACAATATATTTTCAAACATAATTATAGACAATGATTTTAAACAGTTAAGTATGCCTACAAATTATAATATTATTCAAACAACAAATTATTACTTTCAAGTTTTGACAACATTTATAAATAGATCTGATATACATCATTTCAGATTTAGCAATATTATGAACAGATATGGTAAATGTTAGGCATATGTTTTAGATCTAATACAAACAAGTTAATAAGTTATTGTAACTTTGTATATAAATTTCCCACTCACCTGAAAGCATCCAAATCTAAAATATGAATAATCTTTTAAGCCTACAATTCTCAAATTCTTACAGATCTATAATTAATTTGAAAAGGGGATACTTATTTATATTTATAGATTTGCAAGGAAATAGAAAAAAAAAGGGAGAATCTGATGAAAATTGCTTAGCCGTCAATCCATACCATTTTCCAACTGAATCTAATTATCCATTTCTAATTTATGTGATTTATGTTTGATTGATTGTATATGAATACATTTTTAATTTAGAAATTGATTGGAAGAGAAATGGAGATAACAAAGCTTCGCTGCTGCCTACAGATTTGGGTCGAAAAGAATGAGGCTTTACCCCTTTATATATAAAAGTGGAATTGGTCACGAACTATTGGATTTGATTAAATAAACATCCGTCTGTTTATATAATGTTTTATATAAAACCATACCTTCCAACCTTTGCCGTCACTGGGCGCTTCATGCACGAAGCGGTCGACACCCTTATATCAGGCGGTCGACCGCCCTTATGTCAAATTTCCTAGTAAACGTTGGGCATAAAAGGTAAGATATATATTATTTATTATATTTATTTATTTTTGTCCTTTTTTCGTATTTCATCCGTAACTTTTTCATACGGACTCCGCTTGCGAAACTCCAAACATGAAAGTTGACCAGAATTCCGAGACGACCGCAACGTTTAAAGTTTCGTTGTCGAATTCCATTATTTATAGAAATTCATATTTTTTTGAGATTTAATAAATAACTTATCTATTGTCAAAATTTCTGGTTGTTACATTCTTCCTCCCCTAAAAGGAATTTCATCCCGAAATTCTAACTCCTACTCATCCTATCCTACACAACCAATTTGTTTACATCCACTTTACAACCATGTGCGCATGCGCATAGTGTGCATAATGCATTTCAACCACAAAACATGTATGCACAATGATTCTAAATCGAATCCTCCTTTTTGTATGCATTAATATTTTTTTGAAAACAATGCGAAACATTCTAAATATACTGGTAGTTCTATATGAATGCAAATTTTGAAAATCCTTTTTCATCCATATCCTTCACACGATTACGAATATAAGTTTAAAGCAAATAATTTTGCATCCAAACCCTACCGTACGTCAACGCATTTAGTCGCTTCCTATTTTATTACTCCTAAACAAGAAAAAGGAAATCAAAGCAAATAATTTTATCGTTCCCTACGCTTGTAAATATTCCGTTTCCCGACCTACAATGGAAATTTGACCTCAATTGCTAAAGTACCCCAAAATTTTCTATCTGTAGACTGTAAAAGAGGCTTAGAACAAGCTCTAAAATGTAAAACGAGTTAACTAACAACTCGCACGCATCGTTGACAAGGTATGGAAACAACGTTTCCAAGGCTAAAACAACATTTCCCTTGTTGTCATTAACGTTTGTATCGCATCGTTGGTCCTATTGCATAACTAAAACATGCAACACAAATCATGCAAAATTCTTCCATAATCTGTTAATGTGACCAAAAATTGAAACCTTTCAAAAGAATAAATTTCTACTTTAGAGCTTCTTATATTTATCATGAAAATTTCCTTTCAATACCATTTCACTTTCCAAATGAGATTCGCATGTAAATCAAAATTTCGGTAGCGTGCATTCTGCGCCATTCACACAGTCTATTTTAATGTTAAACAGACGTTTTAAACACACATAAGCTATCATAACCAAATTCTGCGCTCTCATGCAAACCGAAAATAAAAGATAGTAAATCAGTAAAATGTGAATTTTAAAAACAATAAAAGTTTTTTTTCGAACAACATTTTCCAAAAGTTTCAAAAATATATTTTGCGGAAACTTAAAGGATTCAAGTCATATGTTGGCGAAAAAGGAAGTTAGTCACACAAAAATGTGAAAACTAAAATCACATTCAAAAGACGAAATATATTTTAGTTTAATAAGGAACAGTGATTTATTTATACCTGTGATGAAAAACAATGCCAAATCGCCCTTTTGCTAAATTTTATCCAACACATAATTATATTCTTTCCAGCTCTAGGACAACTCTTAGTTAGATAAGAGAAATGAGATTTCATTCAAATGGAAATGCGCAAATGACTTAAATATTTCCAAACATAGAAATATCGTTAAAAAGTCATGTGATTTCAAAGGCAATAATCACTAATTGTTACAAGCACGAATTTCCACAAGGCAAATATCCAAATACTGGAAAAGGAAAACAAGAAGGAGGATAACAAAACAACAAGCCGAACCAAATATGATGCGGCACAAAATAATGGTTATGTCATTAATCAAGCAAGAGAATAATTTCCACACCATGAGACAAATCTAATCATAACTTCCCATCATTGGAACGATGTGTTAAATGAGTCACACATCAAAATGGAAAGTTTCGATATAGATCACCAAACACAAAAACCGACATACGGAAAAAGAGATATGCTGCAATATCTCTAGAGCCGGTCTGACCCAAGGCCATTCATGTCCGCGTACAACAAGGACTCCTCTAAAATCTCATCAGCATTCTCCTCGAAAAACCATCCAAAAATATTTTAATCTTCATCTCTGAAATGACAATTGCCTTTATCAAAAATCTATTCCAACAAGATATAACAGAGGAGGATGTAGCACAAATAAAAAACTATTCTAAGATCTCGAAGCAACGAGACTAGTGCAAGTCCAACTACCATGACAAGTTTTCTTAGCCCTAAAAGGGTGAGACCTCTTTGCTCATTTTGATCCAACCAAATGATCTCCCCTTAAGGATGGGACTTAAATGGTACTAAAAGGATCAGATTGTGAAATTAGGTATTGCGGACTAAGAAATGATTGGAGAAAAGAAATTAGCTGTTGGAGTACTAGTGGAATAATACCCAATGGGCAAACAAGCACGAAAAAAGAGGAGACGAGGCGACGACAAAGAAAATAAAGAAAAATAAGAATATTGTTTGGCTTGAAGTGGAAGGAAGGACGAAAGAAAGAAGTTAAGAGGTGATTTGGATGCAATTTTTGGGGTTGAGTCCTTGGTCAAGTTACACCAAAACTCAACAAGTTGACCACTCTAGGTATAACGCTAAACGATCAAATGTCAAATGGGTTTGGGCCAAAGGTTGAACCTTGACCTTATTAGGCCGGATTAAAATATTAATCGTCCCATGGCATCTTTTAAGATTTGACACGACCTGAAAAACAATTATCGTCATCATGGTCGCGTTAAAGACCGTAGACAAACTCCGAACCGTCACCAAAGATTTGAAGTATTCTCAACAATGATGCTGCGACTCACAACGAACGAACGAACTTAGAATAGAAAATCAGCTAGAATTCCCAAAACAAAAAAAATGGATACTCCCCTTACCTAGCTGTTACACAAATAAACGATTCAAAATCAAATACCCGAAAAATCAAGTTGAAGGATTTTTAATAGCCTTTTCGAAGGAATATTTAAAAAATTTCAAAAATGGAATCTATTATAAACAAACGGTTTCGCATTTATATATCTAATTTATTATAAATATTATTATCATTTATATTCCGGTTTATGTTACAAACTAAAAAACGTTTCACGTTCAAAAATGTCGAAACTTTAAAATCTCGAGGATTAATTATGATGATTTCAATAAACCTTCCAATATATACAAAAAGAGGGATAATAAAAATCACAAGAAATGGGTATTAATTATTTTTTAGTATTAGTGGCATATTCCTTGTCATCTGCAATTCCCTTCTTTCTACTAATCAGATTATGTTTATTAAAGTCATACAACGCCCGAACAAATTCTGAAACATGAATAGATTAATATTTCAAAACAATATCTTTATAAAACATGTCTTTATCAAATTCATTTTCCGAAAGTGAAATTTCAAAGCTTTTGAAATCCATTTTATTTTCCGAACATTTTTCAAAAATAAAATTTCCTCGAATACAAGGCCAAGGACTAAAATGAATATTTTCAATAAAGGAATATCTGGGATTTTAGCGAAGTATTGGATGGATATACTTCGTAATTATATTTCCGGAAGGATATGACACATTAACATGGACTTCCCATTTCAGACCAAGAAAAGGTCTTTGTCTGGAACTACCAAACGAAGCTAAAACCAGAAATCGCGAATATCTCGACCGTAGCTAGATTTTTGTCCAGTCTCCAAACTCTAATCAATGGAATCCACCATATTCCATCCTCATTGTGGAAACTGCCCATAACCCCTACACTAAACAAGAGGAATGATGCGCTAAAAGGTGTGTCAAGTAGCTATGTACGACCATCAAGGTACAATAACACAAGCGGAACCTGTCGTAACTCACAACGCAAGGATAAAATATAATAGAACGTATACAACAGGTTTTAAAAGTGAAGCAGAAAACACCAAACTTTCATAACAACTTGAAAGAAATATCCGTACACTTGGATTGCAACAATAGTGTTTATACAAATTTGCTTCACTATAGAACTCAGAGAAGAATACAAACAACGGAAATCCAAATACTATATAGTAGTAAAGATAATACACCATCCTCCTCCTCGTCTCCAAACCGCAACATCGTCCTCACTAAGCTATCACCTACCACCTAGTCTGCCCATCCAAAATTCGGATGAACATCCCAAGGTACTAAGAGGGAGACATAAAACCTTGAGTCAGACAACAGTCTTAGTGAGGGATAAAATAACTATCTAACATCATTAATAAAGTATATGAGAATGGGTAAATAAACGAACTAATCTACCCACAACACCAGAGAAGAACTCAACTCCTGTCCTCCCCACATCGGACAGTGATAACCTTTACATCAAACATTTCAACTGTTCACCCATGGAAACCAGAACAACCATTTATTCATGGCAATTAGAATAACCAACAATAGCACTCATAGCATCCAAATTATATATCTCACGTAAATCTACTTAATCGAATTCAACATCCCTCAAATACAAACCCTAGAGGCCTAAACCAATATTAGACATGCAACCAAGGAACATCTCCTTGGATGTTGGATATTCTATGTGAGACAGTACAAACAAAACATCCAGCACGCATGATAGACTCTGGCTATCACTGCCATTCCTACTTCGAAACCATTGTTAATCATATGACTGGCTGAAAATTCTTCCATTAATTGTCAAGGCTCAACGGTAAACCCCGGTTCTAGCTAAAACCCCACATGCCATACGACGAAACATGTCTAGGCCAACACAATGCCTAGAGTACTCGACCATACGATGGAATCGTGTAACCTCTTCTTTGAGCCTGCTAGAACCTACGATAATGGTAATTCCTCGGCCTTCGGTACCTCTTGTCGACATCGACGGCGACTATCCCACCATTATCAACCAACTCAGAACACCTTTAAGTTGTCATCATATTCGTTGCATTACGACTAACAACGGACACTTCACTTCGAAGTCATCACCACTTTCAAACCAAATAAAAACATCAACACAAGGTCCAAAATAATCCATAGCATTTACACATTTAATATGGAACAAACTACAGCGTTCGTGTCATCAACCACCATGTCTACAAATGCTGCCAAAAACCCTTCCTTCACGAGCCTTGACTGACGCGATCCCTTAGGTGCATGACCGACCTGAATACACCAAGACCGACCGATCCTTACTTGCACGACCAACCAAAGACCGACCGACCAGCTTCTTAGAAGTACGACCAACCCGCTCAGTTGAACTCAAATGCTGACCAACCTTCATTGCTTTGCATGACCGCCCGTCCCTGCTCGACCTCTTCTTGCATAACCAGAGACCGACCCGTATGCTACTCAATCGACCGACCCTAACATGGCATGGTCGACCGACCCTAACATGCACGACCCGACTATATATGCCACTCCGACCGACCAGCTTATAACCTATCCCATGCCGCTCGACCCAAACCACTCTTGCTCGACCGGCCCCTTCTTGCGACCGACCACCCCAGGTTCGATCGATCTGAACACTTGTACTATTACTTGTACTACACTTTGTTCAACATGCTCAATCCGTGGCCTGTACAACCCTAATTTTGACCAAAACTTCCCCAATTGACAATATCGATAAAATATACTCATCCAATTAATCAAATACGACCATAAACATGTTATGAAATCACTAACAACATGAATATGATTATTTTCACCAAAATTATGCAAAATTCACTAAAATTATTATAAATGAACATATGAACTAAATTATGAATCTAATTTGCATAAACATATGAAATAACATAGAAATAACCGGTTTTAAGTTGCTAAATTAGATCTTATGGCGATTCATATTAAAATAGACTTACCATGGTGTAGATCTAAGGAAAATGACTTGAAATTATGAAATTAAGATCATAAAAATCATATACTATCACTCACCAATTCTCCAAAATAACTCAAAAACACTTAGATCTAGATCCGGACAGTGAAGAATTTGTTCCAACTCTTCAATTCAATGAACTCCCTCTTGAGATGGTGTAGATCTAGCTTCAAACGATGTAGATCTTTGATTCTATAAGCTTTAAGGGTGGAAAGGTAAAGAAGATGAGGAATGGAGGACCACAAGCTCTTCGAAAATGAGTGAATGTAGAAAGTAAACTATTCTCCATGCCTCCTACCCACTGTTTATAGCCTCCCACCAGCCCACTAATGAGCCTCCCCAAATCATCCCATTAAGGCTTACCAAACTTGAACAGCCAACTGCAAAACCTCAAAACAGCGATTACTCCCAAACCGCTGAACGAAAACTTTAATGTGAGCACTCTACGGAAAGGGAAACACAATTTCCTTTCCAATGGCATAGGTCTCAACACCTTATTCTATACAAGACTGACATGGTCAAAATGGTCACAAACAAAATTGGCAAAAATTATGGACTTGTCTCACATCCCCATAAATAGTATACAAAAATATAGGAATGATCCAACCCTTAGGAAATAAAACAAAAATATTTTACAATCCTCTGATACGTAAAATATGGGCTATTACATTCTCCCCCCTTTAGGAATTTTGCCCTCGAAATCCCAACAAACACAAGCAATCACAACAATTCCTCATGCCTATCACTCATGAGCACCCAATTCTATAATCCAAACTAGCAGCCATCATACCATGCATCCATAGCTCTATCCTGGCGCGAGGAGTTCTAAAAAAAACCATAGCACAACTTGATGTAAGGTGATATGATACCGATGGGTCATACCAATGAAAAGTTCTAGATGGGTCGCCTTTATACTCTCTTTCATATCCCATGTACAATCGTCGCCATCCTCACTCCGTTCCACCTTGACTAGCTTAACCATCTTTCTACTAAGCTGTTTCTTGTCATTCCCCACAACACGAAGCAACTAATGAGGTTTCGCAACTACAGTCTTGACTTTTAGATCTTCATACTATTCTGGAGATACCACCACATTCATAACATGCACGAACTTCTGTAAAAATGACATATGGAAAATTATGCACACTCGACGTCTTCTCGGGTAACTCCAATCTATATGCGAGCTTTCCAATTCGCTCAACCAACGGAAATAGCCCAACGAATCTAGGAGCTAACTTTCCTTTACTTCTGAATCAGACCACATGCTTCAATGGAGAAATCTTTACGAAAACCATATCGCTAATTTCGAATTCCAAAAAATTTCGACGCTTATCAGCACAATTTCTTTGACGATCATGGGCTGCCTTCATCCTTTGCCAAATAATCTCGATACAGTCCACGGTTTCTCGTATCATTTCCAGCCCAAGTATCAACTTATCTCCAGTTTTTAACCAATAGGCTAGAGAACTACACGACCTCCCATACAACGCCTTGCATGGTGCCATCCCGATGCTAGACTTGTAGCTATTATTGTAGGCAATCTCAATTAAATGTAGATGGTCTTCCGACGGTCCCCCAAAATACAACACACAAGCTCTTTGGAGATCTTCTAAAACTCAGTTAACCCTCTCGGTTTTGACCATTAGTTTGGGGATGATTAGCCGTACTTAAACACAACTCGGTTCCCAAGGCTTCCTGCAAACTCTTTCAAAATCCACTTGTAAACAATGGATCTCGATCACTTACTATACTCTTCGGGATACCATGGAATTGAACTATCCATTTCACATAAATCTCATCCAACTTCGACGTCGTTCTAGTCTATTTGACAAGAATGGACCTTGAATTTTTGGTCAACTGATGCACGATGATCCAAATTCCATCGTTTCCTGCTCTTGTTCTTGGTAGTCCGCCGATAAAATCCATCGAAATAAGCTCCCACTTCCACATAGGAACTTCCAACAACTAAAGCAATCCATTCGTCTTCTTCTATTCACCTTTCACCAGCTGACAGTTCATACATTTGGAAATGAACTTTCCGATATATATTTTCATCCCTTCCCAATAGTAGACTCGCTTCATGACCTGATACATCTTATTACCACCGAAATGAATCATCAACTTTGAGTGATGACATTCCCTCAGAACCTCATCTCTCAATCCATCAATATCAGGAACAACTAGTCATCCTTTCTTTCAGAGCCAACCTTCTCGATCAACTTCAAACTCTCCATTCTCTGGTTCCAATTTCTGGATAAACTCGAAAAGCTTTGCATCTCACTTTTGGCTCTCGCCAATCCTATCGATGCGAGTAGGTCTTATCAATAAGCTTGCCAACGTTTCAGGCTCTAGCTCACACCTTGGCCTGAAATCAAATCCTGCGAAATTCTCAAGGCACTTCCACTATGAAAACATCGCTCCTAAACTCGTATGTCTTCGACTCAACACATCTGCAACTGCATTACCCTTGCCAGGAGTATAGGCTATACCAAAATCATACAATGCCAGAAACTCTAACCCTCGTTGCTGCCGAAGATTCAAATCCTTTGGGAGAAAAGATACTTCAACGACTTGTGATTTGCGAACAATTCGAATCGAGCTCTAACAGGTAATGTCTCCACATCTTTAGAGCAAACACAATCGCCGCCAACTAAAAATCATGAGTTGGGTAATCCAATTTATGTAGGTTTAGTTATCGACTCGCATAGGACACAACCTTATCCTTCTGCATTAGCACTGCTCCGAGTCCAGTACCATATTCATCGGTGTATACCACTATCGCTTCATTCCATGGCCAACACAGGAGCACTCATCGGTCTCTCCTTCCGAATCCCAAATACTTGTTCGCACTTTGGATCCCATGTGAACACTGGGTTTTACTTCGTTAATCCTGTTAATGGTGCAACTATCTTGGAGAAATCCTTGATAAATCGTCGATAATAACCTGCAAAACCAAGGAAACTCCGAACAACCGTAGCATTCTTAGGTTGATCCCTGTTAACTGGCCTTTTGGTCCGGTCACCAAAAGTACTCAAGACACGCTAGACTCAACATATCGTGTGATATTATAGCCCGGAGGTGTCACCAATATCTTCTGGTGGACCAGTATCATAAGACTCGAGTCTAGCCACTAGCAGGACGTCGCATCCCTCAGACGCCACCCCCATCAGTATCCGTCCGCATCCGAGCCGAAGGCGAGCCGTGCTCCGAGCTGAAGGAGATCCGTCAAGTGGGTCCGGGCGCAGCGCCGGTGGGAGTCCGCGGCCCCAAAGTCCCGGTGGCGATCGACCTAGGTCGAAACTGTGGGCACCCGCTGATTCATCCGATTTTCTCCATGTCGAAAGCTCAGATTCCTTCACTTCGGACCAGAAAAATGGTGGATTCCTTCATTTCGTGTTGAGGAGCTTCGAGCTTCAAAAGAACCAACCATCCTCGACAACGCCTCTCGCCGAGATCCACTTCGCACCCAGCCGGTTGCGAAATTCCGCACCTACCAGGTGCGAAATTTTGAACCTCACCCCAGGTGCGAATTTCCGAGGCCTGACAGCAAGAGGTGGGAATTTCTGGATGATGGTCCCCATTTCTACCTACTCCTACCTAACCCCTACCGAACCACTTCCTATAAATACCCCATGGCCTCACACTTCAAAGGGTTTGAATTCTTGAGCTTGGAGACCTCCAAAAAGCTTCATTAACGACATCTCCTCTTTGAGGAAGAAGAAGGATAACATTGTCTTTTTCCTTATTATTCAATATATGATAATTATGACATCATATATCATGGAACATGAATGTAATGAGATGTCATGAGATAGTCTCAACCTTGTAATTTCTTCCAAGTGATTGATAATATTCCAACGACTCTAGAAAGTGGACGTAGGCCCTCACTGAGGCCGAACCACTATAAATCTCTTGTGTGATTTACTACTTATGCTTTATTTATGTTCTTGTCTATGCTACCATATATATAATTTCTAGTAATGGGGAATCTTTGATGTTTGCGACATTTTTTGCCGTCAACATTTGGTGCTTTCGTTGAGAGACAAAAGACCTCGACTCACTTGGCCTTGACTCCGCCTACCGCGGACCTCATGGCTCGACTCCGCCTACCGCGGACCTCATGGCTCGACTCTGCCTACCGCGGACCTCGAGGCTCGACTCCGCCTCCCGCGGACCACGGCCTCGGCTCCGCCTCGCACGGACCTCGGCCCCGATTCCGCCTCACTCGGCCTCGACTCCGCCTCGCGTGGACCTCGGCCTCGATTCCGCCTCACTCGGCCTCGACTCCGCCTCCCGCGGACCTCGGCCCCGACTCCGCCTCCCGCGGACCTCGACTCGTCCTCGACTCCGCCTCACTCAGCCTTGACTCCACCTCCCACGGATAAGCAAGGAGGTTTAGTCTCATCAACAACGTCGCCGTTTGCACCAACACTCTCAACAATGGCCCCCCAACGGCAATGGGAGCGGCTACGGTGACCGAACTATAGTCACATATAGCGAGGGGGCATAGTACCGAGACCGCTCTCGCTTGATTATCAATGACGGACCAGATCCTACGAACCAACCTATTCCTCGACACAACTCAATGACCGCTAATCAGGAAGATGGGCCCGCTATTCCAATGGCCCGCGCTCTTCCAGAACAGGATCCGCATCAATCCGCTCTTCATCATGATCCGATTATAGATGTCGAGGACATGGAGGAAGACAATTCAGACGTCCATCATAGGAAATGCCCTCGCAATAGGACCCCGGAACCTCGCCAAAACCCATGGGTCCCAATGGTGGATCCTTATCCAACATACCTTCCCGACATGGTCCGAAGGATAATGAGGGAGAGGCGAGGAAACATGCATGATTCATGGGAAGCACACAATAGGCGCAACCCCTTCACCAGGATGGTAAATGAAGCTGAATGGCCATGCCGCTTCAACATGCCACAGATGTCGCTCTACGATGGCACAACTGACCCCTGTACCTTCTTAAACCAATATGGATGGCAAATGGACTCGAGCCGGGGCAATGATCTTGTCAAATGCAAGTGCTTCCCAGTCTTCTTATCAGGAACCGCTTTGTTATGGTTCTCTCGCCTCCCACTCGATTCATTGACAACTTCGGCCAATTAGCAGCAGAATTGGTCAAGCAATTCAGAGTGCACATCCCGACTCCGAAGAATGCCCTCACCTTGTCTAACCTATGCCAAGGACACGCCGAGTCGCTCGAAAGCTACCTCTCCCGGTTCAATGTCGCGCTCGCCGAGGTCAAGGATCCAGATCCTTACACCATACTCTGTAAACTAGCCAATGGTGTCCTACCTACTTCGGATCGATCGGAAGCAGCCAAAAAGCCTCGATGCTTTCCGTGAAAAGGCTAGGCAATACTTATGTCAAGAAGAGGCGAGACGAAACCGACTCTCCAGGGCCGGTCTTCCCAACAATCCACATGCGGATACCATAAATGACAACATCAAAGGGAAACAGATAGCGAAGCTCTTTGATAAGGACAAGGGGGCGTGTCCCCACAAACAAAGGCCGAATAACAGTAGGCAAGGCGGCCACAACAACGACCAAGTTCCTACGGAACCCAAGAAGTCTGGCTCTCACAGGAAGTACGAGATCTACACCCCGCTGAATGAAGACTCTACCGGAAAACGTGCAATGCGCTCCAATACAAGAAGACGTACAACAGGGAATCCACTAATCATGAGAGGAAGACCGGCAAGTACCGTCGATACCACGACATGTATGGGCACAATACCAATAATTGCCATCAATTCAAAGACGTAATCAAAAAGCTTATCCGCGAGAAGCGCCTTGAGCAGTATGTCCAAAGAGCATCATAACTCTCGCCAGCGTTGAGAAGAATTCCAGCAAAACCTAACGCTCATCCCCATTGGCTGCAATTGACACTAGTACCTCTCACCTGCCCCGAGCGACGGAGGACCCTGCTCGAAACAGATCTTCTTCCACTTGTGGACCCGGAAGCTCCTGCGGCTCAAGCACAGATTCACACGCTTAATAAGAAATATGAGAATGCAACTCTCGCGCTAGGCATTGAAGATCAACATCAATCTTATGTGCCAACATCAAAAAAAAAAAAGAGTCGACGCATCGTCATTCTACTTCAGCTTGCCCAGAACTACGCCCGCTCATGGCGCACCGCGTCGGAAATTTCTCCTTTCGAAGCTAAGGGCCCACGTCAAGGAAGAAAGTTCAGTCTCATTAAAAACGTCGCCATCCGCTCCAACATTCGTATGGCGACAACAACAACAGAAAAGATATGATGATCGAACCATCATCACTTACGGCCAAGGAACACGGTAACATACCGGGACCGCGTAACCAACCATCAACTCAGAAGAGCCCAACTATCGCCACTCGCAACTAGAGTCCCGCTTTTCCAGCAGCTCGTCGGATCAAAGTGCTTCCGAATTCGGGTGCACACCAGCTCACGCAAACTCGACAGCTATACCAAAACCAGACCTCCATCGAATTATGTCACTCGGGGAGGCGTCAAAAGAACAAATAATAATCCTACCACCGATTTGAAAACTTGACTCGAGCGGTAGGAAGAAGCTTTCAATACCTTCCTCGCCAGAATTTCCGACATGATAAGAAGCACTTCAGATCCGACTGTCCAAGCATGCATTACGAAGGCAAGTACTGATGCTCCTCCACCATCGACCCGGGATTTGGGGGCAACCCCGCAAACTAACCGACTAGCCAATGCCACTCCTTGTAATGGTGCCGGTCCCGCTACACTCGGGGGCACCCCTAATCCTGACATCGCTCCAGCTCGATGAGCTTCGATTGGTCAGGCTTTGCAGTTAGAAATGTTGCTCAAGCACCAACGCGCGCAGCTTTGGGTGGTACTCCTCCCATTGTTTCATGAGTCTGAATTACGCTCGATGTGGCCCCTCCATTTGGAATCTAACAGGACTTTCTTCTCAATCATCCGACTCCCAACTTGGACGTTAGCACTAGGGGCACCGGTGCCACTATGGGCAATCAAAATTAACTGCTTGCTTTCGAAAATGCGTCAGAGATCGCAGGTGTCATCCGTTGGTACACTCGAGGAATTATCCATTTACTAGGATCACACGCAAATCTGAGTGGCCCTGACACTGCAACACACCACATGTGGCATTCCATGAAGGCACGACTGACCTCTAATCTCTGCAATATCAGGGTCACCACCAGAAGTAGAATGCGTCATCCCGGCCGTCCCCAGCTTTAACTTTCAAGCCTTCGCTGGGCGGACACAAACTGCTATGAGTCCGTACTTATCACCTATGCTTCTAGCATCCAATTGGGCCCAAGTTCAATTCAGCTGACTTCCACAACATCATGCAACCGAAGTTGGAGACTCCTGGTTGCCAAAGGCCATCCGTCAAGAAGGTGCACTAGGCCCCAAAGTCCAGGACTAGACCACGAACTCTATAATGCGGCGGGAGCCCAACCTCCGATTGTCGCCGATACGATCCATGGATCGTAAGGGAATCGCGGGGGCACGCCCACGATGTCTGCGAAAGCGGTACGAGGCGTAACCCATTCACTTCAGCTAGCCATAATACCAAATGGCGCCAGTGGCGCCAGCACTCAGACATGCTAACGCTCGCCCCATACTTAAAGAAGCCATGATTTTTGAAGCTTCAATAGATGCCTGGGCTTATTACACATCGCCGACGCTATAAAGTGCAAGTGCTTCCCCGTCCTTATCCAAGACGGCTCTATCCGGGTTCTCCTGACTTCCTAACTCGCCAAAAGACTGGTCGCGCAATCCAAGATGCATGTCATGATACCCAGAGACATCCTCTTAGTCTCGAATAGTTACCAAGGCACCTGTGAACTCTCAAAGTCCACCTCGCAAAATCCAACACCGCCTTTGCCGAAGTCAAGGAACCCAATCCTCGAGTCACGCTCGTTCAACTTACAAAGGGAATGCCACCTGATTTTAAACTTAGTGCACAGAACGGTCAAAGATAGTCAAGGACTCAGAAGATCTTCCGCATAAGTGCTGACTACTTCCTATGCCCAAATCTAGCATAAAGGAATCAAGTTCCTACCCTCAAAATCCTTCCTCATGATAACGCCCAGAGCTCCAACAGCTATGATCCCACCGCTCTGCATAATCATGCTCACGCTGGCAACGTCAAAGGCAGTCGCAATAGCAAGAGGAAGCGTCTTCGACCTCCATCCTTCCATATCTATACTACTCTCAACAACACCCTCCAGAAAATCTATCTCGCAACCTGTAACTCCCAACCGTGGAAAAGGCCCAGATCTAAATGTCCGACGTACGCGCCAAGGAACTCTACAGGATATAGTCGGTTCTACACCATCCGCGGATACAACATGAACATGTTTTGCCACTTGTAGAACAACATTGAGTAACTCGTCTGCATGGAAACTCCGAGCCACTCAACGTTCATCAAAGATTCCCATTGCACAGGATCTCCGAGCCACTCGACGCTCATCGGGGGTTCCCACTACGCGGGACCTTCGAGCCATTCGACGCTCATCGGAGATCCGCACTGCATAGGGTCTCCGAGCCACTGAGGCTCATTAGAGATTCCCACTAAATAAAAACTCGACCGAAAATTAATCCCTTAAGATCATCCCCCCGGCTCGTCAGGACTGTGGCAACAATGAGCATCCATGCCTCATAACTCACCTCGCGCAGGTCTCCTTTTGCACCGATCTAGTTGTTATCAGGCCTCAAGTGCTGTAAGCCCTCCAAATGGCTTCTATCCGACTTATAGTCAACCATTATGGCTAATTCGTATACATGAGTGCACTACACTGGATTAACATCTCCGACCTGGGAACCTTTCCCCTGGATCAATCTTTAATCAGCAACGAGTAGCCCAATATTTCAACTCCAGAGTCCGCCATAAGGGCCTCAACATCGGCAACCTCGTCTTACAACGGATATTTCCTCCACCATCAGGCCTCGCCCCTCATTAGGAAGGCCCACACTCATACAACAGAAGTTCATCGATGGAACTTTCAAACCCTCAACAGTGGACGGAGCCGAACTCCCAAAAGCATGGAACAACGAACTTCTTCGCCTCTACTCTACATAACCTAGTAAACAATCAATTCAGGCCTTCCAACGATGTCTTGCTTTCCTACAATTAGAGGCATTGCAAAGGCTATTACTACCATAGATATCCGTAGGAGTGATGTTCAGTTTCCTGTATCCCTTCCATGTTTGCTCCGTGCATGACGTGTCTGATTAATCTTGACAAGCAGCTTGCGTTCAAACTTTCGATCGCCGCATCAGTTTCCAGGCCACGGGAGCCGGTGCCGCTATCTGAACCTCTATCCAACATCGAGGCCAAACAATGTTGACAATGACCGGCGCCCCGAGCACGGGAGCCGGTCATGCCACTCGAGTCGCCGGCCCGCGGCGCGATCGAGTATAAATAACCTCTGACTCGAACCTCGGCCCAAGGCCGAAGCCGAGGATAAATTGTTCGCCCAAGTCCCACGCTACTTGGGGCCGCCTAACATACAGCCGGGAGTGATGTACATTTCCCCTGGTTACAGGTACCTGTCGAATCTCGGCGTAGCACTGAGACCGACATTAAATCGTTTCCCCGAAGCCCTAAAGGCTTAGGTGCAGCTCATGGCCACGATCGGACCCTACGCGCTGATGACCAGAGCTTTTCTCCGGCGAATAAACGACGTTGTCCCTCGCTCCAACCCGATGAACGATGGGAGAGCCACACACCAGACGGACCGCATAACGCGATGTCATACGCCTTCGCTATACTTGTGATTTCCCCGGGTAACCCAAGAAAAAACAACAGGCGCTCAAGCATGACTTCGCAAACTACGGGTTTCCTGAACTGAGGGAAATTTACTAGAAGCCTGCGCTCTATCTCACCCCTTTGGAACAACAACCCAGAGCGTGGTACTCTGTCTCACCCCTTAGGAACAACGACCCAGGGCGCGACACACAATCACACCCCTCTAGTACAATCAACCTAGAGTGCGGTCTCCGATCGCATTCCTGTTGGTGTAATAACAAGTACGCTTGTGCAAGTATGGGACGGCAGAAAAAATTAGAAGAACGTTCGAACAATTAACACAAAATGTGATCTTTACTAATTCATATTCCATTTCACACACACTAAGACAAACTACATGTCTAACATCTCTTCTCTCTGATGACAGGGTATTCATGAATACCACACCATGTCTTTAAGGACCAAAAGCGAGGATCACACTTGCATATACTATTGGTTCACCTAACCCAAAGTATCTTTAATTTCTTTAACAACTACTGATGCTACTCATCCTTTTCTTTTCTTTTGGTTATACAAGTTCGATACAGGCAGGTCACCACCAATGATGGGCCCTTTCCTTCCAGAACCGCTTCCTCCTCCTCTACTCTACACAAGAGTAATGGATTCATGAGGCATCGATGCGCACCTTCCACCATCATCCTCGCCGCTTGTAATCATCATAGCCTCCCCGAGAGCAACACATGGCAACAGCTTAGGGAATATGTAAGAAGCAAGGACCAATCCAACATAGGTGTCTCCCCAAGCCTTATTGGTGCCTAACTCCACTCTCTTCTCAGCATCTTCGGCAGTCTTCTGATCAACTAAGTGCCTGGCCCGGAGCCACATAATGGCATCCGCTACAAGTGTGCTAAGGGTCCTCTCGCTCTCTTCTAGCGGGCGTCACCGGCGGCTCTCCTTATTCCTAGCCTGCTCAGAGGACCTCTCCTTCTCCGCCTCAGCATCGGCCTACCTCCTCGCCAACACGGCCGCAGATTTCTCCTGGGCATCCTGACTAGACTTTGCCCGGGCATCTTGTATGGCAACCTCATCCTGTCCGTCTTCCCTTCTGACTTTGCCACATGTCGTGCTTCTTGATTCTTCACCCCAGCTTGCATTGGTTGCCCGCTATCGCTCGGTCAACCACAACTTCTCCTCCTCCAAAGAGGCTCACATGAATGTGGTATCCCAAAGTCCACGGTTCTTCCTACTTCTCCAGAGTGTTCCCGCTGTAACTCAAACCGGGTCCCGGATGCTTAAGGAGGCGTGGGGGCAAAGCCCGGTGTCACCTCCGCTCCAAAGGGGGGCAGTCCAACAAAAGAAGCATCTATTTGACTGTTAAGGGTTCATCGCTCGCAACCTCTTCAGTTGACAAGTACTCGAGCTCAGGGGCGGTCCCCCATCTATCTCTGCGTCAGCTTACTCATCGCAGGACCTGGGGAGGATTCCTACTAGCCCCCGCGCTGGAGTTTCCATCGCCTCAACCTTCGAGGCAACCATTCTAAAGAGGAAAGTACACCTCTCCACGAGGATGATCCAGACCCAAAAGCTTGGGTCTTGGAAACTTCTAACCTCCCGCCAATACTAGGTACACCGGGCATAGAAGCCCGAACCAAAGGACAGAGGGACCGATACAATCACCAGTTCCCGAGTTCCCATGGCCGGTTCATTGGGTTCGCAAAGTCTCAGCGTCCTGCCAGCAAACTCATACTTAAACGCAACATGAAGCTAACTCACGCCCCTCGATACATACTTATAAGCACATCGAAATGCGGCGACGACACCTAGTTTGGATAACTATGGCAGTAGTTACAGGCAAACGTCAACGCCATTTTTTGAACTGGATAATGACCCCAACATAATTGGGTTGGAGACTAACAACTCGACCATATGCCCGCATCTTGCGCACATATTCGAGCGATCAGTCTGCATAAGTTCATTTCCAGAATCATTCGCCAACCAATTGTGTTACTTCAACTCCAATCACTGACCAGACATGAAACATTGAGCAACGATCCGAGCTTGCTAGCTCATCCCTGAGACGAGCAAAATTTAGTAGGTACCTGGGCCTGGGGCAACCCTCTACGGATTGTCGCACCGGCCTAGCAATCTCAAGACCCGATAAGATCCCCTTAAGTCTCTGCACTGGCATCATCTTCACAGCATCCTATGGAGCCGCCGTGTTTAGAGCACCTTCACCTCGCAACGGAAGAAATCCGGAGCCAAAGTTCAGGCCATGGAGGCTTCTCGGCTTCCGTCAGTACCCAGACTCCACAAAAAACTGATACTCTGGAACATGGTGGCAGCCTTTAGCTTCAATAACTAACGCCACGACCATCACCAACCGCCAGTGCAACACTTAAGTCAAGATGCAGCCGCATCTTGGTTAGGTTGCTGATTAGATCCCAATACTAACAGATCGTCTACGTGTCGATATCTTATATAAGCCTTTAAGCTAGTAGTCCAAGCAAGTCCACTTCTTGAGGACCACGTCGCGAAACCAAAAATCACTAATCACTAATCACTGCCCGCTTATATGGCGCCATGACAAGGATCAATTTTACAAACTTATGATCGAAGACAAGGCTCGACAAAGTCATGGGAGTGCTAAGTTATGTCTCGTGCTCCCATGCTTCGGCTTAGTTGTCATCTCCTCAACCAAGATTCGAACTCCCGAAGAGCGTGAAAGATTTAACAAGCATTTGGGACACAAAGCCCAATCCCGTATTCATACATGCTTGGCAACCTTTATCCAAATTCCTAATCCCGTTTTCCAAGATCCGCCGCTCCACGTTCTTGGGTACCAAATCTGAAAGCCCTCTTACTTTCCACCTCTCTCTTCCCTTCTCCCGAAAACCTAACAACACCTCGAACATCCAAAATACAAAAGAAGTAGTTTGGCATCCTTCATCCTGTATGATGATTTTCTATCCGAAGAAGAGGAGAAAGGAAGTAACTACAATCGGGAGATCGGTATGCTCCAAACGAACGTTCCAAGATCGGAATTCGAGATCGCACACTGAAATATGGCTACATCTACTTATCTTTGAAGCCCTAGCTACCAAGTCAATCACGACTCAACGACCACTTGCGTACTCACCAAATGCTCAATCATCAAAGCGCCCGCGTACGCACATTCCTCGCAAGTGTCAAATTGCCTAAAATGCGTGATGACGGCACTATGCAGATACTAAGCAACGCGAGTGCGACACCAAACCAACAGCGGCTCGCTCGCGATTCCCCGACGAGCATGCCAGCTAACTAACATGTTTTTCCTATAACTTGCAGGATAAATCCACAACCCAACTATCATCTAAACTTTCATTCCAAAGCATATCATGTCAAGACAAGACGTACTTTAGGGGGCAAATGTTAACCAGCCTTTTGTTCCGGTCACCAAAAGTGCTGAAGACACGCTCGACTCAACATATCGTGTGATATTACAGCCCGGAAGTGTCGCCAATATCTTCGGGGGAGCCAGTATCAGAAGACTCAAGTCTGGCCACTAGCAGGATGTTTCATCCCTCAGACGCAACCCCCATCAGTATCCGTCCGCATCCAAGCCGAAGGCGAGCCGTCAAGCAGGTCCGGGTGCAGCGTCGGTGGGGGTTCGGGGACCCACAGTCCCGGCGGCGATCGACCTAGGTCGAAACTGTGGGCACCATCCGATTCATCCGATTTTCACCATGCCGGAAGCTCAGATTCCTTCGCTTCAGACCTGCAAAACGGTGGATTCCTTCATTTCGTGTTGAGGAGCTTCAACGCCTCAAAAGAACCAACCAGCCTCGACAACGCCTCTCGCCGAAATCCACTTTGCACCCAGCTGGGTGTGAAATTTCGCACCTACCTGGCAGGTGTAAAATTTCATACTTGGCAGGTGCGAAATTTAGCACCTACCAGGTACGAAATTTCGCACCTATCAGGTGCAAAATTTTGCACCTCACCCCAGGTGCGAATTTCCGAGGCCCTACAGCAAGAAGTGCAAATTTCTGGAAGATGATCCCCATTTCTACCTACTCCTACCTAACCCCTACCTAACCACTTCCTATAAATACCCCATGGCCTCACACTTTAAAGGGGTTGAATTCTTGAACTTGGAGACCTCCAAAAATCTTCATTAACGGCATCTTCTCTTTGAGGAAGAAGGATAAAATTGTCTTTTTACTTATTATTCAATATATGATAATTATGACATCATATATCATGGAACATGAATGTAATGAGATGTCATGAGATAGTCTCAGCCTTGTAATTTTTTCCAAGTGATTAATAATATTCCAACGACTCTTCAAAGTGGAAGTAGGCCCTCACTGAGGCCGAACCACTATAAATCTCTTGTGTGATCTACTGCTTATGATTTATTTATGTTCTTGTCTATGCAACCATTTTTATAATTCCTAGTAATTGGGAACTTTTGGTGTTTGCGACATTTTTTGTTGTCAAAAATCCCAATTCTGGATTGCTACCACCTTGGCGGGGTCAACCGCTATCCCATTACCAGAAACAACATGGCCTAAGAATCTCACTCCGCTCTACTAGAAGTGACACTTCGAAAACTTAGCTCTCAACTAATGCTTTCGCAAGATTTCAAACACGATTCTCTAGTGTATCTTATGCTCTTATCATTCTGAGAGTAAACCATACTATCATCCATGAACACAGGCATGAACTTGTTCAACTAATCTCTGTAAACCTGATTCATAAGATCCACAAACTACGCTGGCACGTTAGTCAACCCAAATGGCATTACTAACCATTCAAAGAAACCGGACGGTGTCCTAAAAGCAGTCTTTGGCACATTATCCTTTGCCACCCTCAACTGGTGAAATACCATTTCCAAATCCATCTGAGAAAACACTTTGGCTTCGTGAAGCTGATCGAACAAGTCGTCAATCCTTGGCAATGGATACTTGTTCTTGTTGGTCACCTTGTTCAGCTCACGGTAGTCCATACATAATCTTAACGAGCCATCTACCTTGGTTGCAAATAGTACTGGTGCACCCCATTCGGATACACTCCTCCGAATGAATCCTTTTCCCAAAAGGTCACGAACTTGCACCTCTAACTCTCGCTGTTCCTTAGGTGCCATCCTCCTAAGAGGCATAACGATTGTTCTAGCACCCTCGACCAAATTGATCCTAAACTCGAACTCACATGCGGTGGAAAACCTTTGAACTTGTCAAAAACATCCTCAAATTGATGACAAGTCTTCTTTTGGAATCACAAGCAAATATAGATAGCTTACGAAGACCCAGTCTTCGGGCTTACATCTAATCAACACCTTTTGTCCTTTCACATCCCCGACTCTCACCTCTAGCTTCTCGCAATTCACCATTACAACATACCTCTTGAGCCAATCCATGCCCAAGATGATCCCAAACCCAGCGAAGTTCAACACAAAGCAATCACACACAAAATAGCAACCATGACTCGACAACACTATACCACGACACAACATGCACAAACTGGACGAACCTCGACTGGAGTAGTCACGATCAATGGTCTATCACAAATCTCGGGTTCCAAACCCAAACGGCACACAAGCTCATTGCAAATGAATGAATGCAATGCTCTAGTGTCAAACAAAGCTCGAACTGAAACATCTTGAATAGAAAGAGTACCTCGAATGACGACACCCTTTCCTTTCTCCTCTGTAGTGGGAGATATTGAAGAAGATGGTATGGCTTCCAAAGCATAAGCCTTCACAACCTTAGCTTGAAACTTAGCTTGAACAAAGCGGACTTCTGAGAAGTGGAGATAAACTTTGCTTCAAACTTAGCTTGGAATTTCTCCCATTAAATCTCCTCTTCTGGAGTCTCAAGTGTAACTAAATTTCACCATTCCATGGCCCTGCCTTGCAGCTGGCTTGACGTAAGCTTTCTCTTAGTTGCATCATCTAAACTCAAGTCTCCAAAAGTACGAACACAGGAATCCATCCACCTCTGAACCTCCTCAGACGGTTTGGTTCCTTTGAATGGCTTTCCTCCTAGAGATGTATAAACTTTGCACAGCTTCCCAAAATGCACAACCCTAGGAACTGAACACCTACATTTACAATGGCTGCCACAGGAGTGGGTACCCTTCACAAGAATGCTTCCATCATGGCCTGAAACACGGTTGGGTAGTCTGGTGTACTGCCATTACCCCCTCCAGGCACAGCCCCTTCCCTAGTAGTATGTCTTGAAGCACGTCGACTCATTCTAAATTTGCAAATTAGAACGATTAGCCACTTGCAAGAAAAGTTGCTAAAGAAGTACAACCGCCACTATACTATACAGTATCATATAGTATACATCCAACTAAAATCTACAAATACGTCTGTCATACGTAATTACGTCTTTGAATTTTGGCTAAAATCGTTAACCAGAGGCCTAATACCAAATGGGACGACTGCCCATAACCCCTACACTAAATAAGAGGGATGATGCATTGAAAGGTGTGCTAGATAGTTATGGACGATCACCAAGGTATGATAACACAAGCTGAACCTATTGTAACCACAACGCGAGGATAAAATATAATAGAACATATACAACAGGTATTAATAGTGAAGCAGAAAACACCAAACTTTCATAACAACTAGAAAGAAATATCCATATACTTGGATTGCAAAAATAGTGTTTTCACAAATTTGTCTCACTATAGAACTCAGAGAAGAACAACAAACAAAGGGGATCTAAATACTATATAGTAGGAAGGTTAATACGCCAGCCTCATGCTCGCCTCCAAACTGCAACATCGCCCTCACTAAGCTATCACATATCACCTGCCACCTAATCTTCCCATTCAACAATTGGATGAACAACCCAAGGTAATAAGAGGGAAACATAAAACCTTGAATCAGACGACAATCTTATTGAGCGATAAAACAGCTATCTAACATCATCAATAAAGTATATAAGAATGGGTAAATAAACGAACTAATCTACCCACAACACCAGAAAAAAACTCAACCCCTATCTTCTCCACACCAGACAGTGATAGCCTTTACATCAAGCATTTCAACCTTTCACCCATGGAAACCAGAGCAACCATTTATTCATGGCAATTAGAACAACCAACAATAGCACTCATAGCATCCAGATTATATATCTCACGTAAATTAACCTAATCGAATTCAGCATCCCTCAAATACAAGCTCCAGAGACCTAAACCAATATCAGACTAGTACCCAAGGAACATCTCCTTCGACGTTGGATAAACTACGTGAGACGGTACAAACAAACATCTTGCATGCTTGACAAACTCTGGCTATCAACGCCAATCCTGCTCCGAAACCATCACTGATCGTATAACTGGCTGAACAACTTTCCATCAATTGTCAAGGGTCAATGGTAAACCCTGGTTTTAGCTAAAATCCCACACTCCATACGACGAAATGTGTCTAGGCCATACACAACGCCCAAGGTACTCGACCATACGACGAAATTATGTAACCCCTGCTTTGAGGCAGCTAGAGCCTGCGATAACGATAATTCCTCGGCCTTTGGTACATTTAGTCATCATCGATGGCGACTATCCCACCATTATCAACCAACTCATAACACCTTTGAGTTGTCATCACATTCATTGCATTATGAATAACTGTGAACTCATCACTTCACTACGACATTCCCTATTGATTTCACTTCAAAGTCATCACCACTTTCGAACCAAAGAAAAACATCAACGCAAGGTCTGAAACAATCCATAGCATATACACATTTACTATAGAACAAACTGCAGTGTTCGTGTCATCAACCACCGTGTGTAAAAACGGTGCTAAAAACCCTTCCTCCAATACACCACGACCGACCCGAATACACCACGACCAACCGACCCTGGATTGCATGACCGACCAGAGACCAACCAACCGGCTTCTTGGAAGTACGACCGACCCGCTCAGCTAAACCCAAATGCTGATCGACTTTCATTGCTTTGCATGACTGACCCATCCCTGCTCAACCCCTTCTTACACGACCAAAGACCGACTTGTATGCTATTCGACCGACAGACCCTAACAAGGCACGACCGGCTGACCCCAACATGCACGACCCGACTACATATGCCACTCCGACCGACCAGCTTGTGACTAACCCCATGTTGCATGACCCGAACCACTCTTGCTCGACCGTCCCCTTCGTGCGACCGACCACCCCATGTGCGACCGACCCAAACACTTGTACTACACTTTGCACTACACACTCGACCCATGGCCTATAAACCCCAATTCAAGTCCTATCTTGACCAAAACTTCGCCAATCGACAATATTGACGAAATATACACATCCAATTCATCGAATTTTACCATAAATTTGTTATGAAATCACTAACAACATGAATATGGCGATTTTCACCAAAATTATGCAAACTTCACTAAAATCATGATAAATGAACATATGAACTAAATTATGACTCTAACTTGCATAAACATATGAAGAAATTACCGGTATTAAGTTGCTAAATTAGATCCTTTGGCGATTCATATGAAATTAGACTTACCATGGTGTAGATCTAAGGAAAACGACTTAAAAATGATGAAATTAAATCATAGAACTCATATACTTGATTGAATCCATGTGAGAGATGCATATCACTCACTAATTCTCCAGAACAACTCAAAAACACTTTAATCTAGATTCGGAGAGCGGAGAATTTGATTCGAACTCTTTAATTCGATGAACTTCCTCTTGAAATGGTGTAGATCTAGCTTCAAACGATATAGATCTTTGATTCTCTAAGATTTAACGGTGGAAAGGTGAAGAAGATGGAGGAATGGAGGACCACAAGCTCTTCCAAACCGAGGGAATGGAGAAAGTAAACTATTCTCCATGCCTCCAACCCCCTATTTATAGCCTCCCACCAGCCCACTAATGGGCCTCCCCAAATCAGCCCATTAACGCTTACCAAACCTTAACAGCCAACTGAAAATCCTTGAAACAGTGATTCCTCCCAAACAGCTGAACCAAAACTTTAATGTGACCACATTATAGAAAGGGAAACATCATTTCCTTTCCATTGACATAGGTATCAAGCCCAATCAAAAATTATTCCCTGTACAAGACTGACAGCGGAAAAATGGTCACAAAAAATTGGTAAAAATTATGGACATGTCTCACATCATCATAAACAACATACTTAAATATGGGAATGATCCAACCCTTAGGGAATAAAATAAAAATATTTTTCGATCCTCCGATACGTAAAATGCAGGCTATTACCCTCATGCTTTTCTCGACAATCTCGCCAACGAACTGTGGGGTAAGACATAATTGGCTAGAAACCCAAACATAACATATTTCAACTCTTGGTTTCTTAAAGCCCATTCTATACAATTAGTCCCACAACTAACTCAACGTTGAAATAAATTCAAGTTGAGTTATATAAAAAAAAAACTGAAAGAGAATCGAATTACGTTCTTTCACGAGTCTTATAACAATATAAGAAAACACAGATTTAGCGTCAAAAATTTAGAAGCGGAAATTTCCGTCGCTAATTTGCGACGGATTTCCATGTGATCTGCAAAGGATAGTTTTTTTTGTTTTTTTAATTTTTTTTTCCTTTTATTTATTAATGTCATCCCTCACTAAGCCGTTGCAAATTGCGTCAAGTTACCGACAGAAAATTTTTGTCGCTAATTTCCGCTGCAAATCTAGGCAGAATACCTACTAATATTTATCAAAGCTATTTGGCAGTAGAATTCCAACAGGTTTGCAAGAGATGTTTATATTATTTTTCTAAGATATATTTTAGTGTTATTTTTTAATAATTATCAACATGTTCAATAATTAATCATTGATTTGTACTAATTAATGATTTATAAGTAATAATAAATATTAATTTACGTTCTATAATAATTAACTTATAATCATTGCTTATTTAGAATTAGCAAAATAATCTTTGCTCATAACCAATGTAATTACTAAATTCGTAATTAAGTCCTCTGCTTTCATCACAAATTAACTATTGGTAATTATATAATAATTAAGGTTAATATTTAATATTTATTAATTAATAATATAATGTAATTATTATAAAGTGGCATTTATAATTTATAATTAAATAATATTAATTAACAATTAACAAATAATAATAATTAACAGTTAAAAGGTAATAAAATAAATAAAAAATTGTTAAATAATTAGTAAATAATAGTAACTAATTAAGAATTATAAATTAATGGATACAAATTAATAATTTCTTTGAAATATGAATATGTATAAATAATTAATAAATTTGTAATAAATAAATAAATGATAATTGATTAATATTACTATTAAGGAATAATTAATAATTAATAATAATTTTTTGTATGAATTAATTTATTATCATTTGTGTTTGAAAGACGTATTTTTTTGAATTAGTTACTTATTTAGTAATTGTTCATATAGTTGTTTTTAAATTTTAAGTATTTTTAAATTTATGTTAAATTAATGTTTAAACTGATGTAAGCTATTCTAAAAAAATGATGCTTTCATATATGTTTAAAAGTAATAATTGATAGTATTTTGCCACCGTGCCTTAAATTTCAAGTTTGCTATTTACAACTATCATCATGTGACAGTTGCAATAAACAATCTTTGACCTCTAACGTTTTCCAACTAGTAAATTATTTTTACTTGTATCGCCATAACTTTTGTTTCTCGCTTCGCATTCTCACTACAAGAAAGATACTTAGTTGCAATTAATAATTTTAGCGACGGTGCAGTCCTACCAATTGTGAGAAAAGATATCTTTAGCAATTGATTTTGTTGATATTGTAATAATCATATGTTACAATTATCATTTCATACCACTTCAAAAAAACACATTTTTAACAACTACATCTCAGCAAATGTGACAAATTAGCAACTGGGCTTACTATCACTTGCAATAAACATATTTTTCATAATCATATATTTCTTGCGAGCTATAATAAACATATTTTTTTTGAATCACATATTATTCACAAGTTGCAATAAATATATTTTAAACAATGGTTTTTTATTGGTTGTAATAGAATTAATAACAGTTAATTAATATTTATCTTTTATAAATAATAAAAAAATAATCATTTTATATGGAAGAACTAAATCTAGGAAAAATATGAAAATTTGTTATATGCTTTGTGCGTCGATGCATCATATTCCTTTCGAAAAGAAATATGATCGTTTTACTTGGTTTTGGTAGAAAATGTACAATTGATTTTGTTCTTATTTGCAAAATTTTACCTTTACCTTAAACAAGTTAACAGTTTTATTGGGTTTTTTTAACATACTTGGCGTACTTTATTAAAACATTTCGATAAGCAATGTATATTTTTGTTTTCCGCCATCTTATTTTCATTTCCCGCTGTCCCATTTTCATCTCCCGCTTCCCCTTTCCTTATACCCTAAATTCCAAATCGGAGGTAATATTGGGATCCCTTTCCCTTTAAATTTTACCATCCTTACTATCGCTATGATCTCCTTCAACCGCAGCAAACCCTCGTCCTCCATCGTTGTCTCCAGTCCTCCGCTCGTGCACGCTTCATCCTTTAACATCTTGAGCGATTTCGCTCTGGCCTTCAACAGCTACGCTCTGGTGAACTATGCCTTCCACCTGCAACTGTTGTGAATCAAGGGTAAGTTTACATTTTCCAATATTTTAGTACAGAAAGAGATTTATGACAAGGCTGAAATTGATTTATTATATTTCGAGCTCGAGTTGGAGAAATAAATATTCATTACTTTGCTCGTTCACATGATAAGTGGCTTTTTCGAAATTTACTTCTAGCTTTCTAGCATCTAATGTACCTTTTCCTAATTGTATTTTTCATTCTAATAACTTCTTTTTATTTTTAAGATTTACTTCTAGTTAGCTCTGTGTGACCTTTCGTGCTGGTAAAGTGGAAATTATTTGGAGTGGTTCTTTGTTGTGGTCGCTGGTTGGCGTTAGAGACTTGCTATTGTAAAAGAATGTTGTGTTCCATGAATTCTACTAGACTTTATTTTATTTTATTATTCTATTGAGAAAAAAAGACATTTTGGTTGCTTCAACTCCTGTAGTATGCAGCTATTTTTCAATTATTGTATGTTATTCTTTTTTTGGTTAAAAAAATATTAACTTCTTTTTTTGTTAATAGTTCCTAATGACTATGCATCTTGTTCATGTTAGATAGTCTAGTGCTATGTTTTGTCTTGTAATCCATAAATCTATACTTGTTATGCAACAGATCTTTATTTTCTTTTATATATGGCAACTTTGTTGATTTTTTTGTGTAGGACGACGATGAACCTTGTAGAGTCTAGATGCAGATATGACACCAAATTTTCAGTTCAAGTGCCATGTAAAAGCGATTAACAATGAAGTTCTCTTTGAGACTATTTTGGATTGTCTGAATAAATCATAGCACCCATATTCTGGTGCATGTCTGAATAAATCATAGCACCCATAAATCCTAGCACCCATATGAGTTAGCTAAATAATTTCTGTAAGGTATTATGTTTTTGCTCCAATTTCTTTACCGCTTAGTCTTATTTTATACCATTAAAATGTATAAAGCTGTGAAATCACATTGTCCCCTTTTTCCTTGAAAATAAACCAATGTCATAACCTGTATCATTAATTTACACACCTGACAAAACATGTATACTAAAGTTGTCTTAGTTATGTTAGATATGAATTTTGTGAAACAGACAATTTTGGTCCATATTTCTCAATGCAAATTTAATTCTACATGTATTAGGTATTCACATATGTTAAGTTACTCCTTAATAAATAGATGTTGTTATCTGCATATGTTGCATACAAATCATGTTAACAAGTGAAATGCATTGGATTTAGTAGTTTGAAAAAGCAGAACCTTATTGAGAAACCTAGAAATCACTCTACTGATCTTCTGAATTTCCTGAATCACTCTATTGATCTTCTGAATCGGTATGTTCAATTTTTTGAGCAAGTTTCAGCTACACATCCTCAACCAGTCCCCACTTACAAAATTAACTTCGATCTACCTGGCCCATTACAAAGCGTGAAGACTAGGAAAAGGATCAAGACATAAACTAGCTCAGCCAACTTTGTAAATCACTAATCTTTAGTGCAGTGCTCTTTGGAAACACTAATCTTTAGTATTAATAGCTTGAGAGACAAATTCTGCAATTGCTTTGCTGGCATTACTTTCGAATTCATCATGAGTAACTGCAGTTGAATCCAAAAACTTCTTCCTAGTCTTAAAAGAGTGATCCCCTCCTTCTATCAAGTGCAATTCGTTTTTGCACTTCATTTTCTTGTGAGTTGTTTCTAGCTTGTTAAGGGGAGACAATCCATCTTTGCTTCCCTATTGAGCAGTAAAGACAATCATGATTTCTATAGCTCTGAACTTTCTTTTTTAAATAACATATTCTACTTCTAAAGTAACCAATAAAATTTTGACTAAAGATCAATGGGTCAAATATATTTGCAAAAATGAGGTGCAATTGTCATTATACCCTATAGGATGAAACTGTAAGAAACAATGGTAGCTCAGTGTAAGAAGAAATCATGATAGGTTGGTTAAGAAAACATGATAATTCACTGCATGAAATCATGGTAATTCAGTACGAGAAATGGTGGTAGCTTTAATGTTCATCGTTAAAGGATACACTGATGTTATTTTGATTTACCAAACTGTGATTTCATTCAAATCTGTAATTTTTACTGCTGTTCTTCAATATAAGCTTAAAAAGTTTGGGATTTACTCGTTTATCTTAAATTATGTATAGGGATGACAGATTAATAAGAGTTTGCATCAAAAGGCAGCGACTCAAAACGAAGAATATAAGCATGTATTTCCTTTGAAATGTAAGTTCAAATATATGTGTTTACTAAACATTTGGATTTTGGATATATTAACATGCCAAAAAAATTCATTCACAAAACATTTTCTTATTGTTTTTTGTTTATCAAATGTCGTTATCAGAATAATATAATAAGGACTTATGAATGCATATTATTTTATAGCCATATAATAGCTGTACCTGTACTCAAAACGTTTTTGAATACCTTACCTACATGCACCTCCTTGTTTATCTTTTTTGTTATGCAAAGTTGGAAAGTGAAAGCTACAATAAGCTATGTATTATCACATGATAGAAAATGCTTATCTTCATTGGGCCATTTTGAACCAAATAGAAATGATTCTTTATGTTAGATTATGCAAATTCTGGAATCCTTAAATTCATTAGTAAGCTGAGTCTGACAGTTAGCTAAAATGATAATAACTAGTAAAATTGAAGAGAAAATACATAAAATAGCTATAGCTACCATTTGGAATAAGGTTACTGTGTTTCATAGAAAACCAACTACTTGTTTATATAAAAAGCAACTGTATGAATTTAATATTAATATAATACTATATATCCCACATCTACCAGTGAAAATGGAATGTCGATGAATCAAGGACAAGCTCCAAGAACTGAAGAGGGTAAGCATACAGAAAATATTGAATATGTTACCACCAATTTTTTTCTGCAATTCCTAGGAGACCATGTTGTATTTGCATCTCTTTATTTCTACTTGAGATTCCCTATGAACATAGTCTAAACTTGTGGATTGAATTCAGCAAATTTGAAATAGTGCAGGTGAAAGCTCTTGAGTAGATTCTCATGCAAAACCAATGGTCCTTGGAGTTGTATACTGCTCTCTGTTGGTGGACAGGTTTCTGCTATTGTACATAGATAAATATCAAATGAATTTTTAGGCCATTTACATTTTTATTTACAGGTTATAAGAATAAATGGAGGCAAACCACTCATATTTATGTCGGGTTGGCAGTCAGGTGATTTTGATTCTAACATGCTATTTCAAAATATATTACAAATTCAGGTGATTTTGATTCTAATATGATATACTTCTTTACCCATCTTATCCAAAGCTGTTGGTTATTTTAATGTTGCCTTTGTTATTTATTGATACTATAATGTTATTTTTGGCTACAAAGAGATGAAACAGACCATTTGAAACAGTCCATTTTTGTTTTATAGGAAGATAGACGTCTTTGATGCAAAAAAGTGGGAACATGCCACAAGTTATGGATTTGAAATGCTAGAATTATATTTTGGTTTGTAATTTTTAGTATTGTTTATGAAATATTATGTATTTTTGATGTAAGAATGTTTAGTATGTTTATTATGTAATGTTGAATGTTGATTATGAGATGAGTGATTAATATAATACATTGGTTATGAGATGTGTGTTGATATTAATTGTGATGTACTTAAATTAGGATTGTGTATTGAATGGAACACAAGTTATGTGTGTGATGAGTATGTATGTATGTGTGTGTTTATATATATATATATATATATATATATATATATATATATATATATATATATATATATATATATATATATATATATAGACAGATTAGAAGGGGAATAGCAGCAGATTACCAAAATAAAGGAAGGTTAAGTTTACCTTAATTTAATTTTCGTCGCTAATCCCTTGGTAATTAATAAGGATTTACCAGTGCCTTTTATAAATAATATTTTATTATAAATTTATTATCCGTCGGTAAATAGTCGGTATATAAATTAAAATAATAAATAAAATTTTATTTTTATTATAAAATTAGTAAAATGAAGGAAAACTCATGCTAAATTTCATCGCAAAATCTGACATAGATACCGTCATGTTTTTTACCGACCACACTGTTATGTAGGAAATCCGTCGCTAAGGCCTGTTTAGCGATGGATTAGAAGCGGATTTTGCCACTGCTATATGCAGTTTTTCTTGTAGTGTTAATTTAACTAATTGCTCTGGTCGTTTAACCTATGCTCCGATACCAAATGTAACAACCCACACTTTTCTGAGCCTAAATTTTGAAAAAAATCGTAACTGAACACATCCAAGCATGGAACGTGTAAATATGGTACCTGCAAATAAATGAGCATAAGCATAACCAGAGTACGTTAAAATAACTCACGGTAGAAACAAAATAGGATAAACTAGTATTAACTCAAGTAACTATCTTTATAAAGTAAGTCACTTTGCCAATACCGAGCATGAGAGGAAACGAGAATCGAAAGTCAAACTTAAACACCTGTGAGAACCCAACATTCTCTAGAAAACTTGGGAGGTTTTAACAAGGAGGGGGCTCAAAACAACAAGATTCTGGTGAACATGAAATGTACAATACATATTACAATACACAGATGTATCCTGTTTGGTTCAACCAAAGATGTATGCCTGCCTAAGGTTAGTAATTCTAGCCTTAACCTTATAAACATTTACGCATGACTTTAACTACCCTTCCTAAGATAGCGTTCCGGATAAATACGATACCGAGATAGAACTTTTATGTATATATTAATGAATCCTTTAAGCCTAAACATAGTTGATCATTAAATTGAGAGTGGACTTTTAATTACGGAGTTTACTTATTCACATGTACATCGTTAGCCACTTAACGCCTCAATATCGATAGATAATGTGTATTCTCCCAATAACTTAAGACCCTAGGCGGACCTGTTAGTCACTCAGTACTTCTTGGTGATTTATTCAACGTTAATATAAACTAGAGGGCACTAGCCATGGGGCCCTACTAGTTAAATCTTCTGTCATTCACGATATAAACCAATACCCTGTGTAAGCCGAGAGATGGTGTTTCGCTTTTCCATCTAGCAGACCTTATTGGATAATCTCCGTGGTCGCTTACTACTTCCTGTAGGGTAGGTAGTCCTATGGAATGACCATAACGAACATCTTTAAAATTTCTGGTTTGGGTAGGCCTCGCACACACCATTAAAGACCCGTAGATTGGAAGACCTATTCTAGGTGGACTTCTCGACCCAAGCCACTTAAGACCCAAGGAAGAGGACTATACGCGAAGATTATAAGGTTTGTACCCAATTAGCCTTTAATTCTTCGCCTTATGGGAGTAAAGCGAGCAACGTTATTGTTATTCCCGTTTAGTTTCACTTTACGGAAACACTATATGTATGCCAAGCGTCTGTCGTCACGGGTTCCTCTAGCAAATAGTAATTTTCCATTTCCTACCTACTAATTCTGTTCTTTATTTTTCTACAATAAGTTATACAAATAAGGAAGTTTATATTTTCCTTATCCTAGGATGTTTATTTAGTTAGTTTCCTTACTGGACTTACTATTTAAAATGGCAATCGATACCCATTCATGCCCTTTTATTTCATTTGTTTCCATTTCATAAAGTTACTGCCATTTATGACCATAACAGTTATATTTTCCTAAGGAAACAATTTATATCTTAATTGTTATTTACTGCCATTGATTATAATTAATGTCTCTAATGAACCTAACAGTCATGATTCCTTAAGACATTAATTAATCTTTAAATACCATTTATTTCTGTTGATTATAATAAATGTCATTTATGAGCCTATTGGTCATAATTTTCCGAACGCATTAATTTACAAAGAAATATCCTTATTTTATCCATTCCGAGATATCTATTTGCTTTACCTCAACAAATATTACTAATTTTTTTTATTGTCATTTATGTGTGTGTGTCTATAGATATATATATGCACCACACCTCTCACATTAAGTCGACCACTTGTGGATGCTGGATTTGTCAGGCGGTTCCGGGCCGACTTCTATCACAAGTTGAGTTTAACCTCATGTCTTAATACAGTTATAATTCCGTTCCTTAACTGGGGTTTACAACATTAATCCTAGCTAATTTAGAAATTGTAATCATTAGACTTAATTGCCGAATAAAAATATTTCATTCCCTAATCAACGTCAGTTACAATAGCTATTTATTTATTTATGGCCCTATTTATACCAACCAGTTACATTAACTGCTAAAATGGTGAGCACAAATATATTCATTTCATATGGATTACATGTACATGTATAATTCCGCAGAATGAATACCGTTTAAATATTCAAACATCCATTAAATTGTATATATCGTTGTCCGCTTAGATTCTGATGGATAATGTATATATATTTATATTTTCGCGCAATTAACATAGTTATTTTCTTTTATTATTATTACCTTTAAGTTTAATGTCTTGGTTCAACCAATGACCAAACATTCTTTTTTGCATTCAATCTTTAAATAAGGTTCTAATCTTACAAAAAGACCGCCAACTATAGTTGTTGTAAGCTATGCCTAAATATTGGAATAAACACATTTCAAACCATAAGAAATATTTATATTTTGGAATAGTTGATGTAAAATATGCACAAATACATCTATTTACGTTTGTATGCAAATTTACACAACTTTTCCCTTTTTCAATATTTGACATATTTCTTAGTGGTTTCAAATAATGTCTTTTTATTTGAAAAGAATAAAATAGCACAAATTACAATAACTAAGTTAAACCCTAACAAAATTCAGTACAAATAGGTATGTATCTTTTTAATCAAAATCACATAATTCATCGTTGTATCTTTTTAATCAAAATTAGATAATTCATCGTTGTATCTATTTAATGAAAATTACCTAATTCAACGTTTAACATTGAAACTAGAGATCTGGAATAAAACTACATCTTAATAGTGTTTATGGGACTGATTTCTAGATCTACAGTGTTTTATAATAACCACAATATATTTACAAACACAATTGTAGACAATGGTTTAAAAAAATTAAATATGCCTACAAATTAAAGTATTATTCAAACCACAAATTCATACTTTCAAGTTTTGCAATATTTATAAATAGATCTGATAAGCACCATTTCAAATTTAACAAGATTATGGACATATCTGATAAATGTTAGGCATAATTTAAGATCTAATACAAACGAGATAATAAGTGATTGTAACTTTGTATATAAATTTCTCACTCACTTGAAATCATCCAAATCTGATATCTGAATAATCTATTAGGCCTACAATTCCACAATTCTTAAAAATATATAATTAATCTGAGAAGGGTATACTTTCAGATCTATAGATTTGAAGGAAATAGGAAAAGAGGGAAGAATATGATGAAGAATAGCATAACCATCAATTCACACCGTTTTCCAATTGAATTTAACTATCCCTATCTAGTTTATGTGATTTATGTTTGATTGATTGTATATGAATACATTTTTAATTTAGATATTGATTGGAAGAGAAAGGGAAATGGAAAAGCTTCCCTGCTGCCTACATATTTGCGTGGAAAAGAATGAGGCCTTACTCCTTTTAATATAGGAGTGGAATTGGCCATGAACTGTTAGATTTGATTCAATAAACATCCATCCGTTTATATAATAATTTATATAAATCCATACTTTCCAACCCTAGCCGTCACTAGGCTCTCGAGGCACGAAGCGGTCGACACCCCTATATCAGGCGGTCGACCGCCCTTGTGTCGACTTGTCTAGTGAGCGTTGGGCATAAAGGTAAGACATATATTGTAACACCCCGCATTTTTAACTTAAATAAAAAAATAAAATTTGAAAAGCAATCAGAATTTGGTCACGGAGATTTGGACCTATGGTTTGCAGGAAACAAATTTAAGATGAAAAAAGATATCTTTAAATAAAATAATACTACACACTTGAAAAGAAGATAGAAGAAGACCACTAAGGAGAAAAATGATCTCCATTGTGTTTTGTCTTGTTAACAAAAGATTATGTAGCCAAGTTGTTAAATATGTTTCTCTCCCAAGTGAGTGGCGCAAGTTCGAGTCCCGCTAGCGCCATATTTTTATTTTCGAGAAACGACTAAAATAATACATATTCTAAGAAGAAAATATGAAATGCACATATAAGGAAAATTATACATAAATGTGAGTATAAAAATATATGTTTACATGCATATGTAAATATATGCTTATGTGTGTGCAAAATATATACAATTGAAAATGAAATCCAAAAAAAACCTGCAATCAATGAAAATAGGTAAGAAAATAATGATGGCATAACGCCATTTGAATTTTGATAAAGAAGTAAAAATTGTGCCTATATGTATAGATATAAATTCAAATGTTGAGATAGAAAGTGCAAGTTAAGAGCAGAAAATAATTAAAGCGTAATAAAGGGAAAATGGACAAGAAATAAGCTGCTTTTGAAAATAGAATGCATTAAAAAGGAATAAAACAAAGCATCATTAATTGCAACTATTAACTGACAAGAATCTGGAATGGTATATAAATATATAAACATGTAAATTAGAAAGTTGAAATTATATATATGTTATAAATGGAAAATTATAATTCAGATAATTATATGAAGTAAGAAATTAACATTATTAATTAACATTAAAAACAAAATTCAAGCGATGCAGAAATTACACGTTAAGACCCAAGATGGGTCGACCCAAGCCTCACCTGGGTCGACCCAATCGGATCAAATCTATTTTTTTAGATGACTTTTTTTTTTTTGATATAAACAATTTGGGTTTTATTTGGTTAAATCCGATGGACTGGAATTTCTTGTATGCCTATAAATAGACTAGCAGGGACTAGCTCTAAACTCATATTTTCTTAGATGCTGCTAAGGATCTGGCGTTCCCCTTCTTCTCCTAATCTTTTCAAGAATTAGAATATTAATTTAGGAAATTATGATTCAAGATTTGAAGATAAAAGAATGTAAATCTACAGCATAGTGTATAGATTTTTAATCAACGTGAGGTAAGTTCTTGAGTCTGATTTATTTAGGTTTCTCCCTTCCTTTCACTCTTCTTTTAGCATTAGATTTGTGAATCCGTAGTTGTTTTAATAATAGATTCAGTTAGGGATGCCACGGAACAACAAATCTGGATCAGATTCATGGATTGGAAAGCTGTTAGGTGAGTGGATTTTAATATACCTTTATAAATAATGGTATATTTATCGTTTACATTCCCTGTCATTCTTAACATGTTAAATAATTATGAAAATTGTATTATAATTTATTTTAGTTATGTTAAGAATATTATTTTGTATTCTTTTTTTTTGATTGATTAAAATGAAATAAATTCGACTGAGTTACAAAGTTGAGGCAACAATACAACTAAAAAATTAACATAGCAACAAAATCACATGAAAATAAAACATTACACAGTTAAAAGGAAAACTGATACCTAAAAAAAAAACTGATACCTAAAAACTGTAAAAAAGTTAATAGTATAAAACTGATACCTAAAAAAAATATAATACTGATACCTAAAAACTGTTGCATGGTTTTAAAGAAAAACTAACGCGAAAAATGTTTACTTTTTTTTTTTGAAAAAGAAATAATATACAAAAAGGAGAATCTAGCCATTCTCCAGCGGCTTACAAAAACGGTTCCACAAAAAGTACAAACCGTGCGCACACAAGTACAACAGAAACAGTACCAACAGTACAAACAATAGATAGTAAAAAAATAACCTAGTACAAACAACCACCTAGCACTACCGGAGTAGCAGTCTAGGCGTCATTGCCCACCGGAGACGACGAACACTGCTAAAGCCGTCGATGATGAAGAAATATCCTGCATGATCCCAAGAGACTTCGCAGATCATAGGCTCCCCGATAAGACGATGGCAAGTGCAACCTGATAAAGGCTAGCCAGGTCCAGCTCCACCAAAACTCCTGTAACTCTAGCGGATCCTGCACCTCGAAAAGACGATGGCAAGTGGATCCAACGACATGCTCGCCAAAACCAGCTCCACCTAAAACTCCCATAACTCCAGAAGAAACTACTGCATGAACTATTGTTGGTATAAGACATCAACAAGCGCCTAATAGTCCTCGTCCAGCATCCAGAAATCCAGGACCCTGAACACCCCTGAACAATTCCATCTCTGGGACCGGGGACCTTCCTGGTACATCGAAGGCAACCGCCAAACTCCTAGAATAGGAACCGATAATTCACCTGAACAACCTAACCCGAAAAGCTAGGAAGATATCACTCCTATTTTTTCAGATAATAGTCGGAGGGTCCATAGACAGTTCGTCGAATACCGCCTTATTCCACGGGCACCAGATGTGCCAGCAGATCAAACAAGGAATCAGACGAAAAAAGGATCGCATGCAAACTCTTGTCGGTGAATCTTGACCACCATAATCTCAGGATATTTTCCATCGATGTGGCATTACCTCGACAACCCATTAGTTTTCCGAATTAGTTCCAGATAGACATGGCACACTCTAAAGAGAATAACAAGTTAAAGGATGATTCGGTGCTACCAGCATTGCAGCACCTGCACCTGGAAATGAGTGGGATGCCAATTCTATGAAGTTTATCATCTATTGGTAAACCATTATGCAAGGTTTTCTACATAAATAGAGAAACCTTCGAAGGAATCTGGACATTCCAAATGAAATCGAAAAAAGGTAGCTTAGGCGCGGGAGTCCGCACAGACTTCCACGCAGCCATAAGCGAGAAGGGGTTGCCGTCCTAAAAGGAACCACCCCCTTGAGCGTCCGATAAAGCCCTCATAGATTGCATCCGTTTCCATGATTCACTTGCGTAGGACGGGACACCTATATAATTTGAACTAGTCAGCCTTTGGTACTTGGCGTGGAGGAACGTCGCCCATAGGGAGTTGTTCGCTCCATACCTGGCCCATAGCTTGCAAGCGAACGCTGTGCAAATGTCCTGAGGGTTGCAGAAGCCAAGGCCTCCCTCACTTTTTGGATGAAAAATAGAGCTCCAAGAGTTATATTGGTGGCGAGAGGCGTCCTCCTTGGAACCCCAGAAAAAGGAAGAGACCAAAGAATGGTACGAACGGAAAAAGGAAGCAGTAGGGGTCATAGCAGCAAAAATATGAGACCCCATATAATTAAGTACAGATCTAATGAGAACTAACCTTCCTGCCTGGGAAAGTTGGGTAGCATTTCACCTACGGATCTTTCCCCTGACTTTGTCAGTTGGGGGTCGAAATGGCGTTGAGCTTCCTGCCTCGATATAGAGCAATACCTAGGTAAGGAAGCGGAAGAGATGTCGCCTTAAAACCTGTTGATGACTCGATCCGGGAAGATATAACAATGGACGTGACTTTCACGGGAACGAAGTAGCTCTTGGAAGAGTTAAAAAGTTGACCCGAGCAACTCTCATACTGACGAATAAGGCCCAATAGCGCATTGATAAAGCGACGACTTCCATTAGTAAAAATGTTGATGTCGTCAGCGAAAGATAAGGAAGAAACCAAAGGGCGGCCCTTGGAGTAACGAACTGCTGAGTCTGCCCATATATCATAAAGGAGTGCAAACCTCGAAAAAAGCCTCAGCAGCTTGAACGAATAAAGATGGGGAGAGGGGGTCACCTTGACGGAGACCTTTCTCGAACCTGAAAAAACCGGTGGCTGATCCATTGATGAGAACGGAGAACTAGCAGTTAGAGATGAGCCTCCAAACAATATCAGTAAGGGGTTACGGAAATCCGAAGGCCCTCAGAACCTTGATGATGAAGAACCACGACATGTGGTCGTAAGCCTTAGCCATATCGAGCTTGACAACCACATTAGACCTGTGAATTTTCTTATCGATCTGGGAGATAAGCTCCTGGGCTAAAAGGAGGTTATCCGTGATTAAACGTCCTTTTATAAACCCAACCTGAGAAGAAGAGATAAGGCAATCAAGAAATGGAGTTAACTGAGAGGTTAGAACCTTAGATATGACTTTGTTAGAAAAATTACATAAATTGATTGGCCTAAAGTTCGAACAAGAGGTAGGTTGGCCAGATTTGGGGATACGGATCAAGTAGGTGGAGGTCCAACCCATAGGTAGGTAGAAGTCTGCCCAAATAACTTACTACACACTCATGTAGAAAACTCCGTTGAAACCATCAGGCCCAGACGCATTGTCCTTGCTAAGAGAGAATACACAAGCACGTATTTCCTCAGAGGAAGGAGGTGCACCAAGGTCAGTTCCATCCGACGGGAGGATCAGGCGAGGAATGAATGCAAGAAGTGCCGGGTCCGAGACTGATACCGATGGTAACTCAGGAAAGACTAAAAATGGGATAAAATGGTATCTTTGACCTCTACAAGATTAGTAGTCAAGGATAAATCAGGGCGGAGGATCTGGCGAATGGAAAGAAGTCTATTCTTCTTTCGGATAGACGAATGGAAAAACCTGGAGTTCGTATCACCTGCAATAACCCATTTGATCTTGGCCTTCTGAAGCAAATGATCTTGTTCAATACGAAGCTTTGAAGAGAAGGCAAGTTGGGCAACCGGCCAAGATTCCTTATTGATATCTGTGGGATCTTCATCAAAAGATGCTTCCGCTAGAACAAGAATTTTTTTCAGTCGCTCTAACGCGATCGAAGATATTCTTGAAAACAAGCAGATTCCACATCTTAAGACAAGACTTAAGACGTTTTAACTTGCGAGAAAAAACAACACAAGGGGAACCGCTCGAAGGGGAGATCCAGGATTCTTCCACTACACTGTGGAAGTAGTGATGAGACCGCCACATACTTTGAAACGGGAAAGAGAATAGGCCAAAAATAGACAACGGAGAACGGGTAAGAAGCATAGGGGCATGGTCAGAGAACGCACGATGTAGGTCGGACATGTAGTACATGAATGGAAGGATTAACCATCCTTCCGATGCGAATACTCTATAAAGCCTAGAGAGAATCCGGTTTGGGCCTTCTTGGTTACTACACCAAGTGAAAGCTGAACCGGAAAAACCTGAGCTAATAATGAAAGAATTGAAATCCGCAATCGCAAGGTAGTTAACCACATTGCCTCTAGATTTTTCTGCTTGGCTAGCGGCCACATCGAAGTCACCACCTAACACCGAAGCAGAAAAACCCAATTTTGATAAAGAAAGAAAGTCGGTCTTGAGGACTTGTCTTTCGATCCTATCACACTTTGCGTAAACCACAAAAAATAAAAATACGAACAAGCTACCGATAGCGACTGTTCCGAATCAATAATAGGGTGGATGATAAGGTCTTTGGACTATAAGATCCAAATCTTCTCCGACGCGTTGGCTATAGCACCACCATAGCCAAGGGACAAAACCGACGAGGAAATCGTGACCGAACTCATCATAGGTTCCGAAAGAGAAACCAAACAGATAGAATGCTTCTTGACAATGCACTTGAGCCTCGCTACTGACTCATCATTGCCTATGCCCCGAACATTCCAGAAGAGGAAGTTCATCATCAAAAATTGAACGAGAAGAGGACCTCCTAAGAGAAAGAAGAGGCGAAGCCCACCACTAGACTCAACTAAAGTAAAAAGTGTGTTGAGTAGATCCAACAGTCTTCTCGGACGCTGCTATAGAGCGTGTGCGAATGGTGCGGGGGGTGCGAGTGATGGATGCCTACTGCGGCGTGAGGAACGAGAAGGCGGTCTAACGGAAGAAACAATGGAAGTAGAAGAAACGCTAACAGGGCAAACTGATGAAGCAGAACCAGACGCAACAAAACCAGACCTGGTAGGATATGAATTCTTAGTAAGACGATATAAGCGCTCATTAATGATTGCTACCTCGGCCTTACTAAGATAGGGGAAGGGCGGAGGAAGGGATAACCGACTAGAAGACGAAGAAGAAAAACACACTGCGCCAGGATCTATAAAAAAGAGGAAGACAAAGAAGAAGAACGTAGAGAAAGTGGGGAAGAAATGAGGGATGTGGAGTTGCTCGATGGAGACAACATCTGTCACTGTTTGAACTTTATCGATGCCGATCTGTCATGAGGTTGACTGACCGGATAATAAGGTAGAGTTTCGAGCCCGATAAACCAAACTTGACCAATAAGCCAATCCAAAATAAAGAAACCTGGTAGAGGACGCTCCACAATCAAAAGCGGAGAGGAAGTGGTACATGCAGTATCCATGTAGCTAACATATGGTGTGTTGGCTAGATGGTAACTACAAATGCCTAACCGAGAGCACCGATGACAAACAACCGAAAATCCACTAATCGACGGACCATAGGAAGTAACTGACGCTAAGAACACATAAAGGCTACTATCAAACCTGATGTGTTCCATACCGAGCCAATCTAGAGATAAAGCCGACCACCTGAGATAGAACGAAGAAAGCCAATTCAGCATGGCAAGGAGCCAACATGCAGCTAATACCATAGGGGAACAAAGTGCGGACAAGCAAACCGATATGAGCCTACCACAAAAGCTGAACGAAGCAGCATAAAAAAGTCTAGCTGAACTGAGAAAAAGCAAAATACTAAATCGACAAAAGCCATCCACGGAAAAAACATCAACATGTTTAATGAGCGGCGGCGACTCAGTAAAAAAACTAAAGATAACGTCAACCCGTAAACACACACACATATGACCCATACTATAAATAGTCGAAGAGGAAGCTGCAGTAATGGGGAGCCCACACAAACATGTGTTAAATCTCATAAAAGCATGCAAAAAACCACACTAGGAAAGAAAGTGCACAAAAGGCACAACAAAGGCAAGACAATCCCGTAGCCAAACAGCAAAGCCTGCATAATCAAAATAAAAAGATGCAGCTACTACCCTAAGTGCCAACAGGTTAACAGCAGTGGTCTCAAAGAGTGGCAAAGGATCACACGGTTAAGCCATAGCCCAGAGGAGATTACCTCAAGAGAAGGGAAAAGGAGACCATAACTTAGCGGTAACTAAAGCATCTAGAACAACGCTTCTCTTGCCTACAACATCCGGCAATAACTTGGATGAGTGATCCACCTGAAAGTATGGCAAGCTCACTATATTTCCTGAAGAAGAGACCACCATCTTGCCGTTAGCTACCATATTTGTCTGATACTGCGCCTGCTGGCAAAAAGGCGGCTGCAGCTTAACACTAAGCTGAAACAAACTGCGAACAAAATAGCAAGGAGCACTAGGACCAAAGAAATCCTCTAGTTCCTCATAAGTACTAACAGGAAAAAAATTCATCCCTTCAAAAGCATGAAGTTCCTGATGAAACATTTTAGTGCTCAATACCAAAGAATCGATAGCTAGAGAAACAACTCTCGACTTTTGTGCATAACACGACCTTTGTCTACGATGTCGGGGTTTGGTCTGATGTCCCTCAGTGACAACAACAACTTGCTCAACGGCAGAATCAAGGGTGATAAAATCCCCTGCTACTGGAGTTTCAGGTGATATTAAATTGCCAAAACCGGGACCAAAGGTGCCTCCGTAAGCCAAACTACCCACTAAAAAACCATGTTTAGCCACAATAGGGGAGGCACTCGACGACTTAAAGCTCAAACGAGGTGAAAAGGGGGTGATGAAATCCCTCTTTTCTCGAATGACCGCAGGTCGACGAGTCAAGTCCTCCCCCCTTGCATTATAAATCAGTAAGAGCTTTCAGGCGGAGGCAAGAAGGAAACCAGTTTCGAGCCGAAGATGGGAGAGAGTTCAAGAAAGCTGCCTTCAATATCCATAAAGGTGAACGGAAGAAGACTTTCAAACGAACTCAGCGAGTAAATTCGAACTTCAATCGATGAACACCCAGTCATTATCAATGAGACCGGACCCTCTAAAATAGCCAAAATCGCCTTTGCAATCACGTCGAAGGGAGGACACGGCCGTAGGAAAGATCCGGATATGACAAACTCGTTCGAAAATAGGTCAGCTGTCATGCCCTAGGAATTGGGGATTCAAGCTTGATGCTTCTAGAGAGAGTGGTTGTGAGGGGGAATAGGAACCAGCCTCGTAATCGGAAAGTTATAAGCAGATAGAACAAGTACCAGAGAACGGAAAACAAATGCGAGAGAAAGAAGGAAAATCAGTAAGAGGTCGCCATATTTAACCGTTATGAGAGCTGCTTTTTTCAAAAGAGATTGATATGCATATTATTTTGTATTCTACGAATATGCTAATTGGACTAAAACCACTATAACACTAGAATTGTGGAATTTGTAATATAAGAGAATATGTTATAGAAAATGTTGTTAATGACAAATTGGATATTGTAAATCAAATTACATTAAAATTGGGAATAATAGAAAAAGAATAGATATAACTATCATGTAAAATTTACAGTAATTGGGAAATTGTAGATAACCACACTAAGACACGAGGTTGAGCTGAACTTGTGGTAGAAGCCTGCTTGGAATCGCCTGAAAAATCCAACATCCACAAGTGGTCAACTTAATGTGTGCAGTCTTATACTTAAATATATATTAAAAATTTATGTATGCAACAGGAAATAAATAAATAAGTAAATTAGTAATGTCTGCTAGGGTACAAAAAAATAGATATTTTAGGGAATAATAAAATAAGAATGCTTCATTGTCTATTAATGGCTTAAGGAAATATGGCCATTAGGTTCATAAGTGACATTAACAGTAACCAACAGAAATAATAGGTACATGTGAAAATATACAAGGTAAAGAAATGGAAGTTACAACAGTAAAAGTTTGGTTAAAAAGGGAAAATGTGATGAACAGGAAATATAACCTACTATAATTAATTACATTAATGAGAATGCAATATAATAGGTAGGCTTTTCCTAAGGACAAGTGGAAGGAATGACATGGGTTATAATAAATAAAAAAGGAACTTATTAGTAAACCTTAGTTAAGAGAACTAAGTTAATTAGTAAACAACAATAGGTTGTGATGACAGTGTAAGAATTATGATCAAATAAGGAAGAATGAGGTAAACTTATGGAATAAAATAAGTTGTACTTAATTATATACATTATGTAAAATGTTAAAAAAAACATGTGGGTTGGAATAATATGTCATTTATCATACATTAAGTCGAACATGTTATTGGAACTTGTAAAAATTGATAGTAAATGAGGGTAATAAAAAAGAGTTGTAGGTTACTTTCGTTAATTACAATCCGGGGTAAAAGGGTGTAGATTACTGTCGTTAAAATAAGCGTAATTAAAAGATTAGACATATGGCCTGATAACACATTTGCGTGATATGCTTGGACAAGTCCGCATGAACAAAGGTGAAGAACCCAATGGGGTAGATCATCGGGTTGTCTCATCAGGGTATCAAGAGACACGGGAGGAGAATGTCCACTTGATTTCTCTGCTTGACATGCGCATGATTTGTTGGTTGGACTGGATGAAAGAACGCGACTTATGAGGGACGTGGTTGGGTACTCCATGGTGGTCATCTGTTGCGGTACATGCTAAAGATGTACTCGCAGAGGTGGGTCTGCACGATACCGCCTGGAGAGTATTCCTTGACTGAAACTGTAGCTTGGTAGCTATGCAGTTAAAGCCCCGCAATATCTCTGCTATAGCCCATAGTTGTCTTCATCCGCTACGCTATTTCAGTTAGCACTTGTAACACCCGTATTTTTAATAATAACGAATGTATGTAATAGAAGAGATGAGAAAATAAAGATTACTTAATTTAAATATCAAGAATTAAGTAAAATAGACTTCACCATTGTGTTCGTCTTGGAATTCTACTTGGAATAGAATCCAAGTTTGCATAAATCGGATTTCGTATGAATAAGTTATGGCATTTAGAAGATTCACCAAAAATTTCAAAACCAGTTCGAAAATTTGAACAGACAGTTAGTCGGGAGATTTCCCGCCATTGACCGGGTAGGTCGACCCTAGTGTCGACCTGGGGGTCAGGTCGACCATAGGGTCGACCTAACCCAGGGAGGTCGACCTTAAAGTCGACCTACCCCCCTGATTTGGGCGATTTTAACACCTGTGAAGTGCTTTTTATTTTTGGATGAACCAGATGGCTTCTAGGCCAATCCTAGGGCTCTAAAACGCTGTCTACACCTGTAAAATAGTGCCTACACCTTACCTAATTCATAAAAATTATCTATGACAACTCCATGCCTCCAAACTTCAACCAAACATGTCCGCCGCCTCAAAAACCCTAAATTAATTTGCAAGTTCGTCATCAACTTTGGAGTTTAATCAAATCAAGTAGCAAATTTCTTCATCAACAATTCATGCTCTTTACTAATAATCAAATCAGAAGATTAAATCAGCGTTCTACATAAACGACAAATCGCTTATTTCTCTAATCCAGTCAATGTGAGTGGATCTGAACTATACTCTTTGTATAATGTTACTTCTATCGTTTACCATTCCCCATATTTAATATGATGTTAATTTAATAAGATCTGTTATTTTATTTATGCCTACGTTTGAGTTCTCTCCATTTTATCCTTTCTGTTTTTATTTTTGGATCTAGGTTATCTTGAACCTAGACGAAATCTTATTATACAATACGCATAACTGGAATATGGGGGTATTGGAATATAATCTGTAATTTTGGGGTTTGTGGCATTACAATTGTTATTGCATATATTGGGCATAATCTATTTTATGCAGTCAAGGAATATAATCTATAATGTTGAATTTATGTAAGTTTGGCATAATTATCATTGGATATGGAATTTGTATAATTCAATATTAACAACATATAATTGGATAACATGGATTGGTGAAATTTATTCGTGACTTGAAAATTAAGCCTAAAGGGTGAATTAGATTATATGTATGAATGTGGGAATGTTGGGATATATATATATATATATATTGGGAAAAATATCGATTATATGAAATTGGGTATAATTGGATATTGGAAATTGGCATGTTTGGGTATGAATAACATGGAATTAGTGAATTTGGCTATAATTGGATAATTTGGGTAATATGAAAATTGGCTAACTATTATGAAATTGGTGTAGTGAATGGCAAATTAGAAATAGGCATAAAAATGAAATGTAATTAAGTTGAATTTGGAACATATAACATGAATTTGGGGTTTGGGTGAAAGACGATTGTTAATGAACGCCAAGACACGAGGTTAGGCACATTTGTGGTGTAAGACTGCCTGGAACCGCCGACAAATCCAGCAACCACAAGCAGACATCTAATGTGAGATGTCAATGGTAAGAACTAGAGGCGTAACGGTTTATGACACGAGGTTAGGCGCGTTGTGGTATAAGTCTGCTCGGCACCGCCCGACAAATCCAGCAGCCACGAACAGACGTCTAATGTGAGAGGTCATACATCGTTATGGCATTATAAATGAATTAAGAAATACTAACCATAATAAGACATGTGGGTGACATGGGTATGGTTAGAGGGTTAAGTGGGTGATATAAATGACATGTAAAGCATGACTAATGTGGACTTAACCGTTGTAAGACATGTGATGTAAAACATGACTAAGGTAGACTTAACTGTAGTAAGACATGTGTAAGATATGGAAACTATTATAAAAGGGGTTAAGTGGGACACGGGTGACATATGAAACAAAATTTAGATATGCTTAACCAAAAGGGACCCGTGACTGTATCATAAAGTAATTGAATTGGGTAAAGTTTAAGTAACGGGTTAAGTAAATGGAAGGGTTAAGTCAAATCTAAAATTAATGAAAAGAAATGGGGAATGATAAATAACCTATTATGAATAAACTTGAATAAGGCAAGAAAGGATAATAGGTGGAAATTATAACTTATGGGACAAGATAAGTTGTAGGTAAAGATAAGGAAGATGAAATAACTTATATGTAAAGATATACTTAAATTAAGTGTTTTGGAAAGGAGAAATGTGAAACTAAAAATGATATAAGTTATATGAGTGGAAAAGAAGCAAATTAATATCATATATGTTGGTTGGGTTGAGTAATTCTCTGGGTGCCAGTCTGATGTTGATTTCGGTCTTCGGGGCTGGTGTTTAGAGGGTTATTCTCCTAATCAGTATGTATATGGGATAAGGCATACTTAACTATGGATTAAGTATAACATGTTGTTGTAACCCAAAAAGGGAATAATTTATAAAATTGGAAAATAACATGTTATGGGCTTATTAATGGACTTAAGTGGGTTAGGTATTAATTGAATTAATAAGCAAGGAAAACTTGGTGAATACGAAAAAAAGGAAGCTAATGTGAATAACCAAGTTAAATGAGAAAGTTGAAGAGTTGGCACAAGCGTGAAATAAATGGTTAGACTTAGGGTCTAATGACATATAAAACTAAGGCACTTGAAGTAGTCCGTACGTTGTAGGATGAATAACCCAAACAAGGTAGATCATGAAGGTCTCATATGGCACGAGGAGAGCGCATGTTCGCTATTTTGGCGGCTCCAACGGACTGGAAGGGGAAGCATGCGACTTCCTAAAATGGTAAAGGTGCTCCTGGTAGTCCTCTGTAGTGGTTTAGCTTTGGGTTAGGATTACAGAGGTTGGGTTTGTGTGGAACTACCAGGTGGGTGGGCCTTGACTGCACAAATAGGGGCAGTCAGAATGCTGTACGCAGTGGCTTTAAGGGTGGTTTGGCGATTGCCTCAGGCGGAGGTGGAGGGTCAAGACCAAACGATAGCAAGATCGTTGGACGCCTGTCACTAGCAGCCTAAGGAATGCGAAAAGACAAGAGCTAACCCCTAGAGATCGTTAACCTTTGCTATCAAGGGATGGGTGAGGGGAGACCCCACATGGATGTTTAGATTGTTTGCTTGTTAAGGGTGGTTGCTTAGCTCTGTGGTCTTTACTAGTTGAGGTAGGGGCAGAGGTGGGGCCATAGCCACCATAGAAAAACCAGACCCGAGGGATATCTGTACATTGGACACTCTTAGAGGCGGGCCCATACAGATATAGAAAAGCTCCCGACCGAGTTTCGTGTTTTCTGGTGTAGCCCTGCCACAGAACTTGGGTGCACAAGTAGAGCTAATGTGCAGTAGAAACATCGAGTACGATTGATGATACATACGTGGGAAAGTCTAGGTACAACCATGTCTGCTCTGGGTGGTTTATCGTAGACTAGAGGGTATTATTCGGTGATGGAACCAAACTCGATCGAATAGCTCGAGAATAGCAGTCAGTACGCTTACGTAGCACGGTGATAATGGTTCTATGCGGATGTAGCGTTGTATGCTACTATGGCATAGGATGAGGAACTGCGCATATTTCTGTGACGATACAGAGGAGACCATGCGAGTGGGGTATCACGGGATGTACCTCAGTTTGGGGGTAGCTACATATACACTATATAAGGTTAATCTACTAGGGGGTAGATGGGTGTGACGTGTGTGTAAGCTTTGAGTACTAATAACACATATAACCTAATAAATAAGAAAGTGAAATTGAATGGTATATGTAGGATTATTCAAGAAGTGTAGTTTAAATTCATTCACACAGAACTTATGTTCTGACCCCCTTCTCATAACATTCGCAGGTTAGACAGAGACTTATAGCTTTGGGGATACTGATTTAGCAATATTGTGATTAAGATAAAACTATGGTTTAAATATATTATATTTTACTCCTTCCGCTGTGAGGTGTTTTCCGAACTCTGACAAATCTCTTTTCTCTGTCTTTTTCTACAGGATACCAGAGTAACCAACTCGGGTTTCGGTGGATCAGATTTTTTTGAAAAAAAAAATCGGTCCGTCGGAATCCTAGTTGTTACATCCAGTATCAGAGCCTAGGTTTAGTTTTCCTAGGGAAAAATTCTGAGTGAGCGTATTTGTATTTTTCTTGAAAAAATTATATATAATTATACGAGCTTAGGTTAATATGGGCGCCCGTTTGAGAAATAGATCTAAAAAAGAAAAAGAGATTTTACCCCCGTACAATAAAAGTGGAGATCAGGAAATTTTTTGAACTTTTGAGAAAAAGCAGAAAAAAAGTGTACATAAAAATGGATATTTAAGACTTTATGTTCCGCTTAAGTTTCTATTTCATGGAATTGGAACATGTGCAAGGAGAATAGGTTGTTTCCATCAAGAAAGAAGACAGAAAGAAGTGGAGCGAGATATAAAAAAAAATAGGTCGACAGGTAGGTTGACCTAGGTGTCGACCTGCCTACAGGGAGGTCGACCTTTGTGTTGACCTTCCAATAGGGAGGCTGATCTTAGTGTCGACCTGCCCTGTGCAGTGCGAAAAAAATAAAAGGTTGAAGGCCTATGGCCTTCAACTCCATTCGATGCTCCACCTGCTCCACTTCAGGGAACATAAAACCCACCTCCACCACCATGATTTTCGCCTCCCACCACATGAAATCTCCACTATTTCGCACAAAATTACCCCAAAATCGAAGCTAGAAGTCTCCTCTATCTAGATCTATACCTTCCCCTCTCAATTCAAGCTTAAATCGCCATGGAGGACCAAACTTCCCTTCTTGCCTCTTTTCCCCAACTTACGCCTCAAGAAATCGCTTGGTGCAACACTCGGAGAGATATAGTCGAGGCGTACGTCAACTCCGCAGGTTTGAAGTTATTGTTAGGGCGTCCGATTAAGTTTGGTGATTTTATTGGAACACCTTTGGAAGATTTGTTTGGGAAGGCGGGCTTAACTACAATATTGAATGTTAATGTAGTCAAGCGAAGGGGCTACAAGAGGTTAGTAAGACTTTTTGATGCTAATTTTGAAGTTGGGGTAGACAATGAAGGTTTAATTACATATAATTCGGTTGTAAAGGGAACCATCATTAGTTTCAATGAAATACAGTTTGGGGAAATGTTGAATATCCGTAGTACGGGCCACGAGTTAGGGGATTTTGAGATGACTGATTTAACTGTATGGCATCGGATTTTCTATGATGAGTACGAGAGGACTTGGGATTATACCCATGTACGCCCGTTAGCTAGATTTGTCATTCGAATTTTATAGTATAATATTGTTGGACAGACTGGTGGATTTGATAGGATAACACAAATCGTTAGACGAGCCACGTATGCTATTTTTGGGGGGTATCCAGGTAAATTGGGCTTGCACTATCCTACAGCATTATGACTCTACTAGAGAGGCGAGGCAGTCAAACATTTCTTTTGGAAATTTATGGACCATATTTTTTACATTAAGCAATGTTCCTCTATGAAAGGAAGGATACATATCACCTCCTTCTCATCCCTCCAGTATTAGAGATTTGGCTGCACTAACAAGGATTCATATTCACCAACATGATTTATTAGAGCCTCAGCCCATGGAGCATGATGGAGGAGATAGGGAGGGGGAGGGGGAGCATAAGCAGGAGGAGGAGCCTGAGCATGAACCACAAGGTGGGGGCTATCAGCCCGGACATGATGAGGAGGCCCAGTATGTACTGCTGGCAGGATCAGACCCATATCAGACGAAGCATGCTTGGGAGGGTGCTTGGGCTTCCTAGGCTCCAGGATGGGGTACTTCCAGTACATATGGATGGGACCCTTGGATTTCCAGAGAGTCCGATTGGAGGGAAGAATTGAGGACAGTTTCTGAGCAACAAGATCAGTTAGTTAGAGATCACCAGGACATCCTGAGGACACAACAGGAGATGCTCGGACACAGGTTGAGTTGGGACAGACTCAACAATAGATGCTTCAGGAGATGGGCACCTCCTATGATCAGTTAGGGGCTGGGCTACAGGATTTGCAGTTAGAGGTCAGAGTGGGGACTAAACAATTACAGAGCACCTGGATAGTAATATAGGTGGTATAGAGGATCTCATTCGTAGTTTCTTCAGATAGGGCCTTGACCTCTATTACTATATCAGCAGGGTAGTATCTTATTATGTAGTGTATGGCTATTTTTCTTTTATCTTGATGTAGTACTGTACTAGAACTTATTTTGACGTAATTTATGAGCTGTTTAATTAGAAAATTTTCTGTTATAATCTGCTGGGAATGAAAAATGACGAATTCTAATACTAAAAGAAAATGTAAAAATATAAAATTTTCCATTAAATGCTTAAGGAATGGAAAAATTTGGAAAATTAGATTTTTCTTAACTTTGATTTAATGATGGTTGATAGGATTTTGGATGCAACAATTGGATGAACTATGCTCTTATTTTGTAAGAGTATAGGAAAATTTGGGTGAAAAATGTTTTGATTTTTCAAAAATATTACATTCATATAGAACTGCAAGTATATTTAGGATGTGAGCATCATGTTTTGAAAAAAAAAAGTTTCTAAGATTTGCATATATATAGGCGGATCCAAATTAGGCATACATGCTTTATTATGATGTATCTCACTTTGCACATGTGCACAATGTTTGCAACAGTTGGATGCACAGTTGATGGATGGATATTGCGAGGATTATCTATTTTACTCTTATCAAATTTCGGGGACGAAATTCTTTAAGGGTAGGAGAATGTAACACCGCGTATTTTTAATAATAACGAATGTATGTAATAGAAGAGATGAGAAAATAAAGATTACTTAATTTAAATATCAATAATTAAGTAAAATAGACTTCACCATTGTGTTCGTCTCAGAATTCTGCTTGGAATAGAATCCAAGTTTGCGTAAATCGGATTTCGTATGAATAAGTTATGGCGTTTAGAAAATTCACCGAAAATTTCAAAACTAGTTTGAAAATTTGACCAGACAGTTAGGCGGGGGATTTCCCGCCATTGGCCGGGGAGGTCGACCCTAATGTCGACCTGGGGGTCAGTCGACCATCGGGTCGACCTACCCGCCCAGATTTGGGCGATTTTAACTCCTGTGACGTGGTTTTTATTTTTGGACGAACCAGATGGCTTCTAGGCCAATCCGAGGGCTCTAAAACGCTCTCTACACCTATAAAATAGTACCTAGACCTAACCTAATTCATAAAAATTCTCTATGACACCTCCATGCCGCCAAACTTCAACCAAACATGGTCGCCGGCTTAAAAACCCTAAATTAATTTGCAACATCTTCATCAACTTTGGAGCTTAATCAAATCAAGTAGCAAAGTTCTTCATCAATAATTCATGCTCTTCACCAATAATCAAATAAGAAGATTAAATCAGCATTCTATATCAACGACAAATCACTTATTTCTCTAATCCAGTCAATGTGAGTGGATTTGAACCATATTTGTTATATAATGTTGCTTCTATCGTTCACCATTCCCCATAATTAATATGATGTTAATTTAATAAGGTCTGTTATTTTATTTATGCTTACGTTTGAGTTCTCTCCTTTTTATCCTTTCCCCTTTTTATTTTTGGATCTAGGTTATCTCGAACCTAAACGAAATCTTATTATACAATACGCACGATTGGCATATGGGGATATTGAAATATAATATGTAATTCTGGGGTTTGTGGCATAACAATTATTATTGCATATATTGGGCATAATCTATTTTATGCAGTCAAGGAATATAATCTATAATGTTGAATCTATGCAAGTTTGGCATAATTGTCATTGGATATGGAATTGGTATAATTTAATATTAACAACATATAATTGGATAACATGGATTGGTGAAATTTATTCGTGACTTGAAAAGTAAGCCTAGAGGGTGAATTAGATTATACGTATGAATGTGGGAATGTTGGGATATATATATATATTGGAAAAAATATCGATTATATGAAATTGGGTATAATTGGATATTGGAAATTGGCATGTTTGGGTATGAATAACATGGAATTAGTGAATTTGGCTATAATTGGATAATTTTGTTAATATGAAAATTGGCTAACTATTATGTAATTGGTGTAGTGAATGGAAAATTAGAAATAGGCATAAAAATGAAACGTAATTAAGTTGAATTTGGAACATATGACATGAATTTGGGGTTTGGGTGAAAGACGATTGTTAATGAGCGCCTATGACACGAGGTTAGGCGCGTTTGTGGTGTAAGACTGCCCGGAACCGCCCGGAAAATCCAGCAACCACAAGCGGACGTCTGCTGTGAGAGGTCAATGGCAAGAACTAGAGGCGTAACGGTTTGTGACACGAGGTTAAGCGCGTTGTGGTATAAGTTTCCCCGGAACCGCCCGGCAAATCCAGCAGCCACGAACGGACGTCTAATGTGAGAGGTCATACATCGTTATGGCATTATAAATAAATTAAGAAATACTAACCATAATAAGACATGTGGGTGACATGGGTATGGTTAGAGGGTTAAATGGGTGATATAAATGACATGTAAAGCAGGACTAATGTGGACTTAACCGTTGTAAGACATGTGATGTAAAACATGACTAAGGTAGACTTAACCGTAGTAAGACATGTGTAAGATATGGAAACAATAATAAAAGGGGTTAAGTGGGACACGAGTGACATATGAAACAAAATTTAGATATGCTTAATCAAATGGGACCCGTGACGGTATCATAAATAATTGAATTGTGTAAAGTTTAAGTAACGGGTTAAGTAAATCGAAGGGTTAAGTCAAATCTAAAATTAATGACAAGAAATGGGGAATGATAAATAACCTATTATGAATAAGCTTGAATAAGGCAAGAAAGGATAATAGGTGGAAATTATAACTTACGGGAAAAGATAAGTTATAGGAAACGATAAGGAAGATGAAATAACTTATATGTAAAGATATACTTAAACTAAGTGTTTTGGAAAGGAGAAATGTGAAATTAAAAATGATATAAGTTATCAAATTGGAAAAGAAGTAAATTAACATCATATATGTTGGTTGGGTTGAGTAATACTCTGGGTGCCAGTCTGATGTTGATTTCGGTCTTCAGGGCTGGTGTTTAGAGGGTTATTCTCCTAATCAGTATGTATGTGGGATAAGGCATACTTAACTATGAATTAAGTATAACATGTTGTTGTAACCCAAAAAGGGAATAATTTATGAAATTGGAAAATAACATGTTGTGGGCTTATTAATGGACTTAAGTGGGTTAAGTATAAATTGAATTAATAAGCAAGGGTAACTTGGTGAATACGAAAAAAGGAAGCTAATGTGAATAACCAAGTTAAATGAGAAAGTTGACAAGGTGGCACAAGCTTGAAATAAGTGGTTAGACTTAGGGTCTAATGACATATAAAACTAAGGCGCTTTAAGTAGTCCGTACGTTGTAGGATGAATAACCCAACGAGGTAGATCATGAAGGTGTCATAAGGCATGAGGAGAGCGCACGTTCGCTATTTTGGCAGCTCCAACAGACTGAAAGGGGAAGCACGCGACTTCCGGAAACGATAAAGGTGCTCCTGGTAGTCCTTTGTAGTGGTTTAGCTTCGGGCTAGGATTATAGAGGTTGAGTCTATGCGGAACTACCAGGTGGGTAGGCTTTAACTGCACAAGTAGGGGGTAGTCAGAATGTTGTACGCGGTGGCATTAAGAGTGGTTCGGCGATTGTCTCAGACGGAGGTGGAGGGTCAAGACCAAACGATAGCAAGATTGTCGGACGCCTATCACTAGCAGCCTAAGGAATGTGAAAAGACAAGAGCTAACCCATAGAGATCGTTAACCTTTCCTATCAAGGGACGAGTGCGGGGACACCCAACATGGATGTTTGGATTGTTTGCTTGTTAGGGGTGGTCGCTTAGCTCGTGTGGTCTTTACTAGTTGAGGGAGGGGCTGTGGTGGGGCCATAGCCACCATAGAAAAACCAGACCCAATGGATATATGTATATTGGACACTCTTAGAGGCGGGCCCGTACAGATACAGAAAAGCTCCCGACCGAGTTCCCTGTTTTCTGGTGTAGCCCTGCCATGGAACTTGGGTGCACAAGTAGAGGTTGTGTGCAGTAGAAACATCGAGTACGATTGATGATACATACGTGGGAAAGTCTAGGTACAACCATATCTTCTCTGGGAGGTGTTTCGTAGACTAGAGGGCATTATTCGATGATGGAACCAAACACGATCGAATAGCTTGAGGATAGCAGTCAGTACGCTTACATAGCACAGTGATAGTGGTTCTATGCGGATGTAGCGTTGTATACTACTATGGCATAGGATGGGGGACTGCGCATATTTCTGCGACGATACGGAGGAGATCGTGCGAGTGGGGTATCACGGGGTGTACCTCAGTTTGGGGGTAGCTACATATACACTATATTAGGTTAATCTACTAGGGGGTAGATGGGTGCGACGTGTGTGTAAGCTTTGAGTGCTAATAACCCGTATAACCTAATAAATAAGAAAGTGTAATTGAATGGTATATGTAGGACTATTCAATAAGTGTAGTTTAAATTCATTCACACAGAACTTATGTTCTGACCCCCTCCACATAACATTCACAGGTTAGACAGAGACTTATAGCTTTGGGGATACTGATTTAGCAGTATTGTGATTAAGGTAAAGCTATGTTTTAAATATATTATATTTTACTCCTTCCGCTGTGAGGTGTTTTCCATACTCTGACATATCTCTTTTCTCTGTTTTTTTTCTGCAGGATACCGGAGCAACCAACTCGGGTTTCAGTGAATTGGATTTTTTGAAGAAAAAAAAATCGGTCCGTCGGAAACCTAGTTGTTACAGCACTGATGAACAGTATATCCGCTACTAGCCCCACTATTTTGCGCTGCATCCGCTAAATCAACACTTTTTTGTGTCCCCTTTAGCAATATTAATATATCGAGCGTGATTCGACTAGTTCTCTTTTTTTAAAATTTAGTAAATTTAGCTTAAAGGGCTAAATTTAAGGCATATGTGCTTGACATATGCTAACAATCAATTACCTTCATCAAATTTAGCATGCATAACTATGATATTCCTTGATTTTATGTATAAGATTAATTAATATTAGTTTCTTGTACATATATAATGTGAGAATAATAATTAATTAATTTTCTAATATTTGATTTTACATCTAATGAAACTTTTTGCACCTCCGCCATATCCCCGCTTTATCCCCGCTACACCTTTTTGCACCTCCACCGCTATAGAACCGTTAAGCGCTTTAATTGTACAGCTTGGAAGTCAGAAGATTGTGGCGGATGGAGTTGTGTGATTTGGCGATTGCCTCGAAAGGAGGACGAGTCAGGACCAATACAAGATAGAAATCATCGGGTACTTGTCATCGGCAGTCAGTGGGATGCAGAAAGATTAGAGCTAAACCAAGATACCATTGACTTTAATGAGGGGCACACCAAATTGGATGATAGATTGGTTGTTAGGGGAACATAAGTAGCTCTTGATGTAGTCTTTCACTAATTGAGGGAGAGGCCTGAGTGGGTCCATAGCCACCGTTAAAAAAAATCAGACCATATTGGATATCTTTATTGTAGGCCCTTAAAGGCGGGCCTATACAGATATGGAAAGGCTCCCAATCGAGTTTCGTATATTGGATGAAGCCCTATTACGGGACTTGAGATACAGTAGGCAGTACGTACGTGTGAGGGCCTTGGTACATGCATTGGGTGGTGTATCGTAGACGTTAGGGCATTACTCCGTACGCTTGTGTGACATAACGAAGAGGGTTATGTGCGGTAACGTGGCATTATGATTGGATTTCCGTACGTCGTTTGGCGTTGAATACACGCTTCCGTGGCATGACAATGGACACCATGAGAGGAAGGTACTATGGGAAGTACCTTGATATGTTGGGAGTAGCTATATATACGATAATTGAGTTAATCTACTGGGACGTAGATGGGTACAACATGAGTGTAGAGCCTTGAGTGTTGTTAACCCAAAGTAACCTAATGAATAAGAAAATATAGATGAACAGTTTATGTAGGGTTATTTCAGAATGTATAATTTGTCTGATCACTGAAAAATTTGTGTTCTGACCCCCTCCTCATAACACATTCGCATGTTCAGAGATAGGAAAGTCTTGAAACTGGGTAAGCAGATAGGAAAGTCTTGAAACTGAGTAAGCAGTATTATTACATCGGCAAGGATATATTTGATCATATTATATTTTATCCATTCCACTCTGAGATGTTTTTTGAGGTACGATATATTTATTATCTCTGTCTTTTCTACAGGATAGCAAACAAGCCAACTCGAGCTTCGATAGACTGAGATTTTTGAAAAAAAATCTGTTTCTCGAAATTTGTCGTGTTACATCTGGTATCAGAGCTTAGATTTAGGATTCCTGTATAGATAGTGAGTGATCATATTTGTATTTTTAAGAAATATAAATATATTATATACATACACCTAGATCCATAAAGGAGCCCACTAAATAGGAAGAGATGCATATGGATAGAATTGGGATATCACTTGTGTACACTAAAAAAATGGTTATAGGAATTAAAGAATAAGAGACCCTTAGAGGTTTGGGTGAAAAGTGTATAGTGTATTCAATAATGAAAAAATGTCGCATATTTAAGTATCTAAGATGCTAGTATTTCATATTAGTGGGTTTGGCAGTAGAGCCTTATGAATTACGAAAGAAAATGGATTAGGAATATATATATATATATATATGATAGAAATGACTTTGTGGGAATATTTAGGAAGGTCTAAGTAAGTTAGAAACCCACTTTGAGAACTTGAAATTTTTAAAACCTCTTGGGTGATAGTTTACTGTGTTTTTCAAGTTTTGACCTTAAAAGTTTACGAATTGAAAATATGTACTGGTTAAATAGTGTGGAAACAATTTTTAAAACAAAAAAGAGGGCATTTTTTATGTTTGAAACAAATATATGTAAGTAACGTATTTGAAAGGTACATACTGGGTTTTAGGAAAAATGGGGTATATTTTGGAAATGGTGATTTATTATGAAATTTTTGTCAAAATTCAATTCCTTAAGAAAAACATGTACATTAAAGAGCATGTATAGCTCGTTATTTTCAAAGTATGGAAGAGTTAAATAACAAAATATAGAAAAGATTGTATTTTTGTCAGAAACTAAATTTTCCGCTAAAGAAAATCTTGAAAATCTCTATTCTTTTGACAATATTTTGGCAAACAAGTTGACATAAACTTTAGGTAGGTGGACAAAACAAATTGTAAAAGTTTAGAATAGAGTAAATGTTTGCACCTAGTTGCAAGTAAATAAACTAGTGTAATAATTGAACCGGCATAGTAAGGATGAACAAGGTGAAATTAATTGGGAAATAGTTGTCCTTGTCTACTCCAGCTTTATGACTTGAAAAGGAAAAAAAAAGATATTCTATTTTTTTTTGAGATGTCATATTTTTATGGTGTGGGAAAAAAAGTAAAGAAAAAGAAAAGTTTTAAATTTTTCAATTTTTGGAAGGTTTATTTAAAATTAAGCTTAGATCGGTGGATTAAGTTAGGAAAAAGATGATGGCATAACTAAATGAAAACAAACAATGATGACAACTGCAAAAGCAAAGCAACAAATATAACAATTGAGAAATTGACAAAAATTTGATTTTTCCAAAATAAATTGCAAAAGAAAATTTATAATAAAGGGAATTTTCTTATGTAAATCGTGCTTGTGTAGGAAGATAGGAAATCTTTATATAATAGTAACCAAGTACAGATTGAAAAGGTACATAAAAGAAAAATTGAAGATGTGAAGATTTCCATTTTCCACCGATTTATAACATAAGAAATCAAATTCAGAAAATTAAAATTTTCTATAATTCGCAAATTTAAAGTTGTTTGGTAGGGTTAGGATGTAAAAATTGGATGAACTGCATTCTTGATCTATAAGAGTGTAGGAAAAATTGGATGAAAAAGTATTTTGAATTTCAAAATATTGCATTCTTATAGAAAATGTCAGTATATTTAGGATATGTGCATCACGTTTTCAAAAAAAATAAGAAAAAATTTCATTCATATAGACGGTACCGCTTAGACATTCATTTCGTTCATGTACTAATATGTTGAATTACACTTTGTACAAGTGCATGAATGGTTGCAAAACTGTAGGTACACATGATGGTTGTAAATTATGCGAACAACTACTAAATTTAACCCATGCCAAATTTCGAGAACGAAATTTCCTAAAGGTAAGAGAATGTAACACCCTGCTTTTGTGAATTAAATAATAAAATAAAGTTTGAAAAGCTCTCAAAATTTGGTTACGGAATTAGCATCATTGCGTCCGTAGCATTTTCTAATCAGTTTAGACTTATGGTTTGCTGGAAACAGATTTAAGATGAAAAGGACATCTTTGAATAAAATATTACTACAAACGTTAACAGAAGATATAAGAATAACACTAAAGAGAAAAATGACCACCATTGTTTTTAGTCTTGTTAATAAAATCCTATGTAGCCTAGTTGGAAAATACATCTCTTCCATGTGGGTGACGCAAGCTCGAGTCCCGCTGGCACCATATTTTTATTTTAAAGAACGGCTAAAATAATACTTATTCTAAGAGGAAAATATGGATAAATGCATATATAAGGAAAATTATACATAAATATGATTATAAAAATATATGTTTACATGCATATGTAAATATATGTGTGTGCAAAAGTACATACATACGAAAAAGAAATCCAAAATAAACCTGCAATCAATGAAAATAGGTAAGCAATTAATGACAACATAACGCCATTTAAATTTTGAAAAAGAAGTAAAAATTACATGTATATATATATACGTATAAATTCAAATGTTGAGATCAAAATTGCAATTTAAGAGGAGAAAATAATTAATGTGTAATAAAGGGAAAATGGACAAGAAATAAGCAGCCTTTGAAAATAGTATGCATTAAAAAGGAATAAAACAAAGCGTCATTAATTGCAGTTATTAACGGACAAGAATCTGGAAGGTTATATGAATATATACACACACATAAATTTGAAAGTTGAAATTATATATATGTTATAAACTGAAAATTATAATTCAAACAAATTATACGAAGTAAGATATTAACGTTATTAATTAACATTAAAATTAGAATTCAAGCAAGGCAGAAATTACACGTTCATCAGACCTAGGATGGGTCGACCCAAGCCTTACCTGGGTCGACCCATATGTCGACCCAATGGTCAACCTAATTGGGTCAAATCTATTTTTTCAGAAGATGTGGTTTTCTGATATAAATGGTTCGGATTTTATTTGGTTAAATCCGATGGACCAGACTTCCATGTAAACCTATAAATAGACTAGCAGGACCTAGTTCTAAACTAGTATTTTCTGAGATGTTGCCTAGGCTCTTCCATTCTCCTTCTTCTCCAAATCTTTTCAGAAATTATAATATTAGTTTAGGAAATTTTGGTTCAAAATTTGAAGATAAAAGAATGTAAATCTACAACATAGGTGTACACATCTCTGATCAACGTGAGGTAAGTTCTTGAATCTGATATATTTAAGTTTCTCTCTTCATTTCCCTCTTCTTTTAGAATTAGATTTGTGAATTCGTGGTTGTTTTAATAATAAATTCAGTTAGGGATGCCCCAGAATAGCAAATTTGGATCAGATTCATGGATTGGAAAGTTGTTAGGTGAGTGGATTTAAAGTATACCTTTTTAAATAATGGTATATTTACCGTTTACATTCCCCGTCATTATTAACATGTTAAATAATTGTAAATTATGACACTTGCGGTATAATATATTTTTATTTATGTTAAGAATATTATTGTTGTATAGATCTATTCTATGAATCTATTAACTGAATTAAAATCACTGTAATATTGGAATTATGGAATTTACAATAAAAGTGAATATGTTATAGAAAATACTGTTAATGACAAACTGGATATTGTAAATCAAATTACAGTGAAATTGGAAATAATAGAAAAGAATATATATGCCAAATTTGCATGTAAAATTTTAAGTAATTGGGAAATTGTAGATAACCGCACCGAGACACGAGGTTGAGTTCAACTTGTGGTAGAAGCCTGCCCGGAACCGCTCAACAAATCCAGCATCCACAAGTGGTGAACTTAATGTGAGAGATCTGGTGCCTAAACATATATAAAAATATATGTATAAAATAGGCAATAAACAAATAAGTAAATTAGTAATGTCTGTTGGGGTACAATAAAATGGATATTTTAGGGAATAGTAAAATAAGGATAATTTATTGTCCATTAATGTCTTAGGGAAATACGACCATTAGGTTCATAAGTGACATTAATAGTTATTGTTAGACCAAAAAATGGTACCAACAACCTATGTAGTGCGAAGTCCTCACAATCACGGATCACAAAATGCAGAAAATAGTAAATAACAGGAGACACACGAGGCTTTTATAGTGGTTCGGCTATAGATGTAGCCTACGTCCACTTTATAATCTTATTGTTATACTGACATGTTACAAGAATCAGTTACATGCAGATACACAATCAGTGTGTTTAATGAGAATACAAGAGCTTATATACGTAATCCACGTGTTATGTATGAAGAGTAATGTAATTTTGAATGCTTGAAGGTGCAAAGTCCTTGCACTATTTAGATGGAGGAAGCCTTGTAATGAAGAAGCCAAAAGATCCTTTCATTTGCCTTGCGATGGTGCATTTATAGCCGTATGGAGGCTCTATACGGTTCCAGGTCAGATGTCACGTGGCGTGCATCCCAAGAATTTCGAAATGAGGTGGAACATGGAAAAATCCCCTCCTAGTTGTGTGATGCCAAGTGTAACTCGATCTGATTTAATAGGAGTAGATATTACTTTAGGATTAGGTCAATACATGATGTGCAGGAAATGTCCCGGGCGGGTCGGGTCCTGTACTCCTACTCGATCTGCATCCCGTAGGCGGATAGGGTAGTCTAGTCCTACCCTATCCGCAACCAGGAGGCGGATAGGGTAAGAGGTCCACAGCCAAAGGACGGATGGGGTAAGAGGTCCTACCCCATCTGCAGACAGAAGGCGAGTAGGGTAGGAACTCCTTCACTTTATTTGCTTTGTCCTGTCTCTGTCGGGGGACGACTGCCAAAATATTTAGGTGATGATGAACATCTTGTCAAATCGTCGTGTGACGGCAGTCCCAAGAATGAATAGACCTTGATCGGGGTCTTGAAGCAACAAATGAAGCTAGGTAGATATTGTAAGCAAATGACGAGGTCACATCTCCTTTGAATCGCCTTCTTGCCCCCATGCCAAGGGCAAGGATTGAGTGTCAGGTAGTCATGTCTATACCGCTGATGGTAGCACATCATCACATTGTTGCTAGGGCGGTAATTAGCAGGAGAACAATACATCCATGCTCATAGAAATTTTGGCCTGAAATCCATTTTTGGAAGTAGGATATGGCTGCGAGGGAGATAGTCACGTCTTATCCATCCGCAAATATTCATTTGATCCCACGTTAGGAATAAGAGTTGACCTGTGGACAATCAATCAACATCCAAGCCTAAGTGTTCCAAACCTTTAACTCGGCAATCTTCGGGCGATACTGAGGCAGTCAGTCATGCAAGGTAGTGTTGCATCAGCTTGGGATTGGATAGTGGAATCATGAGCAATCCATGCTAAGATGTCCGAGTTACCCCCAGTGTCTGGGGCATTAATCAATCAACGAATGGTTAATGAAGGTAGTAAAATTGTGAATCTTCACAATTTATTATCAAGATGATAACCCCTAGAAGTCCCATTTGCGTACATCTTCCATTAAGCGGGGAGTCGGCAAGTGCTTTTGTCGAATCATTCAGGGTAGTGGATTCAGCAACGAGATTCATTGATGTTTATCTCACGATGATCTTCCAAGGGAAATAAGGAATGTCGCCTTGCATGTCGTATCTTAGGGATTTAAGGATGATGACATGCCTTTCACTTTATCTTGTCGGAAGCATTCCATGTTGCAGGAAGTTCTTTATGGGGGTTATCCATGATTCTTTCTTGGTTTCGGTCCCCAACACTGGGCCAACTCCCATCTAATTAATGTTTGGGGTTTCTAGTGTCTCGATTGGGACCATCTCCATCACTTCTGGACTGTCGGAGCTTGCTAACTTGGCCAACTTATCCGTCTTTTCATTTTCTGTTCATGGAACATGAGATATGCTGTAACATTCCAATGCATCCAACAGCTCTTCATCCCGTTCTAGTTAAGTTGCGAGTCGTGGTCCCTTCGTATGGAATTCCTTTTGAACCTGGCAAACAATCATCTAAGAGTCACAAAAGATATCCAACACAACTACTACCAACTCCTTGACGAGTTTTGGCCCAGCAATCAGGGCCTCGTACTCAAAATCATTATTAGTAACGGGAAAATCCTGTCACAAAGCTTAGTAAATTGACTGTCCTTCTGGAGTTTTTAACACGACTCCAGCACGGAACCGTCGATCATTCTTAGCACCATCTGAGTACAGGTCCAGGTGCTCATTTTCATCTTTCATTCTAAGGGGTCGTCCTCTTCATCCAATACATCCTCTTCCGGCATTGTGAACTCAACAATGAAGTTCGCTAATGCTTGCCCCCGTATGGACTTCTTTGGGAGGAGATTGAGATCAAACTGGCTCAGCTCGATGTTCTATTTGACCAATCTTCCTAATACCTCAGGTCGCTGCCTGACATGTCGTAGTGGCTCATCAGTGTATATCACAATTAGGTAAGCTTGGAAATAATGGCGAATTTTCCTTGATGTAATCAACAGGTTGTAAGCGAGCTTCTCAATCTTTGGGTAGTTGTGCTTAGTAGCCAGTAACTTCTTGTTCACTTATCAAATCAAAGAAAGGGATGCATTTGTTGGTAGCTCTAGAAATAAATCTACTCAGTACTTCCACCTTCCCTGCCAAGCTTCGAACATCTTTAATTTTTTGCGGCTCATGAATGTTCCTGATCAGGCACGTGCATAGGAATCTGGTTGTAACCGGAGTACGCGTCTATAAAAGAAAGAAGTTCATGTGCAGCCATTGAATCTACCAGCTGATCAATCCTTGGTAATGCACTGCTTTCTTCTGGGCAGGCCTTGTTTAGATCTAAAAATTCAATATTTGTACACCATTCTTCATTGGCCTTGTTAACAAGGACGGGATTTGATATCCAGTCAGGAATATAGCATCTCGTATAACACCATTGCCTCTCATCTTCTCAACTTCCTCCTTTAAGGCAGTGACCTCTCTGGGACTAGCATATGTCTCCTTTGCTTAACAGGAGGATACTTTGGGTTTATGTTCAGTGCATGACTCATAATCAACAACGAGATCCCATATATCTCAGCACGGGTCCATGCAAATATGTCCAGATTGGATCATAGAAAATTTGTTAGTTCCCTCATCCGGAGGTGGTCCAAATGAGATCCAATTTTCACGACCTTTTCCAAGTCGTCGTTATCAATTGAAATATCCACAGTTGCTTCATTAAGTGTCTCCCTTCTACATCCCGAATCCTCATCCTCTCTGGGATCAATGTCTTCGGAAAGGTAATCGAACGGCTCCTTTTGTGAAGCTTCCTTTACTTGCTATGTCGATGCCTCCTTTGCAAGTGCGGAAGCATTCTTGGGATCCACGCTATTTTCGTCATGTAGCATCTTCCATTCAGCCAAATAGCATGCTCTTCCAGTAATTTGGTCACCATGGAATGTTCCCACTCCCGCTTCAGTTGGGAGTTTTAACAATAGACACCAAGATACGACGTAAGCTTCAAATTATGTGAGGGATGGTTGCATGGTGGTTGATGAGCAATCAAATTACTATCATCTGGGTAAGGATCCATAAGTCCTGTCATGGCCGGTGGTGGTTCAACCGGTACCTGACGTTGGGCACCAAAGTATGTTGATTTAACCCTTACTGGTGGAAATCAATAGTCATTGACGCGTTTGATAGCGGATAGTTTTGCAAAGTTCCTTAGGGAGTAAACCACAGGACATGTGTCTTTCACCGCGTCATAGAAGCGAAATGTGGTCTTGTATTGTTAGGATTCTTGATCGCTTTCCGGTATCCCGTCATTGATAATTATCGTCGCTTCGATCATCTGAGTCATCCTTGGAATAGCTATCGAGCTATTCCATATCAATTTCATTCGAGACCCCGTCGGTTGGACGGGTTTAAGTCATGTAAACCAAGTGATTACTACTTGTTCAGGAACAGCATCGGTTACATTGGTGAAGTATATACACCACCAGAGCCCTAGAATCAGTTAATTCTTTAGGCCTAATTCTTGTTGGTTTCTTTACTATAGGACTTGCTCTAAGAATCAGTTTTATTTGAAGTTCAACTCGCCTATTATGAGGTACCCCTTTCACTTCATCGAATACATCTGGGTATTGGTTTACTACCGGAACTTGTTCCAGTGCTAACTCTTGTTCCTTAATTTCTAGATTATTAATATGTCCAGACCTTTTTCTTTGCTTGTTTCACACCATATTAATACCCTTTTACCCCCAGCAGTTTTCAATGAAATTATAGAATGTTCTAAATTAATGATAGCCTTATGCTTTTTCAACCAATCAACCCCAAGTATAATCCCTACACCTGGGTAATCCAATATAAATAAATCGGAAGCAAACATGCTACCACCAATATTTAATTCTATCAGATAACACATCATTCCTAGCTCACAAGAACTACCTACTAAAATGGTTATATATAAGGGTTTATTAACTACCACACAAGTCAAATTTAATATTTGCACTATGTCAGAGGAAAATAGAGAGTGTGTTGTTCCAGTATCATATACCACATTTATAGGAATTTGTCTAATAAGTAGTATACCTTCCACTTGTCCTTGTACTTCATTATTAGAGCTAACCACTGACTTGCCTTTCCCTTCCACAGGCCCAACTTTTCCCTGCTCTTTGTATTCAGGGAAATTTCTCTTCAGATGACCCTCTTTTCCATAATTAATGCACTTAAAAGTGGCAACTTATCCAGCTTGGAACCTGAATTTTATATGACCTTCTTTGCCACAATTGTAACATATGACCTTCTACTTAACATCTGATGTAGCAGAAACTTCTAAGACTTTCTTATCTGTAGCATCAGTTTTCTTCTTCTCATACGGTTGGAATTCTCAGTGAAAGCACCAAAATGTTAGAAAAAAAATTGGCTCTAAAATCCAATGGACTAGAAAATGCAGAGAGAAATTATCTACAAAGTAGATGAAAAGCAATCAACACACAAGGTTCATAGTGGTTGGGCATTAATGATCCTACTTCCACTTTATAGCTCTTTGATTGAATAATTGAGTATAGGTACAACGTAGATAACCACTCAACCTCACAAGTACAATCAATAATCTCTCAAAATCTATACAAATAATACTCAGAAATCTTGAGTATAATCTGAATAAAATAGAGGAAGGTTGATAATGGTGAAATTTGAGAATGCAGAATGCCAAAAGATCCCTCAAAATGGCAAATCTTGGTGTATTTATAAGCTGAGAATGCAGGCGGGTCGGAGTACGACGGGCTTCCACCCCTTGAATCTCGGACTTGGATGGGTTGTGGTGTAGACAACTCATCAGGTTAGTGGGTACGTGGGGGTGCCCGCTCCGGTGTTTTATGCATTAGAATAGGTCTTCATCTGATCGGTGAAGTAGCACAGATAAGGCAGGTTGGGTAAGGTGTATCCTCATCCTGCTTAAAGTTCTTCAGAATATCGCGCCTTCACTTCAAGGTGGGTCGGGTAGGGGTGCACTCGGACCTGAGGTGCACTTTCTAGAATGTATTGTTGTCTTCGTGCATATAGCAGAGCAGGTGCGAGTACCCCGATTCGACCCGAGGCCCTTCCTATGGATCCAAGCCACCTACATGTGCGGGGATCGGAATGTGACTTCTTTGACCCGACCCGATCTTTCCCATCAACTATTAGTGCACAAGTTTCAATTCTTACACATGCGGGAATGGGTTGGGGATGTTTGGTCCGACCCGCTGTCAAACCCGTGACCCGATTCCGAAATCGAAATTGATTAAAGTAAGGAAGATTGAATCTTGATATAATGTGGTGCAACCAAACAATTCAATTTTTCAAACCAATGTGGATTAATTAATTTATCTGAAGACTCTCTTGTATCCTGACTAAAGGTTCCTATTTGTTGAACGCAATGAAGATGATAACAAGAGAAGCCTCAAATTTATACCCGATGCAAAAATCAAATAGTAAAACTTTATAAAATGTCACGACTTTACGGATAGATGCAACTATTGGTTATTACCGATTCAAGAACAAACATTGGCAAATTCAAAGCATGTCCCATCTCTGATAAAATGTACTTTGAGGGGGGAAATGTTGGCCTACTTTGTGACTAAGCCACACAAAGTCCAGATGATCGTTTTATGAAAGACATAATCGGGGTGGATCAGTGCCATTCTCGCACTCGATTTTAATCTGTACTTCATGCTTTACATAAAGATCAAAACAATCACAGAGCATGAGAAAATAAATGCAGGAAAACTAAATGACACATGATATTTTTATAGTGGTTCGGCCAAATCATAGCCTATGTCAACTTTCTATTCTTTTGTTTATATCAACTAGACATTCAAGTCATGCCTTTTACATAGTTTAAAAAAAAAAGAATCAGTATAGTCTCAAGTCAAGTAATGCCGCAGATGTTGGGCATTCCATACTCTAGGAATTTCATCACCATTTAAGGTTAGCTTAAAAGCTCCTTTATCAACTTTCTGTTGAATGACATATGGTCCTTCCCATTTTGGACCCAAAAAAATGGGGGTTGGGAAGACGTGCTTCAAAACCACGTCTTTAGGTTCAAAGGCTAGGGGACGAACCTTCCTGATATATATCGAGCGACCTGGTGTATGTGCCTCGAAGCACGTAAATCTATTTCATCTCTCTTTTCCTCAATCATGTCCAAGGACTCAAGGAGAAGCGCTATGTTCATCATCGGATCATAATATTTTATTCTGTGAGAGGGGACTTCCAATTCCACTAGAATAATTGCTTCTGATCCGAGTGAAAGTGAGAAGGTAGTGTGGCTAGTTGCTGATTTGTAGGTTATCCTGTAAGCCCATAATGCTAAGGGTAATTCATCGACCCACATGGCTTTCACCTACTTTAATTGCTTCTTTATAATGGACTTAATGATTTTGTTTACTGCTTCGACTTTCCCTCTCGATCGCGGGTGAGCTATAGCTGTGTATCTCTTCTCAATTCTTTATTTATGGCAGAAATCTCTGAATTCTATGCCGTCGAACTGGCTTCCATTATCAGTTATGATGACTTTGGGGTCCCAAATCGGCAAATGATGTTTTGGACAACAAAGTTAATCACTCGCTTTGTCGTGATCGTGGTCAGTGGCTCAGCTTCTGCCCATTTTGTAAATTAATCCACGGCCATAATTGTGTACTTCACTCCGCCTTTGGCGATTGGTAGGCTTCCATTGATATCAATTCCTCATATGGAAAAGGTCATGAGCTCACATCGATTTGAGTTGCTGGGGGTGCTCTAGGAATTTTTGCGAACTTCTGGCACCTATCGCAGTGTCATGAATAATCAATTGCATCCTGATTCATAGTAAGCCAAAAGTAGCCATACTGCATTATCTTCTTTGCCAATGTCTGACTTCCGGTGTGACCTCCACACTCGCCTTCATGCACTTAATGTCATCATGTGCTATACACCGGAGTATAGAAACTGAAAAACCTTATCGGTAAAGAACTTCTCCCTGCATGACATATCTTGAAGCTTTACGAACGATGGCATGCTTTTCACTCTTTTTCATCTGGAGTATTCCATTCTACAGGAAGTTATTTATTGGGATCATCCACGAATCTCTTTCTGGTTCGGTCTCCAGCACTAGATCAATTTCCATCTATCAATGCTCAGAGCTTCTAGTGTCTCGATTAAGACCATCTACATTTCTCCTGGGTTGTATAGCTTGCTAATGTAGCTAACTTATTAACTTTTTTACTCTCTGTTCGTGAAATGTGGGATATGTTGTAATGCTCTATGTTGTCCAATAACTCCTCTACCTTTTCTAGGTAAGCTGCGAGCCTAGGTACCTTTGTCTGAAATTCCTTCCTAACCTTATAAACAACTATTTGAGTGTCATAAAAGATGTCCAACTCCACTACTCCCAACACCTTAGCGAGTTTCAACCCAGCAATCAAGGATTTGTATTTGAAATCCTTGTTAGTAGCGGAGAATTCAAATCGTAGAGCATAGTAAATTGACCCTCCTTTAGGAGTTATCAGTACAAATCCAGCGCTAGATGATCATTTTTAGCGACGTCTTTGTATAACTTCTAGGTGCTAGATTCCAACTTTTATTTTATGTGGCCTAGTTCTTCATCTAACATGTCTTCCTCGGAAATTTCGAGTTCAACGATAATTTTGGATAATGCTTCCCCCGTATGGACATTCTGGCGAGGAAATTGAGGTCAAACTAGCTCAGCTCGATATTCCATTTGAGCCATCTTCCTGAGGCTTTAGGTCGCTGCAGGACCTTTCGGAGCAGTTGATCAATGTATATAACAGTCGGGTGAGCTTGGAAATAGTGGTGAAGTTTCCTAGAGGCAATTTACAAGTTGTAAGCAAGCTTTTCTATTATTAGGTAAATGTGTACTGCTGCCGCCAACTTCTTACTCACATAGTTGACCAGTATCAGAACCTTATCCTCTTCGCGATCAAGTACTGAGATGGTAGTATGTGACTATACCACCAAGTATACAAATAAATCTTCCGGATCAATGGGTTTAGACAATATCGGGGGTTTCTCTAAAAGATGCAGTAGGATCTGGAAGGCTTCAACACAATCTGGGGTCCATTCAAAGTTGTGTTTCCCTCGTTTTATCAACTTGAAGAAAGGTATGTGCTAACACCCAATATACTAGAAAATACAGAGAGAAATTATTTAAAAAACAGATAAAAAGCAATCAACATACAAGGTTTATAGTGGTTCAATGTTAATGAGCCTATGTCCACTTTATACTCTTTGATTGAACAATTGAGTACAGGTAAAACGTAGATAATCACTCAACCTCACAAGTACAATCATTAATCTCTCCAAATCTATGGAATTATACTCATAAACCTTGAGTACAATTTGAATAAAATAGAGAAATGTTGATGATAGTGAAGTTTGAGCATGTAGAATGCCAAAAGATCCCTCATAATGGCAAGTCTTGGTGTATTTATAAGTTGAGAATGCAGGCGGGTTGGAGTACGATGTGGCTTCCATCCCTTAAATCTCGGATTTGGATGGGTTGTGGTGTAGACAGCGCATTATGTTAGTAGGTGCGTGGGGGTACCCGCTCTGATATTTTAGGTATTAGAATAGGTCTTCATCTTATTGGTGGAGCAGAAGGGATAAGGAAGGTTGGGTAAGGTGTGTCCTCCCTCTGCTTAGAGTGCTTCATAATATCGTGCCTTCACTTCTAGGCGGGTCAGGTAGGGGTGTACTCCGACCCGAGGCGCTTGTTCCAGAATGCCTTGTTGTATTTGTGCATATAGCAGAGAGGGTTCCATTACCCTGATCTGAATCGAGGCCCTTCCTCTGGATCCAAGCCATCTGCATGTGTAGGGGTCGAGTTGCAACTTCTCTGACTCGACCCGGTCTTGCCTAGCAACTATTGGTGCACAAGTTTCCTTCTTGACTCCAGACTCCTTCATTGATCCACCCCGATTCTGTCTTTCATAAAACGATCATCTAGACTTTGTGTGGCCTAATCATAAAGGAGGCCAACGTTTTGCCTCCTCGAAGTACGTTTTATCGGAGATGAGACATGCTTCAAATTTTCCAATGTCTATTCTTGAATCGGTAATAACCAATAGTCGCATCTATCCATAAAGTCGTGACGTTTTGTGAAGTTGTACTCTTTGATTTTTGCATCAAGCCTAAATAGGAGACTCCGCTCGTTATCATCTTCGTTGCATTCAACAAATTGGATCCTTCAGTCAGGATACAAGAGTGTCTTCAGGTAAATTCATTAATCCCCATTGGTTTGAAATTTTTTGAATTGTTTGGTTGTGCCACGTTATATCAGTGATTCAATCTTCCTTACTTTAACCAGTTGCGATTTCGAAATCGGGTCACGGGTTTGACAGTGGGTCGGACCAAACATCCCAACCCGTTCCCGCATTTAACTGTTTCATTCTCGAGACGCTCCTATCGTTGTTTTGCGGATCAGATTGAATTTCTCTAACCCGCTAATGAGCACGGCTCAAATGCCTTTGAAACACTTTGAAAGCCGGGTCATTGAAGCGGGTTGGATTGGGCCATATAATCAAGTAATATGAATTGCCCCTTTACTAACATATATGAACCGAGGTAGCCCCCTATACCCTCATTCACTTTATTTTCTTTTCAGAACCGATCTTCCCTAAATCAAAAGGAAAAACCCTAATCCTCAAATTCGCAGAACTCATTCAATCCACCAAATCTGATTCAAAGGATGACTACACCACAACCCATCCAAATCCGAGATTCAAGGGAAGGGAGCCACGTCGTACTCCAGCCCGCCTGCATTCTCAGCCTATAAATACATCAAGACTTGCCATTTTGAGGGATCTTTTGGCATTCTCCATACTCAAACTTCATCATCATAAACATTCCTCTATATTATTCAGATTGTACTCTAGATTTCTAAGTATAACTCTATAGATTTGGAGAGATTTTTTATTGTACTTGTGAGGTTGAGTGATTATCTATGTTGTATTTATACTTAATTATTCAATCAAAGAGCTATAAAATGGACGTAGGCTCGTTAATACGGAACCACTATAAACCTTGTGTGTTGATTGCTTTTTATCTGTTTTTTAGATAATTACTCTCTACGTTTTCTAGTCTATTGGGTGTCAAAGCCACTTTTTGGTCTGACATTTTGATTAAAAAGGGAAATGGAATTTACAACAGTAAAAGTTTGGTTAAAAAGGGAAAATGCAATGAACGGGGAATATAACCTATTATAATTAATTACATTATTGAGAATGCAATATAATAGGTAGGCTTGCCCTAGGGACAAGTGGAATTTATGACATGGGTTATAATTAATAAAAAGAGAACTTATTAATAAACCTTCATTAAGAGAACTAAGTTAATAAGTAAACAACAATAGGTTGTGATGATAGTGTAAGAATTATGATCAAATTAGGAAGAATGAGGTAAACTTATGGAATAAAATAAGTTGTACTTACATATCTAGATTAAGTAACATGTTAACAGAAAACATGTGGATTGAAATAATATATACTTAATTATACATTAAGTATAACATGTTATTGGAACTTGTAAACATGTAATTGATAGCAAATGAAATGGTAATAAAAAAGGGTTGTAGATTACTTTCGTTAATTAAAATCTAGGGTAAAAGGGTGTAGATTACTATCGTTAAAACAAACGCAATTAGAAGATTAGACATATGATCTTATAACACGTTTGCATGATGCGCTTAGACCAGTCCGCACAAATGAATGTGAAGAACCTAATGGGGTAGATCATCAAGTGTTTAGAGACACAGGTAGAGCACGTCCACTTAATTACTTTGTTCGACATTAGGATTTATTTCTTAGTGGGATTGGATGGAAGCACGCAGCTTCCGAGGGATGTTGTAGGGTACTGCGTGGTTGTCCTCTATTCCGGTACACGCTCAGGATGTACTCGCAGAGGTGGGTACGCGCGATACTACCCGATGAGTATGCCTTGACTACAACAGTAGCTTGGCAGTCAAAAGACTGTGGCAGATGGCATTAGGTGATTCGACGATTTCTTAGGAAGGAGGCTGGGTCAGGAACAATATAGGATAGTAATCATCGGTTACCTGACATTGGCAGTCGATGGGATGCGGAAAGACCAGAGCTAAACCAAGATACCATTAACCTTTTACTATCGAGGCATAGTGGTTGAGGGGTACACCAAATTGGATGTTAGATTGGTTGTTAGGGGCACATCATCAGATCTTGATGTAGTCTTTCACTAGTTGAGGGATGGGCCTAGGTGAAGCAATAGCCACCGTGAAAAAAAAGCAGACCATACTAGATATCTGTATTGTAGGCCCTTAAAGGCAGGTCTATATAAATATGGAAATGCTCCCTACCGAGTTACGTGCATTGAATGCATCCCTATTACGGGACTCGGGATATAGTAGGCAATACGTACGTGTGAGCTCTACGTACACGCACCAGATGGTGTATTGTAGACGTTAGGGAATTACTCCATACGCTTCCGTGGCATAGCGAGGAGGTATCTGTGCGGTAACGTGGCATTATGATTGGATTTCTATGCGTCGTTCAGCATAGGATATACACTTCCGTGGCATGACGATGGAAACCATGCGAGGAGGGTACTATGGGAAGAACCTTGATATGTTGGGGGTAACTACATATACTATGATTAGGTTAATCTACTGGGACATAGATGGGTACGACGTGAGTGTAGAGCCTTGAGTGTTGTTAACCGAAAATAACCTAATAAATAAGAAAATATAACTGAACGGTATATGTAGTGTTATTTCAAAATGTATAATTTGTCCAGTCACTAGAACTTTTGTGTTCTGACCCCCTCCTCATAACACACTCGCTGGTTAGGATTGTGGCAGAGATGGGATAGCTTTGGATACTGCTTAGGCTGTATTATTACATCGGTAAGGTTGTATTTGATTATACTATATTTTGTCCATTCCGCTGCGAGATGTTTTCTGAGCACTAATATACTTATTATCTCTGTCTTTTCTATAGGATAGCAAAGAAGCCGACTCGAGCTTCAATAGATTTTGATTTTTGGAAAAAAAAATCAGTCTTTCAAAATTCGGGTTGTTACATATATTATTTATTATATTTATTTATTTCTTCCCTTTTTTCGTATTTCGTCTGTAACTTTTCATATGGACTCCGTTCGTGAAACTTCAAACATGAAAGTTGATCAGAATTCCAAGATGAGTGCAACAGTTAAAGTTTCATGGTCAAATTCCATTGTTTGCAGAAATTATTATTTTTTGAGATCTAATAAAAAACTAATCTATTGTCAAAATTTCAGGTTGTTACATTCTTCCCAACTTAAAATTAATTTCATCCCGAAATTTGTACACCTACTTATCCTATCCAACACAACCAATTTGCGTACATCAAGTTTACAACCATGTGCGCATGTGCATAGCGTACATAATGCATTTCAACCATAAACATGTATGCACAATGATTGTAAACCGGATCCTCATATATGTATGCACTAAGATTTTGAAATACTTTTCAAAACATGATGCAAAATATCCTAAATATACTAGCAGTTCTATATGATTAAAAATCCTTTTTTCATTCATAACCGTCACACGATTACGAATAAAAGTGTGTAGCAAACAATTTTGCATCCAAACTCTACCATCCAAAACGTCAACGCATCTAACAGCTTCCTATTTTATTACTCCTAAACCGAAAAAAGGAAATCAAAGCGAAGAATTTTATTGTTCCCTTCGCTTGTAAATATTACATTTCCCGACCTATAGTGGAAATTTCATATCAGTTCCCATAATACTCCAAAAATTCCATCTGTAGACTGTAAAGAAAACTTAGAAACAAGCTCTAAAACGTAAAACGAGTTAATTAACAACTCGCGCGCATCGTTGATAAGGTATGAAAACAACGTTTTCAAGGCTAAAACAACATTTTCCGTGTTGTTAACGTTTTTCCGTGGGTCCTATTGCATTGCTAAAACACGCATACTAGTCATCCAAAAATATTCTTTACGTTGTTCATGTGACTAAAAATTGAAATCTTTCATAAGAATAAATTTACGCTCTAGAACTTCTTATATTTGTTTTGAAAATTTCCTCTCAACACCTTTTCACTTTCCAAATAAGATTCGTATGAAAATCAAAATTTTATTAGCATGTGTTTTGCGCCATTCAACCTGTCTATTTTAATATAAAACAGATATTTTAAACATGCGTAAACTGTCGTACCTAAATTATGCACTCTCATGCAAACCAAAAATAAAAGATAGTAAATCAATTAAATGTAAATTTAAAAAATGAAAAAAAGGTTTTTTTCGAACAATGTTCTCCAAAAGTTTCGAAAATGTATTTTGTGCAAACTTAAACGATTCAAGTCACATGTTGGCAAAAATGGAAGTTAGTCACGCAAAAATGCGAAAACTGAAATCATATTCAAAAGACGAAATAAATTTTAGCTTAACAAAGGATAGTTATTTATTTATACCCGTGACGAAAAATAACGAAAATCATTCATTTTCTAAAATTTGTCCAACATAGAAATTTATCTTTTCAACTCTAGGACAACTGTTAGTTAGACAAGAGAAACGAGATTTCATTCAAATGGATATATGTGAATGACATAAATATTTCCGAACATAGAAATCTTATTAAAAAAGTCATGTGATTTCAATGGCAACAAACACTAATGTTACAAGCACAAATTTCCACAAAGCCAATATCCAAATGCTGGAAAAGGAAAAAAATAAGGAAGACAACAAAACAACAAGCTGAATCAAATATGATGCAGCACAAAATGATGGTTATGCCATCAATCAAGAAAGAGATTAATTTCCGCACTATGAGACAAATCTAGTGCTAACTTCCCATCAATGTAACGACATGTCAAATGAGTCACACATCAACATGCATAGTTTTGACATAGATCTCCGAACACAAAAACTGACATTAGGAAAAAGAAATACACTGCAAGATCTCCAAAGCCGATCAAACCAAAGACCATTCAAGTCCGCGTACAACATGGATGCCTCAAAAATCTCATCAAGATTCTCCTCAGAAAAATGATATACATGTAAATGTGTATATTATATCCATATATTTATCTTGTTTTCTCTTTAAAATAACTAACACTATGTATTTATAGTTGTGTTTCCAGATTATTTATGATGAATGGATGAATGCACTTAATTGTTGAAAAGCTTGAAGAATTGGTGCAAGAAGAGTGTTGATTTTTAGAGCTGGATTAAAGCTTGAAGACCTAAAGAAATGTTGTTCAATCACCTTCTGCTGCATATTTTAATGTCAAGATTCAATGCTTTTCCATAATGATCACTTGGAGTTCTTATTCATTCTCAAGGCAATTGGAGTTGAAGCCCGCAACCTATTTTCTTTGCATGTGTTCACATTAGCTCATTTGCAAGGCCTCTCATTTTACAATTGCGTTCACATTGGCTAATGTGTTATTTAAGATAAATCTTTTGTCCCGTATTGTGTAATAAGCCTCTTAGTCTTGGCCAATGCTAATTTAAATATTTTGTATCTCATTCATGTAAAAACACACTAAGTGTAATGACCCGCATTGGCAGAGGTATTATAATTAATTTCTTTAATTATATTAATAGTGATATAGTGAATTAAATGGTGGTTTAATTAAATAATGGTGAATATTTAATTAAAATAATAAATTAAATAATATATATTTAATTCTAAAATAACCAGAATTGGCTGAAATAGCGATATGATATGAACTGGATCATCTGTGATATTTAATTCAGTTTAGAATTGAATTGGAATAACGAATATATTGTAATAACGACAGTTTGAACGTATATTATAATATAATTAAAATCGAGCTTGAAATGGCACTGTAGTTCGTAATTTGGCGATTCGAACTTCAACTGAATATACATGATTCGTTTTAAGCTGGATTTCTGTGAAACAAGAAACGTGTGGAGTTGGTGGAGTATATCTTTCTAGTGGAAGAGAAAAATCTGGATTTCGTCGTGTAGATTTTGAGATATGTCCAAACCAAATTTTAAAATAGTCGCTATAAAATCGTTTATCGACCGTATCGGTTTATTCGATATAACTAGAGACCGGGTTTGAATTTAGACAGGGTTCTTTTGAGAAGTAGTGATAATTTAATTTTTAGAATTTTATGGAAATTTTTAATTAATTTAATAAGCAACTTTTTGTTTGGAGTATTTGGCACCCTGTATCGACATTTCGGGGTTTCACAATATGAGTCAATCTATTGGTATTTTTATATTTTTGGGATTGTGGGACGTTGTTCGTCTCACCGGTATTTTCATTTTTGTCGATAGCGGTCTTTAAATGATAAAAATAAAAGAAGCTTCAAACCAATCATTGGCCTATAAGTATAACCCTTAACACCATTTCTAAACCTAAATATTTCCTCCAACGGTCAATAGAAAATCTGCATCCACAAAATGCTTCATCGTGAGGTTTAAAAATCCTAATACAATCAAACAAAAAGGTATAAATCTGGGGACAATCATCTTTGCATTCCCCGTGTCATTTCCTTAATCCTTAATTAGTTCTTGTGGGGTTCGAAAGAAAACTGGTGTCGAACGTTTGTTCCAACGAGCTGTTAGTGTGCTAGGGTTCATGTACGAGGAGAAAATCGAGCTTCGATTTGGGTTTTAATTATCGTATTTGGGTTTCTGGTGAGATTTAGCATCTCGTTAGAAATTTTGGGTGAAGATCGGAACATGAAGATTGATGCGTCTTCACTGTGAGGTGCGGTGTTATGCTGGGCGACGCGTTTTAGTTCCTGAGTTCAAGCAAGATGAAGATGGTGTGGGGATGATGGCTTTTGCGGAGAGAATGGGTTAGACATCGTAGATGAGGGAGCAACAGATTTGGAGCAGGCAACAACGGGGAGGCCAAGGAGTTGCCCGAGGCGTTGGTGGTTCATGTGGAGCTCCGATTGTCAGAGGAGGCGATGGTGATAGGATGTGATAGACAGTGGCAGCGGATGTGAGCTGTGAAAGGAGGTAAAGGGAAAGGAGGTAAAGGGAAAGGAGGAAGAGGACAAGAAGTAAGGAGCGGCAATGGGTTTCCTGGCGTGATTTGTACAGGAGTGAAGTTGATTTGGGAAGAAGAGTGTGACATGCGTGGGTTAAAGGTTGGGTGGGCCAGCGTGTGAAAGTGGTAAAGGCCCATCTGTTTATTTTAATACATGTTTAATTAATTAAAATATGTATTAACTTCGAAATGTTGATAAGGGAATATTTTCAAAGTGATATTTGAAAATAAAATATTTATAAATGGAATATTTGTAAATAAGAAATATTTATAAATTGGAATATTTATAAATAGGAGATATTTAAAAAAGGGAAAACGTTATAAAAAGGAAACTATTATAAGAAGGAAATCATTTTAAAGTGGAGAACCATTACTAAAAGTAAATCTTTAAAATGAATAAATGTTGTTAAAAAGGAAATCTTTATAAAGCGAAGAAAGGAGTTAAATCGAATATGGTATTCGAAATGAGTTAAATCGAATATGGTATTCGAAAGTAGTAAATCGAATTAGTTATTCGAAAGGAGTTAAATCAAATATGGTATTCGAAAGTAGTAAATCGAATTAGTTATTCGAAAGGGGTTTGTCGAGTCAGTTGAATAGAGTTAATCGAATATTTGTTATTCGAATAAGAGTTAACCAGATGGAGTTAATCAATAAGAGTTAACTAGATGGAGTTAATCAATTAGAGTTAACCAGACAAAGTTAAACCAGTTGGAGTTAATCGATTAGAGTTAAAGCAAATGAGTTAATCGAATATTGTCTATTCGAATATAAAGTAAATAAAGTTAATCGAATATAGTTTATTCGAATAGAGTAAAAGGAGTTATCAAAAATAGTTTATTCGAAAGGAGTTAAGTGAAACGAGTAAATCAATAGCGTTAGTCCAATAGAGTTAATCCAACAGCGTTTGCTTACACCAAAATTTGGCAAAACAACCAAAGTATTGCTTAACGTGTTACCTAATCGGAGGCGAGATGCTTAGGAAGCATGTCACCTTTTCAAAGGCAAGACGTAAGAATACCTTTTTTATTATGTGAGGCCATATCTAACACATGAAAACATCAAAATATAGAAAGAAGACAAGAGTTTATAGTGGTTCGACCTTTGAGGAGGTCTACGTCCACTCTTAAGAGAGAATTTTATTATCAACAAGTTGTTTACAAGGTAAGATCACTCATACATTCAACCGAACTTTCTCCCACACACATCCTTCCATTTGAATTGCTGAAAATGGTAGAGAAATATCTTGGACAGCGAGGAAATCTCCTTATTACCAAGCTTTTGCCATGGATCTTCGACCTTAAGCTCTATCATATATCATTGGTGGAAGCCATGATTCCATGCTCCATTGATCTTCGTTGGATTATGAAGAATAGATGTTGGAATGCTTGAAGAAGTCCATAAAGCAATTTAGCAGCACCTCCACGTGTTTCCAGAAAAGTCCCCCCCCCCCTAAATGATGGAGGTAGGGTGCTATTTATAGGCGGAGGAGTGGCTGAAATCTTGTATTCAGGGTTCTGGTCGGTATTTTTGGGTATTTACAAGAATGCCACTGCCAGTTGTCACCAGCTGTCAAGCTATTTTATAATGTTTTGACCGATCAGGAGCCCTCGTTGAAGGGAAAGACGACCAGGAGGCTTGCAAGCGACCAGGAAACTGAGACTACGAAGCGGACCGACCAGGTGATGAGGGAACAGGATGGCGCATCATTCTGGACATGCGGGCTGATTAGGCTGGTACGGAGGAAAGAACGACCAGTTGTCTTCTGCATTTGGAGTGACCAGGTTGGACGAGAACCGACCGATCAGCATCTGGAGCTTGACCGACCAGATGTTTGTGAACATAGCAGAGTTGGCCTCTGAAATATGGGGTCGACTTAGGGAGGAGAACGACCAGGAGTCTGTGAGGAAAAGGACGACCAGGGCTTTTAAGAGAAAAAGAACGACCAGGGAATTCGTCCATTATAACCGACCCTTCTTGAAGAAACGATCTGAAGGATTCCGACCAACTAGGAATTCCTGTGAGACCGACCCCTCCTTAAGTGTTACAGAACCGACCCGCGTGAATTCTTCAATAACCCACCATATCGTTTTTAGTGGATAACATTTTGCCCCTCGGAGTTTCATAATATTTTTTACGAAAAGATTATGGACTTCGAAATATTGCTCGATATGTTGATGGATTGATCAGGTTTAACCAGGGTCGGTTTTCAAAATTTATTCGCAGGGGTCGGTTTTTATGTGGACTGGATTTCCGTTGGGTCGATTATTTCAGGATGGGCTGGGTCGGCCTGTTGGCGTAACCCCTATATTTAAGCACTTCCGTCTCTTGCTCTTCCCCATTTGTATCCAACCTTCTTCGAGCAGCTTTAATGGCGATGGCGCTCCATTAAAGATAGTTTGTCAACTCAGCCTTGCTTCTTCGATTCTAGCTTTTAATTCAATCCAATCCTTCAAATCGATCTAATCTCCGATCGCGCTTTTCTTTGAATCGATCTTCAATGCTGGTCCGATATCGATCTCCCCGAATTCGAGTTTTCAGTCAGCTCTGGAAGTCCGATCTAAGCTCTGCCAATTAGTTGATCTAATTGCAGGTATGAATCTTCATCTTGATGTTAATTCAAGAATGACCAACATTGTCTTTTGAATTTGGCTGGATTCTTTGGGGTTGAACTGTACTCGAATCAGATTTGATGTATAATTGTGATTTGTGGTTGAATCCTTGAGTCTGAAACCCTTGGTGTACTGAAATGTTTGACAGTAATGTAGCACTCAACTTGAGTTTGTGGATTATGATTCCGAGATGAGGATCCTTGTAGTCTTTCTTTGTTGCGATGATGATCACAACATGTTTGTGTATATGTTTGAATGGCTGACGCATGCATAATTTTTTGCTTAATTTATCATTTCACGATGTTTGTATCGAATAATCACGCTTACTTTTAAATGTATGATCAGTCTGGTTGATTTTTTGAATAACTGGGTTGGGTCGATCTGATGCTGCTTTACATAACCCTTCTAGCCAATTTGGTTTAACCGACTAGTTTAAATAGATTAATCAGTGTATAGACCGACCAGCTCGGCTTTATTTTGCTTGACCAACCTGTAGTGCACCCAAGAACAAGCTCGCTCGGGATTGAATCAGCTTTACCTGATAGGACCGACCAAGACGGATTTGAATCTTGACCGACCAGGTTGTGATTGCTTGCAAATTAATCATAGAACGACCAGCCCAGGGGTGTTTTTACCGACCCAATAGGGGTTAATTTTGGGCGACCGAAGCTTTTACTTATTTTAATACGACCAGAACCTGACTAGTTTTGAGCAACCAGGTCTTGACTATTTTGGGCGACCGGAGCTTGACTGGTTTAGAGCGACCAGGTGCTTTTCCAGTTTTGAGCGACCAGGGCTTGACTGGTTTAGAGCGACCGGGTGCTTTACCAGTTTTGAGCGACCGGGTCTTTAACTGGCCAAGGCCGACCCTGCTTGAGCTTAATTAATATTTTGGTGGTTTGTTTTTCCAACATGCTTGTTTGTGTAGAAATGACAACCAAACGAAGGACTCACAAAAATGTTGAGGGAACCTCACCAACTAGAGAAGCTGAGACCTCTGATCGAAATGTTGAAACATTTTCGACCGCTACCACTAAGATGAATGTTACTCAAAACTTTTCGAGCCCTCGATTTCTTACTCATACGCCAGTTGATAGCTACTTGACGACGCTTGAAGTTGATTCGTATCTTAAGTTGTGCAAGCAATATGGCCTATCTGACGACGAAGTCAAGTTCCCTGGAAAAGATGGTTTGCCTGACCACCCTCCCCCTGGATATGTTTTAGTTAATCGGGGGATGCTCCAGATTGGAGCGATTCCTCCTTTCAACCCTTTCATAGAAATGATCCTAAAGAATTTGGCCATTTCTCCTTATCAGTTACACCCTAATGGCTATTTTATCCTTATGAGTTTATACGTGTTGTTCATGAGAATCATAAAACACGAACCAACTTTCAAAGATATATGCTCCTTATACTCTTTTAAGAAACGGAAGAAGGATTGTCCTTCCTTTTTCTTCATGGAAAGCACACAATCTAGGGTCATAACTGGCTTGTTCGAGAGTAACAAAGGATTTCCCGATCAATTTTTCTATGTGCGATGTCCTGACAACTTTTTCGGCCGATGGACCGAAGGAGGTAAATATCCACAAAGATTTCGTTTTACCTTTTACGAGCATTTACTGACTTTTCTTCATTTTACAGAAGCTCCTTCTGACCAAGAAACAAATATTAACCAATCTCTTCTGGAATTATTATTATCTGTTAGCGAAACTGAAAGGAGTAGACAGTTTTTACGTTCCGAAGAATTCCCTCGACAATACAACCTGCTTCCCCCATCCTGTACTTTGACGGTAAAGAAGACAGCCAAGAAATACAGGAAGAAGTGTACACAATCTGGTAGTGGAAGCAAAAAACCTGTGAGCACCCCTGAAAAACATGAACACACCTCTGAAAAACAGGTTGACACTTTGGTAATCCCGGAGAAAATTGTAGAAACCCCGCCTCCTTTAAACACCGGAGAGGAAATTGTACAGCGGGAGGGTAAACAGCTTAAGGTAGAGGAAACGGCTTTAGATAACGAACAGATCATTGAAGATGTTCTTATGGATTCATCTATTCCCAATGCCCAAGATGGAGATTCCACGGGTACCTTTGGTGAACTTCCTGACTTAGATACCGTGCAATATCTCAATAAGGACAAAACTCCTACCTCAGGTTCCACAGCCCCCAACGTTCAGCCCGATTCCAATCCTCAAGAAATTCCCGAGCCAGTGCCGGATGCAAGGTTAAACTTAGGATCAAATCCCGACACATGCTTGCTAGGCATGTTTTTTAGGATTAAGCTAGTTTTCATAGTCGTAATCTCATCTACTTACTTCGCATGTCGTTTTACTCACATACTTTTCAAATGCTGAAGGAGTCTGTTACTTTTGCAGAAATGAGGCCGCCCTCACTTATCGACAATTTTAGGAAGAACAGAAAGTATTCCTCCAACCTTCCCCATTCCTTGAAGAAACGCTCTAAGCCAGCCCCTCCTTCAACCAAGACATCTCAACCTCAGAGATTGCATGATCATCACCCAATTCCTTCTGATGCTTCTTATGAGCGAACTGCAGAGCAAAGAGCATGGTTTTACAATCATCTCAGGACAACGAATGATGAGGCAAGGCGAGAAAAAGAGAGCTCTCTGGAATAGAGAAAAAGTGGAGATGATCTGAGCATGGAGATCCCTCAGAAGCGTGCACGAGGATATGTCCCTCCCTTTCCAACCCCGGCCGAGCTTCAAGCCATTATTTCAAGGCCGTGCGAAATATTTGACATAGAGAAGGAACTTGGAGGTTCCAGTTCTCCTTTTTCTCACAGATTCGTAGATTGGGATATGAGAGGGATAAAATTTGATGTAGATCTTTGCCCCCAAAGACAAACGGGACATGATTGAGGATGTGGCAAAAGCAAGGGATCTTCTAGATGGTATCGGCAAAACCATTGACAAGCGTTTTTCAGCGTGGCATCGACTTGGCTATGAGTTTCAAAATCTCAACACCCACCGAATTGAAAGCATCAAAAACTTGGAGGATGAATAGGCCCAGCTTATTCAAGTCATCAAAGCCCAGGAAACCCAGATCTCTTCATTAGAAGGGGGTTCTAAAGTGAACGATTTGGAATCCGAGATTGAAAGGCTTCATAAGGAACTTGAAGCTGCTAAACATAAAGAAGCCGTATTGAAGAAACAATCTGAAGATGCCTTAAAAGCACAAGAAGATGCTGAAGCTCAGCTAGCCCTGGAAAGAAGGACTTCATCTGCTCGTGAGTCGGAAATCATATCTCTTCGTGACAAACTTGCCATTGAAACTGTCAAAACTTCTACTTTGGAGAAAGAAAGGCAAGAAGCTTTGGACAATGCCCGAAAGATTAAGGAAGAGGATGAAGCAACCTTCATGGAATTTTATGTTTACAGCGTTATGTATGGGAGAAGCCTTCGTTTCTTAGGAGAGGGTTATGGGAACATTCTTGCTCATAATTGGGAAGAGGTATTAAAACGATCTGACAGGGCCGAGGACAGCCAGCTCCAGCTTGATCTACTGGATGAAGAGGATCGAGAGGCGTTAGCTGAAGGCAGAAACTTCCTCAAGAGACAACATGGTGAATCATCCGGAGCTAAGACTTCAGGTACTATTGTTGATAATGATTTTTCCGGGTTGACTGATGACGTTAACATCTCAAGCTTTTCGACTTGTGTAGATATCGCGATTCCTTCCCCTGCCGCTGGAAATTCTGCTGAAGACAGACAGTAGGATTCAGATGGAGAAATAAATATTGATGACTATGAAATCAGTGCGAACCCTCCCACCTTAGGTAAAGATGACAAGTGCCAGGTTATGCTTGACTTAGATTGTCTCTTTCCCTCTCTGGGACATTTTAAGCTCGTGGATCATTATGATTATGCAATGAATTCACTTTCACCATTGCCCCCTGTCGGTGGATACACAGCCATGGTGATGAACGCCATTGAAACTGACTTGCCTTTATTTAATACAGGCCCACTTGTTGATGCTTTCACGGACATAATGCTTTCTCAACCAGGCTCTCAGGAAGAAAGGATTGACGTGATTGCCAACCTTGATCGAGACCTCCACAACCTCCAAGAAGACGACCATGATTCTGAAGAAACAATCGATGATGTGATCGACACTCAAGGGGAAAAGGTCAGTTCTTCCACTGGTCGGAAAAACCGAAAGCGTTCTATCAGAAAGAAGACCACCAGCTCGTCAACCCCTAAGGGTTCTGCTTCCAAACCTGCATTGAGATCTGGCGATTTGAAGAAGTAGTGGCTTAGACTCGCTTGTTTTGCGTTTACCAGAATTTATCCAGACCGGATGTATATGCGAGTGCCGACCCTCGCTTACTACTTTGCAATGTTCTGAATTATGAATAATTTGTACTTGACAATGTTATGACTTGATCTTGTGCTTGAACGTGATGTGACAATGTTCTGTGTTTTTGTACATTTAACCCTATCGTTACTTTTTTCTGCATATTCTGGTTTATACATCACGCTTGCACATCACACTTTACACATTGTGCTTGTTTATGGATTTTCCACCTGTATATGGTTGTGACGATCCTTTGGTACGTGAGAAACCAAACAGCTACTTTTGGATTTGTGATGTGATATGTGATATGCCCCCGTACCAAAGGATTGTTTCAACCCTGATATAATGGCAATGAACTTAAGCATTAGATGCTTTAAGTTGTAACCATAATTTAAAAGCGTCTGTCATTGCACTGTGACATTTGGAGCTTTTTATTCTTCATACGAACTTTACATGTATTATTTGGAATTCCCCATTTTTTGCATTTAGGCGGGCTAAATATTGAGAAATGAGTGGACACCTCTTGAAGATGTTTTTTGTTGAAGACTCGGTTTGGCAATAACGTGGTCAGATTTTGTCTGACTTTAAGTTATTTGGCCGAGCACCCCCGGAGAGGGTTTGGGTTTAAAGACTCAGTTTGACAATAACGTGGCCAGATTTTGTCTGACTTTGAGTTATTTGACTGAGCGCCCCCGGAGAGGTTTTGGGTTAAAGACTCAGTTTGGTAATAACGTGGTCAGATTTTGTCTGACTTTGAGTTATTTGACTGAGCACCCCCGGAGAGGTTTTGGGTTAAAGACTCAGTTTGGTAATAACGTGGTCATATTTTGTCTGACTTTGAGTTATTTGACTGAGCACCCCCGGAGAGGTTTTGGGTTAAAGACTCAGTTTGGTAATAACATGGTCAGATTTTGTCTGACTTTGAGTTATTTGACTGAGCACCCCCGGAGAGGTTTTGGATTAAAGACTCAGTTTGGTAATAACGTGGTCAGATTTTGTCTGACTTTGAGTTATTTGACTGAGCACCCCCGGAGAGGTTTTGGGTTAAAGACTCAGTTTGGTAATAACGTGGTCAGATTTTGTCTGACTTTGAGTTATTTGACTGAGCACCCCCAGAGAGGTTTTGGGTTAAAGACTCAGTTTGGTAATAACGTGGTCAGATTTTGTCTGACTTTGAGTTATTTGACTGAGCACCCCCGGAGAGTTTTTGGGTTAAAGACTCAGTTTGGTAATAACGTGGTCAGATTTTGTCTGAGTTTGAGTTATTTGACTGAGCACCCCCGGAGAGGTTTTGGGTTAAAGACTCAATTTGGTAATAATGTGGTCAGATTTTGTCTGACTTTGAGTTATTTGACTGAGCACCCCCGGAGAGGTTTTGGGTTAAAGACTCAGTTTGGTAATAACGTGGTCAGATTTTGTCTGACTTTGAGTTATTTGACTGAGCACCCCTGGAGAGGTTTAGGGTTAAAGACTCAGTTTGGTAATAACGTGGTGAGATTTGTACTGACTGAGCTCAATATTCCATTTTAGTAATCTCTCTGAGGTTTCTGGATGGAACAACACTTGTTTCAAAGGTTGATCCGTAAGGACTTTGATAGAGTGAGATTGGACATAAGGCCTAAGCTTCTGTGATGCAATAAGCAGAGCATATGCAAGCTTTTCGATCTTCGGATAATTCATCTCTGCCCCGGTAAACCTTTTGCTGACGTAGTATACCGTTCACTGAATTTTATTTTCTTCCCTGACGAGGGCTGCGCTTAGAGCATGGGATGATACTGCAAGATATAGGAACAGGCTTTCTCCATCTTTTGGTTTTGACAGCATCGGAGGTGATTCCATGTGCTTGATAAGATCCTCAAATGCTTGCTGGCATTCAGGAGTCCATTGGAAATTCTTCCTTTCCTTTTTCAATGCATCAAAGAGGGGAATGCACCTGTCTGTTGCCTTTGAAATGAAGCGGCTTAAAGCTGCCATCTTGCCATTCAAACTTTGGAGTTCCTTTTTAGTCCGCGAAGCTCGCATTTCTCGCAAGGCAACCACTTGTGCTGGGTTTGCCTCAATGCCCAGGGCGTTGACCATGAAGCCAAGAAACTTTCCTGAAGCTACACCAAATGAACATTTGAGTGGATTTAGCTTCATACGGTATCGCCTTAGGATTTGAAACATTTCGTCAAAGTCTTCCATATGACTTTTTGCTTCCTTGGACTTTACCAACATGTCATCAACATAGACCTCCATGGTTTTTCCAATTTGCCCTTTGAACATCGAATTCACCAGACGTTGATACGTGGCACCTCCATTTTTCAAACCAAACGGCATTACCTTATAACAATACAAACCGCGATCAGTTATGAAACTAGTACTATCCTTGTCTGGCTCATGCATCATGATCTGATTGTAGCCTGAGTATGCGTCCATGAAAGACAACAGTTCATGTCCCGTCGTTGCATCGACAAGCTGATCAATTCGAGGTAGGGGGAAACTGTTTTTTGGGCACACTTTGTTTAGATCAGAATAATCAACACACACCCGCCATTTGCCGTTTGACTTTTTTTCAAGAACTGGGTTGGACACCCATTTAGGATAGGTGGACTCACGAATGAAGCTGTTCTTTAATAGCCTATCCACTTCATCCTCCAAAGCCTTAGACCTCTCTGGGCCTTGCATCCGTCTTTTCTGTTTCACGGGATGTATGCTAGGATCAATGTTCAACTTATGCACAATCACTTCCGGAGATATTCCACACATATCTGAATGGTTCCAACCAAAGACATCCAAATTCGTCTTTAGAAAAACAATCAATTCTTTTCGCAGCAGAGGATCCAATTGAGAGCCTATCTTTGCCACCTTATCTGGATCGTTATCATGGACCTGTATAGAAATGGTAGCTTCAGCCGGTGCTGCCCTTTCCTCCCCTGCACTGGTTTTTCGCGGATCCATATCTTCTTGCATGTCGTTGTATTCTCCAGCACAGGGGACGGTCATTAATTGCTATAAGGGGGCTTCATGGTTGCAGAGAGGAGTCCCTACATCCTTGTTGATGTCATACTTGCGAGCTTCAATCAACTCTGCCATATAGAAGTCTCTCGACTCTTGAGGATCTCCTTTGATTACTCCCACTCCATTTGCAGTTGGGAACTTCATCGTCAAACACCATGGAGCAAGAGCTATCTTGAAAGCAGCTAGTGCTGGTCTTCCCAAAAATGCATTATACCCTGACAACAAGTCTGTTATCACAAAAGACTGCATCATGGAAACTTGCTTCTTCCCCTCACCAAGCTCTACGAGGAGATCGATTACACCAATATGCTGAGTTGGTACACCAGTGAAACCGTGTATTTTATTTTTACTTGCTCGCACATTATCCATGGACAACCCCATTTTAGAGAAAGTATTGTAAAACAGGACATTTACAGATGCCCCATTATCAATCAGTACCTTCTTCACTATTGCTGGACCCAAGCCAATAGTGATCACCATTGGGTCAATGGTTGGAGTCAATATTCCACTGGAATCCCGATCTCGGAATACCACATCTTCCCATGATGTTTTTGGTATTTTCCAACGAAGTGAGTTACTGCAAACTTCAAATCCATTTTCTTTTGAAGCATTTCCTAGTTCATTTGTATACCTGACAATATCATCCCAAGTATCTCCTGCAGGATGAGGTCCACCATTGATTGTGTTGATAACAGGTCGAGAACCATTTGCAGGTGTTATTCCGTCTTGACTTGGATGAATCTGCTGCCCTTGAGTAGGCTCAGTATCCGACGAACGTTTCACGTACTCCTGAAGATGGTTCTTTCTTATCAACTCTTCAATTAGATTCCTCAAGTGCCGACTGTAATGACCCGCATTTTCCAGGGGTATAATTAATTTATTTAATTGTTTAAAATAGTGATATAGGTAATTTAATCGTCGTTAATTAAATAATATGGAATATTTAATTAAATTAAATAATATATTTAATTCAGAAATAATAAAAATATTGGAAATCACAATATAAGGTGAACAAGGTAATCCCCAAGATTTAATTCAGCTTAGAGTTGAATCATATTGACAAATATATTCAATCGACATCAGTTTGAACGTATAATTATATTATAATTAAAATCGAGCTTGAAATGGCGCTGCAGTTCGTAAATTGGCGATTCGAACTTCAGATGAATGTACAGGATTCGTTTTAAGCCGGATTTCTGTGAAACAAGAAACGTGTGGAGCTGGTGGAGTATATCTTTCTAATGGAAGAGAAAAATCGGGATTTCTTCGTGTAGATTTTGGTGTACGTCCAAATCAAATTTCAGAAAAGTCGCTGTGGAATTCCTTTATAATTCGTAACGCTTTATATACGTTATAAAAGGATTTTCAATGTAAATTGAATATCGATTCAATCTGGACTCGGAATAGCGAGTATATAATTATACTGGAGCTGTATGATATTCCTCGGTGAATATACACGATAATATAAATTTATTTATGTTTAATTTAATAATATTTATATATTTAAAAGGGTCATCTAGAGCTTTAAAATAAGCCACCTTTGCAAACGAAGTCGGAATTCGACGAAACTAATTTCATTGGATCCGCAATGTCGAATAGTTGTTAGATTTCCAGTTTCTTGATTTTTGAAGTCAGTATGTGGCCGTACGGATTTTTAGACTGAAAAAAAGTCAGTATTTTGATAGTTAAAAATACGCTGTGTGGGCATACGGAGTCAGAATTCGACGAAACCAGTTTCGTTGGGACCGTAATGTCGAACTCTAGCTGCATGTCAGTTTTCGTGATTTTTGGGTATTGTGTGTGACCACACGGAGTTTTAGAAGTCAGAAACGAATATAAAGGATTAAAATAAAATATCTAGAAAATATCTAAAATATCTAAAGCTTCTATAAATAACACTACTCAACACTTAAAACCTAATCTCATTCCCTCTTGGTCAAACTAATCGCCGCTGCTTATTTTCCTTCTCAGGAAAACTCGATCAAAGAAAATCAAATACAAATCAATAAATTTTGAATATCGTATGTTTGTGATCCTCAGTGGGTACTCTTCGATTCTGGGTAAATCTTGATGGGTTCGTTTGCGATTTTGGTTCGCTGTGTGATTTACAGCATGAGTCTTCGAGGGGTTGAAATCGACCGGTGGGGGGAGTTCTGGGTAGAACGGTGGTCGGAGTGATGTTCAGGATGCCAAGACGCGTCGGTTGATGGGGTATTGGTGGACTTCGGTGGAATTTTCTATCGATGGTCACTGTAACAAGCCCGCTGTCGTGATTTACTGTAGGCCATCGGGTTGGGTAAGGAGGTGGCTATTGGGCGGAGGACGGAAAGGCGAGGTGGTAGGAGTGGTCGGTGGTGGTCAACGATGACCGAGGTGGTGGTGAGGCATGGTCAAAGTGATGGGTCAACAGGTGAAAAAGGGGATCGGTTTCGCTGTTCGTATTTGGGGAAGAACGATGATCCGGGTTGGGTTACTCGAAGGATAGTGGGCCGATAATAAGGCCAAAGCCCAAAGTGGTTAATTTATTTAGTTTTAATTAAATTCAATATCGTATAATAACTTGTAAATTATACATCTTCGTCATACGATATCAGAATCTGGTGAAACAAGATCCGTTTGGATCGTATGGACGGGAGCAACACAATGAGACTGACCGGGAGAGAAACAGAGCTCGTTACAATTTATGGCAAAATAAATTGTCCGTCTGAATCAAAGACAGTTAATCGTTTTTAACGATAACAGTCCAATGTGAGTAAAACTCACCAACTCTGAACAGTTATATTTTTATAATGTATTTTTAGAATTGTTAATCATCTGTTGATTGCTGTGTGTTGGTTGATTGAACTGCTAGTCAGTTAGTGAGAATTATATATATATATATGTAATTATATATATATAAACTGTTAAATATTTATATATTGATTCTGCTATCAGAATAATTTATATTGAACTGAAAGTGATGGTAATCATATTGTGTAACATCTGTGGATGCAGGGAGACAGGTTGGAGGAATCCGACTGGATTCCTCAACAGTTATTTTATTGTTTTTCATATATTGTTATATGATGTGATATAAAATCTGTGGGCGATTATATGTGCTTGGGCGATATTGAACATCGTGATTTGATATGATTGAATACCATAACATACCGAAATGTTGATAAAGGGATTTTCAAAATGACATTGAAAATAGAATATTTATAGAATGGGATATTTATAAATAAGAGATATTTATAAAGTGGAACATTTATAAATAAGAAATGTTTATAAGTTGGAATATTTATAAATAGGAGATATTCAAAAAGGAAATAATTACAAACCATTTTCTTTTTGAATGGAAAGGCCTGTATGGCGGGTTTGGGGATTTTCCCGATGCTCCCGTTACGAAGGAGGTTATGGCGAATTTTTCAGAGAATTAAAGGAGTTAGAATATTTCAAGAATAAATTTGAAAAGGAAATATTTGTAAACCATTTACAAATAGAATTGAAAAGGAAACGTTATAAAAAAGAAATCATTTTTAAAGTGTAGAACCGTTATTTAAAAGTAAATCTTTTCAAATGAATAAAACGTTGTTAAAAAGGAAATCTTTATAAAGTGAATAAAGTAAATCGAATATGGTATTCGAAAGGAGTTAAATCAAATATGGTATTCGAAGGGATTAAATCGAATATGGTATTCGAAAGTTAGTAAAATGAATATGCTATTCGAAAGGGGTTAGTCGAGTCAAGTTAGTTGAATAGAGTTAACTAGTTCAGTAGAGTTAACCAGTTTAGTATAGTTAACCAGTTCAATAGAGTTAACCAGTTGGGTTAAGTAAGTCAAGTTAACCAGTTGGGTTAAGTAAGTCAAGTTAACCAGTGAGTTAAGCAAGTCAAGTTAACCAATGAGTTAAGCAAGTCAAGTTAACCAGTGAGTTAAGTAAGTCAAGTTAACCAGTTGGGTTAAGCAAGTCAAGTTAACCAGTGAGTTAAGTAAGTCAAGTTAACCAGTTGGGTTAAGCAAGTCAAGTTAACCAGTGAGTTAAGTAAGTCAAGTTAACCAGTTGGGTTAAGTAAGTCAAGTTAACCAGTGAGTTAAGCAAGTCAAGTTAACTAGTGAGTTAAGTAAGTCAAGTTAACCAGTGAGTTAAGTAAGTCAAGTTAACTAGTTGAGTTAAGTAAGTCGAGTTAATCAAGTCGAGTTGATCGAGTTAGAGTTACTCAGTTAGAGTTAATCGATTAGAGTTAAAACGAACTAGAGTTAATCAAATATAGTTATTTGAGACAGAGTTAGTCAAACATAGTATTCAGGGTAAGTTGCCATCTCGTACGACTGCTAGCGAAATTCGCAGGGCTACAGATAGCCTGAGGCGGTCGGATGTTTCCTGAGGGAATCAGGTGTAACCATTTGTGATCGCTGCGATCTAGAGTCAAACGAATGGAGTTAAATCGAATATTAGTTATTCGATAGGAGTTAATCAAGTTGAGTTAAATAAACCAAGTTAGTCGAGCCTAGTTAATCGAGTCGAATTGGTCGAACCAAGTAAGTTAAGTTAGTCGAGTTAGTCGAGTTTAAATTAATCGATGTTAGTTTCATCGAAAGGAGTTATCAATGTTAGTTTCATCGAAAGAAGTTATCGATGTTAGTTTCATCGAAAGGAGTTATCAATGTTAGTTTCATCGAAGGGAGTTATCGATTATAGTTTGATCGAAGTGAGATTTATCGAATAAGAGTTATTCGAAAAGAGATTATCGAATATAGTTTATTCGAAAGTGAGATTTTCAAATATGAGATATTTGAAAAGAAAGAGTTATCGAATATTAGTTATTCGAAGAGAGATTATCGAATATCGTTTATTCGAGAAGGAGTAATCAAATATGGTATATTCGAAAGGAAGGAGTTAATCGAACATAGGTTATTCGAAGAAGAGTTAATCAAATAGAGATTTCTCGAAGAGAGTTAATCGGCGAATTCGATTATATCGAATTCGGGAAAGTACTTATACTTTCCAGTGTTTAAATAGAGATTTATTTATAAATAAATAAGTATTAGGTTAATTATTCACTAATAACAATAGAAGTTATAATTAAAGTTAGATAATTCGAAAGTAAGGATTTTAACGTTATCGTTATAACCAATGTTTTAAATATAGAAGTGGATTCGTAAAATTGAATCCGAGAAAGGCGTAAAGAAGTTGTTAAAGATTAAAAGATAAACTTTGACCATTTCGAAGTTATAACGTTGTTCAGTTAAGGTCTGAGAGGTAATTATACCCTAACTTGAGTGACTTCCTTCTTGACTAAGAATTCGTAAGGTTTGAGCGTAAAGGAGTTTTGGAAATGTTTTCCAAACGAGAATTAGAAATGTTTTCTGATAAAAGAAAATAAGAGATATTGAATATAGGGAAACAGGAGATAAGTAAATAAATGAACTAAAGAGATTAATGCCAAATGATGTTTGTTCGATATAATTTCCATCTAGAAATAATATCGTTGTTGCACACTTATTTTTCTTTGACAGTTAAATCGCAGACTATCGAAGTTTTGACCAATTTAACGTTGTTAATATGGAGAGACCGGTTGGATTATTATCCGAAGAACCACTCGTTATTGGCATAAGCGTTGCGAATCATATATGCCAAAGATAATTGAAGACGGAGTAAAATGCAAGGGCTGTTGTATAAGCCTTAGATAACAGTGACTAAGATGGATATACTGAATAGTGCCTTAGGTTTGTCCAGTCCCAGGACAACTTGTATGGACGAAGGTCTGACAGAGTATATCCAATGGATCGCGTAAGTTGATCTGTTCAAACGTATTCACGTTTGGTGGCAGAGGAATTCGTTTCTCTAAGCTGTATACCCGTGTTATTTTTGGATAAATCAATTTGTGATTTGGCGGGTATGACGATGTGACATTCTAAGTGAATGAGGATGACTTGTGTTGATGAATGTCTGACAGAGTATTTCCAGAAAAGTCACGTACATTGATTTCTTCAATCGTACCAAGAGTGGAAGCGGAGAAGGAAACTTCTTTAGCTAACGCGTAATGTACTGTTGTAGACGTCAATTAGTGATTTTCGATGGATCTGACAATGTGGTATTCGAAGTGAATCTGATGTGATGATAAAGCATAGCTTCTAGCCTCATCAACCGGTAAATGATAGAAATCGGGCAGGCAGCATGGCTAAGTCGGTCGCACCGAAGTAGGGTGTATAATCACCTATCTAGAGAATATCCATTTGTTTCTTAAATCTATCAATGTTGTCCCATATATATACGGGAACGGTTGCTGATCCCAACCATTGGTGATATACATTCGATACGCTCAAGCAAAATGAGTGGTCGGTCATGTGTGGCTGAGTTACAAGATGTTCTTGTTGAACTCCAGTGTATCGTTCCTAGAGTACACTGATCGGAAGGTGGTTCCATACCTTGTCATAGTTGGAAATCCATTATCCAATACGTGCTTGTGATTTTGATCGTATTCTATATATGCAGAACGTGAGATGAAATCGTTTCTGCTAGATGATTATTATATTATGGTTGATAGACATTATTGTAATATCAAAATGTTTTGATATAAAGATATTTTGGATTCTCATAAGGGAAAAACCCGTTCCGTTCTGCGGCGTGATCTTATGAGATATCGTTTACTTGTTCATATACCTGTTTAAACTTTTTTACTCACACGAGTCCCATGACTGACCCGGAGTTTACTTTGTTGTTTTCCCTAAACTCTTGGGTGCCTAAATTTATACGGGCAGTCAAGTAGTCGGGATTTACAGATATACTTGAAGAGATGGAGCAGGAGGCTTCTGGATCATATAGCTATAGTTTATTTCCTCTGTGTTGTAAGTGTGGTACTCTGATAAGTGCTATTGTATACATAACTGTTATATTTCAAAGTTATGTTATATATTATATGTTATTCGTTCCGCTGTGAGGTTCGTGTTACTCTGATGTTGTGTTCTTCTTCTTCTTCTATTCTAAGTTTCTATCTTATCTTTCCTCACCCTCTAATTTCTTTCAATAATTACCAGGATTTTTTGATGTTTTGGTTATCGACATCGAGCTTATGTCGATAACCAAAGTCGCCGAAAATCCGGGTCGTTACAGTTGGTATCAAAGCTTAAGTTAAGTTTTACCTTGGCTTTTTGGCGTGACTCAGTAGAGATAGGGTTAGTAATACCCTAGTTTGAGTTGAGTGTATATATACGAGTGCGTATTTGTATTTGATATAAAAATGGTTTTATATTGTGGAGATTCATTGGCTGAGTTGTTTATGAGTTCTGGTCGATCAGTTTGATCCACTGTATCGGTAGGTGTAACACCCCGTAAATCAGTTAATACTAATATTCACAAATGAAAGAATAATTAATTTCAAATATAAGAATATTGGGAAACGGGCTGCGCCATTGTGTTCGTCTCGGAAAAATACGCGAAATAGAGTCCGAAATTTTGTGAATCGGAGTTCGTATGACCGAGATATGGCCTCGAGAAGTTTCACGAAAAATTCAAATTTTAAAACAGATTTCAAAAACACAGAAATGGAGGCAGGCGGGAAAACTCCCGCCCAGACCAGGTCGACCTAGGGGTCGACTTGGGAGTCGACCTGGGGGGGGGGGCCAGGTCGACACTAGAGTCGACCTGGGTGTCGACCTCCCTGGTCGAGCCCAGGTGACCTGGGTGCATCTGGTTGGGTTTTCGTGCTGTGTTTTGAAGGCTGGACGAAATCTAATGGCTCTAATCTATTCTAGGGTAAATCTAATGGCCTAAATGCATCCTAACATCTATAAATAAGTGGGTAGACTCTAACCCTAAATCACTTGAAAAATTGGAGAGCTACCGACATGCCGTTGCCATGGAGTTCAGCGTAGCCGTCACAAACTAAAGAAGAAGGAGAAAGCCTAGCCTACAACTAAATCTACTCAACAAACAAATTAAATCAAAGACTCTTTCTATTTCTCTTCTTTAAAATTGTGAGTATGATGAATCTCACAATATTATTATAAAATAATTTGATTAAGTTATGAATGGATCACAAGAAAGTGATATGAATTGTTATGTATTTGGAAATTATGTTGTGGATCTCTTGTTATGCTATTATGTTATCATATATATGTTGTTATGTTGTAGTGATTATATTGTAAATAGTCCTATGCTATGTCATATGTGATTAATCATGCTATGCTATGTTATAAATCATGTTATGCCATGTTGTAAATCATGCTATGCTATGTTGTAAATCATATCATGCTATGTTGCAAATTATGATATGCTATGTTGTAAATCTTATATATGTTGTAGATCTCATATTATCACATATGTTGAAATACTTATGTTATATGATAATGATGTCATGTTAAGTTGTGTTGAATCATACAAGTTGTAAAATCATGATGTTATTATTTATGCGAATTGGATCATGTTTAAAGTTTATGTTTTTTTTTATAATAGATCTTGATTATGGGAATTTGCCTATTAAGTTAGGTGTACCCATATACATGAATCTATGATTAAATGAATTTTGATTTTTGGGAATTTGCCTATTGAGTTAGGTGTACCCATATAAAACCATGTTGTTAATGATGTTGATTCACACATGTCCTATACAAGGTTATGAAATTTGATCAAAATCATATTATGTGAATTATGAATAAGTTGACACCCTTAGATCATGACATGTATAACCTTATGCAAGTTGTAATTTTGGATGTATGCAAGTTTCACCCCTTGTTATGATTTATTTAATCACATATATATGTTGTTGTTGTGAATATTTTCTTTTATGCTATGAGTTAGACTAATCGGGTCTAGCATACATTTTGCGAATAAACGTTCAAACGTGGGGTAGGGGTAATATTAGGAAATTAATAAATTGGGGTGCAATTGATATGATTTTGCATGCCTTAAATGGATGTCCATAATTGAGTCAATTATGGACATTGCTAAATTTGGAATTAATTAATAATTCAAATAGGGAATTATTAAAATTGGGGAAAGTGGATTATTAATAATAATCAATGCTTAGGACACGAGGTTGGACCCGTTTGTGATGTAAACCTGCCCGGACCCGCCCGGCAAATCCAATAGTCACAAATGTCGGCCCAATGTGAGAGGTCCTAGGCCTAAACTAAAGCATAACAGTTGTAAAGACACGAGGTTAGACTCTTTTATGGTGTAAGACTGCCCGGACCCGCCCGGCAAATCCAGCTGCCATAAATGCCAGTCTAATGTGAGAGGTCTTTATGAGGTTATGGCCTTAATGAATTAAGAAATACTTAGCCAGATAATCATGTAAGGTGGGACATAGGGGTTAAGTAGGTGCCTTGGGTGGCATGAGGAATCTAGTGGTTGCCTTTAGAGGCATTTGAAATACGATTAGACTTAACTAAATACACATGTAAATGAACATGACTAAGTGGGTTAAGTGGATGGACTAATGGGACAAGCTTAGGTGGAATGCTTGTGGGAAAATATGGGGTCCCATTTCAACCAGTATCCCAAAACGTATCTTTGTGGGCTCGACCCAAGTCGAGGACGGGACACGCATACTGGGTTTGACTATAAGAGGCCAAAACAGGGAGCGGTGGCAACGCAAGTCCAACGGGTTTCATATGCGTGTGTGGACCCGGGCTGGTAGGTAAGACGTTGTTGCATCGTGTAGGTATAAGCCGTGCATCTCCGTTATATCGGGTTGCCACTTTAGGGGAATGATACACCCCACTGTGGGGCCAGCACGAGTATCTACGAGTAGGGAGCCGATTGAAAAATGGAAAGTGGGGTACACCTAGTGGAGATAGGGGCAGGCGGCACCTATGTAGTCAGCTAGGAGTACGTAAAGCCATTAAGAAAGTTTCTAAGTGAAGCTAAGTGGGATCAATCTTTAGGGTGACTGGTGTGGTGCAGTATAGTGTTTATCCTTTAGTATTTAGGAGCGCCTATAACGTTTCCTTTAGCGATTGTCTATGTCCTTAATCTGCTCTTTCATAGACATTTCCTTGTTTTCCAGCTTATGCCTTAGCCCAGTTATTTTGATAATAGTATTGTAGAATTATCATACTCGCCAGACTTTATGTCTGACCCCCTCTTTTCCATCTTTTTCCCCCTTCAGGTCCTCAGGTTGGGCCAAGTTCCAGTGGAGTCTGATTGGATTGCTTATCTCTTGGAAAGCTTGGACTGCTGAAGTAAAGTCCAGCTTGTTATCTTTCTTTTTAATGGCTATTTATGTAATGGGATTATGTACTCGTTTTATCAAGATAGATATTGTACTTGACTTTGATTATGGTGTTATGATGTAATCAAACATGTTTTGACCTCTGCTGCAATTGAAATAAAGTTTTTAAAATTTCCAAGTACTATTTTATATCTGTCTTGTTGTAATTTTACTATTCTATATTCACCTAAAACCTCCATAGAAGTTAATGCATTCCCTTTGTGAGTGACATTAATGGACGTGGGGTGTTACACGTGGTATCAGAGCATAAGGTTACCAGAACAGATAAAATTTTTAGAAAAATATTTTTCTAAAGTATTTTTGGAAGAAGTGCTTTCAAAAACATGTTATTTAGAGAGAGTTTTTATGAAAAACATAATCCCAAATAGCCATATCCTTATCTTTATCTTTCGAATTCTCCATTTTGAATCTTTCCTTTTTCGTTTCAGCATGGCTGAAGATCTTAATCTCCCAGAAGGTGTGACGATTCCAGGGTGGTTTAGGAGATATTTGGAGGCTAGGGCCACCACTGCAGGCCCAGCAGATGTTCCTCCACCCCCAGTTGCATCCATTCCTCCTCCTCCTCCTCCTCGTGTTGACACTTTTGCAAAGACGTGCAAGGAATTTAAGGCTATGGGAGGAAAAAATTTCAAGGAACTGAGACGTTTGTGGAGGCCAGAGACTGGCTTAAGGAGACTGAGGAATTGTTGGATATCTTTGAAGTGGAAGATGGGAGGAAAGTCCGTTTAGCTGCTTGGTTAATGAAGGGAGAGGCCTCGTTTTGGTGGGAGGTCACTAACGGGGAACGTCCAGTTGATTCATGGGCAGATTTTAGACGAAGGTTTGAGGCAAAGTTTCTTTCAAGGGCAGAGGAGAATTTAAATATGGAAAAATTCCTGACATTAAAGCAAGGGAGCTTATCAGTGAAGGAATATGTCAATAAATTTAATCAGTTAGCAAGGTTTGGCTTGGAGTTGGTGAACACGCCAGAGAAGAAAGCTTTGAGGTTCGTTAGAGGCTTGAATGAACCGTTGCAAGGGTTGGCTATGACCCACATCCCTATTGGAGCCACCTTTGAAAGGGTAATAGAAATGGCACTTATGCATGAGGATAAGGCAGTTGAAAAGAAAGGGGATCAGAAGAAACCCCAACAGCAAAATAAGAAGGGTGGTAAAAACAATAATGGCAAAGGGAAGAAGAGATGCTTCAATTGTGGGACGCCTGGCCATCTCAGCAAAGATTGTAGAAAGAAAAAGAAGACTGGTTGTTTTCATTGTGGAGATGCAGGACATTTGGTGAAGGACTGGCCAAAGAAGGGGCAGAGGGCACGGTCTACCTCGGGAGGACAGGTGCAGGCTCTTATGGCATCAGGGCAGGCAAGGGGGCAAGTTCAGGCTATTGCGGCCCCACCGCTGCAAGAAAGAGGTAGAACAATTTCTGTTGAAAGCTTAGTTTTTCTGTTTGATCATCCTGTCCGTACCTTATTCGATTCTGGCGCATCTCATTCGTTTATCTCTGCATCATTAGTTGAATTACTGCACTTGAACACCAGTTTAGTAGAGGATCCCTTGGTTGTTTCAAATCCAGTTGGGGGTTCGACTCATTTGACCATGATATGTTTGGATTTGAAAATCTCTATACTTAGCGTTGAATTTAGATGTGATGCTTATGTATTGGGCTTCACGGGCTATGGGCTAATTTTAGGAATGGATTGGTTATCTAGAAATGGGGCTATTCTTGATTGTGAAAGGAGAGTAGTTAGGCTTGTGACTCGCCTTGGTAATGCTCTAGATATCTTTTGTAATCCCATAAATTTCGTTATGCTAAGTTATCTTGAATCGCTTGACGCGTCTGTAGAGATTCCGTGATCGGTAGAGGTGGTCCGGGAATATCCGGATGTGTTTGAGGAGGTGAAGGGCTTACCTCCAAAGCGGGAGATAGACTTTCGAATTTATCTTGTGGATAATGCTAAACCTGTATCTTTGCCAGTGCGCCACATGGCTCCTCGTGAAAGGAGGGAACTCAATAAGCAAGTGAAGGAGTTGCATGAGAAGGGGTTCATAAGACGTAGTATATCGGAGTGGGGTGCTCCAGTAGTATTTGCTGCAAAGGCGGATGGGTCCCTTAGACTTTGTGTGGACTATAGAGAACTAAACAAGCTTACTAAAAAGAACCGACACCCACTGCCGAGGATTGACGATCTCTTTGATTAGTTAGTTGGCGCCTCAGTGTTTTCGCAGTTGGACTTAGCCACTGGCTTTCATCAACTGAGAGTGGCTGAGGATAGTATAGATAAGACTGCTTTTAGGACTCCTGACGGATTCTATGAATGGCTAGTGATGCCCTTTGGTTTGACAAACGCCCCCGCATATTTTGTTGATTTGATGAGTAGGGTGTTTAGGGAGTACCTTAACAAATTCGTGGTAGTCTTTGTGGATGACATCTTAGTCTTTTCTAAGAACAAAGAAGAGCATGCCCTACATCTTAGGGAAGTGTTGGAAACCCTTCGAGCACATAACCTTAAGGCAAAATTTTCTAAGTGTCACTTCTGGAGGAAAGAAGTACGGTTCTTAGGGCACGTGGTTTCCAAGGAAGGGATAGCAGTGGATCCCGCAAAAGTGGTGGCCATCCAAGATTGGAAGGTCCCTAAAAATGTAACCGAAGTAAGAAGTTTCTTAGGGTTGGCTGGCTATTATAGGAAGTTTATCAAAGACTTCGCAAAAATATCAGCTCCATTAACACGGTTAACGAAGAAGAACCTGGTTTTTACGTGGGACGAAGATTGTGATGATGCGTTCCAACGTTTAAAGAGAGCCTTAACTTCAGCCCCAATCTTAGTGCTGCCAGACGGGAATAAACCGTTTACCGTCTATACTGATGCTTGTGGGACGGGACTTGGCGCGGTCCTCATGCAAGAGGGAAGAGTAATAGCCTATGGTGGAAGGCAGTTGAGGGTTCATGAAAAGAATTACCCTACGCATGACCTTGAGTTAGCCGCAATTGTTTTCGCGCTTAAGTCTTGGCATCACAATCTTCTTGGTGAGAAATTCGAACTGTTCACTGACCACAAATCATTAAAATACTTATTCTCTCAGAAGGATTTGAATTTAAGGCAGCAACGGTGGATGGAATTCTTAGCCTCCTACGATTTTGAAATAGCATATACCCCGGGCAAGGGTAACGTGGTAGCAGACGCCTTAAGTAGGAAAAGGTTGTCCTTGAGTCCGTTGTTTGTTGAATGACGAAGCTTAGAATTCATCTCCATGTTTGACTTTAGACCCTCCGTTGACCTAGTACCTAGTTTGTTAGCATCCTTGGAGGTTAGACCTACACTTCTAGGACGAGTTGGTGAGGCACAACAAGACGACCCACAGTTGGTTGAGATAGTAGAAAAGCTCAAAGGAGGGGAGTCGTCTAGCCATCTTCGTAGGTATACCCTAGACGATAAGGGTTGGTTACGAATGGATAATAGACTTTCTGTACCCCTAGACGAAGACTTAAGGAAGGCCATTCTTGATGATGCTCATCGCTCAAAGATGACCATTCATCCCGGCGGAGACAAGATGTACAAAGATATGAAGCGGGTTTTCTTTTGGGCCGGTATGAAAAAGGATGTGGCCGAGTACGTCGCTAGATGCTTGGTGTGCCAACGAGTAAAAGCGGAACAAAAGAAACCCGGTGGGTTGCTTCACCCATTGGAAGTTCCACTATGGAAATGGGAAAGCGTCTCAATGGATTTTGTGGATGGATTACCAAGATCAAGGAAGGGTAATACGGGGATTTGGGTTATAGTAGATAGACTTACTAAGAGCGCCCATTTTATCCCCGTTAAAAGTAAGAGGACTGCTCCGTGGTTGGCTTCTGTATACATTAAAGAGATAGTTCGTTTGCACGGTATTCCTTATAGTATAGTAAGCGACCGTGATCCCATCTTCACTAGCGAATTTTGGAAGAGTTTACAAGAGGCGGTAGGGACTCAGCTATGTTTGAGCACCGCATATCATCCTCAGACGGACGGCCAGACCGAGAGGGTGAACCGTATTCTAGAGGATCTTTTAAGGCTTTGTATCATAGACTTTGGGGGTACATGGGAAGAGCACCTTCCGTTGGTAGAATTCACATATAATAATAGCTTTCAATCTAGTATTGGCATGGCACCTTTCAAAGCTCTTTATGGAAGGCCTTGCCGTTCGCTTACATGTTGGTGGGAATCTACCGATAAAATCCTACTTGGGCCCGATATGGTTAGGGAAACCTCGGAGAAGATTGATTTGATTCGAAGGAGGATGAAAGCGGCACAAGATAGGCAGAAATCGTATGCTGATAAGAGGAGGACAGATCTTGAGTTTGACATTGGGGACATGGTTTTTATCAAAGTATCTCCGTTACGGAATGTTGTTCGCTTTGGGTCCATTGGGAAATTAGCGCCAAGGTTTGTAGGGCCGTTTCCTATAAAAGACAGGATTGGGAAGATGGCGTATAGGGTGGAGTTGCCTGAGAAACTTAGTGGAGTACACGACGTATTCCATGTATCACATTTGAGGAAGTGTTTGCAGAAGACCGCAGAGGTGGTAGAGCCGAGCTTGCTTAAAGAGGTGGAAATAGAGCGTGATGCAACAATTAGACAAGCTCCTACATGCATTCTTGGGTCGGAGATCAAAAAGTTGAGGAATCGAGAGGTCAGACTAGTTAAAGTGCAATGGGGAGATGATGAGAGCAACGCTACTTAGGAGACAGAAGAGAAGATGCGTTCATTATACCCTTTTCATTTTGAGAGTATGTCTTTTAATTTCTCCTTTATCGCTTAGCTTATCTTATCTTATCTTTAGTATGTCCTCTCATTAGTATCTTTGACCTTTAGTTAGGATAATCCTATGGTTGAAACATGTGTTTGAGACATGTTATGTATGATGGATGCAAAATGGATGCAAGTGTTTGCTAGTGGTTGCTCGTGGATGCATATATACACACACTTTAGGCACTAGATCGGCTCAGTCACTACATATTGCATATTGCATAAATGAATGTATTTAGCATAATGGATGTATAATGGTTGTACCATCATATAGATGCTGCATTCGGTTGAATGGATGTGCACACATATAGAAGTAGTATGTAAGCAATTAGGATCTTTTGCATACATAATGGATGCATGGCACTATCATGAATTGCATCAAGGAGGTCAACTGAATCAGTGGACCGCCTGATTTTGCATTAGATACGGACATATACACACACACTATGCATTTAAACATAAAAGCATTAGAAGTCTATAAGGACAGTGGATGCCAGTGTTTGATGATTGAGTAGATGGTTGATTGGATGTTAGGTTAAACATTCTTCTTGACTTGAAGATTTCGGGGTCGAAATCCTTTAAGGAGGGGAGAATGTAACACCCCGTAAATCAGTTAATACTAATATTCACAAATGAAAGAATAATTAATTTCAAATATAAGAATATTGGAATACGGGCTGTGCCATTGTGTTCGTCTCGGAAAAATACGCGAAATAGAGTCCGAAATTTTGTGAATCGGAGTTCGTATGACCGAGATATGGCCTCGAGAAGTTTCACGAAAAATTCAAATTTTAAAACAGATTTCAAAAACACAGAAATGGAGGCAGGCGGGAAAACTCCCGCCCAGACCAGGTCGACCTGGGGGTCGACTTGGGAGTCGACCTGGGGGGGCCAGGTCGACACTAGAGTCGACCTGGGTGTCGACCTCCCTGGTCGAGCCCAGGTGACCTGGGTGCATCTGGTTGGGTTTTCGGGCTGTGTTTTGAAGGTTGGACGAAATCTAATGGCTCTAATCTATTCTAGGGTAAATCTAATGGCCTAAATGCATCCTAACATCTATAAATAAGTGGGTAGACTCTAACCCTAAATCACTTGAAAAATTGGAGAGCTACCAACATGCCGTTGCCATGGAGTTCAGCGTAGCCGTCACAAACTAAAGAAGAAGGAGAAAGCCTAGCCTACAACTAAATCTACTCAACAAACAAATTAAATCAAAGACTCTTTCTATTTCTCTTCTTTAAAATTGTGAGTATGATGAATCTCACAATATTATTATAAAATAATTTGATTAAGTTATGAATGGATCACAAGAAAGTGATATGAATTGTTATGTATTTGGAAATTATGTTGTGGATCTCTTGTTATGCTATTATGTTATCATATATATGTTGTTATGTTGTAGTGATTATGTTGTAAATAGTCCTATGCTATGTCATATGTGATTAATCATGCTATGCTATGTTATAAATCATGTTATGCCATGTTGTAAATCATGCTATGCTATGTTGTAAATCATATCATGCTATGTTGCAAATTATGATATGCTATGTTGTAAATCTTATATATGTTGTAGATCTCATATTATCACATATGTTGAAATACTTATGTTATATGATAATGATGTCAAGTTAAGTTGTGTTGAATCATACAAGTTGTAAAATCATGATGTTATTATTTATGCGAATTGGATCATGTTTAAAGTTTATGTTTTTTTTATAATAGATCTTGATTATGGGAATTTCCCTATTGAGTTAGGTGTACCCATATACATGAATCTACAAATTAATTGGATCTTGAATATGGGAATTTGCCTATTAATTTAGGTGTACCCATATACATGAATCTATGATTAAATGAATTTTGATTTTTGGGAATTTGCCTATTGAGTTAGGTGTACCCATATAAAACCATATTGTTAATGATGTTGATTAACACATGTCCTATACAAGGTTATGAAATTTGATCAAAATCATATTATGTGAATTATGAATAAGTTGACACCCTTAGATCCATGACATGTATAACCTTATGCAAGTTGTAATTTTGGATGTATGCAAGTTTCACCCCTTGTTATGATTTATTCAATCACATATATATGTTGTTGTTGTGAATATTTTCTTTTATGCTATGAGTTAGACTAATCGGGTCTAGCATACATTTTGCGAATAAACGTTCAAACGTGGGGTAGGGGTAATATTAGGAAATTAATAAATTGGGGTGCAACTGATATGATTTTGCATGCCTTAAATGGATGTCCATAATTGAGTCAATTATGGACATTGCTAAATTTGGAATTAATTAATAATTCAAATAGGGAATTATTAAAATTGGGGAAAGTGGATTATTAATAATAATCAATGCTTAGGACACGAGGTTGGACCCGTTTGTGACGTAAACCTGCCCGGACCCGCCCGACAAATCCAGTAGTCACAAATGTCGGCCCAATGTGAGAGGTCCTAGGCCCAAACTAAAGCATAAAAGTCGTAAAGACACGAGGTTTGACTCTTTTATGGTGTAAGACTGCCCGGACCCGCCCGGCAAATCCAGCTGCCATAAATGCCAGTCTAATGTGGGAGGTCTTTATGAGGTTATGGCCTTAATGAATTAAGAAATACTTAGCCAGATAATCATGTAAGGTGGGACATAGGGGTTAAGTAGGTGCCTTGAGTGGCATGAGGAATCTAGTGGTTGCCTTTAGAGGCATTTGAAATACGATTAGACTTAACCAAATACACATGTAAATGAACATGACTAAGTGGGTTAAGTGGATGGACTAATGGGACAAGCTTAGGTGGAATGCTTGTGGGAAAAAATGGGGGCCCATTTCAACCAGTATCCCAAAACTTATCTTTGTGGGCTCGACCCAAGTCGAGGACGGGACACGCATACTGGGTTTGACTATAAGAGGCCAAAACAGGGAGCGGTGGCAACGCAAGTCCAACGGGTTTCATATGCGTGTGTGGACCCGGGCTGGTAGGTAAGACGTTGTTGCATCGTGTAGGTATAAGCCGTGCATCTCCGTTATATCGGGTTGCCACTTTAGGGGAATGATACACCCCACTGTGGGGCCAGCACGGGTATCTACGAGTAGGGAGCCGATCGAAAAATGGAAAGTGGGGTACACCTAGTGGAGATAGGGGCAGGCGGCACCTATGTAGTCAGCTAGGAGTACGTAAAGCCATTAAGAAAGTTTCTAAGTGAAGCTAAGTGGGATCAATCTTTAGGGTGACTGGTGTGGTGCAGTATAGTGTTTATCCTTTAGTGTTTAGGAGCGCCTATAACGTTTCCTTTAGCGATTGTCTATGTACTTAATCTGCTCTTTCATAGACATTTCCTTGTTTTCCAGCTTATGCCTTAGCCCAGTTATTTTGATAATAGTATTGTAGAATTATCATACTCGCCAGACTTTATGTCTGCCCCCCTCTTTTCCATCTTTTTTCCCCCTTCAGGTCCTCAGGTTGGGCCAAGTTCCAGTGGAGTCTGATTGGATTGCTTATCTCTTGGAAAGCTTGGACTGCTGAAGTAAAGTCCAGCTTGTTATCTTTCTTTTTAATGGCTATTTATGTAATGGGATTATGTACTTGTTTTATCAAGATAGATATTGTACTTGACTTTGATTATGGTGTTATGATGTAATCAAACATGTTTTGACTTCTGCTGCAATTGAAATAAAGTTTTTAAAATTTCCAAGTACTATTTTATATCTGTCTTGTTGTAATTTTACTGTACTATATTCACCTAAAACCTCCATAGAAGTTAATGCATTCCCTTTGTGAGTGACATTAATGGACGTGGGGTGTTACAGTTGGAGTAAATAAATACTTGAATACGATGGACCGACATAGTATGGATATGTAATATATTATCATATATTAGATATATTGGTTGTAATTATAATCGAATGAGATTATAAAGTGAAATGGTTATATATAACCGATTAGAATCATATAAGTAAAGTATATGAAATAAGATGAATTAAATATGAATTTAAATTAGATTTGGAATTAAAATAAGGAAATTTTAAGTTCTTGGGAGATTTTGAAATGTTTTCAAAATGGAAGTATTTAGTAATGGTATTGAAAATGATATAGTATTGAGATCACTTGGGTCGCTGGAAAATAATTCCGATGATGACTGCGCAGTATCATCGGTGTGATTTTCGAGTTTCTAAGTGGTGGATTACTACCAAAGATTTTGATTTGTATTGTTTTGAGTAAACAAGTTGTTTAGAAATTCAAAGGTTTTGAATTAGTATTATGATTTCAAATTGATTTGAAATTTAACCAGGAATTTAAGTTCGGAAATTTAAATTTAACTTATGAAGTTAAATGAAATGAGATGGTAAAAATAAATTGAAATTTAACTTGAACTAAGTTAAATAGAATTGAATGGATAAGTCAAGAATTTGAAATTTAGCTGGACTTAGAATTTGAAAATCAAGAATGAAATTTATGATTGAAAATGGGATTCGACTTGAGTATAAGCGAATGATTTGGTTTGACGATAAAAAAGTGATTGAGTTTGATTGGGAGGACATTGGTATATGTGGAATGATAACAGATGGTAGGGATATAATGATATGCCCAACAAAAAGGTACAAGTTTATATTTTATATGAGTTTGGAATTTATGAGCCAAATTGGCAAGCCGTTTGGCGTTTTGATTTTCTTTTGGGTTGAAGAAGGCCCGGAGAGGTGAGTTGGAGTTTGAGCTATTGACCAGTACAAAGGAGGTGCTGGCGAAAGTTTTCGAAAGTTCAAAGTGTTAGAAAAATTTCAGAATTTTTGAAAATTTTAGTTAGTTTGAATGAATAAATATTTTAGTCGATATTAATTGGTTCAGTTCAAATCAGAAATAAGGGGTAAACAAATCTTAGGAATTCAAATAGGTAGGGTCGTCCTCTAACTTAGCAATTTCGAGGACAAAATTATTTTAAGTGGGGAAGAATGTAATGACCCGCATTTTCCAGGGGTATAATTAATTTATTTAATTGTTTAAAGTAGTGATATAGGGAATTTAATCATCATTAATTAAATAATATGGAATATTTAATTAAATAATATATTTAATTCAGAAATAATCAAAAATATTGGAAATCACAATATAAGGTGAACAGGGTCATCCCCAAGATTTAATTCAGCTTAGAGTTGAATCATATTGACAAATATATTCAATCGATGTCAGTTTGAACGTATAATTATATTATAATTAAAATCGAGCTTGAAATGGTGCTGCAGTTCGTAAATTGGCGATTCGAACTTTAGATGAATGTACAGGATTCGTTTTAAGCCGGATTTCTGTGAAACAAGAAATGTGTGGAGCTGGTGGAGTATATCTTTCTAATGGAAGAGAAAAATCGGGATTTCGTCGTGTAGATTTTGATGTACGTCCAAATCAAATTTCAGAAAAGTCGCTATGGAATTCCTTTATAATTCGTAACGCTTTATATACGTTATAAAAGGATTTTCAATGTAAATTGAATATCGATTCAATCTGGACTCGGAATAGCGAGTATATAATTATACTGGAGCTGTATGATATTCCTCGGTGAATATACACGATAATATAAATTTATTTATATTTAATTTAATAATATTTAAATATATTTATATATTTAAAAGGGTCATCCAAAGCTTTAAAAATAGCCACCTTTGCAAACGAAGTCGGAATTCGACGAAACTAATTTCATTGGATCCGCAATGTCAAATAGTTGTTAGATTTCCAGTTTCGTGATTTTTGAAGTCAGTATGTGGCCGTATGGATTTTTAGAGTGAAAAACAGTCAATATTTTGACAGTTAAAAATACGCTGTGTGGGCATACGAAGTCGGAATTCGACGAAACCAATTTCGTTGGGACCGTAATGTCGAACTTTAGCTGCATGTCAGTTTTCGTGATTTTTGGGTATTGTGTGTGACCACACGGATTTTTAGAAGTCAGAAACGAATATAAAGGATTAAAATAAAATATCTAGAAAATATCTAAAATATCTAAAGCTTCTATAAATAACCCTACTCAACACTTAAAACCTAATCTCATTCCCTTTTGGTCAAACTAAGCGCCGCTGCTTATTTTCCTTCTCAGGAAAACTTGATCAAAGAAAATCAAATACAAATCAATAAATTTCGAATATCGTATGTTTGTGATCCTCAGTGGGTACTCTTCGATTCTGGGTAAATCTTGATGGGTTCGTTTGTGATTTTGGTTCGCTGTGTGATTTACAGCATGAGTCTTCGAGGGGTTGAAATCGACCGGGGGGGAGTTCTGGGTAGAACGGTGGTCGGAGTGATGTTCAGGAGGCCAAGACGCGTCGGTTGATGGGGTTTTGGTGGACTTCGGTGGAATTTTCTGTCGATGGTCACTGTAACAAGCCCGCTATCGTGATTTACTGTCGGCCATCGGGTTGGGTAAGGAGGTGGCTATTGGGCGGAGGATGGAAAGGCGAGGTGGTAGGAGTGGTCGGTGGTGGTCAACGATGACCGAGGTGGTGGTGAGGCATGGTCAAAATGATGGGTCAACAGGTGAAAAAGGGGATCGGTTTCGCTGTTCGTATTTGGCGAAGAACGATGATGCGGGTTGGGTTACTCGAAGGGTAGTGGGCCGATAATAAGGTCAAAGCCCAAAGTGGTTAATTTATTTAGTTTTAATTAAATTCAATATCGTATAATAACTTGTAAATTATACATCTTCATCATACGACATCAGAATCTGGTGAAACAAGATCCGTTGGGATCGTATGGACGGGAGCAACACAATGAGACTGACCGGGAGAGAAACAGAGCTCGTTACAATTTATGGCAAAATAAATTGTCCGTCTGAATCAAAGATAGTTAATCGTTTTTAACGATAACAGTCCAATGTGAGTAAAACTCACCAACTCTAAACACTTATATTTTTATAATGTATTTTTAGAATTGTTAATCATCTGTTGATTGCTGTGTGTTGGTTGATTGATTGAACTGCTAGTCAGTTAGTGAAAATTATATATATATATATGTAACTATATATATATAAACCATTAAATATTTATATATTGATTCTGCTATCAGAATAATTTATATTGAACTGAAAGTGATGATAATCATATTGTGTAACATCTGTGGATGCAGGGAGACAGGTTGGAGGAATCCAACTGGATTCCCCAATAGTTATTTTATTGTTTTTCATATATTGTTATATGATGTGATATAAAATCTGTGGGCGATTATATGTGCTTGGGCGATATTGAACATCGTGATTTGATATGATTGAATACCATAACATACCGAAATGTTGATAAGGGGATTTTCAAAGTGATATTGAAAATAGAATATTTATCAAATGGGATATTTATAAATAAGAGATATTTATAAAGTGGAATATTTATAAATAAGAAATGTTTATAAATTGGAATATTTATAAATAGGAGATATTCAAAAAGGAAATAATTACAAAACATTTTCTTTTTGAATGGAAAGGCCTGTGTGGCGGGTTTGGGGATTTTCCCGATGCTCCCGTTACAAAGGAGGTTATGGCGAATTTTTCAGAGAATTAAAGGAGTTAGAATATTTCAAGAATAAATTTGAAAAGGAAATATTTGTAAACCATTTACAAATAGAATTGAAAAGGAAACGTTATAAAAAGGAAATCATTTTTAAAGTGTAGAACCGTTATTTAAAAGTAAATCTTTTCAAATGAATAAAACATTGTTAAAAAGGAAATCTTTATAAAGTGAATAAAGTAAATCGAATATGGTATTCGAAAGGAGTTAAATCGAATATGGTATTCGAAGAGAGTAAATCGAATATGGTATTCGAAAGTTAGTAAAACGAATATGCTATTCGAAAGGGGTTAGTCGAGTCGAGTTAGTTGAATAGAGTTAACTAGTTCAGTAGAGTTAACCAGTTCAGTAGAGTTAACCAGTTCAATAGAGTTAACCAGTTGGGTTAAGTAAGTCAAGTTAACCAGTTGGGTTAAGTAAGTCAAGTTAACCAGTGAGTTAAGTAAGTCAAGTTAACCAGTGAGTTAAGCAAGTCAAGTTAACCAATGAGTTAAGTAAGTCAAGTTAACCAGTTGGGTTAAGCAAGTCAAGTTAACTAGTGAGTTAAGTAAGTCAAGTTAACCAGTTGGGTTAAGCAAGTCAAGTTAACCAGTGAGTTAAGTAAGTCAAGTTAACCGGTTGGGTTAAGGAAGTCAAGTTAACCAGTGAGTTAAGCAAGTCAAGTTAACCAGTGAGTTAAGTAAGTCAAGTTAACCAGTGAGTTAAGTAAGTCAAGTTAACCAGTTGAGTTAAGTAAGTCGAGTTAATCAGGTCGAGTTAGAGTTACTCAGTTAGAGTTAATCGATTAGAGTTAAAACGAACTAGAGTTAATCAAATATAGTTATTTGAGATAGAGTTAGTCAAACATAGTATTCAAGGTAAGTTTCCATCTCGTACGACTGCTAGCGAAATTCGCAGGGCTACAGATAGCCTAAGGCGGCCGGATGTTTCCTGAGGGAATCAGGTGTAACCATTTGTGATCGCTGCGATCTAGAGTCAAACGAATGGAGTTAAATCGAATATTAGTTATTCGATAGGAGTTAATCAAGTTGAGTTAAATAAACCAAGTTAGTCGAGCCTAGTTAATCGAATCGAATTGGTCGAACCAAGTAAGTTAAGTTAGTCGAGTTAAGTACGTCGAGTTTAAATTAATCGATGTTAGTTTCATCGAAAGGAGTTATCGATGTTAGTTTCATCGAAAGGAGTTATCGATGTTAGTTTCATCGAAAGGAGTTATCGATGTTAGTTTCATCGAAAGGAGTTATCGATGTTAGTTTCATCGAAGGGAGTTATCGATTATAGTTTGATCGAAGTGAGATTTATCGAATAAGAGTTATTTGAAAAGAGATTATCGAATATAGTTTATTTGAAAGTGAGATTTTCAAAAATGAGATATTTGAAAAGAAAGAGTTATCGAATATTAGTTATTCGAAGAGAGATTATCGAATATCATTTATTCGAGAAGGAGTAATCAAATATAGTATATTCGAAAGGAAGGAGTTAATCGAACATAGGTTATTCGAAGAAGAGTTAATCAAATAGAGATTTCTCGAAGAGAGTTAATCGGCGAATTCGATTATATCGAATTCAGGAAAGTACTTATACTTTCCAGTGTTTAAATAGAGATTTATTTATTTATAAATAAATAAGTATTAGGTTAATTATTCACTAATAACAATAGAAGTTATAATTAAAGTTAGATAATTCGAAAGTAGGGATTTTAACGTTATCGTTATAACCAATGTTTTAAATATAGAAGTGGATTCGTAAAATTGAATCTGAGAAAGGCGTAAAGAAGTTGTTAATGATTAAAAGATAAACTTTGACCATTTCGAAGTTATAATGTTGTTCAGTTAAGGTCTGAGAGGTAATTATACCCCAACTTGAGTGACTTCCTTCTTGACTAAGAAATGGTAAGGTTTGAGCGTAAAGGAGTTTTGGAAATGTTTTCCAAACGAGAATCAGAAATGTTTTCTGATAAAAGAAAATAAGAAATATTGAATATAGGGAAACAGGAGATAAGTAAATAAATGAACTAAAGAGATTAATGCTAAATGATGTTTGTTCGATATAATTTCCATCTGGAAATAATATCGTTGTTGCACACTTATTTTTCTTTGATAGTTAAATCACAGACTATCGAAGTTTTGATCATTTTAACGTTGTTAATATGGAGAGACCGGTTGGATTATTATCCGAAGAACCACTCTGTATTGGCATAAGCATTGTGAATCATATATTCCAAAGATAATTGAAGATGGGGTAAAATGCAAGGGCTGTTGTATAAGTCTTAGATAACAGTGACTAAGATGGATATACTGAAGAGTGCCTTCGGTTTGTCCAGTCCTAGGACAACTTGTATGGACGAAGGTCTGACAGAGTATATCCAATGGATCGCGTAAGTTGATCTGTTCAAACGTATTCACGTTTGGTGGCAGAGGAATTCGTTTCTCTAAGCTGTATACCCGTGTTATTTTTGGATAAATCAATTTGTGATTTGGCGGGTATGACGATGTGACATTCTAAGTGAATGAGGATGACTTGTGTTGATGAATGTCTGACAGAGTATTTCCAGAAAGGTCACGTACATTGATTTCTTCAACCGCACCAAGAGTGGAAGCGGAGAAGGAAACTTCTTTAGCTAACGCGTAATGTACTGTTGTAGACGTCAATTAGTGATTTTCGATGGATCTGACAATGTGGTATTTGAAGTGAATCTGATGTGATGATAAAGCGTAGCTTCTAGCCTCATCAACCGGTAAATGACAGAAATCGGGCAGGCAGCATGGCTAAGTCGGTTGCACCGAAATAGGGTGTATAATTACCTATCTATAGAATATTCATTTGTTTCTTAAATCTATCAATGTTGTCCCATATATAAACGGGAACGGTTGCTGATCCCAACCATTGGTGATATACATTCGATACACTCAAGCAAAATGAGTGGTCGGTCATGTGTGGCTGAGTTACAAGATGTTCTTGTTGAACTCCAGTGTATCGTTCCTAGAGTACACTGATCGGAAGGTGGTTCCATACCTTGTCATAGTTGGAAATCCATTATCCAATACGTGCTTGCGATTTTGATCGTATTCTATATATGCAGAACGTGAGATGAAAGCGTTTCTGCTAGATGATTATTATATTGTGGTTGATAGACATTATTGTAATATAAAAAGGTTTTGATATAAAGATATTTTGGATTCTCATAAGGGAAAAACCCGTTCCGTTCTGCGGCGTGGTCTTATGAGATATCGTTTACTTGTTCATATACATGTTTAAACTGTTTTACTCACACCAGTCCCATGAATGACCCGGAGTTTACTTTGTTGTTTTCCCTAAACTCTTGGGTGCCTAAATTTGTACGGGCAGTCAAGTAGTCGGGATTTACAGATATACTTGAAGAGCTGGAGCAGGAGGCTTCTGGATCATATAGCTATAATTTATTTCCGTTGTTTTGTAAGTGTTGTACTCTGATAAGTGCTATTGTATACATAACAGTTATATTTCAAAGTTATGTTATATATTATATGTTATTCGTTCCGCTGTGAGGTTCGTGTTACTCTGATGTTGTGTTCTTCTTCTTCTTCTATTCTAAGTTTCTATCTTATCTTTCCTCACCCTCTAATTTCTTTCAATAATTACCAGGATTTTTTGATGTTTTGGTTATCGACATCGAGCTTATGTCGATAACCAAAGTCGCCGAAAATCCGGGTCGTTACACCGACACTCATTTGTGTCATGATCTGGTCGATTATGAAATCTACATAACCTCCCTGAATTTGCAGCTTCTTCGGACACCTTTATTAGTTTCGGGCTCGGATAATCCTCCGTAGCTTTAGTTGCCATGTATATGTGCTCAAGCGTATCATTCAACGGAGTAAGATCCGTATGCTTGAAGAAGCGTCGCTTTTTAAAATCCTTATCGTTCTTTGCATCATTACCGCTTCCTCTTTTTTGCCCCCCACCTGAATTTATCTGATCGGTTTTTGTTGAAGCTTCTTTTTTCTCCAGAACCACATTAGTTTTGGTCTTGCCAACAGAGTAAATGGGATCATCTTCAAGACTCATGTATTCCTCGGCTTTGTCATAGAATTTCTCTAATGTGTTGAGTTTCTTTCTCTTTAACCACCTTCCAAATTCAGAATGTTTATCTATGCCCCCCTTCAAGGCCATTAGAATTAGCCTTGGCTCGTGGGTCCCTACTTCAGCAGCGGCAGCATTAAAACGACTTAGAAAAGATCTAGTTGTTTCACCCGGGGCTTGTTCCAACTCGTTGAGGGACATAATATCTCTAACCTTCGTTGTCTGGAGGCGGAATTGGTCTTGAAAACATCTTGCTAGTGTGAAAAAATCATCAATAGATCTGGGAGGCAATTTAGTGAACCATAAAGATGCTACTCCTTCCAAATACACTGGAAAGTACAAACACTTAAGCTCGTCGGTTGCTTGGGCCCCATCCATGTGTTGGTCGTATCGAAACAAAAACACATTGGGGTCGCCTATCCCATCGTAGGCTTGGATTGTAGGTGGCTTGAATTTCCGTGGGAAGGTGGCCTTTTTGATTCTCTCAGTGAGAGGGGTTTTTGATGGCATGAACTCCTATTCATCCTCACTATCGTTTCGAGATTTGCTTTCTTTCATAAGCTATTGGACCATTTTCCGGAGGAGTTCCTTCTCGTGGAGGCTATCTGCGGGGCAGACACTTTTGTCTTGACCGACATCTTGCCTAAGAAAGCCATCACGGTTGTGACTCCGGGGTCCTGGTCTTTCATCATTAGAAAGTTCCCCTTTGGCAGAATTGGCCGCTTGATGAGAAGTAATCCCCGCGTTATGGTTTCGATCAACATGCTTTGAATTCTCATGCTTCCCTTTATTAGGATCAGGGATCTATTGGATAGATTTTTCTCGGTTCGGACTAGAGGAAGAAGATCTGGTACCCTCTGCATGAGCAGTCCTTGTGGCTACCTTTGCTGTAGCGGTTTGAAGAGCAAAGAGTGAATCTAGCCTTGCCATTATGGCTTTGTTAGCTATTTCCTGTTGTTGTGTCAGACCCGCGACGGCTTGATCAAGCTCTCCTCTTGTGACATTCACTCCTCCATTCGATGTTTCGCCTACTTCAAACCGATTAACGGCGGGGGTTTCCTCTCGATTTCCCTCGTTAGATGCTCTAGCCCTTGCTTCCTTATTTGCTTTTGGCGGCATTATTTCAGAAAGTAGCTTGAACTTTGAGGATAGTTCGTCAGGAGGCCCAACTCGTAGATTTGAGTGGCCTATTTTGAGACAAGGCTTAAAAGCTCCACTAGGCTTAAAAGCTCCAAGATCTTCACAATATACTTGATGTCAGAAAGTAGATCGGCCCCACGGTGGGCGCCTAATTGTTTACACCAAAATTTGGCAAAACAACAAAAGTATTGCTTAACGTGTTACCTAATCGGAGGCGAGATGCTTAGGAAGCATCTCACCTTTTCAAAGGCAAGACGTAAGAATACCTTTTTATTATGTGAGGCCATATCTAACACCTAAAAACATCAAAATATAGAAAGAAGGCAAGAGTTTATAGTGGTTCGACCTTTGAGGAGGTCTACGTCCACTCATAAGAGAGAATTTTATTATCAACAAGTTGTTTACAAGGTAAGATCACTCATACATTCAACCGAACTTTCTCCCACACACATCCTTCCATTTGAATTACTGAAAATGGTAGAGAAATATCTTGGACAGCGAGGAAATCTCCTTATTACCAAGCTTTTGCCATGGATCTTCGACCTTAAGCTCTATCATATATCATTGGTGGAAGCCATGATTCCATGCTCCATTGATCTTCGTTGGATTATGAAGAATAGATGTTGGAATGCTTGAAGAAGTCCACAAAGCAATTTAGCAGCACCTCCACGTGTTTCCAGAAAAGTCCCCCCAAAATGATGGAGGTAGGGTGCTATTTATAGGCGGAGGAGTGGCTGAAATCTTGTATTCAGGGTTCTGGTCGTTATTTTTGGATATTTACAAGAATGCCACTGCCAGTTGTCACCAGCTGTCAAGCTGTTTTATACTGTTTTGACCGACCAGGAGCCCTCGTTGAAGGGAAAGACGACCAGGAGGCTTGCAAGCGACCAGGAAACTGAGGCTACGAAGCGGACCGACCAGGTGATGAGGGAACAGGATGGCGCATCATTCTGGACATGCGGGCTGATTAGGCTGGTACGGAGGAAAGAACAACCAGTTGTCTTCTGCATTTGGAGCGACCAGGTTGGATGAGAACCGACCGATCAACATTTGGAGCCTGACCGACCAGATGTTTGTGAACATAGCAGAGTTGGCCTCTGAAATATGGGGTCGACTTAGGGAGAAGAACGACCAGGAGTCTGTGAGGAAAAGGACGACTAGGGCTTTTAAGAGAAAAAGAACGACCAGGGAATTCGTCCATTATAACCGACCCTTCTTGAAGAAACGATCTGAAGGATTCCGACCAACTAGGAATTCCTGTGAGACCGACCCCTCCTTAAGTGTTACAGAACTGACCCACATGAATTCGTCAATAACCCACCATGTCGTTTTTAGTGGATAACAGCATTAGCCAAATAGAGTTAATCGATAGGGTTAATCAAATAGAGTAAATTGAATAGAGTTATTGAATATACCTTATTTGAAGGAAAGAATTATCGAATAGAGATGAGTCGAAAGAGAGTTACGTAAGGAAGTTGTTAAAGAATTAAAGGGGTGAACTTTGTCTATTCCAAGGTTAGAAACGTTGTTCAGTTAAGGTCTGAGACCTAGTATTACCCTAACTTGATTGACTTCATTTTTAACTAAGGAATGGTTAAGGTTCGATAGTGAAGGTGGGTTAAAAGAATTTAGCTAATAAGCGAAATGGTTTGAGTTGGCGTCGCGATGGTTGGTTTAAACATCTGTCTAAGTCCAATGAAGGAGTTTTGGAAATGTTTTACAAATAAGAACCATAAATGTTTTCTGATATAGAAAACAAGAAATGGAAATGTTTTCCAAACAAAAATCAGAAATGTTTTCTAATACAGAAAACAAGGAATGGAAATGTTTTCCAGTGATAATAAATTTTATTTTCTAAATATAATAAATAGCAAATGTTGGATATTGGGAAACAGGAGATGTAAAATGAACTAAAGAGATAAATGTTGAATGATGTTTGATCGATATAAATTTCCGTTTGGAAATAATAACGTTGTTTGCACACGTATTTTTCTTTGATAGTTAAATCACAGACTATCAAAGTTTTGACCATTTTAACGTTGTTAATATGGAGAGACCGGTTGGATTATTATCCAAAGAACCACTTTGTATTGGCATAAGCGTTGCGAATCATATATGCCAAAGATAATTGAAGACGGAGTAAAGTGCAAGGGTTGTCCTGTTTACAGAATAGTGCCTTCGGTTCATCCCGTTCCTAGATGACTTGTATGGACGGATGTCTGACAGAGTATTTCCAGACGATTACGTATATTGATTTCTCCAACCGTACCAAGACTGGAAGCGGAGAAGGAAACTTCTTTTAGCAAACACATAATGTATGGTTGAGGGCGTTAATCAGTGATTTGATGGATTTGACGATGTGACATTCGAAGTGAATCTGGTGTGATGATAAAGCATATCTTCTAGCCTCACATCCGGTAAATGACAGAAATTGGGCAGGCAGCATGGCTAAGTTGGTCGCACCGAAGTAGGGTGTATAATCACCTGATCTAGAGTTTCATTTATTTCTAAAAATCTATTGTTGATGATGTCCCATTTGGGAAACGGTTGCTGATCCCAACCGTTGGTGATATACATTCGATACACTCAAGCGAAATGAGTGGTCGGTCATGTGTGGCCGGGTTGCAAGATGTTCTTGTTGAACCTAGTGTATTCCTCTCTAGAGGTACACTAGCGAAAGGTGGTTCCATACCTTGTCATAGTTGGAAATCCATTACCCAATACGTGCTTGCGGTTTTGATTGTATACTATATATGTAGAACGTGAGATGAAAGCGTTTCTGCTAGATGATTATTATATTGTGTTGATAGACATTATTATAATATCAAAAGGTTTTTGATATAAAAATAATTTGGATTCTCATAAGGGAAAAACCCGCTTTGTTATAAGGCGTGGTCTTATGAGATATCATTTACCTGCTTGAACTGTTTTTGGTCAGCTCAAATTGGAACAAATTTTCGGGTCATTACACTAAGTTTTATTCTGTAATTCTCTTCTTGGAATAAAACTCTTCTTCTCCTTTCTCTCAATTGTTATTTTGTTTTATTTATGTTCATGTTATTTAGTTTCTATTTCTCTTATTCTTTAGCTATGTCTAGCCAATCCCCTTTGATTAGGTGGTGATGACGCTAATAGATATGATTCAACATGAATCACATAGCCAGTAGATGAGGACTTGATACATGTAGATCTGGATCTGAATCAAGGGTTAGATCTGAACCTTCATATTATGTGTAGTTTAAGAGCTATGCTCCTTCATAGGGTATATTCGTGTTCGATCTAACAATTATCAGATTTAGATCTAATTTTAGGGTTTTAGAAATTAATTAGTGAATCTGTCCTGATAGTCTATAGTTTTTTAAGAGCTCAGCTCCTGCATAGGCTATGCTTGTCGTTATTTATTTATTTGTTTCTAAGAACCTAATTATCGTTGACTCATGTTTGTGACAGAAACATGAATTAGATTTATATTTATTTGTTGGCTATTGATGATTATGAATCTGATCTATGTCATTATCCCCTAATTGCTTTCTCCTATTATATAAATCTCTGTTTTTTTTGCTGTTATTTTCTGTGTTTTCAATCAATCAAAATCCTGGAATAACTTGACTGGATTTATTAATTAAAATATTTTTGGTCCCAGGGTTCGATACCCTCTATAACAATCCTTGTTGTTTAGGAAAGCTGAACGGATTTTACAGTTGTTTACAACTGTTTAATTTGTTCGCAAACAAATTTAATGAAACTTGGCTTGACTTACGTCAAAGAACTTGCTCAAAGAATAACAAACAGCGAACAAAGTTGCAATTGGATAGTTTATCACATTTCTCTTCTTCAAACTGAAGTTACGAACTTGTACAACAACTACAAATCCCAATCTAGTGACAAACAACTTTCTGCCAATGTTTCTTTTGAAACAAATAGTCAGCCATTAACATTGTCACAACAGTACATAACGATTATTGATGATTCTGAAAATATTACTGTTAATGAAAATAAAAAAATTAAAATCTCTGGCGCAAAACTCTGATTTCTACAAAACTAAAATTCAAATTCAAACTGATGCTTTTGTTGAAAATTCAACTCTTACTTGAATCGAAAATTTTCAACTAACAACTTTTGAAATTGATGAAAATCTTAATGAAGTTGTTGAAATCTCTGTAATTGATTTGAATTTAAATTCTCATGAAATAAATACGTCAATCTTCAATTTGATCTTCCTCTCTCAGTTTCTGAAAATTTTGAAAATTTAACAACTTTAGATTGTCAACTTGAACGAAATGACGAAGTTGGTAACAACTAATTGAGTGAGGACGTCTTTGATGAGCGAAAACTTCTTGAATTAATTAGCGATAAGGTTGTTAGGTCTGAAATTGAAAATGAAACATTTGAACATTTTGAAATTCTTGAGGTTGAAAACAATGAAACTGCTGAATGTGATCTTAAGCACAATAACGATTTTTCTAAAACTGTTGAAACTCCTTGCGACTTGATCATTTCAACTGAACCTCACTGTGATCACTTGTTTTTCAATGATAAATTTTTGCAGTATTTGAACTCTTTCTAGAATAATAGTGTTTTTGAGAAAACGCGATTTCGAAATTTACTGAAAATTCATTTGTTTGGTTTTAACTTTAGGTTTAAGAATGAACCTTTAGTCAACAAAATTTCAAATACAAAGCAAAATTGAACAATATTTCTCAAAACAAGTGTGGGGGTGAGAAGGATGCACTTGTCTCTCAATTTACACATCATCTGAACAAGTCAAACTTTGTTTTTGAAACTTTTCTGAACCCCGGCTCACTGACTTCTCTTTAGTTGATATAGAAATTCAATTCGATTTTCTGATCAATTGTAAGCTTAAATTTTTAAAATTACCAACTCAAACTTTTGAAAAAACAAAATTTGTTTCTCCAAATCTGAAATGTAATATAAAATCCTTTATGATTTGATTTTCTGCGCTTAAGCTGTGTCTCATAATCTTAATGAGGCTGATCTGTTGGTCCATCGTGGATCGGTTCATCTATTCAATGACTTCATAGTTTCTACACGCACATTTCGTAACTCGCACTAACCCTCCTTTGTAAATATGTAAATATTTCTCTTTCGTTCACTCATTGTGTCATGCATTGACTGTGGGGACATATTCCAAATCAAGTGTGGGGGAGTATCATATTTATTTTGGTTTTGCATTGAGTTTTCCTTTTTTTTATTCCAAAAAAGAAAAAAAGAAGATAATTTCGCATTTCTATTTACTTTTAAATAAGACATGATGGATTTAGCATACAATTTTGGTCGTTCGATTAAAATGTGGAGATTTACTTCTCTTAGCGGATAATGAAAGGAAAGTTTGAATTATGAACAAATTTGGTGTAATTGGTATATTGGGAGATTCGTGGGTGATGAGTATGAAATGTTTTTTGAATTGTAATCCAATTAAATGAATGGTTGATTTAGACTACTTGCGATAACATTTTAGATCGTTTAAGTGAAGTTGTGCTAAAATATTCTCGCTTAAATCTCTCTCTTATGTAAAAAAAGAGAAAAAAAAGAAGTGTGTGTATATATATATATATATTTATCCAAGGGTATCCAACATTGCTGGTACATCTGGCATTGGTTTGCAAACCCGCCAAGCTCTTTCTGACACCTTGTTGACAAAGTCAGCGTCGGAATATCTTGGTCTCATTTTATGAGTTGGACACCTAAGGATTACCAACATCTTATTGACAAAATCAGTGTTGGTCTGCACAATCCACCAAGCTTTGTACCAAACTCTCTCGTCAGTCCGCGAGGCAGTTCATGGGTGGTATACCTTGGTCTTTTCAGTTAAGTGTTTGTAAATAATAATAATAATACTAATGTAAATAATTTTCAAAATAAAGAGAGAGTTAGCACTTAAAATCCAAGCACACTCTTCACTTATTCGACCTAACTTGTTAACAAAAAGGAAGTTGAGACGCCATTTTACGATTGTTTATATTGATTATAGAATTCATTTCATATTTGTACTATGTTTCTATCAAAACAACTAGCCAAGCAGGAGGAGTTTGTAACAATAACATGGTTTTGTTTGAAGTTTTGATTAGTAACGAACTCAAATTTCATAGTGACGACCCAAATTTGTGTTAACTCACTCGTGCAATATTTAAAAGTAAATTGCCCATTTGTAAATATTCCATTAAAAACATGCATTCATATTGTAAATATTTTCAATTTTGCATTTTTTACATATTTTTGCTTTTGGATTTTGTTGGTAGTATCCGCTGAAAACCCTCACGAGACAACACTCGTCCTACTGGGGACACCCAGAGGTTTAAAGGCATGTTGCATATGCTCAATGCAATCGTGCTCCCTACGAAAACGGATTTATCTTATTATTTTTTTAACTATATTCGAGGACGAATAAAAAGATAAGTGTGGGGGTATTTGATATACATGTAAATGTGTATATTTTATCCACATATTTATCTTGTTTTCTCTTTAAAATAACTAATGGATGAATGAAAAGCTTGAAGAATTGGTGCAAGAAGAGTGTTGATTTTTAGAGCTGGATTAAAGCTTGAAGACCTAAAGAAATGTTGTTCAATCATCTTCTGCTGCATATTTTAATATCAAGATTCAATGCTTTTCCATAATGATCACTTGGAGTTCTTATTCATTCTCAAGGAAATTGGAGTTGAAGCCCGCAACCTATTTTCTTTGCATGTGTTCGCATTAGCTCATTTGCAAGGCCTTTCATTCTACAGTTGCGTTCACACTGGCTAATGTGTTATTTAAGATAAATCTTTTGTCCCACATTGTGTAATGAGCCTCTTAGTCTTGGCCAATGCTAATATAAATATATTGTATCTAATTCATGTAAAAACACACTAAGTTTTATTCTATAATTCTCTTCTTTGAATAAAACTCTTCTTCTCCTTTCTCTCAGTAGTTATTTTTTTTTTATGTTCATGTTATTTAGTTTATGTTTCTCTTCTTCTTTAGCTATGTCTAGCTAATCCCCTTTGATTAGGGGGTGATAACGCTAATAGATATGATTCAACATGAATCACATAGCCAATAGATAAGGACTTTATACATGTAGATCTGGATCTGAATCAAGGGTTAGATCTAAACCTTCATATTCTGTGTTGTTTAAGAGTTATGCTCATTCACAGGGTATAATCATGTTCGATCTAAAAATTATGAGATTTAGATCTAATTTTAGGGTTTTAGAAATTAATTAGTGAATCTGTCCTGATAGCCTATGGTTGTTTAAGAGCTCAGCTCCTGCATAGGCTATGTTTGTCGTTATTTACTTATTTGTTTCTAAGAACCTAATTATCATTGACTCATGTTTGTGACAGAAACATGAATTAGATTTATGTTTATTTGTTGGCTACTGATGAGTATGAATCCGATCTATGTCATTATCCCCTAATTGCTTTCTCTTATTATATAAATCTCTCTTTTTATTTGCTGTTATTTTCTGTGTTTTCAATCAATCAAAATCCTGGAATAACTTGATTGGATTTATTAATTAAAAGATTTTTGGTCCCAAAGTTCGACACCCTCTACAATAATCCTTGTTGTTTAGGAAAGCCGAACGGATTTTACAGTTGTTTACAACTGTTTGATTTGTTCGCAAACAAAAAGCCATCCAAAGATAGGTTAATCTTCATCTCTGAAACGACGACTGCCTTCATCAAAAATCTATTCCCACAAGATATAACAAAGGCGAAAGCAGCACAAACAACAACCTGTTCTAAGGTCTCGAAGCAAAGGACTGGTGCAAGTTCAACTGCCATGAAAAATTATCTTAGCCCTAAAGTGGTAAGACCACTTTGCTCATTCCGGTCCAACCAAATGATCTCCTCCTAGGGATGATACTTAAATGGTACTAAGAGGATCATGTAGTGCAAGTGGGCATTGCGGTCTCAGAAATGATTGAAGAGAAGAAATTAGCTCTTGGAGTATTAGTGGGGTAAAATCTAATGCACAAACAAGCATGGAAAAAGAGGAGATGGGGCGATAGCAAAGAAAAAGAAGAAAAAAAAGAATATGGTTTACTAGATGAGGAAGGAAGGACGAAAGAAAGAAGTTAAGAGATTGATTCAAACGCAACTTTTATGGTTGAGTCCTTGGTCCAAGTTGTACCAAAACTCATCAACAAGTTGACCACTCTAGGTACAACGCTAAATGATCAAATGGGTTTTGTGAAAAGGTTGAACCTTGACCTTATTAGTCCGGATTAAAATCTTAATTGTCTCACATCGTCTTTTAAGATTTAACACGACCTGAAATACAATTATCCTCATCATGGCAGCATAAAAGACCGCAATCGAACTTCGAACCATCTCCAAATATTAAAAATAGTCTCAACAACGATGCTGCGACCACACAACGAACGAACTTGGAACAAAAAATATAACAAATCGGAATTTTGACAATAAATAGTTATTTAATTAGAATATAAAAAATAAGAATTTCTGCAAATGATGGAAGTTGGCCACAAAACTTTAACTGTTGCATTCATCTTGGAATTTTGGTCAAGTTTCGTGTTTGGTGTTTTGTGGACGGAGTCCATATGAAAAAGTTACGGACAAAAAACGAAAATGGATGGAAAATAAATAAATCAGAATTTAAATAAATATTATGCCATTTATGAACAACCAAGCTGGGAATTAGATTGCCCAGGCGGTCGACAAAAACGGTCGACCGTGGTTCGACCGCCATAGTCGGCCTACTGGGCTATAACATGCCCAGTGACGGCTAGGTCATATAGGGTTTGTTTATAATATTTATATAACGGATGGACGGATATAACTTAAAACTAATCCGACTATTCTAGGCTATTTCCACCCCTATAAATAAAGGGATAGAGTGTCATTCTTTTTCTATCCCAATCTATGGTGGCAGCGGAGCTTTGCCAAAAAAATTTCCCCTACTAACCTAATTTCTAAAATAAAAATATGTTCATACATATCAAATCAAATCAAATTCATATGAAATTGGGAAGATTATTAGATTGAATGGAAGAGGATGCTCAACGATAGATTCTTCGCTCTCCTTCCTTTTTCTTACATTTCTACAGATCTAAAATTTTCCTCTTTCTGGATAAATTATAGATTTATAAGAATTTGGGGATTGTAAGCCTAAAGGGTTTAAAACTGAGAAATTGGAAGCTATAAGGTGAGTGGATAATCTACCAGTACAATTATATTGACTTATCTATTTCTTTTGAATCCAATCTATGTTTCATGCCTATCAGATCTGTTTACTTAAATAATTGCAAATTGTGGCAACCATTAAGTCCAATTATGGATATGTATAAAAATGGCAAATGATAAGTTGTGGTTATGTATAACATGTAGGATTTTGAATATTTTCCCCACATATTCCTATAGTTGTGGCATGAAATATGTTGTACATGTTAAATAACACTATGTGTCAGGAAATTAGTCCCATTAAACGTAAATTTGTTGTAGTTATGTTCCAGATCTTTAGTAAGTGCTGAAATATGAAAAATATGAATTGGGGTAAAAAGATGAAATTTGTGTATTATGTGATTTTAAGAATAAAAAGAAATATTCTTGTTTATGTTCAATATTGTCGGGTTTTGGTTTAAGCATTATAAAACATGTTGTTTTCCTCATTCTTAAATAAAGAGGCATTATTTTGCAATCACAAGAAGTATGATAAAAAGGATTAAAAAGGGAAAAGTGGTGCAAAGCAAAATATAAATATAAATAAAAATACATATATTTTTGTGTAATTTTCATCGACTATTCCAAAATAAATGTATTACGTATATTCTTGTGATTTGGAAATATGTCAATTCCACAAAATAGGAATTATTTACAATAATTACGACTAATGGTTCTTGTGAGGCTTGAAAACTTTTTGGCAAGATTGAATATAAAAAGGAATGTTCAGTAAATTGATTAGACCAAATCATTAATTTAAAAATAAGTATCAAAAAATAATAAATAAAATATTAATAACTACGCTAACTGCAATAAAATATAAAAATAAATATATACATTTCATCTTTCCAAATTAGCGTAAAACGGTAAAATATACATATTGTGTTGAATGTTTAAATGTTTGATTGGTATTCATTTATGGAATCATATGTGTAAATTGTATTCCATATTTAATGAATATATTTGTGGAGACCATTTGTATCAATCAATATAATTAATTGCGATGAATAGGACTACAAATCAATAAATAACAATTGTAACAAATTGTTGAACGGGGAAAGTGAATATGATAGGATATGGTTACAATTCCTAAAATTTATTTAGGATAAATATTATACACCCCAATTAGGAAATTTAAATTATAACCGCATTTAGACACGAGGTTAAACTCAACTTATGGTGTAAACCTGCCCGGAACCGACCGACAAATCCAGTAACCATAGGTAGCCAGTTTAATGTGAGGGGTCTAATGCATAAATATAATCGTATTAAGGCACGAGGTTAAGTTCACTTGGGGTAGAAGTTTGCTCGGAAACGATCGGCAAATCCAACATTCACAGGTAGTCAACGTAATGTGAGAGGTCAGGCACGTAAAAGTGTGTATTAGGGTACAACAATTAAATATATTTGAGGTTGATAAAATAAGATGTTCCATTGAAATTAATATCTTTGGAAAATTATGGTCGTTAGGCTCATAAATGACATTAAGTATAATGGAAATTAAAGTTAAATGGTCGCCTTAGGAAAATATTACCGTTATGGTCATAAAGGGTAATAAATCAAGAAATGGAAAGTAAAAGGGTGCAAAAAGGGGATTAATGGATATTGATTGTCATTTAAATACTAAGTCCAAATTAGGGAAGAAGTCAAATAAATATCCTAGGAAAATGGGGATATAACCTTCCTTATTTATGTTAATCAATATGAAACTTATAATTAAAAATAGAATTGGGCTTAGTAGGTTAACAATGTAAAATATTATTAAACATGTAAAACCTGTGACAAAAGAAATCGTGTATGTAGGGTATCCCCGTGTAGAGGGACTAAACGGGAATGACTCAATAACATAGCCCACATTATCCCAAATGGGAAGGTATAATAGGCTAATGGGGTATGAACCAATAACCTTCGCATATAGTCCACTTCCTAGATCCTAAAAGGCTAAGACACTAAGGGTAGAAAAGCCCACCTGGGAATAGGTCTTTCAGTTTAGGGGTCTTAAATGGCAGGTGTGTGTGTGGGCCTACACAAACCTAGAAATTAAAATGTCAGATATGGCTACCTATCCTACGAGAAGAATAAGCGACTAAGGAGGTTATCCAATAAGTAGAATGTATAACGAACTATAAAACACCTTCTCTCACCTTATGCGGGGCAAGGGTAAGACGGAATCCTTAACTAATAGGGCCCATAGCTAGTGTCCTCTAGTTTATGTTAAAGTTGAATATATTATCGAGGGTTAATAAGTGACCAATAGGTCCGCCTAGGGTCTTAAGTGATCAGAGAGAATCCGCCCGATCTATCATTGATAGTGAGGCGTTAAATAATAAAGAAAGTGAATTAGGATATAGATAGTAACCCCATAATTAGGGATCACTCTCGATAGAATTAACCAGTTAAGCTCTGGTATAAAGGCTTCACAAAAATGTATGTAAATTTCATATCTCGATAATGTAATTTAGGAATACTACTTTGGGAAGAGTAGTAGATTCGGGGGTAAACATTAACAAGGTTGTTTTAGATTCGCTAACCTTGTCAGGCATACAACTTGGGTTGTACCAAACGATATATATCTATGTTATAGTCTGTGTTGTACATTTCTTAGTCACAAGAACTTGTTGTTCTAACCCCGTCTTCATTACAACCTACTAGGTCTCCTAGAAAAGGTTGGGTTCTCACAGATGATTAGGTTTGACCTTCGGTCCTCGTTCTCTCTCACGCTCGGTATTGGCAAAGTGACTTACTTTGAAAAGGTAGTTACTTAAGTTAATACTAGTTTATCCTATTTTGTTTGCGTTGTGAGTTATATTTATCATACTCTGATTATGTTCATGCTTATTTATTGCAGGTACCAGATATACACGGTTCATGCTTGGTGGTGCTCAAGTTTTGATTTTTGTCAAAATTTGGGTGTAGAAAGGTGTGGGGTGTTACATTTGGTATCAAAGCTTAGGTTAAATGATCAGAGGAACTAGTTAAATTAGGAATCATGAGAGAACATAATTCGATTTTCTTTTCTGTTTTTCTTCGTGTTTCTTACTTGACTTTAATTTATTTCGATAATGAAATTAGTCGTTGGCCTAATTAAATAAAATGGGCTTTGAGCGACTAAGGATTGTAATATGTTGAGTTCGGGTTTCTAGCCAATTCTGTCTTACCCCACAGTACGTTGGAGAATTCGCTGTGAAGAGCATGAGGATGGCATATGGTGGATCCCACTGATTCAAATTTGTAGACTGGACAAAAATCTAGCTAAAACCGAGATAGTTACAAATTCCTGGTTTGGTTTTCGTTGGTAGTTCCAATTAAGACCATTACTCGATCCAAAATGGGGAAAAAGCCTATGTTAATATGTCGTGTCCATTTCGGAAATATAATTACGAGGTATATCCATTTGTTACTTCGTTAAAATTACGAATCTACCTTTGTTGAGATATTCAATTGAGTTCTTAGCCTTGTATTCGAGGAAATTTAATTTTTAAAACTATTTGAAAAATAAAAATGGATTTCAACGATTTTTGAAATACGCTTTTGGAAAATGGTTTTATAAAGGCCCAGTTTTATAAATATATGGTTTTTAAACTCTTAATCTATTCGTGTTTCAAAATTATAAGGCTATTATGCAATTTTAATAGATGTAGTCTAATTTGTAGGAAAGATGGAATTGGAAATGACAAGGAATACGCCAGTAAACATGAAAATAATAAATATCGATTCCTTGTAATTTTTAATGTCCCTTTTCCCATATATATTGGATAATTTATTGGAATTATCACAATTAATCTTTAATATTTTAAAGCTCAAACATTTTGAACATGCAAAGGTTTTCCAGTGTGAAATATAAACTAGAATATAAATTATAGTAATAATATAAAGGCATTTATAAATACGAAACCATTTGTTTATAAATGAATTCCATTTTTGGAAAAGTTTTAAATTTTTCTTCGGAAAGGCTAAGGAAAATCCTTCATCCGGATTTTGGGGCATTTGATTTCGTGAATCGTCTGTTTGTTGTCAGCTAGGTAAGGGAAAAATACATTTTAATTTATATTACAGATTTCTAGCTGAATTATTTTTGAAATTCGCTCGATCATGGTATAGTTGTAGAATCGTTGTTGAGAATATAAATCCTTCGAGTTGGTTCGGAGTTTAACTACGGTCTTTAAGTACCGCGGTGATGAGGATAATTATTTTTCGGATTGCGTTAAATCTTAAAATATGATGTGGGACAATTAATATTTTAATCTGGCCTAATAAGGTCAAGGTCCAACCTCTGTCCAAAACCCTTTTTTAGTTGACCGTTTAGTGCTATAATTGGATGGTCAATTAGTAGATAAGTTTAGTACAACTTGGACTGAGGACTCAACCATAAAATTGCATCCAAATTACCCCCTTAACTTCTTCTTTCGTCCTTCCTTCCTCATTTAGCCGAACCATATCTCTATCCTTTTTCTCTTGCTTTGTTGTCGTCTCTTCTCCTCTTTTTTGTGCATGTTTGCGCATTAGATCTTTCCTCGCTAATACTCTAAGATCTAATTTCTTCTCTCCAAACATTTCTTTGCCTATAAGACCTAGTTGCACTATTTTATCTTACTCGCACCATTTAAGTCTCATCCTTGGGCAGAGATCATTTGGTTGGATTGAAATTAAAAAAAAGATCTTTCCACTTTATGGCTAAGAAAATTTGGTAAGGCAGTTGAACTTGCACCGATCCATTGCTCGAGATCTTAGAATAGGGTTGTTGTTTGTGCTGCATCCGCCTTTGCTGTAACTTGTCTAAATAGTTTCTTTCAAAGGCGCTCGTCGTTTCAAAGACGAAGATAAGCTATCTTTGGATGGTTTTTCTGAGGAGAGTTTCGATGAGATTTTTTTAGGAATCCATGTTGTGCGCTGACTTATATGGTCTTTTGTTTGACTGGCTTTGGAGATTTTGCAGCAAATCTCTTTTTCTTGATGTCGTTTTTTGTTTTTGGAATCTATGTTTAAACTGCCCATGTAGACGTGTGACCCATTTAGCACATCGTTTTATAAATAGGAAGTTATGACTAGATGTGTCGCATGATGCGGAAATTAACTTTTTCTTGATCGATGGCATAATCATCATTTAGTACCGCATCTTATTCAATTCAGCTTGTGTGCTTATGTGTTGTCTCATGGAATTAATTTATGTAAATTCACCTATCCACTTTGTCTTTAGACAATATTGGGTGGATTTCCATGAAAACAATTTTGTGGTAGGTTTCTTTTCTCATCATAAATTCTCTCTCCGAAGAGATGGTGAAGTGGGAGCCTCAAAACAACACCAATAGTGTTTATAACACGAGATTGAGCACTTTGCTACCATAATATGGTCAATCAAAGATCATAGAAATTGATATGAGCTCCGACCATGGAACAAGACGTCTCGTTGTTCATAGCCATGTTTTGGGAGTTTTGTTGTTATCCCTTTCCAGCATTGGGATCTTGATTTTATGGTGATTCATGCTTGCAACTGTTAGTGTTGTTTAAATCGCATGACTTAGATTAGTGAGATTTCTATGTTTGGATATGTTTATGTCATTTACGCATGCCTGTTTGAAAGAAATCTCATTTTCAAATCTATACTAATAGTTGTCCTAGAGCTGGAAAGAATAGAATTTTGCGCTGAATAAATTTTAGCAAAGGGCTGGTTTTGTGTTGCTTTCGTCACGTGTATATAAATAAATAAATCACAGTTCCTTGTAAAAGCTAAAATTTATTTTGGTCTTTTGTGTGTGATTTCAGTTTTCACATTTTTGGTGTAACTGACTTCCTTTTTCGCCAACATGTGACATGAATCATTTAAATTTCCGCAAAATACATTTTCTGAAGTTTTTGGAAAATGTTGTTTGAAAAAAAAACATTTTTATCATTTTCTTATTTATATAGGAAAGTGAAGCAGTTTTAGAAGGAAAATTTCAAAATAACCGTGACAAGATTTTAAGCAGAAATCTATTTTTGTGAAAAATCTCGATTTTTGATCACATGAATAGCGTAAGGAAGATGTTTGGATGCTTTATGTGTACGCTTTAGCGGTGCATTAGCGCTGACATTACGATAAAAACGTTAACGATAATAAGAAAAAGGATATTTAAGCCTTGGATACGCAGTTTGCATACCTTGTCAATGATGCGCGTGAGCTATTAATTAACTCATTTTACGTTTAGAGATTGTAACACCCCACATCCATTAATGTCACTCACAAAGGGAATGCATTTACTTCCATGGAGCGTATTTTGTGTATAGAACAGAATATAACAAGACAGATACAAATAATGGTACTTGAAAAAATTAAAACAACTTTTATTGCAGAGGAGAAATAGTTTGATTACAACAACTTCATAAACCAAGTTCACTTAATATCCATCTTGATAAATTGTTTCAGAGTACATAAAATAAAAAAACATAAACCCCAACACAAGTAGCCATAAAAAAATGAGCTGAGCTTTGCTTTCAGCAATCCAAGCACTTCCAAAAGAGAGAAAGAGATACAAGATCAAGCTCCGCTAGTACTAGTCCCACACTGAGAACCAGGGGGGAGGAAGAAAAGAGGCGAAAACAAGGAGGGTCAGACATAAAGTCTGGCAAGTATAATAACTTTAACAATATAATTATTAAAGTAACTAGGATAAGGAATAAACTGGTAAGATAAGGTATCTTCATGAAACAAGTGGGCATGACAAAGCAGTTAAGAGGAATATTCTGGCATTAATCTCGTTCCTAATCACTATAGGATAATTACTATACTGCACCACCACAAGTCCCCCTAAAAGTCGATCCCGCCTATAGAACTTAATAACAATAATGGCAGTTTCGTGTACCTCTAGCTGCCTTCACAGGTGTCGTCTTCCCCTATCTCCACTAGCTGTACCCACTACCCCCATTCGATCGGCTCCCTAACTCGTAGATACCCGTGATGGTCCCACAGTGGGGTGTATCACTCTCCAAAGTGGCAACCCGATACCACCAAAGATGCATGGCTTATATCTACACGATGCAACAACGTCTTACCTACCAGCCCGGGCCCCCGCACACACATGACCCCGTTGGATTTGCGTTGCCACCGCTAACCCGTTTTGACCTCTTACAATCAAATCCAGTAAGTGTGTCCCGTCCTCGACTTTGGTCGAGCTCACAAAGATACTTAATGAGTTACTGGTTTGAAAAGGGCCCCCATGCTTGACACAAGCCTTCCACCTATGCTTGGTCCCCACAAAGGTTTCCCTACTTAACCCCATTCTTATTCATGTCTTCTTAAATGTTTCAATCTTGGTTAAGTGCATCTAATCGTATTTCACATGCCACCCAAGGCACCCCCTTAATTCCACATGCCACCCATGGCACCCACTTAACCCCCCATGTCCCACCACATGTTTATCTGGTTAAGTGTTACTTAATTCATTAGAACCGTAACCTTGTAAAGACCTCCTACATTATACTGGCATTTGCGGTTGCTGGATTTGTCGGGCGGGTCTGAGCAGTCTTATACCATAAACGAGCCTAACCTCGTGTCTTTACAATTGTAACGCATTTAATTCGTGCCTTTGACCTCTCACATTAGACTGGCATTTGTGGCTGCTGGATTTACCGGGCGGGTCCGGGCAGTCTTACACCATAAAAGAGTCTAACCTCGTATCTTAGGCGGTTTATTATTACACATCTTTATTTAACCCCAAATTGGATTATTATCCCTATTCAAAATTGTCAATAATTTCCAAATTTATTTATGTCCATAATTGTCTATTAAAATTATGTCCATAAATATCAATTATGCCAATTAATATCTCAAATTAATTATATGCCTTTTAAGGCCATTTTATTGCCAATTCACAATTTTATCTATATTCAATATTATCCCATCATTCCCACGCTATTCATACGTTTTCATATGACATATGTTAGACTCGCAAATAGTCTAACTCATAAAAAGAAAAACAACATCACATAGCACATAAAATAGATATAAGGGTCATGACATAAGATTACATAGCCAATAACTTGCATATGAATTTTATTCAAACTAGCATATGATACAAAACTAGCATAGGTGATGGGCATAAACTTTCATAACTTATGTACTGCTATAGATCCAAACATAAAGGTGTGGACTTACATGTGGATCTAAACATAAAGGCGTAATCTTTCATATAGACCTAAACATAAAGATGTGAACTTGCATATAGATCTAATCGTAAAGGTGTAATCTTGCATATAGATCTAAACATAAAGGTGTAATCTTGCATATAGATCTAACCATGTAGATTAATGTCACATAAACTAGCATATGCATATACATGTTTCACATATATTTCAACAACCCAAACTTGCATAAGATACATACATGTATATATGATCCAATCATCACAAACTTACATAGGATAGATGATTCAACTTGCATAAGATATATGATTCAACTTGCATAAGAAATATGGTTCAACTTGCATAAGATTCACATAAGAACTAACATATGATCCAACTTGCATAAAATTTACATAAGAACTAACATATGATTCAACACCACAAACATACATATAATTTACATCACATGATTCAAAATCATATTCTTATGATCCCAATTATATCTTATCATAATTAAATTAACGAATTATTTTGTGAAAGCTAGCATACTCACAATTAAAAAGAATAGTCTTGTCTTTATGGCATCTGTATTCTGAAATTGAATTGCTCGCCTTTGATGTAGACTTAGTTGTTATTTAGATTTGATTTGATTTTGATTCAAGCCTTTATCTTGCTTTAGGGTTGAAAGTGTATGGCGGCTACTCTAGGTCCTCCATTGACGGCATGGCGGCTCTTGTTATGAATTTATGTGATTAGGGTTAGGGGTTTTAGGGTGTTTTATAGAAGATTCGTTAATTAAGAGCCGTCAGATTAAACTAGAATCAATCAAGACCATTCAGCCAAGATAGAGTGACACCTCAGCCCTAATGATTCAGCACTGAGTCAAAAAGTTGTCTTCTTTCAGATCTGCCGGGGGGGGGGGGGGGGTTAGGGGGGCCAGGTCGACCCCTAGGTCGACACTAAGGTCGACCTGTATTGGGGGAGGTCGACACTAGGGTCGTCCTGGTACCTGTTTTATTTTTATTTTTTTCTGAACCTGAAGCTGTTTTTAATTTAATTAATTTCTAAAACTTCGGAAGGCTATAACATCTTCATACTAAGTCCAATTCACACAAACTCAAACTCTATCTGAAGCAGAATTCTGAGACAAACGCAATGGCACAACCTGTTTCCCTTAATTTCCACATTTGAAATTAAGTATTGTTTAATTTGTTAACTTTAATATTTAAAATTACAGGGTGTTACATTCTCCCCTCCTTAAAGGATTTCGCCCCCGAAATCTCCAAGTTAAGGAGAATGCATATCCTAACATCAAAAGATCCATCTACTCAACCATCAAACCCAAGCATCCATTGTCCTTACAAAATTTCTAATAATGTATGAACATATGTAAGAAGTGTATGTATATGTTCCTTATCTAATGCAAAATCAGTCGGTCTACTGATTCAGTTTACCCCCTTAATGCAAATCATGATAGTGCCATGCATCCATTATGTATGCGAAAGAATCCTATCGATACATATTATCTCTACATGTGTGCACAACCATTCATCAAAATGGAGCATCCACATGATAACACAACCATTATACATCCATTAGTTTAAATATGCACACACATTTATATGCAACATAAAGGTGATTGAGCCGATCTAGTGCCTAAGGTGTGTGTACATGCAACCACAAGCAACCACTAGCAACCACTTGCATCCATTTGCATCCATCAAACATAACATGTCTCAAACACATGTTTGCAACCATTGGGTTCTTCCTAACTAAAGATCGAAGATGTCATCGCAAAGATAATACTAAAAGATAGGACAAGTATCAACAAAGAAGTAGAAAAAGGAGAAAATAAAACATACCCTAAAAAAGGAAAGGGTACAGCGTACGCATCTTATCTTCCGTCTCCCAAGTCGCGTCTCTTTGATCATCTCCCCATTGCACTTTGACCAACTTGACCTCTTTGTTGCGAAGCTTTTTGACTTCCTATCCAAGAGTGCGTGTAGGAGCTTGTCTGATCGTGGCATTACGCTCTACTTCCACTTCTTCGAGCGTGCTCGGCTCTACCACTTCTGTTGTATCGTGTAAACACTTACGCAAATGCGAAACGTGAAACACGTCACGAACTCCGCTGAGCTTCTCTGGTAACTTTACTCTATACGCCATCTGCCCAGTCCTCTCTGTAATTGGAAAGGGTCCTATGAACCTTGGTGCCAACTTCCATACTGATCCAAAGCGGACTACATTTTTCAACGGTGACACCTTAATAAAAACCATGTCCCCAACATCGAACTCAAGATCGGTTCGTCTCCTATCAGTATATGACTTCTGTCGGTCCTGCGCTGTCTTTATTCATCGTCGAATTAGGTCTATCTTCTCCGAAGTCTCCCTAATCATGGCGGGTCCAAGCAAAACCTTATCCGTGGATTCCCACCAACATGTAGGTGATCGACAAGGTCGTCCATAAAGAGCCTCAAAAGGTGACATGCCAATGCTAACCTGAAAGCTATTATTATAGGCGAACTCTACTAGTGGAAGGTGTTCTTCCTATGTTCCTCCAAAGTCTAGGATGCATAGCCTCAGAAGGTCTTCTAGAACCCGATTCACTCTCTCGGTCTGGTCGTTCGTCTAAGAATGATAAGTGGTACTTAAGCATAATTGCATTCCAATCGCCTCTTGTAAGCTTTTCCAAAATTCGCTTGTGAAAATGGGATCTCTATCGCTCACAATGCTAGAGGGTATGCCATGCAAACGGACTATCTCTCGAAGGTAAACGGATGCTAACCATGCGGCGGTCCTTTTACTTTTAACGGGAATAAAATGGGAACTTTTAGTAAGTCGGTCTACGATTACCCGAATCCCCGTATTACCCTTCCTTGATCTTGGTAACCCATCTACAAAATCCATGGAAACACTTTCCCATTTCCAAAGCGGAATCTCTAAGGGATGGAGCAAACCTCCGGGCTTCTTTTGCTCCGCCTTGACGTGTTGGCACACTAAGCATCTAGCAACGAACTCGGCTACGTCCTTCTTCGTTCTGGCCCAAAAGAAAACTTGCTTCATATCCTTATACATCTTATCACCACCGGGATGTATGGTCATCTTAGAGCGATGTGAGTCTTCAATAATTACCTTCTTCAAACTCTCATCTTGTGGTACGCAAAGTCTTCCATCTCTACGTAACCAACCTCTCTCATCTATAGCATATCTATCAAGATGTCTTGAGGACTCCCCTCCTATAAGCTTGCATACTATCTCAACCAACCGTGGGTCGTTTCGCTGTGCCTCACCAACTCGACCCAAAAGTGTAGGTTGCACCTCTAATGATGCCAACAATCCGGGTACATAATCGACAGAGGTCTAAAGTCAAAAGTAGATATATACTCCAAACTTTTCCGCTCTACAACAAAGGACTTAAAGTTAACTTCTTTCTACTTAAGGCATCAGCTACAACGTTACCCTTGCCAGGGGTATATGCGATCTCAAAATCGTAGGATGCCAAGAACTCCATCCATCTCTGTTGCCTCAAGTTTTGGTCCTTTTGAGAGAATAAGTACTTTAGCGACTTGTGGTCTGTATACAACTCAAACCTCTTGCCAAGCAAATAATGACGCCATGACTTAAGCGCAAAAACTATGGCCGCCAACTCTAAGTCGTGGGTAGGGTAATTTTTCTCATGGGCTTTCAATTGTCTTCCACCATAGCATATCACCCTTCCCTCTGGCATTAAAATTGTGCCAAGCTCTGTCCCGCAAGCATCGGTATATACAGTGAATATCTTACTCCCGTCTGGAAAAACTAAAACTGGAGTTGTCGTCAAAGCCCTCTTCAGACGTTGGAAAGCATCATCACAGTCAGTGTCCCAAGTAAAAGTCAAATTCTTCTTCGTTAATCGAGTGAGAGGGGATGATATTTCCATGAAGTCCTTAATGAACTTCCTATAATAACCAGCCAGCCCTAAAAAGCTTCTTACTGCTGTTGCGTTCTTAGGAATTTTCTAATCTTGGATTGCCACTACCTTAGCTGGATCCACAGCTATCCCTTCCTTAGAGACCACGTGTCCTAAGAACCTCACTTCTTTTCTCCAAAAATGGCATTTGGAGAACTTAGATTTAAGTTGATGCGCTCATAGGGTTTCTAAGACTTCCTAAGATGTAGGGCATGCTCTTCTTCATTTTTAGAGAAAACTAGAATATCGTCTACAAAGACCACCACAAACTTGTTTAGAAACTCCCTAAACACCCTTCTCATTAAGTCAACAAAGTCTCGTCAAACCGAAAGGCATGACGAGCCACTCAAAGAAACCGTCAGGAGTTCTAAATGCAGTCTTATCGATGCCGTCTTCAGCCGCCCTTAGCTGATGAAACCCTGTATCCAAATCCAGTTGCGAGAAAACCGAAGCACCCACTAACTGATCGAATAAATCATCTATCCTCGGCAATGGGTGTCTGTTCTTCTTCGTTAACTTATTCAGCTCCCTATAGTCCATGCACAATCTAAGTGAACCATCAGCTTTTGTAGCAAAAACAACTGGAGCACCCCACTCCGAAATACTTCTTCTTATGAACCCCTTCTCAAGCAACTCTTTCGCTTGCTTACTGAGTTCTCTTCTCTCTCTCGGAGCCATGTGGCGCACTGGTAATGCAACTGGCTTTGCATTATCTACTAAGTATATTCGAAAGTCTATCTCACGCCTCGGGGTTAAACCTCGAACTTCATTGAAGACGTCACTGTATTCGCGGACCACACGAACCGATTTCAAATCATCATTGGATGCGTCAAGGGATTCTAGGTAGCTAAGCATTACCGGACCTCTGGGGTCACAAGAAATATCAAGGGACTTTCCACAACGAGTCAACAATCTAACTACCCTTCTTTCACAATCTAGGATGGCCCCATATCTAGTTAGCCAATCCATACCTAGAATCAAGTCGTAGCCCATGAAGCCAAGAACAAAGGTGTTGCATTCAAACCCAACGCACAAGATAGACACTCTCAAATCCCGACAAATCATAGAAAGATGAGCCGACCCACCAATATGATTTGAGACTACTATGGGATCCGTAACTAGACTAGTATTTTGGTGCAGTGTTTCAACTAATGAAGCAGATACAAATGAGTGTGAAGCGCCAGAGTCAAACAAATTACGAACAGGATGATCACATAGAAAAACTAAACTTTCAACGGAAATGTTTCTACCTATCTCCTGTCCTAGTGTCATGAGAGCCTGAATCTGCCCTCTTGCCTGCCCTGATGCCATGAGAGCCTAAAGCTGCCCTCCTGAAGTTCTTTGCCCTTGCCCTTGTTTTCTTGGGCAGTCCTTAACTAGATGACCTGCTTCTCTACAGTGGAAACAACCAGTCTTCTTCTTTTTCCTACAGTCCTTGCTCAGATGGCCTGGTGTCCCATAATTAAAGCACTTCTTCTTTCCTTTGCCTTTATTGTTCTTCCCGCCTTTTTTGTTCTGCTGTTGTGGTTTCTTTTGGTCTCCTTTCTTCTCCGGTGCCTTATTAGTATTAGCACCCTTCTCTTCTTCATGCATAAGCGCCATGTCAACCAATCTCTCAATGGTAGCCCCTATCGGAATGTTGGTCATAGCCAACCGATGTAATGGCTCACTCAAACCCTTAACGAACCTTAGGGCCTTCTTCTCAGGTGTGTTTACCAATTCCAAGACAAATCTCGCTGATTAAACTTGTTGATGTACTCCTTTACTGATAAATCCCCTTGCTTCAACGACAAGAATCTTTCCATATATAAATTCTCTTCCACTCATGTAGTGGCTCACTCAAATCCATGTCTCCACCGGACGCTCTCCGTTCGTGACTTCCCACCAAAATGAGGCTTTGTCCTTCATTAACCAAGCAACCAATTGGACCTTCCTTCCATCTTCCACCTCGAAGATACCAAATAGATCTTCCATTCCTTAAGCCAATTTCAAGCTTCCACAAACGTCTATGATCCGTGAAAAGGTTTCCCGCCCATTGCCCTAAAATCTTTGCATATCTTTGCAAAAGTGTCAACACGGGGAGGAGGAGGAGGAGCATTTCCTGGGCCTGCGACATTGGCCCTAGCATCTAGATACCTTCTAAACCATCCTGCTATCGGTATCCCCTTGAATATCTCGGGAATTTCAGACATGCTGAAAAGAAAATAAAGAGATTCAAAACGAAGAATTCGAAGGAAAGATATATGGCTCTTTGGGGTTATGTTTTTAAAACAAACTTTTCCCTTGAAACATACTTTTGAAAGTATTTCTTTAAAAGTTGCTTTTTGAAAAACAGTTTTTCAAAATTCATATCTGGTCTGGTAACCTTAAGCTCTGATACCACGTGTAACACCCCACATCCACTAATGTCACTCACAAAGGGAATGCACTAACTTCCACGGAGCGTATTTAGTGTATAGAACAGAATATGACAAGAAAGATATAAATAATGGTACTTGAAAATTTTAAAACAACTTTTATTGTAGTAGAGAAATAGTTTGATTACAACAACTTCATAAACCAAGTACACTTAATATCCATCTTGATAAATTGTTTCAGAGTACATAAAATAAACAAACATATACACCAACACAAGTAGCCATAAAACAATGAGTTGAGCTTTGCTTTCAGCAATCCAAGCACTTCCAAATGAGAGAAAGAGATCCAAGATCAAGCTCCGCTAGTACTAGTCCCACCCTAAGAACCTAGGGGGGAGAGGAAGAAAAGAGGCGAAAACAAGGGGGGTCAGACATAAAGTCTGGCGAGTATAATAACTTTAACAATATAATTATTAAAGTAACTAGGATAAGGCATAAACTAGTAAGTTAAGGTATGATCATGAAACAAGTGGGCATGACAAAGTAGTTAAGAGGAATACTCTGGCATTAATCTCATTCCTAATCACTATAGGATAATTACTATACTGCACCACCACTAGTCACCCTAAAAATTGATCCCGCCTATAGAACTCAATAATGATAATGGTAGTTTCGTGTACCTTTAGCTGCCTTCATAGGTGCCGTCTGCCCCTATCTCCACTAGTTGTACCCACTACCCCCATTCGATTGGCTCCCAAACTCGTAGATACCCATGCTGGTCCCACAGTGGGGTGTATCACTCCCCAAAGTGGCAACCCGATACCACTAAAGATGCACGGCTTATATCTACATGATGCAACAACGTCTTACCTACCAGCCCGGGCCCACGCACGCACATGAACCCATTGGACTTGCGTTGCAACCGCTAAACCGTTTTGACCTCTTACAATCAAATCCAGTAAGCGTGTCCCGTCCTCGACTTGGGTCAAGCTCACGAAGATACTTAATGGGTTACTGGTTTGAAAAGGGCCCCCATGCTTGACACAAGCCTTCCACCTATGCTTGGTCCCCACTAAGGTTTTCCCACTTAACCTCATTCTTATTCATGTCTTCTTGCATGTTTCAATCTTGGTCAAGTGCATCTAATCGTATTTCACATGCCACCCAAGGAACCCCCTTAATTCCACATGCCACCCAAGGCACCCACTTAACCCCCCATGTCCCACCACATGTTTATCTGGTTAAGTGTTACTTAATTCATTAAAACCGTAACCTTGTAAAGACCTCCCACATTAGACTGGCATTTGCGGTTGCTGGATTTGCCGGGCAAGTCCGGGCAGGTCAGGGCAGTCTTATACCGCAAACGAGCCTAACCTCGTGTCTTTACAATTGTTACGCATTTAATTTGTGCCTTTGACCTCTCACATTAGACTGGCATTTGTGGCTGCTGGATTTGCCGGGCGGGTCCGGGCAGTCTTACAACACAAAAGAGTCTAACCTCATGTCTTATGCGGTTTATTATTAAACATCTTTATTTAACCCCAAACTGGATTATTATCCATATTCAAAATTTTCAGTAATTTCCAAATTTATTTATGTCCATAATTATCTCTTAAAATTATGTCCATAAATACCAATTATGCCAATTAATATATCAAATTAATTATATGTCTTTTAAGGCCATTTTATTGCCAATTCACAATTTTATGTATATTCAATATTATCCCATCATCCCCACGCTATTCGTACATTTTCATATGACATATGTTAGACTCGCAAGTAGTCTTACTCATAAGAAGAAAAACAACATCACATAGCACATAAAATAAATCTAAGGATCGTGACATAAGATTACATAGCCAATAACTTGCATATGAATTTTATTCAAACTAGCATATGATAAAAAACTAGCATAGGTGATGGGCATAAACTTGCATAACTTATGTACTGCTATAGATCCAAACATAAAGATGTGGACTTGCATATGGATCTAAACATAAAGATGTAATCTTTCATATAGACCTAAACATAAAGATTTAAACATGCATATAGATCTAATCGTAAAGGTGTAATCTTACATATAGATCTAAACATAAAGGTATAATCTTGCATATAGATCTAAACATGTAGATTACTGTCACATAAACTAGCATATGCATATACATGTTTCACATATATTTCAACAACCCAAACTTGCATAAGATTCATACATTTATGTATGATCCAATCATCACAAACTTACATAGGATAGATGATTCAACTTGCATAAGATATATGATTCAACTTGCATAAGATATATGGTTTAACTTGCATAAGATTCACATAAGAACTAACATATGATCCAACTTGCATAAAATTTACATAAGAACTAACATATGATTCAACAGCACAAACATACATAGAATTTACATCACATGATTCAAAATCATATTCTCATGATCCTAATTATATCTTATCATAATTAAATTAACGAATTATTTTGTGAAAGCTATCATACTCACAATTAAAAAGAATAGTCTTGTCTTTCTGGGATATGTATTCTGAAATTGAATTGCTTGCCTTTGATGTAGACTTAGTTGTTATTTAGATTTGATTTGATTTTGATTCAAGCCTCTATCTTGCTTTAGGGTTGAAAGTGCATGGCGGCTACTCTAGATCCTCCATTGACGGCATGGTGGCTCTTGTTATGAATTTGTGTGATTAGGGTTAGGGGTTTTAGGGTGTTTTTATAGAAGATTCGTTAATTAAGAGCCGTCAGATTAACCTAGAATCAATCAAGACCATCCAGTCAAGATAGAGTGATGCCTCATCCCTAATGACTCAGCACTGAGTCAAAAAGTCGTCATCTTTCAGATCTGTCCGGTGGGGGGGAGGCAGGTCGACCCCTAGGTCGACACTATGGTCGACCTGTATAGGGGAGGTCGACACTAGGCTCGACCCCCTGGTCGACCTGGTCCCTGTTTTATTTTTATTTTTTTCTAAACCTAAGGCTATTTTTAATTTAATTAATTTTTGAAACTTTGGAAGGCCATAACTTCTTCATACGAAGTCCAATTCACACAAACTTGGACTCTATCTCAAGCAGAATTCCGAGCAAAACGCAATGGCACAACCCATTTGCCTTAGTTTCCACATTTGAAATTAAGTTTTCTTTAATTTATTAACTTTAATATTTAAAATTATGGGGTGTTACAGAGATTTTCCTTTCCAGTCTGAATATGGAAATTTTTGGAGTATTTTGGGTTTTGAGGTGAAAATTTTACTGTAGGGCGGGAAATGGAAAGTGTTCAAAAAACCTTAGCTCCAATTTACTTTTTTCGGTTTAGGAGGAATTAAATAGGAAATGAGTAGATTGCGTGACATTTTGGACGGTAGGGTTTGGGTGCGAAATTGGTTGCTTCAAACTTTTATTTGCAATTGTGTAAAAGTTATGGATGAAAAAGAATTTTCAAAATTTTCATCTACGTAGAACTGCCAGTATATTTAGGATGTTTTGCATCACGTTTTTGAAAGTGTTTTAAAAATCTCAATACATACAAACAAAGGGCTCGATTTGGAATTATATTGCATGTATATTTTATGGTTAAAATGCATTAAGTACACCATGCCCATATACACATGGTTGCATAGTGGATGTACACAAATTGGTTTTGTAGGATAGATAACCAGTTGTCAGAATTTCGGGACGAAATTCCTTTTTAGGGGAGAAGAATGTAAAAACCCGAAATTTTTACAATAAAAAGTTATTTGATTAGAATCTCAAAATTAGTAATTTCTGCATATGATGGAATTTTCGTTGCGTTCGTCTTGGAATTCTGGTCAAGTTTCATGTTTGGAGTTTCGCGAACAGCGTCTGTATGAAAAAGTTACGGACGAAAAATGAAAATGGAGGAAAATAAATAAATTAAAATTAAAATAAATATTATACCATATATGAACAGCTGACCTAGGCATTAGATAGCTCGGGCGGTCAACCGCTACGGTTGACCTACTAGGCGATCAAATGCCCAGTGACGGATAGGTCATATAGGGTTTGTTTATAATATTTATATAGAGGATGAACGGATATAACTTAAAACTAATTTGATGGTTCTAAACCATTTCTGCCTCCATAAATAAAGGGGTAAAGCCTCATTCTTTTACCACTGAAATCTATGGAGGCAGCGGACCTCTGCCATTTTTCTTCCTCTTCTAGCCTAATTTCTAAAATGTAAATATGTTCATACATATCAAATAAAATTAAATTTATATGCAATTGGGAAGATTATTAGATTGAATGGAAGAGGATGTTCAATGATAGATTCTTTGCTCTCTTCCCTTTTTCTTACATTTCTACAGATCTAGAATTTTCCCCTTTCTAGATAAATTGTAGATTTATAAGAATCTGGGATTGTAAGCCTAAAGAGTTCAAAACTGAGAAATTGGAAGCTATAAGGTGAGTGCGAAATTTACTAATACAATTATAATAACTTATCTATTTTTTTTGAATCTAGTCTATGTTTTATGCTTATTAAATAATTGTAAATTGTGGCAACCATTAGATCTAATTATGAATATATTTAAAAAATGGAAAATGATAAGTTGTGGTTATGTATAACATGAATTGTAGGGTTCTTAAATATTTTTTCCACATATTTATATAGTTATGTCATGAAATATGTTGTACATGTTACATAGCACTATGGATCTGGAAATCAGTCCCATTTAACATAAATTTTTGTAGTTATGTTCCAGATCTTTGGTACTACGCTAAAATATGAAATATGTGAATTTGGGTAAAAAGATGATATTGTATTACGTGATTTTAAGAATAAAAAGAAATATTCCTGTTTATGTTCAATATTGTTGGGTTTTGGTTTAAAAATTGTAAAATGTGTCATTTTCCTCATTCTTAAACAAAGAGGCATTATTTTGGAATCACAAAAAGTATGATAAAAAGGATTAAAAGGGGAAAAGTGGTGCAAAGGTACATATAAATACAAATACATATATTTGTATGTAATCTGCATCGGCTATTCCAAAATAAATATGTTACATATATTTCTTGTGATTTGGAATATTCAATTCCACAAAATAGTCATTATTTGTAATAATTACGAATAACGTTCCTTGTGAGACTTGAAACTTTCTGGCAAAATTGAATATAAGGACTGTTTGGTTAATTGATTAGACGAAATCAGTAATTTAAAACTAAGTATTGCAAAATAATAAATAAAATATTAGCAACTATGTTAACCGCACAAAAATATAAAAATAAATATATACATATCATCCATTTAAATCAGCGTAAAATGGTAAAATATACATATTGTATTGATTGTTTAAATGTTTGATTGGTATTCATTTATGGAATCATATGTGTAAATTGTATTCCATATTTAATGAACATGTTTGTGGTGACAATCTGTAGTAGTTAATATATTTAATTATTATAAATAGGACTACAAATCAATGAATAACAATTGTAACAAATTGTTGAACGGGGAAAATGAGTATGATAGGATAATGGTTATAACTCCTAAAATTTATTTAGGATAAATGTTGTACACCCCAATTAGGAAATTTAAATTATAACCGCATTTAGACATGAGGTTAACTCAACTTGTGGTGTAAGCCTACCCGGAACCGATCGGCAAATCGAGCAACCATAGGTAGATAGTTTAATGTAAGGGGTCTAATGCATAAACATAATTGTATCAAGGCACGAGGTTAAGTTCACTTGTGGTAGAAGTCTGCCCGGAACCGACCGGCAAACCAACATCCACAATTAGTCAACTTAATGTGAGAAGCTAGGTATGTAAAAGAGTGTGTGCGTGTGTGCGTGTGTATATGTATATATAACAGTCAACTAATAAATAAATAAATAAAATTAGAAATGTCTGTTGGGGTGCAACAATTAATATATTCGGGACTGATAAAATAAGGATATTCCATTAAAATTAATGTCTTAGGAAAATTATGGTTGTTAGGCTCGTAAATGACATTAATTGTAATCAATGGAAATTAAGGATAAATTTTTTCCTTAGGAAAATATGACCGTTCTGGTTATAATGGGCAATAACCCAAGAAATGGAAAGTAAATGGGTGTTAAAAAGGGATTAATGGATATTGATTGTCGTTTAAATACTAAGTCCAAATTAGGGAAGAAGTCAAATAAATATCCTAGGAAAAAGGGGATATAACCTTCCTTATTTATGTAATGAATATGAAACTTAAAATTAAAAATAGGATTGGATTAGTAGGCTAATAATGTAATAAATTATTAACCATACAAAACTCATGAAACAAGAAATCGTGTAAGTAGGGTATTCCGGTGTAGAGGGATTAAACGGGAATGACTCAATAACCTATCCCACTTTATACCAAATAGGCAAAGGTATAATAGGCTAATGGGGGTACGAACCAATAACCTTCGCGTATAGTCCGCTTCTTGGGTCCTAAAAGGCTAAGAGACTAAGGTTTGAAGAGTCCACCTACGAATAGGTCTTTCAGTTTAGGGGTCTTAAATGGAAGGTGTCTATGGGCCTACCCAAACCTGGAAATTAAAATATCAGATATGGCTACCTATCCTACGGGAAGTAATAAGAGACTAAGGAGGATATCTAATAAGGTCACCTAGAAGGTATAATGAACGATAAAATACCTTCTCTCACCTTATGCGGGGAAAGAGTATATGTGTGAATGACGGAAGCCTTAACTAGTAGGGCCCATAGTCAGTGCCCTCTAGTTTATGTTAACGTTGAATATATTATCAAGGGTTAATAAGTAACCAATAGGTCCGCCTAGGGTCTTAAGTGATCAGAGAGAATCCACCATATCTATCATTGATAGTAAGGCGTTAAATAATAAAGAATAGTGAATGAGGATATAGATAGATACCCTGTAATTTAGGGCCCACTTTCGATAGAATTAACCAATTAAGCTCTAGTATAAAGGCTTCACAAAAATGTCTGTAAATATCTAATCCCGGTAAAGTAATTTTGGAATACTACATTGGGAAGAGTAGTAGTCGGGCATAAACATTAACATGGTTGGTTTAGATCACTAACCTTGTCAGGAATACAACTTGGGTTGAACCAAACGAAATATATTTGTGTTATAATTTGTGTTGTACATTTCTTAGTCACCAGAACTTGTTGTTCTGACTCCCCTCCTCATTACAACGTCCCAGGTCTCCTAGAGAAGGTTGAGTTCTCACAGATGATTAGGTTTGGCTTTCAGTCCTCGTTGTCTCTCATGCTCGGTATTGGCAAAGTGACTTACTTTGAAAAAGGTAGTTAACTAAGTTAATACTAGTTTATCCTATTTTATTTCCGCTGTGAATTATATTTATCGTACTCTGATTATATTCATGCTCATTTATTGCAGGTACCATATATACACGCTCCATGCTTGGATGAGATCACTTTTTTATTTTTGTCAAAAATTGGGTGCAGAAAAGTGTGGGGTGTTTCAGAATATAGGCTAGAAATCCGACATAAAAAATTAAAATAGATTCCCCCCTTACCTAGTTGTTACACAAATAAATGATACGAAATCAAATACCCCAAAAATCAAAATGAAGTATTTTCCTTAGCCTTTTCGAAGGAAAACTAAAAACTTTTCAAAAATTGAATTTATTATAAACTAACGGTTTCATATTTATAAGTCCAACTCATTATTACTATTATAAATATTTATATTTCAGTTTATGTTACAAACTGAAAATCCTTTTCGCATTCAAATGTCGGAACCTTAAAATCTCGAGGATTAATTACAATGATTTCAATAAACCTTCTAATATATACAAAAAGAGGGATACTTAAATCACAAGGAATGGGTATTAATTATTTTTAAGTTTTAGTGGCATATTCCTAGCCATCTCCGATTCCCTTCTTTCTACTAATCGGATTATGTTTATTAAAGTCATACAAAGTCTGAACAAATTCTAAAACATGAATATATTAATATTTTAAAACCACATCTTTATAAAACATGTCTTTATCAAACCATTTTCCGAAACAGAAATTTCAAAGCTTTCGAAATCCATTTTATTTTCCAAATAGTTTTCCAAAAATAAAATTTCCTCAAACACAAGGCCAAGGACTCAAATGAATATGTTCAATAAAGGAATATCCAGAATTTTAACGAAGTATCGAATGGTTATACTTCGTAATTATTTTTCCGAATGGATACAACACATTAACATGGACTTCCCGTTTCAAATCAAGAAAAGGTCTTCACGGCGAGATCTCCAACGTATTGTAGGGTAAGATAGAATTGGCTAGAAACCCATACTCGACATATTTAAACTCTTAGTTGCGTAAAACACATTCTATATAATTAGGCCCACAACAAACTCATCGTTGAAATAAATTAAAGTCGAGTAAGAAAGGTGAAGAAAAAAAAGAATTATGTGCTCTCACGAGTCCTAATTTAATTAATTCCTCTAATCGTCTAACCTGTATTATGATACCAAATGTAATACCCCACACTTTTCTGAGCCTAAATTTCGACAAAAATTGAAACTTGAACACATCCAAGCATGGAGTGTGTAAATATGGTACTTGTAAATAAATGAGCATGAGCATAATCAGAGTACGATAAAATAACTCACAGCGGAAACAAAATAGGATACACTAGTATTAACTCAAGCAACTACCTTCTTAAAGTAAGTTACTTTTCCAATACCAAGCATGAGAGAGAATGAAAATGGAAAGACAAACTTAAACACCTGTGAGTACCTGACCTTTGCTAGAAAACATGGGAGGTTGCAATGAGAAGGGGGTCAGAATAATAAGATTCTGGTGAATAGAAAATGTACAACACAGATTACAATACACAGATGTATCCCGTTTGGTTCAACCCAAGATATATGCCTGCTATGGTTTGTAATTCTAGCCTTAACCTTGTAAACATTTACACACGACTCTAACTACCCTTCCCAAGATAGCATTCCCAATAAATATGAAACTGAGATAAAACTTTTACACAAATATTAGTGAAGCCTTTAACCAGAGCATAGCTGATTATTCAATTGAGAGTGAACTCCTAATTATGGAGTTTACTTATTCACATGCATATCCTTAGCCACTTAACGCCTCACTATCGATAGGGAGGATTCTCCTAATCACTTAAGACCCTAGGCGGACCAATTGGTCACTTGATACTTCTCAATGACTTACTCCACGTTAATATAAACTAGATGGCACCAGCCACGGGGTCCTACTAGTTAAAGATTTCATCATCCACACATATAAACCCATATCCCATGCAAGGCGAGAGATGGTGTTTCACTTTACCATCTAAGCGACCTTATTGGATAATCTCCTTAGCCGCTTTCTACTTCCCGTAGGATAGGCATTCCTATGGAATGACCATACCGGTTATTTTTAAAATTCCAGGTTTGGGTAGGCCTCGCACACACCATTTAAGACCCCTAGACTTGAAGACCTACTTCCAGGTGGATTTCTCGTACCAAGCCACTTAAGACCGAAGGAAGCAGAATATATACAAAGATTATCAGGTTCGTACCTAATTAGCCTGTAATGCCTCTCCTTATGGGAGTAAAGAGGGCTACATTATTAATGTATTCCCGTTTATCTTCACTTTACGGAAACACTGTACGTACGCCAAGCGTCTATCGTCACCGATTCCTCTGGCAAATAGTGTTTTTTTCATTTCCTACCTACTAAGTCTGTTATTTATTTTTCTACATTAAGTTGTACAAATAAAGAAGGTTATATTCTCCTTGTCCTAGGATATTTATTTAGTAAGTTTCCCCATTGGACTTAGTATTTAAAATGGCAATCGATACTCATTCATCCCCTTTTATTTCATTTGTTTCCATTTCATAAAGTTACTGCCATTTATGACCATCACAGTGTGTAACACCCCATAATTTTAACAACACTTAAGAGGATAAATTAAAGAATAATTAATTTAATATTCAAAATTAAGGGAGATGGACTGCGCCATTGCGTTCGTCTTGGAATTCTGGTCAAAATAGGCACTTGGTTTGCGTAAAACGGACACCGTACGAAGAAGTTATTAAGGTTTGAAGTTAGTATACGTGCAAGAAGGTTATATATATAATACGTCCATAAATTCAAAATCAACCCAAAATAGTTCAAATCACACAGATACGGAGGGCGGGAATTTTCCCGCTTAAAGGGTGTCGACCCCTCAAGGGCGGTCGACCACCCTAGGGCAGACGTGGCAGATTAGGGTTTGGGGATGGTAGCTATATATATGGCCTCATTTCTCATATTTTGCACATCGAAAATAATGGAGGACTAGATGATGTCACTGCCCGGATTGAATCGAATCTTTTTCTTCTTCTGCAATCAAATTATTCAAGTGTAGACTTGTGATTCAATATCTGCTTCTCTCCTTCTATTTTTTCTAGATCCAAACACTGTGAGTTTAAGTTACTTTTAGATTTAAATAATTAAAAAGTAAAACATGATACGACCATAATTTGGATCTATGCCTATGACTGCTTGAATCATATCATATCTATTATAACTTGTGTATCTATGATATTCTGAAATGACCGTGATTTAGATCTTAATCTTAATCATGTCAGATCTACCTTTGATTATAGATCTAATTCACTGTTTAGATCACCATGTACCTGTTCTATTATGTTTATGGCCAAATCAGATCTATTGTTAGTTGGACATCTAAATCATTACTTAGATCACATCATGCCTATCCCTATTATGCTAGATTCAGTGCTATTGTCACATTCTCATCCAATATGCTTATCTTGTCATTATGCCACTATATATTTATGCCATTACATGTCAACCTTGTTAGTATGATCATCTCTGTCCTTTTCCCTCTATCTTTTCCCTTTTATTTTTATATAGCCAAGCTACCTTCGAGGCTAGGCATGCCGCTGAAATATGAGAATACTTTAGATTGGGAACGAGGGGAAAACGGTTAAAATTAGGCATAACCTGTAATTGGGAATTTGGGCATAACATGTAATTGGGAATAACTTGAATAAAGTGTAATAATATGAATTTGGGGCATATAGTTTATTGTGAACATAACTTGGGAAAAGGTGCATGGAAACTTATAACGACATAGGTAAATTTGGATAATAATGGAAATGCCAAGGATTGCAGTAATTAGAAACTGTAACCGCGCCTAAACACGAGGTTAGATTGCGCTTATGGTGGAAGTCTGTCCCGAACCGCCAGGCATATCCAACGACCACAAGTGGTGAATCTATTGTGAGGAGTCTAGGTGCACAAACACGGGACATGCTAAGACTTGAGGTTAAGCCTAACTTGTGGAAGAAGTCTGCTCGAAACCGAGTGGCATATCTAGCATCCACAAGTGGTAGGCTTAATGTGGGTGGTCTAGCACATTATAACCATAAATGGACATTGTAATGAATTGGAATACTTTTTAAAATGGACCTAGTTGAATCCATAGGGATTGTATGAACATGAACTTGATTAGGGGTTAATTAAACTTTTTGAAATAGTAGGACGGTTAAGTATATTTGGGTTGGGTGGGTAATACTTATATATAGGCCCACAAACTTAACCTATTGGGGTTATGTAATTAAAGACACTGTTAGGTAAGCATAACCTATGGAAACCTAGTGGGGATGCAATCACATGAGGAAGCTTGTATCATCTTGTGTTTGGGACCTGTTTCAGTCAGTAACCCATATAATGGTATCAAATGAGTACTCCAAACTAGGCCGGAGCCGGGGCACGCTTTGTAATGACCCGGGATTTTGTCGACTTTGGTTATTGCCATAAACTCAATGATGACTAACCAAAGTTGACAAAATCCAGGGTCATTACAGTTGGTATCAGAGCTTAAGTTAAATGAATTACCTTGGCTCTGTGGTGTGACTCAGTAGAGATGGGGTTAGTAATACCCTAGATTGAGTTTGAGTGTATATATACGAGTGAACGTATTTGTTATTGATATAAAAATTTGTTTTATATTGTGTGGATTTATTGGTTGAGTTGTTTATGAGTTCTGGTCGATTAGTTTGATCCATTGTATCGGTAGGAGTTACTAAACACTCGAATACGTTGGGTCATAACGATATGTTTTGAAAAGAGGGTAAATTAAAATAATTTTACCCAAAGTATATTTTGATACATAATGGATATATTGGTTGTTATTATAATCGAGTAAGATTATAAATTTAATGGTTATGTAAATAACCAATCAGAATTCATATAAGTGAAATACGTGAAATCAGATGAGTTAAATCTAAAATTTTAACCAGAAATGGTACTAAAATTCTGGAAAATTGGATAAGTGTTTGTAAATGGATTTGGATTAAAAATAAGGAAAATTTAAGATCTTGGGAGATTTTAAATTGTTTTACAAGCAGTGTGAATTATATTTGAAATGAATTTCATAATGGAAATGTTTAGAAATGGTTTTATAGTATCGAACACACTTCGATTGCTGGAAAATAGATTCTGATGATGACAGCTGCATCATCAGTATTCATTTTCGAGTTGTAAGTGACGAATTACTACCAGAGATACTATTTTGAATTTGTTTTGGGAAAGACAAGTTGTGTTGAATTTCAAAAAGGGATTTATAATATAGAATTTGAATATAGAATTTGTATATATAGAATTTGAATATAGATATTCAAATGGAATTTATAATATGGAATTTGAATAGAATTTGATATATAAAATTTGAATAGAAATTGAATAGAATTAACTAAGTCGAAGAGGAATTAGTTAATCGAGTTTTGAATTTGAAGTTGAACTTTGAAAGGTGAATTGGATTTGTAAATGGATATTCGAAATCGAATATAGAACTAAAATTTGAAATTTGGATTCAAATTAGTTAATTAGCAAGTTAAAATATATTTGAACATGTCATATTCAAATATAAAAGTGAAATAGACTAAAGAGTTAATTAACAAATTAATTAATGAATTGAGTTAAAACGATCAGGTATAGTTAAAATAGATTGGGCAGGTATAAATATACATGAGATAGGTGTGGGTAAGGTATGAAGGTATATAAATAGAATGCTCGACGAAAAGGTACGTACTTAATTCATATATGAGATTTTATGCGCCGTATCAGCTAGCCGCTTGGCTTTTTCTTTTTCTTTTGGATTGGTGAGGGCCATGGGAGGCTATTTGAAATATCCCTATGCTCCTGGTACGAAGGATGTTATAGCGAATTTTTCCGGGAATTTAAGGAGTTAGAATATTTTTAAGATAATTTGATAGTTAGAAATCAACATATCGATATATATATAGAAGTCGATGAGGAAACGAACTTAGAAATGGAATAGTAAAATTCAAAAAGGAAGACTAAGAATAAAATCTCGTAAGAATAAAAAGAGAAGGTGTATATGTGTTTAAAAGTGAAGAATTAGTTGTATGGTATTGATTATTCGAGTAAGTGGTCATATCTGTTTTGACGTTATGAATGTTATTCAGTCAAGGTCTGAGAGGTAGTTATACCCCAACTTGATTGATTTCATTATTAACAAATAAATAGTAAGATTTCAGGCTCGAAGATCAATGTTGAATAAGAGTTAGTTGAATATAGTATTTGGGTTGTCGTAACGATGTTTTACACAACATCCGTTTTAACCCAAATAAGTGTAAGCTTGGAAATATAATAAAGAATATTTCCTAAGTATAGAAATAAACGAGATCGGAAAAGAGATAAGTAATAGGAATATTTTCCAGTTATAAATAGCATATATTTTCAAAATTTTAGAAAATAAAGGAAGGCGATATTTGGAAATGTTTTCCAAATAACATAAAAGGCCAATATGATTATTGAAAATATTTGGTTAACAAATATTGATAAAGAAATAGAGATGTGATTTAACTAATAGAATATTAATTAACGGCTCAGTGACATGTTCAAAAGGAAAATTTGATTTTTGAAAAGAGTAAACTATTAAAAACTCCCAGGGAAAGACTATTTGAATTAAAAACAAATTTAACAGAAATTTGTGAAAGAAAATTTGAAGTAAAGTAAAGCCAGTAAAGTGGTAACTGAGATTGAATTAGAATGATATCAAGACAAATTGGATTGTGAGATTCAAATTTGAAGTGTAATGTGATAATCAAGTTAAGAGTTTGGAATCAAGATGAAACTTGAGTTGAAATGGAAATTTGGCTTGGTAAAAGCAAATGGTTGTGTTGGAGATAAAAGTGATTTCAGAATTTGATTGGGATAACATTGGTATATGCTGAGTTGATAGCATATGGAAGTGACAGAGTCGATATGCCCGACAAAAAGGTACAAGTTTATATTTCATACGGTATGAGATTTTGATAAGCCAAATTGGCAAGCCGCTTGGCTGTTTGATTTTCTTTTGGGTTGGAGATGGCCCAGAGAGGCAAGTTGGAGTTTGAGCTATTAACCAGTACAAAGGAGGTGCTGACGAAATTTTTCGAAAAGTTAAGGTGTTAGAAAATTTTTAGGATTTTTGAAAATTTTCGTTGATAAGGATTAATTAATAATTGAATTGAAAATAAATTGTTTCAGTTGAAACTGAAGTTAAGAAGTGAACAAATATTTTCTAACCAGTCGATAGGGTCGTTCCCTACCTTTTAGCAATTTCGAGGACGAAATTATTTTAAGTGGGGAAGATTGTAATGACCCGCATTGGCAGAGGTATTATAATTAATTTATTTAATTATTTAAAAGGTGATATAGTGAATTAATTGGTCGTGGAATTAAATAATGATGAATATTTAATTAAAATAATAAATTAAATAATATATTTAATTCTGAAATAATCAGAATTGGCTGAAATGGCGATATGGTGTGAACCGGATCATCTGTGATATTTAATTCAGTTTGGAATTGAATTAGAATAATGAACATATTATTTGAACGGCAGTTTGAACGTATAATTATATTATAATTATAATCGAGCTTGAAGTGGCGCGGCAGTTCGCTAATTGGCGATTTGAACTTCAAAAGAATGTACAGGATTCGTTTTAAATCGGATTACTGTGAAACAAGAAACGTGTGGGGCTGGTGGAGTATATCTTTCTAGTGGAAGAGAAAAATGGGGATTTCATCGTGTAGATTTTGATTTACTTCCAAATCAAATTTTAGAAAAGTCGCTGTGGAATTCCTTTATAATTTATAAAGGAATTATTTATATTTTAAAAAGGGATTTCAATATAAATCAAATATCGATTTAATCGGGATTTGAAATATCGAGCTAGAAATTCATATTGGAATATTCTAGAGCTGTACGATATCGTATGTGAACATATACGATAATATATATTTATTTATATTTAATTTAATTATATTTAAATATATTTATATATTTAAATGGGCTATTTAGATCTTTAAAAATAGCCACTTTTGCAAACGACCTCAGAATTCGACGAAACTAATTTTGTTGGATCCGCAGTGTTAAATTACTGTTAGATTCCAATTTCTGTGATTTTAAGAGTTAGTGTGTGGCCGTACGGATTTTTAATGTGAGAAAAGTCAGTATGTTGACAGTTAAAAATACGCTGTGTGAGCAAACGGAGTCGGAATTCGACGAAACCAGTTTCATTGGGACCGAAATGTCGAGTTGTAGCTGCATGTCAATTTTCGTGATTTTTGGGTATCGTATAGGATCATACAGATTTTTAGAAGGTATATACAAACAACGATGACTTAAAAATATAAAAAAATATCTCCTATAATTACCACCCCCTTTCCCCTAAACCTAAATTTACATTTCCCTTGGTCAACGAGGCATTTTCGCCGTTGCTTTTCCTCTCAACAAATGATCGATCCCTTTTAAAAACCAAAGGAAATTCAAACAAAAGTTATAAATCAAAATATATATATATATATATATATATATATTCGAATTCGGTTTTGGTTCCTCTTCAATTCGGTGGTAGTTTCACTGGTTGCGATGGATATTTCCGAGTTGCGGTTTTCTTCACAGAAATTCTAGGGTTCAGTTTTTGGGATTTGTCGAAGCAGTGATTCATTTTTCGGTGTTGGTGTTGAGTTCAGCGAGGCAAACACTATATAGTAGCAAATTATGGTGGGTTTCGGTTGTAAATTTTTTTGGAGGTTTGCTGTGTTCGATAATCGTGGGTTTCGACGGAAACCAGGAAATGATGACGAGTTGGGGTTTATGGTGTTGGGATGGAAGAGAAGGTGGAGAAGAGTTGAACCGTGGGTTTTGTTTGGAGTTTTGTTGATCGGTGGAGGAAGAATGGAGTCGTGAAGATTGGAAATGGTTTGGATGGTTATTGGGAATCGTCGGTTGAAAGTGGGGAAGAAAGTAATTAATGGTTGGGCTTGGGAAAGGGGTAATGGGCCGGTGATGATTGAGAGGTTAAGGCCCATTTTTTATTTTAAATCCATGTTTTTATTTTTAATTAAATGTATTAACTTGTGTAAGTCATAACTGGGTCATACGTGAACGTAATTCAGCGAAACAAGATCCGTCGGGATCGTATGTACGGTGGCTATGCACTGGAACTGACTGGGTGTGGAGTGGAACTCGTTTGAATTTATGGCAGAATAAATTGTTTGATTCAAATCAAACATCAGTTTATCATTCTTTAGCGATGAACTGCAAATGTGAGTAAATCTCACTAACTCTGAACGGTTTATAATTTCATGTTGTATTTTTAGAACTGTTAAATATTGGCTGATTGATTGTGTGTTGACTGTTTGATTGAACTGTTAGTCAGTTAGTTGAATTTCTATATTGATTCTGTTTAACAGAATATATCATATGGAACTGAAAGTGATGTTGATTATATTGTGTAACATCTGTGGATGCAGGGAAACAGGTTGGAGGGATCCAACTGGATTCCTTAATATTTAAAATACTGTTGTTTCATATATTGTGATATATGATGTGATATATAATCTGCTATTGATTATGTGTGTTTGGACGATATTTATCGTTGTTATATGGTGTGTTAAATACCATAAGAAATACCAGAATGTGGAAAAGGGATTTTCAAAGTATATTTTGAAAATAATTTATTTATATAAAATCAATGGATTTTATATAATAAAAGAAAAAGGATTTTTGAATAAAAGAAATATATTTGTAAATCAAATATAAAGGAATTATATTTAAAATCAAATATAAGGGAATTATATTTGTAAATCAAATATAAGGGAAAGAATTTGTTAAAAAGATATAGAGGGAAATATTTGTAAAACAATAAAAAAAGGAAATATTTGTCAAACAAATAAGAAGAGAAATATTTGTAAACCATTTACAAATAAAATAGAATTAAAAAGGAAATATTTGTATAACATTTACAAATAGATTAAAAGGGATTATTTATTTATTTAGGGAATAAATAGAATAAGAATAAAGGAATATTTATTTGAGAAAATAAATAGAATAAAGGAAATATTTATTTAGAAAATAAATACGATATTATAAAAGGAGTTAGAATTAATCAAATAGAGTTAAAGGAGTAAGAATTAATCAGTTAGAGGTAATCAAATAGAGTTAATCGATTAGAGTTAAAAACAAACTAGAGTAAATCGTATAGAGTTAAGCAAAATTAGAAAATGACTAGCGATTAGTTAAGTTGAATAGTTTTCTGAGTATCGATCTGATGTTGGTTTCGTCCTTCGGGGTTTATACTTGGGAAGTTGTTCTCTTATTAGTTTACAGTTAGAGTCTGATAGTTGTGGAATGGTACTGATTGATGATTGATTGATAGTATTTCCATTTGGAAATAATATCGTTGTTTGCACACGTATTTTTCATTGATAGTTAACTCACTGACTATCGAAGTTTTTTTTGACCATTTTAACGTTGTTAATATGGAGAGACCGGTTGGATTATTATCCAAAGAACCACTCTGTATTGGCATAAGCGTTGCGAATCATATATGCCAAAGATAATTGAAGACGGAGTAAAGTGCAAGGGCTATTGTATAAGTCTTAGATAACAGTGTCTAAGATGGATGTACTGAATAGTGCCTTCGGTTCATCCTATTCCTGGGTGACTTGTATGGATGGATGTCGGACAGAGTATTTCCAGATGATCACGTACATTGATTTCTCAACCATACCAAGAGTGGAAGCGGAGAAGGAAAATTCTTTTAGCTAACACATAATGTATGGTTGAGGACGTCAATCGGTGATTTGATGGATTTGACGATGTGACATTCAAAGTGAATCTGATATGATGATGAAGCGTAACCTCAAGCCTCATCAATCAGTAAATGAGAGAAATCGGGCAGGCAACATGGCTAAGTCGGTCGCTCCGAAGTAGGGTGTATAATCACCTGATCTAGAGTTTCATTTACTTCTAAAATCTATTGTCGATACTGTCCCATTCGGGAAACGGTTGCAGATCCTAACCATTAGTGATATACATTCGATACACTCAAGCGAAATAAGTGGTCGGTCATGTGTGGCCGGGTTGCAAGATGTTCTTGTTGAATCCTGTGTATTCCTCTCTAGAGGTACACTAGCGAAAGGTGGTTCCATACCTTGTCATAGTTGGAAATCCATTGCCCAATACGTGCTTGCAGTTTTGATTGTATACTATGCATGTAGAACATGAGATGAAAGCGTTTCTGCTAGATGATTATTATATTGTGACTGATAGACATTATTATAATATCAAAAGGTTTTTTGTATAAAGATAATTTGGATTCTCATAAGGGAAAAACTCGTTCCGTTATACGGCGTGGTCTTATGAGATATCGTTTACCTGTGTGAACTGTTTTAAACTGTTTTACTCATACCAGTCCCATGACTGACCCAGAGTTTATTTGTTTGTTTCCCTAAACTCTTGGGTGCCTAAATTTGTACGGGAAGTCAAGTAGTCGGGACTTACAGATATACTGGAAGAGCTTGGAGCAGGAGGCTTCAGGATTATATAGCTATAGTTATTTCCTCTATGTTGTAGGTGTTGTACTTTGATAATGATGTATATTCAAGTACAGATGTATATTTCAAGTTATGTTATATATATTATATGTTATTCGTTCCGCTGTGAGGTCCGTGTTACTCTGATGTTGCGTTCTTCTTCTTCTTCTATTCTAAGTTTCTATCTTATCTATTCTCACCCTCTAATTTCTTTCATTTATGACCGGTATTTTTCGATGTTTGGTTAGTCATCATTGAGTTTACGGCGATAACCAAAGTCGACAAAATCCCGGGTCATTACACGCTTACTGAGCTGATTGTAAGATATCCAAATGTGAAGGACGGTGTGGGCAGCGCAAACCGACCGGGTCATGTGCATGCATGGTCTGGGCAGAGGGGGACAAGACGACCGTGACACCAGTAGATATGGTTGTGCACATCTGGAAAATGAAGGGTTGCCACTTTAGGGAGTGATACACCCTATTGTGTGTTGGATCTAGATTAACCCCATAGGGTTTATTGCAAATTATAGCAGAGTTCAAAAAATTACGAGATATTAAAATAATAAACAGATCACAGAATGCAGCAGAAATAAAACTGCAAAAAGAAAATAACACGCAGAGATACCCAGCTTCGACAAAACCCTGCCTACTGCTGCATTCCTAAGGTTTCTACTAGGTGATAGAACAGATCCCGCTTACAAGGCCATGTAAACTCGTGAACCCCTCGCTCCTATTCTAACCCTACGCTCAAAACCCTAGACTGATATAATCCCCTAAATCAGATTTCCGCTAGTTTTACAGACACTAGTAAACTGCCAGTTAAACCCCTAACTGGATTCCCTAGATTTTACAGACTGTAGAACTGTTTTGGATAGTTTACAAAAACAAATTAAAAACGACACAAAATAAAATAAAAACACTATATTTTAAAGGAAATTAAATCTCCTCTTTTACAATTTAACTAGGCCGGCCACATCAAATTGGTTCCACCCTTCTGTGTTATTCCGATCACTTTCCTATTATGAAATATAATGGCGGCGACGATAAGAAATTAGGGTTTTCTGAAATCCTCCCCAAATCGATGCTTTGATTGATGAAATTGTTATCTCTGGTACTCGAGTCCCTTTGGCTATATAACTCTTCGATGTGGGAGTTGTATTGATCGAAACACTGGAAAAAACAATGTGGGTTCTCTATTTAATCTCTTCGAATTTCTATTGAAATGTTTGTGGTTTCGATCCCTTAAGCCGATGATGAATGTGGTGTTTAAATAGGGAATTTTGAAAACCCTAGCCTCTGATTTCGTTTAAACGACTTGTCTAATTTTGCTCGGGTTTCCCTTTTTGATTTTCTCATTTGTTTCTTCGGTTGAATTTGAAATCTTGGCATTGAAAAGCTTGCGTGATTTATTGATGAACTGTCCCTTTGAATGAATCTGGATATTATCTATTTTCCCCTTTTTAAAGCAATTGCCAAGAATGAATTGCTGACAGTCGAATGATGTATTACTTGCCAAACATTTCTGAATTGAAATTATACCCTGAATTGATTGTATGCATATCTGGAAATAAAATGTTTCTTTCTCCTTTCATGATTTTCTACAAATAAATACACTTTCTATGTATGATTGAATCCTTACCCAAAACTGTCTACACGAGTAACTATGAGAATTTTATGCCAAAAAAAACTTTACTGTTGAATTTCCAAATATATTTAGTTTGCCAAAACAGATTTGATATTTCTAGAAGAAATTTAAATGCTTTCGATTTCTTTGTTCCATATTCCAACAACTGTATGATGATTACCATATAAACAGTTTGAAATCATTTTTATGAATATCTAGGCTGGTTTGAACAACTATTTTGACACATGTTTAATTCCATACTACTTTTGTGTTGTGCTTTCCCCTTGTCACCACCTGGGTTCATGCTTGTGTATATGCTGCTATGCATTGAATCGATGGAATGCTCGACATGTATCCATGATGTTTATGAGAGATGAACTGTACACATACCTTTGTATCATTCATGTTTTGTCATACTTGGCCATGCTGTAGCATTCCTTTCCATCCCATATCCACTAAGTTGTAGCTCATAGCTATGCAACCTTGTATTGTTGTGTATTACTAAGATATTGTTCACCTTTGTATCGTGACTGTTTGTAAACTCCATGTATGAACTCCTTTTCAAGGACACTATTGCTTGACCATATATTTTTGCAATTCAAGTTGGCTGCACCATGCTTGTAATCCTTTTAAATTGAAATGCTTTGAACTACATGTTGAAGAGTTTGGTTCACCATCTTTGTCTCATCTCAATGACTTGTTGCTTTGAACTTGATTGTTGTTGACATATCACCATTGTGTTGAGCATTGTATACATGCCTTATACTGCTACTTTTTATGTAGCTATTTGCACTTGAACATTGGTTGTTGCCCTGTCATGTACACCAATGTATATCACCTGAGCTATATGTCGCACCCACTTTGCACCTTGGCTTGCATAGTATTTTGGCTTGATCATTGTGTAGTATCTTTGTCCATGTTGAAACTTGTTGCACTTTAACTTGCTGTTGTGGTCCTTGCTCACTGATACATTGACTACATGTACTTTTGTTATGCTTTGTCCATCCGCATGCATGTGTCGACATGTGTTTAGTTGATTATCATCTAGAATGCCTGAGTGCTTCATCATTTACATGTTTTTTGACTTTGTTGCATATGTCTTTTACTGCCTTGAACTTGCCCGTGTATATGCTACTCATTTGAATGTTATTTCGACCACACCATTGCACTGACTTGAATTGCTTGGCTCATCACAGTTCACCTGCACATCTATATATGTGTATATATACACAATAGCATGTGTATACATATATCGTGCATGAGAAATTAATTTATCAATAGACTGCTGCACTATGTTGTGGCTGTTCAGAATCAGCTAGTTTTGACGTTGGTTCTGATCAGCAAACCAGTGTGGTATGTTGAGGCTAATCAGTGGGTATAGATGATAAATACAAATCAGAAAAAGTCATGAAAAATGATGAGAAACACACCAGAAAACTGAGGCAAATAAAATTTTTAAAATAAATTCAAATTTGCAGGTATTCAGTTCCATTTCTATTGCAGTGTACTCTGTGTGTGTGTAATGTCCCGTATTTTCTGACCATTTAGTTGTGATATTTTATTTATTTAGGATATTGATTCGAGTTTAAATGATGAGATTTGACTATTTAGATTATATTAATAATATAATAATATTTTATTTCGAGATATTGGGAAAATGTTGAATTTTTCAGTATAACGTGAACGAGCAAATTAAAGTGGGTTAAATATGGTTTATATTGAATTATAAAAATATATTCGTTATTAAAACGAACGTCAGAATGTTTAATTCATAATTATATTATAAACGAACTAGAAATGACGCGGTAGTTCGTAAATTTCATTCTGAACTTTAACTGAGTATACAGAATTCATTTTAAGTCGAAATTCTGTGAAACCGGAAACGTTTGAATCGATCTGATTATATTTTCGTATGGAAGAGGAAAATTTAGATTTCTTATTATAATTTGTTAGTTATGTCCAGTTAAAATTCTTGAATAGTCGCTATGGAATTCTTTAGTAAACTATAACGTTCATTTAATTAATTTAAAGGATATTTTGTATAAAGGGAAAAATCATTTAAAAACTTGGAATCCTTATTGTTAGTTTTAAAATTTTTCCTAATGACAATTGAGACTGTTTGTTTTACTAAGTATGATGGTATTAATTTATTAAATTTTGATGTTTGAATTTTAGTTTACATTGACATGAGATTTAAAATTTAAAACTAAAGTTATGGATTTCAATACAAAGAAAACATTATGTACTAGTGCAAAGCAAGATGGACAAGAAAGTTCATGGTTGAATTCAAGAACAATTAAAATAAATGCATAAAGTTAACATAGGTACATAGAAGACAAATATGACATCATCAATTACAACACCATTCAAGAAAACAGTGAATGAAAATTCGAACAGCCAATGTACATTGTATCTAGAAAATCTTATATACAAATTATGCTCATTATCGGTGAACTGATTTCTAGATCATCAATTTGATGGTTCATGGATAACCAAATATGTCTCAAAAACTAGAGTTATAATTAAACACAGACTACTAATTGCAAAAAGGAGCAGATGAGTGAAATTCAAATTGCTTTTCAGAGAGAGAGAGATAATATTAATCATCTATCCATTACCAAGAAAAGGATTGATTTTTTTCCCCAACCTCTAATGTAAATGAACGATTTACATATGATAATTTCACAGAATGCAAATTAAAATAATTGATTCCATGGATATGTAGGATCATGGAATTGGATTTTACATATGGTTCAAATTTTCAAAGAAAATGAAACTAGTGAAGTGAAAATACATAAATGCAACAATCGAAACAGATAACATATTATACAAATCTTGTCTGCCATATTTGATACAAGGGACATTTCGCAATCCTCACTGAAATAAACAATTCGACATATTTTTGTACAGGAAAGAATTTGAAATTCAATACGAGAAGACAATACAACATAAAATCCGGAATTTTATACGAACAGCTAACATACATTCAAAATAACCGAAAATCTTATGTAAAAAAAATCTGTTCTACCATACATATATACATATATATATATCGCAAATCAAATATGCAAATTGAACAGACAATATCACCAATACAGCTTGCACAGAAATTATATAAAATTTAACTCGTACAGACCATGTGAATGGACAGTGTATAGCTATATCAAATCTTCATATGGACAGTTTGATGTTGGTTGTTTTCTGACGAAATCCAATGGAATCTGCACCCTTTCATGTCAGAAATCTTACAGCACAAGCTGAAATGAAAGAAAAAACACTTAAGAAACTAGTGGAGAGCAAGATCTAACCTATGATTTTGAAATCGATAGTTACATCGTTCTTATCAAGATCAAACCGTAAGTATAAATACGTAATCATGCCTCAGTTCAGAACACAAACAGTGAAGGGAAAAACCAAACTCGAAAAAGGTAAAAAAAAAAAACGCAACTTTAAATATTGGAAAATATACATTTCTGCTTTATAGGGTTCGGCCTCGGTTTGGGATCGAAGGATAGGAGGCGGAGCGACAGAAGTGGAAGGCGAAGGTGGATGGACGGGGTATTCGCATATGAACGGACGCGAGTTGCTACTATGTTTTGCTCGACGGGGGGTCTCTGGCGTTGGACATTAGTACGGTGTTGGAGTGGGGATACTGGCGGAGCACTGGTGCAACCGCCTGTTGTGGTTGAAGTTAAGAAGCGATGGAAGGAGGATTTTGGACGAGGAAGGGGTTTCATTTTTCTCTGATATTTAGTGGCGGCGGAGGAATGGATCTGAGGGTTTGAGATAAAACAGGGATCTGATGGTTTTGATAAAAGGGAGAAAGTTGGTGTGGGTTCTTGTTTAAGTGGGTGAACCGGCAATGGGCCTTGGCCTGTTATTTTAAGAAAAAAAAAAGAATGATGTCCTTTGTATTTTGGCCCAAGGATAATTAGTTCGAAAGCAAGACGAAAGGTGATCGAAGGCATAAGGTAGCAGGCACTTAAACAAGGAACAGAAGGTAACGTTCGAGACGGCAAGTTTTAAACCATAATGAATAATTTAATTTAAATTAATAGGGTTTAATCAAAAGGAATTAATTATTTAATAACCGTATAAACTAAAATGAATATAACCTTTTGCTATGATATCAGAATTTGACAAACGGGATTGCCGTTGGAATCACATCCACAAGTACTACAGGATGGAAAAGCACCGAACAAGGCAGACAGTAGCTGGATTTTTCAGTTAAATTAAAAGTCGTTTAATTTAACTGAAACAAGCTAATTTAACAAGGAATCAAATCAAAGGTGAGTTAAACTCACTCAGTAATTCCCGCTTATATTTTACAAGTTGGGTTTTTATTATTGTGTGTTATGGTTGCTAGTGTTTTGACTGGTTGATGATATATGTTCACATATTGTTTGAACTGATGAAATTAAACGTCGCTTAATTTTAGTGAAACCCAAATCGTTATTTTTAACGATTTGTTCCAATTGAGGTAAGTTACCTTATTGGTCACGCTCATAAACTAAACGTGTTTTAATGAGATGTATTGTTTTGATTGACTATTGTAGTTGATATTGAATTGTCGTTATAGACTATTATGAGTTCAATATTTATTTGAATTGAACTGTTTAGATGGTTGATGTGGTTATTAAATATTGACCAGAAATTCACCGTTTGCTTGGTTTAAACCAATGGGTACTATTGGTTGAGTGATCGACAGTACATGGCCTATGAATTAACCATCGATCTATCATTAGGTAAACTGATGAAATAAAGTTATAAAATCTATTTTATAACCAAAAATAGATAAGATCAGTTGTTTTGGTTAATGATATTATTTATTATTTTGAATAAAGAATTATTTGGAATTGGGTAATGAGGTAAGCATGCTTTGGATTGACAAAGTCAACCGTTTAACTGAATTGAAGATAAGATCAGTTGTTTTGGTTAACCTAATGAGATGAGATTACGAATAATGGTTTAATGTAAATAAGATCTTAGAAATTTATTATTTAGCAAACAAATAAGCTAATTAATTATACCGTAGTTAACAATGAAAGGAATTATTAATTTTATTTAAGAGATTACAACTTAAACAAGGATTGTATATGAAAATTAATCGAAGTTAAAATGAAATATGATGTCGTTGTAAAAGGAATTCATGAACGGGTTTAGATAAAATCGAAGACTTTATAATAAAATGGAAGAAGAAAATTTAAGCAAATTCGACGTCTTAAATTTATGTTTGCTTAATGTTTGAATTAAGTATAAAGGAGATTGGAAATGAAAGGGTTATGTTAAACCATGATTTGTAATCAAGGGTTATAAAAAGGGGGTGAGATGTAAGATATTACTCAATGGGAGTATTAAGTAAAATTGGTCGAAATAAGATTTCAAGGAAGAGGATTAAAATTAATTTGGTAATGGAGTGAGTGATAGAATTTTTAACATAAATCCAAGAGGAAAATGAAATGTTTAAAGAAGAAAAGTGTAACACCGCACCTCCGTTAAGGACACTCATAAAGGGAATGCCTTAACTTTGGTGGAGCATTTTAGTAAACAGAATAGAAAATTTCAAGACAGATAAACAATACTTGAGAAATTATAACTTTATTATAGTGGAAAACAGGAATCAGTATGGTTACATCTTTACCAAAAACTCAAGTACATAAATATCAGTCTTGTTCAGAAAGTCATCAGAGTACAAAACTTTAAAATCATAATCCCCACAGAAGATGCCATAAGAAGTTAAGCCATACTTTACGCACTTCAAGCAGAAGAAATCCGGATCAAGCTAAAGTATTCCCTCCTTGGAAAACCTGGTGGGGAACGGAAAAAAAAGGGGCGAAAACAAGCAAGGTCAGACATAAAGTCTGGCAAGTCCAGTGACTTTCAGCATATGAACAGATAATAATAATTATGACATGAAAATAAGCTGGATAAGAGATAACAGTAACAGGAGCAGCAGATGTACTTAGGTTAAACAGAGGAAATAGAATAATATTACTTTTCATTTCTCTGCACTAATACTAGTATAACAGGATTAGGGTTATCCCAATGTCTAAACTAAACAGAAACGGAACAGAATAATCTATACAGGAACAGAATGCCAATAATGGGCCTTTACCACCCCAACAGACAGAAGGTACATAAACGGAATCAGAGACAGAAACAGAATAATCCCTACAGAAACAGAATAGTAGGTGTACACTAGTAAATGGGCCTTTACCACCCCAACAAACGGTACCACGCAGAAAGAGACAGGTGTTACCACCCAACAGAAACAAACGGTACCCCAACGGAAACAGAAAGAACTAAGTGTACCCTAAATCTACCCCATGCGATCGGCTCCCTAATACAAGAATACCCTATGCCAGCCCCACAGAAGGGTGTATCACTCCCCAAAGTGGCAACCTTTAAATGACACAGACCTACTTACAGATGTCACAGCGTCTTACATCCTCAGAGGCAGACCGGGATCCATGCACGCACATGACCCGGTTGGAATGCACCATCAACACCCCTCGCCATTATCAGAATGAACCACTTATAATTTGTTCAGTAAGCGTGCCTGAACCCTACCTACTGTTGGGTCATAGTTTTGATACCAGAAAGGGTTACTGACTAATATGGGTCCCAAACAATAGATGACACAAGTATTTTCCCTCCTAACCTTGTGTCCCCAGACTAATAGATTTCAGATTAACTTGTTTACAAGTTCAGACATATAGAGTTCAGATCAACTAGTTCACAGATCAGACAAGTTTTCAGACTAACGGATTAGATATACGGATTTAACAGATATACAGGTTTGTCTAACTTTGTAATTGGGCCTACAGATTCACGAAACAGGTTTGTTAAATTCATTAGTCCAATTGGATTAACACTATCCACCCAACACGTTTTAGACATCATATTTATCTTATATTTGTATTAATTAAAAATTAATGCGCAGAAATCTCACATTAGACTGACAGTTTGCGGCCACTGGTTAGGCCGGTTGGTTCCGGGCAGGTTTCTGCCGCAAACTGAGTTTAACCTCGGTTTCAAACACGTCATGACTAACTTCTCACATTAGAACCTATTGTTTGCGGCCACTGGATGTGTCGGGCGGTTCCGGGCAGGATTACGCCGCAAACTCATTCTAACCTCGAGTTAGCCATGTTTCATGTTTAGCCAATGCATTCATTCACAGACTATGCTAATATCAGACTAATCATGCTATTTCGACAAATTAACTTCTGTACAAGTTACAACAGATTATTCGAGGTTCTATTAACAAGTTTTGCTCAATTTTCAATCGAGCCTACAAATTTACATACTTCAGATTTCAGCATTTCAGTTCCAACAGATTACGCCATTCAACAGATTAAACAGATAACAGATCTTGCAGATTAGGTGATTTAGCAGATTTAGCAGATAAGGCAATTTGACATAATTAGCAGATTAGGAAATTCAATCTAATTAGCATTTTAGGCAATATAATAGAACTAGCAGATTAGGAAATATAACAGATTTAATCATTCCTTAAAGTTTCATTGACATATCTTGCCTAATTATAAATTTGGCCTAAGTTTGCATGCCTAAATAATTGTCATGATTCACGATATGATCATATACCCCACATTTGCATTGAATTTACATGGCATAGATTATGGTCATAATTTACCATATAACACATGTCCCAATTTAAGTTAAACTTGCCTAGTACAAAAGATTCACATATAAATTATACCAAATATAGCCATCGATTTCAATGCATGTCATATATTCAAAAATCTCCCACTTAGGTGTTATTCACATTTAACGGTTATCAAATCTTAATATAGAGTTTCGCACCTAAGTCATATTCTCTTTTTATCTCAAGTCATGAAAAATATACCCAACAATCTAGAACTTTAAATTATAACAGATCTTAATTCAAAATATGCGTTATGTCCAAAGTCTCAAGTCACATGTTAACATACAATGGTTCCTCTTCTTCCAATTCACAGAATATGCATAGATCTGAATCTAGTTTACAACATCAGTCACAGATTAGCCATGTCCAATTATGCCATCATTTATTATTTGTCCCAAAGTTTAGCGTTTGTGCGTTAATCTATTATGAGATGTGGCGCGGGCTCGTGGTAGCCTGGCTATAGAACTAAAAGAAGAAAGAGATACATAATAAAATATCTCAGAATAGAACGTACACAACCTCAAATTCATATTCACAATCATGTCACAATTATAATTAAAGTTTATATCGAAAAATAACCGTACTTGCCTTTCGTGGTTGGAAGAAGATGCATCAGTCCGAGTTTTGATTCCAGCAGAGTAGCGACGCCATTAATTTATTTAATAAGAACGGAGGCAGAGTATAGGAATGAAATTGTGCAGCATAAGGTTAGAGAAGAATGTTGTAAAGAGAATGGGGTAGGGGGCTGTTTATATAGGGTTTCAAACTAATTAGAGCCATCGATGAAGCTAGAGTTAATCAAGGCCATCCATCTCAAGAGAAGCCAATCAGAAAGTGACAAGTTAGCCCTAGTGATACAGCAGAGCTCAGAAATTCGACCAGAATCCGACCAGGCCAGCCAGGGTCAAACCAGAAAGCTATGCAGGCCTGTTGCTCGGCCTGAGCGCACCTGCCAAGTGCGCTAATGCAAAATTGCATGGGCGCACTTCCCAAGTGCGACAGTGTAATTTTGTTCTGGTGCACTTCCCAAGTGCGCTAGTGCATTCTGGCCGGTTTCTTGTTTTTCTACCTAACTTCGTTCGTCCATATCTTCTTCGTACAGTATCCGTTTTACACAAACTCAGACTCTATTTCAAGCAGAATTCCGAGACGAACGCAATGGCGTAACCCGTTTCCCTTGATTCTTAGTTTTATAATTAATTATTCTTTGATTTGTTACTTATACGTTCACAGAAAATACGGGGTGTTACATTCTCCCCTCCTTAAAGGATTTCGTCCCCGAAATCTTCAAGTTAAGAAGAATGTGTCCTACCATCCAGTCATCCATCTACTCAACCATCATCCACAAACATCCATTGTCCTTAGAAAATTTCTAATGTTGTATGAACATATGCAAAAGTGTGTGTATATGTTCCTTATCTAATGCAAAGATCAGGCGGTCCACTGATTTAGTTGACCTCCTAAATGCGAATTATGTCAGTGTCATGAGTCCAACATGTATGCAATTTTCCTATTTGATCCATATCATTCTTGTATGAGTGACAACCATTCATTCATATGCAACATCCATGTGATGAGTCAATCATTTTACATCCACAAAAATTGAAAATGCTCACACATCCATATGCAGTATGAGAGTGTTTTCGAGCCGATCTAGTGCCTAGTGTGTGTATATGCATCCACGAGCAACCACTTGCATCCACTTGCAACCATCAAACATAACATGTCTCAAACACATGTTTACACCCATTAGTTTCTACCTAAAGGTCGAAGATTTGATGGATAGGATATCGTCGAATGATGGAAGCGAGTACAGATAAAACAAAATCTTGGTTCCTAAGTATCAACCCCGAAGACTGAAATCAACATCAGATTGACACCCAGAGGATTACCCTTTTTAGACAATGTCAAAACTGGAAATCTTAACCTTATCAAAAATATTCAGATATTTACAGATTACTGGTACAGATCGGATTACCGAATGATTCTTAGGAAACTAAGCATGATAAATACCCAGAATATACGCGTCATAGTCAACTTAACGCTCAACACAGATACCCAACTTACCACACTTAGATGAGTCATAACCCTTATGGGTTTGAGTCTACAACGGAATCAGAAACAATACTAGTATTCAAGTGCAGAGTATCGATTACAGAATCAAAATGCCAGAATCAGAAAAGAGTTTTAACTCAAAAATCAGATAAAGAAATTAAACTACCCACAGAAAGTTTCCTTATTTCTATCATATCCACTAGCCTCGAGAGTGTTTGCCTGCCCTCTAGAAGTTGGTCCGGCCCTCTGCCCTTGCCCTCGTTTCTTCGGGCAGTCCCTAGTGAAGTGTCCCATCTCACTACAGTTGAAGCAAGTGCCCTTTCTTTTTCTGCAATCCTTGTTCAGATGAGTCAAGCTTCCACAAGTAAAGCACTTTTTCTCTTTCTTATCTTCAGACTTTTCATCCTTCTTTTATGTTTCCTTTTTGGGCTATGCTTTCTTGTTCTGTGGTTCTTCCTTCTTTGCCTCTTTCTTTCCCTTGTCTTCCTCGTGTAGTAGTGCCATGTCCACTAATCTCTCTTAAGTCGCTCCCATGGGTACATGGGTCATGGCTAGGCTGTGCAGTGGCTCGTTCAATCCTTTAACAAAGCGAAGATCCTTTTTATGCTGGGTGTTGACTAAATCTAGTCCAAACCTAGCCAATTGTTTGAACTGGTTGATGTATTCCTTGACCATCATACTTCCTTGCTTAAGAGATAAGAACTTTTCCAGTTGTAGACTTCGTTCAGCTTGCGAGAGGAATTTCATCTAAAACCTTGTTCTGAAATCCATCCATGTTTCAACCGGCCTCTCGGCATTAGTGACTTCCCACCAATAGGAAGCTTCGTCCTTGAGCAACCATACCGCCAATTGTACCTTCTACCTATCGTCCACCTCGAAGATAACGAACAGATCCTCAGTTTCTTTGAGCCATTCCTCGCTTCTACGAATGATTCAGTTCCCTTGAAATCCTTTCCACCCATGGCCCTAAAATCTTTACAGATCTTTGAAAAAGCAATTGCACGAGGAGGCGGCGGAGGAGGAGGAATCGCTGCAGCTGGAGGAGGAATATCTACTGGGCCTGCATCGTTGGCCCTAGCCTCTAAGTACCTCCTGAACCAGCCAGGTAATGGCACGCCCTCTGGAAAGTTAAGATTCCCAGACATGCTGGAATGAAAGAAAAAGATTTAAAACGGAGAACTGAAAAGATAGATATATGGCTTTTTGGGGATTATGTTTTTCAAAATAAACTTTATTTTTGAAAATACTTCCTTTTAAAACCTTTTCGAAAATAGTTTCAAAAACTTTACCCAATCTGGTAACCTTCAGCTCTGATACCAAATGTAACACCCTACCTTTGTTAACACTCACAAAGGGAATGCCTTAACTTTGGTGGAGCATTTTAGTAAACAGAACAGAAAATTTCAAGATAGATAAACAATACTTGAGAAATTATAACTTTATTACAGCGGAAAACAGGAATCAGTATGGTTACATCTTTACCAAAAACTCAAGTACATAAATATCAGTCTTGTTCAGAAAGTCATCAAAGTACAAAACTTTAAAATCATAATCCCCACAGAAGATGCCATAAGAAGTTAAGCCATACTTTACGCACTTCAAGCCGAAGAAATATAGATCAAGCTAAAGTATTCACTCCTTGGAAAACCTGAGGGGAATGGAAGAAAAAGGGGCAAAAACAAGCAAGGTCAGACATAAAGTCTGGCAGGTCCAGTGATTTTCAGCATATGAACAGATAATAATAATTATGACATGAAAATAAGCTGGATAAGAGATAACAGTAACAGGAGCAGCAGATGTACTTAGGTTAAACAGAGGAAATAGAATAATATTACTTTTCATTTCTCTGCACTAATACTAGTATAACAGTATTAGGGTTATCCCAATGTTTAAACTAAACAGAAACGGAATAGAATAATCTATACAGGAACAGAATGCCAGTAATGGGCCTTAACCACCCCAACAGACAGATGGTACATAAACGGAATCAGAGACAGAAATAGAATAATCCCTATAGAAACAGAATATTAGGTGTACACTAGTAAATGGGCCTTTACCACCCCCAACAGACGGTACCACGAAGAAACAGACAGGTGTTACCACCCAACAGAAACAGACGGTACTCCAACGGAAACAGACAGAACTAAGTGTACCCTAAATCTACCCTAAGCGATTGGCTCCCTAATACATAAATACCCTATGCCAGCCCCACATAAGGGTATATCACTCCCCAAAGTGGCAACCTTTAAATGACACAGACCTATTTACAGATGTCACCGCGTCTTACATCCTCAGAGGCAGACTGGGATCCATGCACGCACATGACCCGGTTGGAATGCACCATCAACACCCCTCGCCATTATCAGAATGAACCACTTATAATTAGTTCAGTAAGCGTGCCCGAACCCTACCTACTGTTGGGTCATAGTTTTGATACCAGAAAGGGTTACTGACTAATATGGGTCCCAAACAATAGATGACACAAGTATTTTCCCTCCTAACCTTGTGTCCCCAGACTAACAAATTTCAGATTAACTTGTTTACAAGTTCAGACATATAGAGTTCAGATCAACTAGTTCACAGATCAGACAAGTTTTCAGACTAACGGATTAGATATACGGATTTAACAGATTTACAGGTTTGTCTAACATTGTAATTGGGCCTACAGATTCACGAAACAGGTTTGTTAAATTCATTAGTCCAATTGGTTTAACCCTATCCACCCAACACGTTTTAGACATCATATTTATCTTAGATTTGTATTAATTAAAAATTAATGCGCAGGCCTCTCACATTAGACTGACAGTTTGTGGCCACTGGTTAGGCCGGTTGGTTCCGGGCAGGTTTCTGCCGCAAACTGAGATTAACCTCAGATTTCAAGCACGTCATGACTAACTTCTCACATTAGAACCTATTATTTGTGGCCACTGGACGTGCCGGGCGGTTCCGGGCAGGATTACGCTGCAAACTCATTCTAACCTCGAGTTAGCCATGTTTCATGTTTAGCCAATGCATTCATTCACAGACTATGCTAATATCAGACTAATCATGCTATTTTAACAAATTAACTTCTGTACAAGTTACAACAGATTAATCGAGGTTCTATTAACAAGTTTTGCTCAATTTTAAATCGAGCCTATAGATTTACATACCTCAGATTTCAGCATTTCAGTTCCAACATATTACGCCAATTAACAGATTAAACAGATAACAGATCTTGCAGATTAGGTGATTTAGCAAATTTAGCAGATAAGGCAATTTGACATAATTAGCAGATTAGGAAATTCAATCTAATTATCAGTTTAGGAAATATAAAAGAACTAGCAGATTAGGCAATATAACAGATTTAATCATTCCTTAAAGTTTCATTGACATATCTTGCCTAATTATAAATTTGGCCTAAGTTTGCATGCCTAAATAATTGTCATGATTCATGATATGATCATATACCCCACGTTTTCATTGATTTACATGGCACGGATTATGGTCATAATTTACCATATAACACATGTCCCAATTTAAGTTAAACTTGCCTAGTACAAAAGATTCACATATAAATTATACCAAATATAGCCATCGATTTCAATGCATGTCATATATTCAAAAATCTCCCACTTAGGTGTTATTTACATTTAACAGTTATCAAATCTTAATATAGATTTTCACACCTAAGTTATATTCTCTTTTTATCTCAAGTCATGAAAAATATACCCAACAATCTAGAACTTTAAATTATAGCAGATCTTAATTCAAAATATGCGTTATGTCCAAAGTCACATGTTAACATACAATGGTTCCTCTTCTTCCAATTCATAGAATATGCATAGATCTAAATCTAGTTTACAACATCAGTCACAGATTAGCCATGTCCAATTATGCCATCATTTATTATTTGTCCCAAAGTTTGGCGTTTGTGCGTTAATCTCTTATGAGATGTGGCGCAGGCTCGTGGTAGCCCGGCTATAGAACAGAAAGAAGAAAGAGATACAGAATAAAATATATCAGAACAGAACGTACACAACCTCAAATTAAGATTTACAATCATGTCACAATTATCATTAAAGTTTATATCGAAAAATAACCGTACTTTCCTTTCGTGGTTTTAAGAAAGGATAATAAACTGTTGTTGATGCAGAAATGCTGAATTACTACTCTTTAATTGTTGTTGTAGCTCTAAACTTTGATTTAAGATTTGATTTAGCTTTTAGTTCTATTCAGGTTGGAAGAAGATGCATCAGTCCAAGTTTTGATTCCAACAGAGTAGCGACGCCATTATTTTATTTAATAAGAACGGAGGCAGAGTATAGGAATGAAATTGTGCAGCATAAGGTTAGAGAAGAATGGTTTAAAGAGAATGCGGCTAGGGGGCTGTTTATATAAGGTTTCAAACTAATTAGAGCCGTCGATGAAGCTAGAGTTAATCAAGGCCATCCATCTCAAGAGAAGCCAATCAGAAAGTGACAAGTTAGCCCTAGTGACATAACAGAGCTCAGAAATTCGACCAGAACCTTATCAGGCCAGCCAGGGTCAAACCAGAAAGCTGTGCAGGCCTGCTGCTTAGCCTGGGCGCACTTGCCAAGTGCGCTAATGCAAAATTGCATGGGCGCACTTCCCAAGTGCGCCAGTGCAATTTTGTTCTGGCGCACTTCCCAAGTGCGCCAATGCATTCTGGCCGGTTTCTGGTTTTTATGCCTAACTTCGTTCGTCCATATCTTCTTCGTATGTTATCCGTTTTACGCAAACTCGAACTCTATTTCAAGTAGAATTCCGATATGAACGCAATGGAGCAACCTGTTTCCCTTAATTCTTATTTTTATAATTAATTATTCTCTGATTTGTTACTTATACATTCACAGAAAATATGGGGTGTTACAAAAAGGAAAGGTGTTATTTTTCTTAAATGAATTAAGAAGAATAGGTATACTCGAGGAAAGGTTTTTATAAAGCATATTAACTAAAATGATGGTTGGATATGTTGTATTTGGTGTTCGATGAAATGTCAGGTTTTGAATTACAACTAATGTCTACCTAAAGGTAGGAACGATGTTGATCAAGGTCTAAGAGGTAATTAAATGCCCCAACTTGAATGACTTTAGGATTATCTGAGGGTGATATTAGTTTGTAATGAGAAGGTGGAAATAATTTATTATTTCCATGTGAGAAATAATAACGCGATGTAAGTAGAAGAGTCAAGAGTATATAATGAGATTTTTTTTTCAAGTAATGGAGGTGGGAGGATTTGGCATTTATATATAAAAGAAATAAAAAGGAAATGGTGGGAAGTTAAAATGGTACTTTCGAGATGAAAGGAAATTGGAAAGTTAAGTGAATTCTTTACAAAAATAAAAGTGGGTTCGTAATATTAATTTCTGAATGCTAAATTGATTTGTATTCCAATAGATAAAATGAGTGATAAATGTTTTGAACGATGGTAGAATAGGAAATAATATGAGTAGTGAATATTTTCCTATGTATGGAAACAAAATAGTTAAAATAATCTTTCGTTAAATAAGAAATGAAAAGCTGTATTGGAATATTGAAAAGTTTATGATCATAAATCATTTTAAAAGAGGCCAAGTACTGTTAAATACCGAACTAGAAAACCCATTTCATTCACATGATTATTTGTTAGGTAAATCACCGACTATCAAAATCTGACCCATACGATCGTTGGTTTGGAAAGATCGGGATCGAATTTATATTCGAAAACCATTCCGACGTGCAAATACGTGAAAGTAGGTTATCAAAGATGGAGCGATCGAAGACCGTTGATCTTCATGAGCGGAAGAACTACTGACTGAATTTCTCTGGTTTAGCGGCTGGAGATATTTCGACAGTGGTTCTGTCGTGAGTGAAATCTACGGAATGCAAGGGCTGCTCGCTATTGATCTATAGGGTGATTCCTAGGATGAAGTAGGAGAGTGCCTTCGGTTCATCCTGTTCCTAGATGACTTGTATGGATGAATGTCTGACAAAGTATTTCCAAAAGAATTACGTACGTTGATTTCTTCAAACGTACCATGGTTGTACGGAGGGCGACGGTTCTCTGAACTACTAGAGTATTTTTGGGGACGTCAATTAGTGATATCTGGCGGATCTGACGTTGTGGCATTCAAAGTTAATAATGGCCAGGTGTTGTAAAGGAAATTCTGACCTCAAGCCTCACAACTGGTAGATGACAAAAAAATCGGGCAGGCAGCATGGCTATGTGGGTCGCTCCCATTAGGGTGTATAATAACCTGTCTAGAGAAATTCCATTTGTTTCTTTAATCTATATTCGATGCTGTCCCTTTTCGGGAGGTGGTTGCTGATCCCAACTGTCGGTGATATACATTCGATACACTCAAGGGAAATGAGTGGTCGGTCATGTGCGGGCCGGGTTGCAAGACGTTCTTGTTGAACCCAGTGTATTCGTCTCTAGAGATACACGATCAGCAGGTGGTCCCATACCATGTCAGAGTTGGAATCCAATCTCCAATAAGCACCTGCGGTTTTGATTTTATACTATATATGTGGAGCGTGAGATGCAAGCGTTCCACTTGATTGTTATTTACTTGTATTTGGACATTATTATAATATCAGAAAGATATTGGTTTCATAACTATTTTGGCTTATCGTAAGGTAAAAACCATCCGCGTTTATGTGTGGATTTGGTCTTACGATTATCCTTTTCTTTTGAAAAGATTTTGAACTTTAAAATCATGATTGATGATTTACCCTCAATACTGTGCGAGTTTATCTCACTCTGGTTCACTAGACTGACCCGGTGTTTTGTAAATGCTCGGGTTAGCCCGGATGTACAGGTTCAGGTTATCGAATGCTGTGAAGAGACGGGTTGGAAGAGTTCAGACGTATGATATTATATATCTACTATTCCGCTGTGTGTTGTATATTGGATAGATCATTATAACTGCCTATTGATGTTACTGTACTCTGATATTGTAAGTTTTATTTAAAGCTCTCAGTAAAGATTAAATTCTATATTATATTTTGTTCCGCTGCGATGTGAGACTCTGTGTTGAGTTGATTCTTCATCTTCTATTCTAATATTTCTTTCTCTCTTATCTCACCCTTTAACTTCTTTCTATAAATGCTCTAGTGTTCTCGGTGTTCTGGAGGATCTGCATGAGATATGGTAATGTATTTATGTCGATTTTCGGGGCCGAAAACCCTGGGTCATTACAGTATTATCAGAGCTATTGGTTTAGTAATAACCTTGGCTTTGTGGCGTAATTCGATAGAGATGGGGTTAGTAACACCCTAGATTGAGTTTGAGTGTATATATATGAGAGCGTATTTGTGAATTTTATATACAAATGTTTTGTATTGTGTTGTTGATCGGTTCAAGTGTTGAAAAACGTTGAACTGATAAGGGGCACAATATTGTTTTGAAAAGAGGGTATATGAAATAATTTTACCCGAAATTTATTTTTCTATAGAAAAGAAATAATTTTCTCAAAATTATTTAGATATGGTTTGTTGACCGATTTGAATGGAAATTCAAAATTTGGTTAAGATTTTGAATTGAACTTAACTTGGTTAAGTGAAATCGAATTAAATCATTAATAATGATGTTAAAAATAAATTCAGAAATGGTGTTGAAATTAAATAAAATTGATTTAAATTTGGAAATTTAATGAATAATAATTGAATAGAAATCAATCGAATATAAATCGGTTGATGTTCAAATATGTTGTATTAAATTAAATAGTAATATTGAATGTGGATTTAGTTGATTTGATTGAGTTTGTTGTGCCTTGGTTGTTGATCAATTGTGTTTGCTTGTTAGATTGGCTGAATAAAATTCATCCATGGTTTGATGAAGAGTTAAATAAACTGAAACCCACAAAAAAATGAAGTATTATTTAAATATTTCATGATGGATCAAGTTAAGTACAGGGGCCAGAGGACTATGAAGATTGAGTTTGATGCCGTAAGTTGCACGTAAATTGAGTAGTAGACTCAATCGCGCTCGAAAAAGGTACGCCTACGCAAAAATATAAATTTTGGGGTTTAATTTTTGTTTTCCGACCATGGGGGTAGATATTATTTGTTCCTGCGATATCGTAGAAATTCCTTCGTGCAGGGGAGACTCTGCTGAATTTTTCAAGAATTTAATGTGTTAGAATATTTTCGATATTTTTGAAAATTTCGTTTTATCAAAATAAATGGGTTTTGCTTTGGAATAAAATATATTTTTAAAGTTAATGGGTTTTACAACATTTCTCTTACCTAAGCAATTTCGAGGACGAAATTATTTTAAGGGGGAAGGAATGTAATGTCCCGTATTTTCTGACCATTTATTTGTGATATTTTATTTATTTAGGATATTGATTCAAGTTTAAATGATGAGATTTGACTATTTATATTATATTAATAATATAATAATATTTTATTTCGAGATATTGGGAAAATGTTGAATTTTTCGGCATAACGTGAACGAGCAATTTAAAGTGGTCTAATATGGTTTATATTGAATTATATAAATATATTCGTTATCAAAACGAACATCAGAACATTTAATTCATAATTATATTATAAACGAACTAGAAATGGCGCGGTAGTTCGTAAATTTCGTTCTGAACTTCAACTGAGTATACAGAATTCGTTTTAAGTCGAAATTTTGTGAAACCAGAAACGTTTGAATCGATTTGATTATATTTTCGTATGGAAGAGGAAAATCAAGATTTCGTGTTATAATTTGTTAGTTATGTCCAGTTAAAATTCTTGAATAGCCGCTAGGAATTCTTTAGTAAACTATAACGTTCATTTAATTAATTTAAAGAATATTTTGTATAAAGGGAAAAATCATTTAAAAAATCGGAATCCTTATTGTTAGTTTTAAATTTTTTCCTAATGACAATTGAGACTGTTTGTTTTACTAAGTATGACGGTATTAATTTATTAAATTTTGATGTTTGAATTTTAGTTTACATTGACATGAGATTTAAAATTTAAAACTAAGGTTATGGATTTCAATACAAAGAAAACAACATGTACTAGTGCAAAGCAAGATGGACAAGAAAGTTCAAGGTTGAATTCAAGAACAGTTGAAAGAAACGCACACAGTTAACATAGGTAATAGAAGACAAATATGTATTTACATCATCAAGTACAGCACCATTCAAGAAAACAGTGAATGAAAATTCGAACAGCCAATGTACATTGTATCCAGAAAATCTTATATACAAATTATGCTCATTGCCAGTTAACTGATTTCTAGATCATCAATTTGATGGTTCATGGATAACCAAATATGTCTCAAAAACTACAGTTATAATTAAACACAGACTACTAATTGCAAAAAGGAGCAGATGAGTGAAATTCAAATTGCTTTTCAGAGAGAGAGATAATATTAATCATCTATCCATTACCAAGAAAAGGATTGATTTTTTTCCCCAACCTCTAATGTAAATGAACGATTTACATATGATAATTTCACAGAATGCAAATTAAAATAATTGATTCCATGGACATGTAGGATCACGGAATTGGATTTTACATGTGGTTCAAATTTTCAAAGAAAATGAAACTAGTGAAGTGAAAATACATATATGCAATAATCGAAACAGATAACATATTATACAAATCTTGTCTGCCATATTTGATACAAGAGACATTTCACAATTCTCACTGAAATAAACAATTCGACATCTTTTTGTACAGGAAAGAATTTGAAATTCAATATGAGAAGACAAAACAACAGAAAATATGGAATTTTATATGAACAGCTAACATACAATCAAAATAACAGAAAATCTTATGTAAAAAAATCTGTTCTACCATACATATATATATCGCAAATCAAATCTGCGAATTGAACAAACAATATCACCAATACAGCTTGCACAGAAATTATATAAAATTTAACTCGTATAGACCATGTGAATGGACAGTGTATAGCTATATCAAATCTTCATAGGGACAATTTGATGTTGGTTGTTTTCTGATGAAATCCAATGGAATCTGCACCCTTTCATGTCAAAAATCTCACAGCACAAGCTGAAATGAAAGAACAAACACCTAAGAAACTAGTAGACAGCAAGATCTAACCTATGATTTTGAAATCGATAGTGACATCGTTCTTATCAAGATCAAACCGCAAGTATAAATACATAACCATGCCTCAGTTCAGAACACAAACAGTGAAGGGAAAAACCAAACTCGAAAAAGATAAAGAAAAAAACGCAACTTTGTATATTGGAAAATATAATTATCTGCTTCATAGGGTTCAGCCTCGGTTTGGGATCGAAGGATAGGAGGCGGAGCGACAGAAGTGGAAGGCGAAGGTGGATGGACGGGGTATTGGCAAAGGAACGGATGCGAGCTGCTACTATGTTTTTCTCGACGGGAGGACTCTGGCGTTGGACAACAGTACGGTGTCGGAGTGGGGCTACTGGCGGAGCACTGGTGCAGCGGCCTGTTGTGGTCGAAGTTAAGAAGCGACGGAAGGAGGATTTCAGACGAGGAAGGGGTTTCATTTTTCTCTGATATTTAGTGGCGGCGGAGGAATCGATCTGAGGGTTTGAGATAAAAGAGGGATCTGATGGTTTTGATAAAAGGGAGAAATTGGATGCGGTTCTTGTTTAAGTGGGTGAACCAACAATGGGCCTTGGCCTTTTATTTTAAGAAAAAAAAGAAAAAAAAGAAGAATGTTGTACTTTGTATTTTGGCCCAAAGAGAATTAGTTCGAAAGCAAGATGAAAGGGGATCGAAGGCATAAGGTAGCAGGCACTTAAACAAGGAACAGAAGGTAACATTCGAGCCGGCAAGTTTTAAACCATAATGAATACTTTAATTTAAATTAATAGGGGGAAATCAAAAGGAATTAATTATTTAATAACCGTATAAACTAAAATGAATATAACCTTTTGCTATGATATCAGAATTTGACAAACGGGATTGCCGTTGGAATCACATCGACAATTACTACAGGATGGAAAAGCACCGAGCAAGGCAGACAACAGCTGGATTATTCAGTTGAATTAAACGCCGTTTAATTTAGCTGAAACAAGCTAATTTAATGACGGAATCAAATCAAAGGTGAGTTAAACTCACTCTGTAATTCCCGCTTATTTTATAAGTTGGGTTTTTATTATTGTGTGTTAAGGTTGCTAGTATTTTGACTGGTTGATGATATATGTTCACATATCGTTTGAACTGATGAAATTAAACATTGTTTAATTTCAGTGAAACCCAAATCATTATTTTTAACGATTGGTCCCAATTGAGGTAAGTTACCTTATTGGTCACGCTCATAAAATAAACGTGTTTCAATGAGATGTGTTATTTTGATTGACTGTTGTAATTGATATTGAATTGTCGTTATAGACTATTATAAGGTCACTATTTATTTGAATTGAACTGTTTAGATCTTTGATGTGGTTATTAAATATTGAACTGAAATTCACCGTTTGCTTGGTTTAAACCAATGGGTACTATTGGTTGAGTGATCGACAATACATGGCCTATGAATTAACCATCGATCTATCGTCAGGTAAACCGACGAAATAAAGTTATAAAATCTATTTTATAACCGAAAATAGATTTTTAAATCTATTATTTTGAATTAAGGTTTGTAGAAAGTAAAAATATTATTATTTATTAATCGAGTTTATAAATTGGTTTTATAAAGGAAATTTCCGATATTTATCAGATTTATAAGCGAGCAGGTAGAAATTAACTTAATGATATAAATTTGAATAATCATTTTGGGAGACAATTAAAAAGAAATTATTTTAGTTAATGATATTATTAATTATTTTGAATAAAGAATTATTTGGAATTGTGTAATGAGGTAAGCATGTTTTGGATTGACAAAGTCAACCGTTTAACTGAATTGAAGATAAGATCAGTTGTTTTGGGTTAACCTAATGAGACGAGATTACGAATACTGGTTTAATGTTAATAATATCTTAGAAATTTATTATTTAGCAAATAAATAAGCTAATTAATTATACCGTAGTTAACGGTAAAAGGAATTATTAATTTTATTTAAGAGATTACAACTTAAACAAGGATCGTTTATGAAAGTTAATCGAAGTTAAAATGAAATATAATTTCATTGTAAAAGGAATTCATGAACGGGTTTAGATAAAATCGAAGACTTTATAACAAAATGGAAGAAGAAAATTTAAGCAAATTCGACGGCTTAAATTTATGTTTGCTTAATGTTTGAATTAAGTATAAAGGAAATTGGAAATGAAAGGGTTATGTTAAACCATGATTTGTAATCAAGGGTTATAAAAAGGGGGTGAGATGTAAGATATTACTCAATGGGAGTATTTAGTAAGATTGGTCGAGATAAGATTTCATGGAAGAGGATTAAAAGTAATTTGGTAATGGAGTGAGTGATAGAATTTTTAACATAAATCCAAGAGGAAAATGAAACTTTTAAAGAAGAAAAGGAAAGGTGTTATTTTTCTTAAATGAATTAAGAAGAATAGGTATACTCGAGGAAAGGTTTTTATAAAGCATATTAACTAAAATGATGGTTGGATAAGTTGTATTTGATGTTCGATGAAATGTCTGGTTTTGAATTACAACTAATGTCTACCTAAAGGTAGGAACGTTGTTGATCAAGGTCTGAGAGGTAATTAAATACCCCAACTTGAACGACTTCGGGATTATCTGAGGGTGATATTAGTTTGTAATGAGAAGGTGGAAAAAAATTTATATTCCATGTGAGAAATAATAACGCGATGCAAGTAGAAGAGTCAAGAGTATATAATGAGATTTTTTTTCAAGTAATGGAAGTGGGAGGATTTGGCATTTATATATAAAAGAAATAAAAAGGAAATGGTGGGAAGTTAAAAAGGTACTTTCGAGATGAAAGGAAACTGGAAAGTTAAGTGAATTCTTTACAAAAATAAAAGTGGATTAACATATTCAAGTAATGGAACAAAAAGTGGGTTCGTAATATTAATTTATGAATGCTAAATTGAGTTGTTTTCCAATAGATAAAATGAGTGATAAATGTTTTGAACGATGGTAGAATAGGAAATTGAATATGAGTAGTGAATATTTTCCTATGCATGGAAACAAAATAGTTAAAATAACCTTTTGTTAAATAAGAAATGAAAAGCGGTATTGGAATATTGAAGAGTTTATGATCATAAATCATTTTAAAAGAGGCAAAGTACTGTTGAATACCGAACTAGAAAACCCATTTCATTCACATGATTATTTGATAGGTAAATCACCGACTATCAAAATCTGACCCATACGATCGTTGGTACGTAAAGACCGTGATCGAATTTATATTCGAAAACCATTCCGACCAGCAAATACGTGAAAGGAGGTTATCAAAGATGGAGAGATCGAAGACCGTTGATCTTCATGAGCGGAAGAACTACTGATTGAGTTTCTCTCGTTTAGTGGCTGGAGATATTTCAACAGTGGTTCTGTCGTGAGTGAAATCTACGGAATGTAAGGACTGCTCGCTATTGATATATAGGGTGATTCCTAGGATGCAGTAGGAGAGTGCCTTCTGTTCATCCTGTTCCTGGATGAATGTCTGACAAAGTATTTTCAAAGGAATTACGTACGTTGATTTCTTCAAACGTACCATGCTTGTACGAAGGGCGACGGTTCTCTGAACTACTAGAGTATTTTTAGGGACGTCAATTAGTGATATCTGGCGGATCTGACGTTGTGGCATTCAAAGTGAATGGTGGCCAGGTGCTGTAAAGGAAATTCTGACCTCAAGCCTTACAACCGGTAGATGACAAAAAAATCGGGCAGGCAGCATGGCTATGTGGGTCGCTCCCATTAGGGTGTATAATCACGTATCTAGAGAAATTCCATTTGTTTCTTTAATCTATATTCGATGTTGTCCCTTTTCGGGAGGCGGTTGCTGATCCCAACCGTCAGTGACATACATTCGATACACTCAAGGGAAATGAGTGCTCGGTCATGTGTGGGCCGGGTTGCAAGATGTTCTTATTGAACCGAGTGTATTCGTCTCTAAAGATACACGATCGGCAGGTGGTCCCATACCTTATCAGAGTTGGAATCCAATCTCCAATAAGCGCCTGCGGTTTTGATTTTATACTATATATGTGGAGCGTGAGATGCAAGCGTTCCACTAGATTGTTATTTACTTGTATTTGGACATTATTATAATATCAAAAAGATATTATTTTCAAAACTGTTTTGGCTTATCGTAAGGTAAAAACCATCCGCGTTTATGTGTGGATTTGGTCTTACGATTATCCTTTTATTTTGAAAAGATTTTGATCTTTAAAATCATGATTGATGATTTACCCTCAATACTGTGCGAATTTATCTCACTCTGGTTCACCAGACTGACCCGGTGTTTTGTAAATGCTCGGGTTAGCCCGGGTGTACAGGTTCAGGTTATCGAATGCTGTGAAGAGACGGGCTGGAAGAGTTCAGACGTATGATATTATATAGCTACTATTCCGCTGTGTGCTGTATATGGGACAGATCATTATAACTGCCCAGTGATGTTACTGTACTCTGATATTGTAAGTTTTATTTAAAGCTCTCAGTAAAGATTAAATTCTATATTATATTTTGTTCCGCTGCGATGTGAGACTCTGTGTTGTGTTGATTCTTCTTCTTCTATTCTAATATTTCTTTCTCTCTTATCCCACCCTCTAACTTCTTTCTATAAGCGCTCTGGTGTTCTCGGTGTTTTGGAGGATCGACATGAGATATGGTAATGTATTTATGTCGATTTTCGGGGTCGAAAACCCTGGGTCATTACAGTGTGTTTCTGTATATGACAGGTAGGCAGATGATGACTGGACTGAGAGATAGCTGTGAAGACAGAAGACAGTGAATGAAGAAGTGTCAACGAATGTGTCTGTATATGAGAGTAAAAATGCATGTATATATGATTTGTATAGACAAAGTGACTGTATGAGTGTTGTAGAGAGGAAATGTGTATGTGTATAATGGGAGAATTGTATTGATATTTGTAATAAACAAATTCGATTGAAATAAAATATCATTTTATTATATTCAAACAAACTTGTTTATCGTATTCAATTTAGTTATAAGTACAATCTCATGAGAGTTGAATTGTATATCAGTGATGTGTTCAAAATAGTGGAGTTATAAATAGTTGTTATGTTTGAATGTTTGAAATATAAAATTCAATTTAAATAAAATACTGTATGAATATATGAATGTCTGTACAGTCGTGTTCTATTTAAATATAAATATTATATTCCTGTCTGTGATGAATATATGAAACAGTACAATAAAAAACACATTTATAATAATATATATTTGGTTGTTATCATCAAACAAAAATCATATAATTGTTTATACAACTGTGTTATATACAATAATCTCCCTCTGTGAATATATGAAATAGTACAATAACAAACACATTTATAATAATATCTATTTGGTTGTTATCATCAAACAAAAATCATATAATTGTGTATACAATTGTGTTATATACAACACTGTGGGGTCAGCACAGGGTATCTACGGAGTAGGGATCAGATCAATTAGGGTAGAAATAAGGGTACACTTAGACTCCGGTATGTTTAGGAGCCAGTTATTATCCATAGGGGTAACTCCGCAACGTTGGGTTGCCCGTTGATTATATGGGGTGAAAACCACTCACTGGAAGTATGCTTAAGTCTACCGTCTTATAGTTATTGGGATCATCTCATTCTGATTGTACTAGTATCGGTGCAGAGTAATCATTAGAGAAGCGTAAACACACTATCGTGTTTGCCTTGTCATACCTACCTTTTGTGATGTTATCTTTCTTATCCATTTTATATGCCTTTCATGATACTTTTACTTATTTATTTGCTAAAAGTAACTGGACTCACCAGACTCTATGTCTGACCCTTATTGTTTCCTCTTCTTTCTTCCATTTCCCCCTTCCACCTAGGTTCTCAGTGTGGGAATACTCAAGCTTGATCAGGATTCTACTATCATTTTGCTAGAGCTGCTTAGATGTATTACTCAAGCTCGTATCTTTTCTACTATGGCTATGTTTTTATTTAGAGATTATGCTTCTTTTATTTTTGTACTCTGATGTTTTAAGTGCAAGACAGAAGTTTTGATGATGTACTGGATTTATGTATTTTCAGACACATGATGTTTTGAACCACGATGCTTTATGATTAATAAAGTTTTTAATTCCGCTGCTATTTTGTACCTGTCTTGTAATGTTCCTGTTTCTGTTTACCTACAATGCTTCACGAAACATAAAACATTCTCTTAATTAGTGACATTTACGGACCGTGGGTGTCACACTTGGTACCAGAGCTAAAGGTTACCAGATCGAATTAAAGATTTCGAAAATTATTTTCAAAAGGGTTTAAAAAGAAAGCATTTTCAAAAAGAAAAGTCTGTTTTGAAAAACATATTCCCTAAAGCAATATGTAATATCTTTCGATCCTCTGTCTAAATCCCTTTCCTTTTCTTTTCAGCAAGTCTAGGGAACCTAATATTCCAGAGGGTGTTACGATACCAGGATGGTTCCGTAGGTATCTAGAGGCTACAGCGCCTGCCGGTGGTCAAGCTGACGTTCCTCCACTAGTTGCACCTGTTGTTCCTCCTTCTCCTCTCCCACGTGCAGATAATTTCACTAAGATCTACAAAGATTTCTGTGCTATGGGACGGAAGCCATTGCGTGGAATCGAGATGTTCGTAGTGGCAAGGAATTGGCTCAAAGAAATGGAGGATCTATTTGGAATTTTTTAAGTGGACGATCGTAGGAAGATTCAGCTAGCCGCTTGGCTACTGAAAGGTGAAGCTTCATTTTAGTGGGAAGTGACGCAAGTGGGACGTCCAGTGGAGACTTGGGATGATTTTAGACAGAGGTTTGAAATGAAGTTTCTTTCTCAAGCTGAGAAAAGTATGCAAATGGAAAGGTTCTTGGCGCTCAAACAAGGAAATATGAGTGTTAAAGAATATGTTAACAAATTCAACCAGCTAGCAAGGTTTGGATTGGAATTGGTAGATACTCCGCATAAGAAAGCTTTGTGGTTTGTTAAAGGAATGAATGAACCAATTCATGGGTTAGCTATGTCCCATATTCCAATGGGAGCAACTTTTGATAGGCTTGTTGTATGGCCTTGATGCATGAGGAGGACAATAGCAACAAGAAGGAAGTTAAAGTTGAGGAATCACTAAACAAGAATGCATGGCCCAAGAAAGGACAACAGCAACAACAACAACAACAACAACAACAACAGTAGAAGGGCGGAAAGAATGACAAGGCTAAGGATAAGAGGAAGTGTCATAATTGCAGTCGAGAGTGTCATTTGATCAAGGACTGCAAAAGAAGGAAGAATTCTTGCTTTAATTGTGGAGAGATCAGACACTTTGCTAAGGAGTGCCTGAAGAAACAGGGACAAGGTCAAAGGATAGGAGCTTCTGGAGGGAAGGTGCATGTTCTCGCGACCAGTGCTCTAGATAGAGGTAGGAAAATTTCCGTGGAAGGTTTGATTTCTCTTTCCAGTCATCCTATTAGAACTCTTTTTTATTCTGGCGCTTCACATTCATTTATATCTAATTCTGTGGATGAATCTCTACACCTAAATACTAGTATGGTAGTGGATCCCGTAGTTGTCTCAAACCCCACTGGTGGTTCGACTCATTTGTCTATGATTTTTCGGGGTTTAAGAATATCTGTGTTAGGCATCGAATTTGAGTGCGACGCGTATGTGCTCGATTTTATGGGCTATGGTTTGATTCTAGGGATGGATTGGCTAACCATGTATGGTTCCATTCTAGATTGTGAGAGGAGGGTCGTTAGACTTTTTACATGCCATGGGAGGACCCTCGAGATTTCTTGTGACCCGCAAGGGTCTGTCATGCTTAGTTTCCTAGAGTCTCTAGATGCATCTATCGATGATCTGCGATCTGTGCCAGTATTTTGAGATTATCCTGAAGTTTTTGACGAGGTACGGGGCTTACCTCCAAGGCGTGAAATCAATTTTCGTATATATTTGGTGACAATGCAAAGCCAATTGCATTACTTGTGCGCCATATGGCTCCAAGGGAAAGGAGGGAGCTTAGCAAGCAAGTAGGTGAACTACTTGAGAAAGGGTTTATTAGGCGAAGCATATCTGAATGGAGTGCTCTAGTAGTATTCGCGATTAAGGCGGACGGTTCACTTCGCTTGTGTGTAGACTATAGTTAGTTGAATAAACTCACTAAGAAGAACAGGCACCCACTTCCGAGGATAGATGATCTATTTGACTAGCTTGTTGGTGCAGTATTCTCTCAATTAGACTTGGCCACAGGGTTTCATCAGTTGAGGGTGGCTAAGGACAGTATAGATAAGACCGCTTTTAAGACTCCAAATGGTTTCTTTGAATGACTTGTTATGCCTTTTGGGTTGACGAATGAACCTGCTTATTTTGTTGATCTGATGAATAGGGTGTTTAGGGAATTTCTAAATAAATTTAACGTGGTCTTTGTTGATGATATCATGATCTTCTCAAATAGCGACGAAGAGCATGCCCAACATTTGAGAGAAGTTTCGAAAACTCTGCATGCGCATCAGCTTAAGGCAAAGTTCTCCAGATTCCATTTTTGGAGAAAAGAGGTGAGACTTCTAGGCATGCAGTTTCCAAAGAAGGGATAGCAGTAGATCCTGCAAAGATAGTTGCAGTTCAAGATTAGCAAATTCCAAAGAATGCAATGGAGGTGAGAAGTTTTCTTGGATTGGCAGGCTATTATAGGAAGTTCATTAAGGACTTCGCAAAGATATCAGCCCCACTTATAAGGCTAACGAAGATGAATTTGGCATTTTCTTATAGATTGTGATGTTGCTTTTCAACAATTGAAGAGGGCTCTGACAACAGCCCCAGTATTGACCTTGCCCGATGGGAATAAAGTATTTACAGTTAACACTGATGCATGTGGTATAGGGATTGGTGCGGTTCTGATGCAAGAGGGAAAGGTAGTATGTTATGGGGGTAGACAGCTAAGGGTTCATGAGAAGAACTACCCTACCCATGATTTAGAGCTAGCTGCCATAGTATTCACTCTTAAAACGTCGCGTCATTATTTCTTGGAAAGAAGTTCGAGTTGTACACCGATCATAAATCTCTCAAGTACTTATTCGCACAGAAGGATCTTAATTTTAGGCAACAAAGGTAGATGGAGTTCCTAGATTCTTATGCTTTTGAGATTGCTTATACGCCTGGCATGGGTAATGTGGTGGCAGAGGATGGCCTTAAGTCCTCTGTTTGTGGAGAGAAAAAGCTTGGAGTTCGTCTCGACTTTTGACTTTGAACCCTCCACCGAGTTTTTACCTAGTTTGTTTGCATCGCTAGAGATACGACCTACTCTTATGGATTAGATAGGAGCATTGCAGCGAGATGATCCACAGATTTCAGACATCTTGGATAGGCTCGGTAAAGTGGAAACTTCTAGTCACCTCAATAGATATTCCATAGACGATAAAGGGTGGTTGCGATGAGATGGAAGCTTTGTGTTCCCTAAACTGGAAGTTTGTTAAAGACAGTCCTAGTGGAAGCCCATCATTCTAAGATGACTATTCATCTAGGTGGCGATAAGATGTATAGAGATATGAAGAGGGCTTTCTTTTGGGCTGGAATGAAGAAAGATGTGGCATAGTTTGTTTCTCAGTGTTTGGTTTGTCAGCAAGTCAAAGCTGAAGAAAAGAAACCCAGTGGTTTACTTCATCCTTTGGAGGTTCCACAGTGGAAGGGGAGAGCATCTCTATGGATTTCATAGATGGTTTGCTAGATCAAAGAAAGGCAACACCAGTAATTGGGTTGTAGTAGCTAGACTTACTAAGAGTGCTCATTTCGTTCCAGTTAGGAATAAGAGGACGACAGCATGGTTGGCAGCAATTTACGTTCATGAGATAGTTCATCTTCATGGAGTACCTTCCAGTATCGTAAGTGATCATGACCCCATCTTCACTAGTGAATTTTGGAGGAGCTTGCAAGAAGCATTAGGTACAAAGTTGTGTTTGAGCATCGCTTATCACCCACAGACTGATGGACAAACAGATTGGGTGAACAGAGTTCTTGAGGATCTTTTGAGGCTATGTATCCTAGACTTCGGAGGGACTTGGGAAGAGCATCTTCCTTTAGTAGAGTTTTCCTACAACAACAGTTGTCAAGCTAGCATTGACATGGCACCCTTTGAAGCATTGTACGGACAACCCTGTAGGTCACCAACTTGTTGGTGGGAATCTACAGAAAGGCTATTACTTGGACCAGATATGGTAAGAGAAATGTCCGAGAAGATTGATCTTATTAGACGGCGAATGAAGACCGCACAAGATAGGCAGAAATCCTACACGGACAAGAGAAGTACTGACATTGAATTTGAAGTAGGAGACATGGTTTTTATTAAAGTGTCACCATTGTGGAATGTGGTTCGCTTTGGATCTGTAGGGAAATTGGCACCAAGATTCGAAGGGCCATTTCCCATAACAGAAAGAATTGGACAAATGGCCTATAGGGTAAAACTACCAGAGAGATTGTCTGGTGTTCATGATGTTTTCCATGTTTCTCATTTGTGGAATTTCTTACATGGTACCGCGGAAGTAGTTGAGCCGGGTATATTGGAAGAAGTAGAGGTAGAACGGGAGGCGACAATCAGACGAGTTCCTACCCGTATTCTTAGATCAGAAGTTAAGAAGCTATGCAATAGAGAGGTCAAGTTGATGAAGGTTTAGTGGGAAGATAACCTAGAGGATGCAACTTGGAAGACCGAAGACAAGATTTTTGCTTCGTACCCTTTTCTTTTCGAGGGTATGTTCTTAACTTCCTTTCCAAAACTTTTATTTATGCTTGTTTCTATCATTTAATTATGTCCTATTGATCGAATCTTCGACCTTTAGGTAGGAATCCCATGGATGTAAACATGTGTCTGAGACATATTATGTTTGATGGATGCAAGTGTTTGCTAGTGGTTGCTCGTAGATGCATATACACACACATTAGGCACTAGATCGGCTCAATCACTCTCATACTACATATAGATATGTGTTCATTTTTCTTCTTTTAATGGATGGAAATGGATGTATCATCATATGGATGTTGCATTTGGACGGATGATTATGCACACATATAGAAACTTACATGTTATAATAAGATTGTTACATACATGTTGGATTCATGACACTAACATACATTCCATTAAGGAGGTTGACTGAATCAGTAGACCGCCTGATCTTTACATTAGAATAAGGACATATACACACCTTTCCATATGTTAATAAAAGCATTAGAAGTCTTTAAGGACAATGGATGCCTTTGATTGGTGGATGAGTAATGGGTGATGGATGTTAGGATATACATTCTTCTTAACTTGGAAATTTCGGGGACGAAATCCTTTAAGTAGGGGAGAATGTAAAACCCCGTAGTTTTAACAACACTAAAGAGGACAAATTAAAGAATAATTAATTTAATATTTATAATTAAGGGAAACAGACTACGCCATTGCATTCATCTCGGAATTCAGGTCAAAATAGACACTTCGTTTGCGTAAAACGGACACTGTATGAAGAAGTTATTAAGATTTGAAGTTTGTATACGCGCAAGAAGATTATATATATAATAGGTCGGAAATTCAAAATCAACCCAAAACAGTTCAAATTGCGCAGAAATGGAAGGCGGGAATTTTCCCGCTTAAAGGGTGTCGACCCCTTAAGGGGGGTGTCGACCTATGTGTCGTCGACCCCCTAAGAGAGGGTCGACCCCCCTAGGGCAGACGTGGCAGATTAGGGTTTTGGACTGGTAGCTATATATATGGCCTCATTTCTCATATTTTTCACACTGAAAATAATGGAGGATTAGATGCTGTCGCTACCCAGATTGAATCAAACCTTTTTCTTCTTCTGCAATCAAGTTATTCAAGTGTAGGTGATTCAACATTTTCTACTCTCCTTCTATTTTTCTAGATCCAAACACTGTGAGTTTAAGTTACTTTTAGATTTAAATAATTAAAAAGTAAAACATGATATGACTATAGTTTGGATCTATGCTTTTGACTGCTTGAATCATATCAGATCTGTTATAACTCGTGTATCTATGATATTCTGACATGACTATGATTTGGATCTTAACCTTTATCATGTCAGATCTACCTTTGATTATAGATCTAATTCACTGTTTAGATCACCTTATACCTGTTTTATTATGTTTATGGCCAAATCAGATCTGTTGTTAGTTGAACATCTAAGTCATTGTTTAGATCACATCATGCCTGTCCCTATTATGCTAGAATCCGTGTTATTGTCACATGTTCATCCTATATGCTTATCCTGCCATTATGCCACTATATGTTTATGCCATTACATGTCAACCTTGATAGTATGATCATCTCTGTGCTTTTCCCTTTATCTTTTCCCTTATATTTTTGTATACCCATGCTACCTTCGAGCCTAGGCATGCCGTTGAAATATGTGAATATGTTAGACTGGGAACGAGAGTAATACAATGAAAATTGGGCATAACTTGTAATTGGAAATTTGGGCATAGCTTGAAAAAAGTGTAATAATATGAATTTGAGGCATATAGTTTATTATGAACATAACTTGGGAAAAAGGGCATGGAAACTTATAATGACATAGGTAAATTTGGTTAATAATGGAAATGCCTAGGATTACAGTAATTAGAAACTGTAATCGCACCTAAACACGAGGTTAGATTACACTTGTGGTGGAAGTCCACCTGGAACCACCCGGCATATCCGGCGCCCACAAGTGGTGAATCTAATATGAGGGGTCTAGGTGCACAAACACGAGACGTGCTAAGACACGAGGTTAATCCCGACTTGTGGAAGAAGTCTGCCAAGAACCAACCGGCATATCCAACATCCATAAGTGGTTGGCTTAATGTGGGAGGTCTAGCACATTATAACCATAAATGGTAATGAATTGGAATACTTAACCTAGTCGAATCCATAGGGATTGTATGAAGATGAACTTGATTAGGGATTAAGTAAACTTGTTTGAAACAGCAGGAGGGTTAAGTATATCTGGGTTGTGTGGGTAATATTTATATATAGGCCCACAAACTTAACCTATTTGGGTTATGTAATTAAAGACACCGTTAGGTAAGCATAACTCGGGGAAAACCTAGTGGGGATGCAAGCGTAGGGGGAAGCTTGTATAATCTTGTGTGTGGGACTCGTTTCAGTTAGTAACCCATATAACGTTATCAAATGAGTACTCCGAACTAGGTCGAAGTTGGGGGACGCTTATTGGGCTGATTGTAAGAGATCCAAACATGGAGGGCGGTGTGGGCGGCGCAAACCGACCGAGTCATGTGCGTACATGGTCTAGGCAGAGGGGGACAAGACGACCGTGACACCAGTAGATATGGTTGTGCACATCCATAAAATGAAGGATTGCCACTTTAGGGAGTGATACACCCTACTGTGGGGCTAGAACAAGGTATCTACAGAGTAGGGAGCCGAACAATTAGGGTAATAATCAGGGTAAACTTAGACTCCTGTATGTTTAGGAGCCCGTTATTATCCATAGAGGTAACTCCAGAACGTTGGGCTGCCTGTTGATTGTATGGGGGTGAAAACCTCTCACTGGAAGTGCACCTAATTCTACCATCTTATAGTTGTTGGGATCATCTCATTCTGGTTGTACTAGTATCATTGCAGAGTAATCATTAGAGAAGCGTATACACTCTATCATGTTTACCATGTCATACCTTCCTTTTGTGATGTTATCTTTCTCATCCACTTTATATGCCTGTATTGATACTTTTACTTATTTATTTGCTAAAAGTAAATGGACTCGCCAGACTTTATGTCTGACTCTTTTTGTTTCCTCTTCTTTCTTCCATTCCCCCTTGGTTCTCATGGTGGGAATACTTAAGTTTGATCAGGATTCTACTATCATTTTGCTGGAGCTACTTAGATGTATTGCTCAAGCTCTTATCTTTTCTATTATGGCTATGTTTTTATTTGGGGATTATGCTTCTTCTTTTTTGTACTATGATGTTTTAAGTGCAAGACAGAAGTTTTGATGATGTTCTGGGTTTATGTATTTTTAGACACATGATGTTTTGAACAACTATGCTTTATAATTAATAAAGATTTTAATTTCGCTGCTATTTTATATATGTCTTGTAATGTTCCTGTTTCTGTTTACTAATAACGCTTCATGAAACTTAATGCATTCTCTTAATGAGTGACATTAATGGATGTGGGGTATCATACAGTGTTATTTTCCTAAGGCAACAATTTATCTCCTAATTGTTATTTGCTGCGATTGATTATAATTAATGTCGCTTATGAAACTAACGATCATATTCCCTAAGACATTAATTAATCTTTAAATACCATTTATTTCCATTGATTATAATAAATGTCATTTATGATCCTAATGGTCATAATATTCCTAAGACATTAATTTACAATGAAATATCCTTATTTTATCAATCCTGAAATATCTATTTGTTGTACCCCAACGAACATTACTAATTTATTTATTTATTTGCTGTCTGTTATATATATAATTATGCACCAGACCTCTCACATTAAGTCATCCACTTGTGGATGCTGGATTTGTCAGGCGGTTCCGCGCAGACTTCTACCACAAGTTGAGCTTAACCTCGTTTCTTTGTACAGTTATAATTCAATTCCCTAATTGGGAGTTACAACATTAATCCTAGCCAATTTAAAAATTGTAATAATTAGACTTAATTGCCTAATTAAATTTTTCTTTCCCAAATAAATGTCGATTACAATAATTATTTATTTGTCTATGGCCCTTTTTATAGCAATCAACTACGTTAATTGCTACAGTGGTCTCCATAGATACATATACATTTAATATGGATTACATTTACATGTATAATTCCCTTGAATGAATACCGTTCAAACATTCAAACATCCATTAATATGTATATTTCGTTGTGTACGTAGATTTAGACATACGGATAATATGTGTGTGTCTATATATATATATATATATATATATATATATATAATTGTGTGTGTGTGTGTATGTGTGTATATTTTTGTGCAATTAACGTTGTTATTTTCTTTTATATTATTATTGTTAACTTTAATGTTTTGGTTCAACTAATAGCAAAACATTTCTTTTTGTATTCAATCTTGAAATAAGGTTCGAATCTTACAAAAAGACTGTCAACTACAGTTATTGTAAATTATGCCTGAATATTGGAATAAACACGTTTCAAACCACAAGAAATATATTATTATGTACATTTTGGAGTAGTTTATGTAATTACGCACAAATATATCTATTTATGTTTATACGTGAATTTACATAACTTTTCCCTTTTTCAATATTTGACATATTTCTTAGTAGTTTCAAATAATGTCTTTTTATTTAAAAGAACAAAAAGGCACAAGTTACAATAACTAAGTTAAACCCCAATCAAATTGAGTACAAACAGATTTGTATCTTTTTAATCAAAATTACATAATTCACTGTTGTATCTTTTTAATCAAAATTACACAGTTCACCGATGTATCTTTTTAATCAAAATTACATAATTTACCGTTGTATCTTTTTAATCAAAATTGCATAATTCACTATTGTATCTTTTTAATCAAAATTACATAATTCACCATTTGACACTGAAATTAGAGATCTTGAATAAAACAACATATTTGCAGTGTTTATGGGATCGATTTCTAGATCTATAGTGTTTTACAATAACCACAATATATTTCAAACATAATTGTAGATAATGGTTTTAAACAATGAAGTATGCCTATAAATTATAAAATTATTTGTAATGACCCGCTTTTTTAGCAGTATAATAATTAATTAATTAAATTATTTAAAAGGTGATTAAGAGGATTTAATGGTCGTTGAATAGAATAATAATGAATATTTAATTAAAATAATAATTAAATAATATATTTAATTCTGAAATAATCAGAATTGGCTGAAATGGCGATATGGTGTGAACTGGATCATCTGTGATATTTAATTCAGTTTAGAATTGAATTATAATAACGAATATATTTAATTAACGACGGTTGAATGTATAAATTATTATAATTAAAATCGAGCTCGAAATGGCGCTGCAGTTCGTAAATTGGCGATTCGAACTTCAACTGAATGCACATGATTCGTTTTTAATTGTGTTTCCGTGAAACAAGAAACGTGTGGAGCTGGTGGAGTATATCTTTTTAGTGGAAGAGAAAAATCGGGATTTCATCGTGTAGATTTTGAGATATGTCCAAATCAAATTTTAGAATAGTCACTATAGACTCGTTTATCGACCGTAACGGTTTATTCAAAATAACTAGATATCTGGTGTGAATTTAGACAAGGTTCTTTTGAGACATAACAGTAATTTAATTTTTAGAATTTTACTATAATTTTTAATTAATTAAATAAGCAACTTTTTATTTGGAGTATTGGGCACCTTGTATCGACATTTTGGGGTTTCACAATATGAGTTAAACTACCGGTATTATTATATTTTTGGGATCGTGGTACGATACTGGACATGACTACATCTTTATTTCTGTCCGTACGTGAATGAAATTTGGGTAACATAGTACTTTGACAAACCAAACTGTAAATACATTAATAAAATAAAGTTGTAATTTATTTTGTGTGAACCTAAACGAGTCCACGTTCCCCTCTTCTCAACAGCCAGGTTTCCGTGGCCTCAAAACAAGATACGTGGTCCTTCAAAATCCAACCAAAAGCAAAAAAACTAAACACTATATAATAACGTTCTAACTTTCCCTTTAACCCTAAGCCAACAAATATCCGCCGTTTTCAAATTTCTACTCACAGCCGAAAAACAAAAAGGAAAAATCCATAAATCTCAACACTACTACTTTTGGGTTAGTATCTATGTTTGTTTTCATCTAGTATGGGTTTGGGGTTATTCCAGATATCGTTGGTTCGCTGTCTTTATGTTTAGTGAGGAAAAAAGGGGCTTGATGTTGCAATTGTTTGTGGTGCGAGTTTGAAGGGAGGGTGCGAACTATTTTTGGGTGGTGTAGAGAGGGAGAGAGATGGAGTTGAGCTCGGTCAGGTAGTTGTAAAGGATGAGGATCGAATTCGAAGGATAAACTGATGTCAAATGGGAAAGTAGCAGTAAGGAATTGGAAATGTACAATGCGCGGAGGGAGGAAAAGAAGAACGAACTGACCCTATTTTGTTTTGTACAGCGAATTAAGGGAAAGGGTTTGAACACCTTATTGGGTTTCAAGGGAGCGGGTCTGGGCTTGATGATGGGCCAATGATTGAATGTAATGGAGTTAGGTATTGTGTTAGTGGTAGGAAATGTTGTATGTTTGCAGAAAGTGGGGGGGGGGAGGCGGGAAGGGGGGATTCGGTGATAAAACTTGATGGTGGTTTCCTGTAGATAGTTAGGAAGATGAATAATGCATCTAGGTATTTGATTTTGAAAGGTATGATTTTGATATGGTTTGAAAGGGGAAAAGGGAGATGGCGAGCTCTGTGGGGTTCTGGGGTGTTTAAACTACGATAATGGAGGAGGATGGAGCTGGTTGAACGGTCAGAGAAGAAGAGAAGGAAATCACGGTCAAAATCTTTGTAAGGAAACTAATCTCATTATATTATATATAAAGAAAATAGTGAAGAGAAAGAGATATGGAAAGAAAGGAATGGATAGATGTTCTGGAAGTGAAAGCAAGAATTTTGAATAGGGTATTTTCCTAAGATCTTTAATTTAATAATTAAATTTAAGTTAATAATGTTTAAATAGTATAAATGCTTGTAAATTCGATAACAATCTCATACTTGTTCAGAAATTGACGAAACAAGATCTGACAGGATCGTATGGACGGTGGCTACACACTGGAACTGACTGGAAGTGGATTGTAGATCATTTGAATTTATGGAGAAATAAATTGTTTGATTCAAATCAAACAAACAGTTTATCGTTCTTTAACGATGAACTGCAAATGTGAGTAAAACTCACCAACTCTGAACAGCTAAATTTTTGTAATGTATATTTAGAACTGTTTAAAATTGTCTGATTGACTGTGTGTTGACCGTTTGATTGAACTGCTAGTCAGTTAGTTAAATTTCTACATTGATCCTGTTTAACAGAATATATCATATGGAACTGAAAGTGAGGTTGATTTTATTGTGTAACATCTATGGATGAAGGGAAACAGGTTGGAGGAATCCGACTGGATTCCTCAACATTTATTTTACTGTTTTTCATATATTGTGATATATGATGTGTTATATAATCTGTTATGGATTATGTGTGTTGGAATGATACTGATCCTTGTTATTCGATATTTTAAATATCATGAAAAGACCCTGGGATGTAAAATGAATTATTTCAATGTATATTGAAATAAAGGGATTTTATAATATCAACAGATTTTATAAAAGGAAATATTTCGAAAGTAAATAAAAGAGAAAATGTTTATAAAACGAATAGAATTTTATAAAAGGGAAAAATGTTGATAAAACGAATAGAATAGAATAAAGGAATATTATTAGAAAAATAAAGGAGAATATTTAGAAAACAAATAGAATTATAAAAAGGGAATAGTGTTAATCAAATAAAGTTATTCAATTAGAGTATATCAAGAAGTAGTTAATCGAATATAGTTCATACTCGAAGTAGTTAATCAAATATAGTTTATATTCGAAGTAGTTAATCGAATATAGTTTATATTCGAAGTAGTTAATCGAATATAGTTTATATTCGAAGTAGATAATCGAATATAGTTTATATTCGAAGGAGTTAAATCGAATATAATTATTCGAAATAAAGTTAAAACAGAATAAAGTTATTCAATTAGAGTTAATCATATAGAGTTAATCGAATAGAGGAAAAGAAATAGAGTTAAGCAAAATTAGAAACTGACTAGAGATTAGTAAATTGAATGGTTTTCTAAGTGTCGATCTGATGTTGGTTTCGGCCTTCGGGGTTTATACTTAGAGAATTGTTCTCCTACTAGTTTACAGTCAGGGAATGATAGTTGGGAAATGATAATGATATGTAAATAACAATGGAAATGTTTTCCAGTGTTAATAACAAATATTTTCTAAACATAGAAAATAAGGAAATATGAATATATGTATATATATATATGTAGATATATATATATATATGATTGATGACTGATTTATAGAATTTCCTTCTGGAAATGATATCGTTGTTTGCACACGTATTTTCCTTCGATAGTTAAATCAAAGACTATCGAAGTTTTGACCAATTTACGTTGTTAATATGGAGAGACGGGTTGGATTATTATCCAAAGAACCACTCTGTATTGGCATAAGCGTTGCGAATCATATATGCCAAAGATAATTGAAGACGGAGTAAAGTGCAAGGGCTATCGTTTAAGTCTTAGATAACAGTGCCTAAGATGGATGTACTGAATAGTACCTTCGGTTCATCCTGTTCCTGGATGACTTGTATGGATGAATGTCTGATAGAGTATTTCCAGAAAGGCCACGTACATTGATTTCTTCAACCTACCAAGAGTGGAAGCGGAGAAGGAAACTTCTTTTAGCTGACACGTAATGTATGGTTGTAGACGTTAATCGGTGGTTTGATGGATGTGGCGATGTGACATTCGAAGTGAATCTGATGTGATGATGAAGCGTAACCTCAAGCCTCATCAATCCGGTAAATGACAGAAATCGGGTAGGCAACATGGCTACGTAGGTCGCACCTATTAGGGTGTATAATCACCTGATCTAGAGTTTCATTTACTTCTAAAAATCTATTGTTGATACTGTCCCATTCGGGAAACGGTTGCTGATCCCAACCATTGGTGATATACATTCGATACACTTAAGCGAAATGAGTGGTCGGTCATGTGTGGCCGAGTTGCAAGATGATCTTGTTGAACCCAGAGTATTCCTTTCTAGAGGTACACTGGCGAAAGGTGGTTCCATACCTTGTCATAGTTGTAAATCCATTACCCAATACGTGCTTGCGGTTTTGATTGTATACTATATATGTAGAACGTGAGATGAAAGCGTTTCTGCTAGATGATTATTATATTGTGGTTGATAGACATTATTATAATATCAAAAGGTTTTGATATAAAGATAATTTGGATTCTTATAAGGGAAAAACCCATTCCGTTATACGGCATGGTCTTATGTGATATCATTTACTTGTTCGAACTCTTTTAAACTGTTTTACTCATACCAGTCCCATGACTGACCCGGAGTTTATTTTGTTTTGTTTTCCCTAAACTCTTCGGTGCCCAAATTTTGTACGGGCAGTCAAGTAGTCGCAATTTACAGATACTTGAAGAGCTGGAGCAGGAGGCTTCAGAATCATATAACTATTGTTTATTTCCGCTGTGTTGTAAGTGCTGTACTATGAAAATGATATGTATATTCAAGTATAGATTTATATTTCAAAGATATGTTATCTATTATATGTTATTCATTCCGCTATGAGGTTCGTGTTACTCTGATGTTGTGTTCTTCTTCTTCTATTCTAAGTTTCTATCTTATCTATCCTCACCCTCTAACTTATTTCATTAACAACCTGGACTTTCGATCCTTGGATGTTCGATATGTGTTGTATATCAGATAACCATGATCGCCAAAAACACGGGTCATTACAGTTGGTATCAGAGCCAGGTTAAGTGAATTACCTTGGCTCTATGGCGTGACTCAGTAGAGATAGGGTTAGTAATACCCTAGATCGAGTTGAGTGTATATATACGAGTGAACGTATTTGTTATTGATATAAAAATTTGTTTTATATTGTGGTGATTTATTGGTTGAGTTGTTTATGAGTTCTGGTCGATCAGTTTGATCCACTGTATCGGTAGGGATTTTGTAAACACTCGAATACGATGAACCGTCATGGTATATTTTGAAAAGAGGGTAAATGATATGATTTTACCCAAATTATATTTTGATATAAAGAAGATATATATATATATCAAAATTATAATATAGTGGATATATTGGTTGTGATTATAATCGAGTAAGATCATAAATTAAATGGTTATGTAAATAACCAATCAGAATTCATGTAAGTGAAATACGTGGAATCAGATGAATTAAATCTGAATTTAAACCAGAAATTGAATTAAAACTCTGGAGAATTGGATAAGTGTTTGTAAATGGATTAGGATTAAAAATAAGGAAAATTTAAGATCCTGGGAGATTTTAAATTGTTTTACAAGTAGTGTGAATTATATTTTGAAATGAATTTCAAAGTGGAAATGTTTAGAAATGGTTTTATAGTATTGAACTCAATTCGATCGCTGGAAAATAGATTCTGATGATGATGATGGCATCCTCTGCCCTCATGAACCCTCTTATTAGATTTGGATCCTTCCTTTCTTTGCTTCTTTAAAGATTTGCATTTTCCTTGCAGATGACCTTGCTTATGGCAGTTATTGCATATGGCAGTTGTTACTGGCTCTTTCTCAGATCTAGCCCTTTTTCGATTGTCCTTGGGCTTCTTGCTCACCTTAGACATCGTACTGGCTTCAGGACGATCAGTTTCAGACTCAACTTTATTGCTAGAACTGACTTCCTCTTCGTCGCGCAACATGCCTTTCTTATGGAGATCTTCATACTGATAAGCCATATAAATCATTTCTGAAAAAGGAAGCTTCACATGCCCCATTACTTTATTCTGGTATTTCCTTTGAAGCCCGTTAATAAATCTCATATTCTTTCTCTTCGTATTCTGAATTAGATGGGGAGCAAAGTGAGAAAGTTCGTTGAATTTCTTATGATATTCTGGAATGGTCATATCTCCTTGTATCAGATAAGAAAATTCATCGCATAATCGCTCAGTCGCTTCGGGAGGAGTAAATATTTCTAGGAAAATCACTTTGAATCTGTCCCAGGTGATATCACCTTCTGGATTATTCTCAATAACTGAATCCCACCAGAACAAAGCTTCATCTTTGACTGCCCAGGAGGCCAGTAATCTTTTCTGGTCATCCCTCAGCTTTAAACGATCAAAGATTTTCTCAGCAGAGCGAATCCAAGCCTGTGTCTTCATAATAGATTCTTCACCAGAGAACGGTATTCCACCCATATTTCGATATTTGATTAATAGGGCCTCAATATCCGGTTCTGCATTCCTTCTGTTTCTGACACTCATTTTCTAGTACTTCTGCAAATAGCAGATCAAGTGTTAGGTCACAGAAAAGATATTTTTAAACATAGAAACAAATACTTCAAATGTAAATGTGTCTATCAAGGTGTAATTTCATTCTGCTTTACTCATACTAGGATATTACTGATCCTATCTGTATAGAGTTACCCGTCCTAGAACACTACTGGTTCTATTTCTGACGAGTTCGTTAATATGTTATATTCTAGAACTAAGCTTAACCAAATCTCTAATACCACGTTGTGAGGACCCAGTTTCCCGTACTGACGGAGACAAGGGTTACCTTTGGAATATAACACAGAAACAGATAATAGCCGAACAGAATTAAATAAACACACCAGATAATGAACAATAGAATATACTGGATAAATGTAATCATCAGAGTTACACAGAATACAGGATCATACTTAGTACAAATACAATTCAGCTATACATAAATGTCTACAGCGGAAACAAACAAAATATGTACAATAGGAGCTGAATAGCATAAAAAGAGATAAATAATAGAATCCATCTTCAGCTCCAGCTATCCAAAAAGAGCCAGCTAAACCTGAATACAAGGCTGCCCGTGTAGAAAAAGGGGCACCCGAGTTTGAAAGTGAAACAAACTACGAGTCAGTCATGGGACTGGTATGAGAAATCTACTCAACACATTTATAATATGGCTAATCACAGGACCACGCCACTTTCGTGGAACGGGTTTACTCCATTAGATTGCTAGTGCTTTAAAAACAAATCTTTCTTTTAAATATCGCAATGCTTTTTATAAAAATGAAGCCATTATAAGACTCAGTTCCCATCACACAATGCAACGCAAGCCGGAGGATAGAGTTTTTACCTTATAATGGCCAAGATATGCTTGATACGAATAAAACAAAAGCATTTGATAGTACTACTAGTGTTTATATGTTTCAAAAACAATTTCGAATCATAACAATCAATCATAGACGACATGATCGTCCCATGCCACTATGTCGCCAAATATATATATATATATATATATATATATATATATATATATATACACACAATCGAAACCGCACAGTCACGTATTTGGAAATTGGATTTCCGTCATGAACCAAGGCAAAAGATAGTCCTTACCGAATTCGAGACAATCTAGCCCATGTCTCAGGGCCCAGACTCAGGTGGGCCATTGGAGCGACAGGGCCGGTCCACCGATGTGGATTAAAATTCCTGAACACTGCGTTTCTCCGCACTATGGGGCGTAAACGAGCCAACGAATGGCTCCATCGGTCCCGGATCGACCGATATATCAGAGGCGGCTCGCTATCCATCATCCACATAAGTAAAACGTCAGGCCGTGTAAAAACACTGACACAACTTCTAGCTAGAAAGAAACGCATGCCCTCCCTGAGGTCCTTCTCCCGTTTCTGGTTCATACCGGGGAGTGAGGCTCGCGAATTCACGTTGTACACAAAGCTACGCCACACAGGCGGTGCTTTCATCATCAACACAAGGCTTTGCTTTTCAACAGAAGCCCTGGTCATTTGCCACTTAGGCATGCCACACTAGCAATTCATGCCATGCGATTGATGTCCATCAATATACAACCTCTGAGCTCGTGCGTTTCAGAGAAGGGCGTTAAGCAAAAGAATAAATTCTCCGCCGCCAAACAGATGTATATTTAACAGAGATCAATCAACACAGAATAAAATCCAATGTCAGACACACTATCCATTTGCAAGTCCGTTCTGGGTCTGAACGAAACTGAAGGCACTATATACCTCGCAAACCCATCGACCACCATGTACGTCTGGACGATCACCACTCATTATCCATATTTCGGGATGCCTCCCAATCAGGACCTCGGTTACCATCCAAACAAGGTGAAGATCTCCGGTCTTCGACCATTGTCTTCATCTTTGATTTCTTATCGTCGATTCAGTTATTCAGAATGGGATAAACCCGGTCTTTCTGAACAACTCGCGTATATAATAAACAAGTACAACACTAATATACACACGCATCATTTCAATTCATTAGTCACTAACCGTCAATCAGTAAGAGAATGATTTCCCAAATATTAACCCCGAAGGCCGAAACCAACATCAGATCAAAATCTAGGAAACCATTCGACTTAGCTAACCTTCAGTTAATTTCTAAATCACATCCATATCATTTATAATATTTTATAACGATTTATCGCTTTATTTATTTATTTTAAAATAGCCAATTTATTCCAAACGACGCTTCGGGCCATAACGCGGCCGTGGCGCTGTTTTTCTTCAGATTTGTTTTACATATATCTGAAAATCTAACCGTTGGATCTTCACAAAATTTACATCATTAGAAAGATCTTTTCAAAACGAATCCAAGGTTCCAGTTTCGGGAAAATCCGACGGTCGGATCTCCCGGTATAATCGTTTGAAGTTTCGATTTCAAAATACGATCTGCAGCGTCGTTATTCGATTAAATATAATTATATATATATAATCGATTCTGGCGCTGTTTTTCTTCAGATTTGAATTAAACATTCCAGGCAATCCAACCATTGGATTTTTACAAAGTTGGTGCCGTTGGAAAGATATTTCCAAAGCGAACCCAACGGTTGCGGTTTCGGAAAAATCCGATGGTCGGATCTCCTGCACTAATCGTTTGAAATCACGGTTTCAAAATACGAACTGCAGCGTCGTTATTCGATATATTTCAATTCTATTTATATAAATATATCGATTCTTCGATTTCAAAGCTATATTATTTTCACACATTTGATAAAAATGATATTTTTATCTAACTGTCTTCTATTTCAACACTTCACTATATTTAACAATTCATGTATATAATAAAAATGTGAATTTTTTATTGTAAAACAATTCATTTCAAAACACTATTATTTTATATAGTTTATATAGGTAATAAAAGTATGATTTTTATTATAAAACAATTTATTTCAAAACGAGATCATTTTATATAGTTCATATTGATGATAAAAATATGATTTTTATTATAAAACAATTTATTTCAAAATATGAATACCACTCAACACATGAATTTCAATCCAACGAATGAATATCGATTCAACACATGAGGGTTTTCTATAGTTTATATATATATATAAAAATGTGATTTTTATATTTAAAACACGAATACCATTCAACACATGAATTTTTATCCAACGAATGAATATCGACTCAACATATGAAGGCTTTCTATTCAGCGAATAAATATAGTTTCAACAAATGAAAATAATTCAAACAACTGAATATTATTCAAAATTTCGGCAGCATAATGGCAGGGTAGTTAAAACCGGGACCGTCCCTAGTACGGCTCCTCGCTCTACCTTAAAACCTCGCGGTTTTTGACAATGTGGAATCATGCATCTAGTTCGCACGCAGGCGGCATGTATATTTATTTCATTTACACAAACTAATCCTATGTGGTTTCAACCAAATATTTCTCAACCACAAACGGGTATTTTTCAACCACAATCAATCAATATCAACCACAAACAATTCCAATCAACCATTCGCTATCAATCAATTTTCACACCAATCACAACCAATAAATATCGTCCATGGTTTTTGGACGAGGGGCGTATATATATATATATATATATCATTTTACTTCTATTTCAACACATATATAATTTTTACAACGCATATACAACTTATACATCGAACGTACAACTTATACAACGCTTATACAAGAGGTGTACAACGCTTATATAACTCATACATCGATTATATAATTTATACATCGTCGTTTTCCATATCGTTTATAATAGAAATATCACATTGGGTTCCACTCCACCAAAAATAGCAGAAGGCTCAGAAAAATATGTGGTCTCTTCTAGAAGTTAGAAGACGTCCACATGAGTCCACTGTTTCTTGTTTCACTGAATTTTCTCAACACACGAAAAAGATATGATTTTTCAAAGTTTGCAACGGTTTAAAGGTGTTAAAACTGTAGAAAATATATATAGCCGTACCTTTGCTGAAAGGTTCAAAACTAGGTTTGGATTTATCTCGAAATCCGTGTAGCTATTCATCGATCGGCCTTCGCAGCGTCGAAGGGGGAGGAGAGGCGCGCTGGCGCGACGTGATGGGGTCCATCTCGGTGGTAGGATGGCGCGGCGGCGGCGGTTTGAACGGCGGATGTTCAGAGGCTCGATTCTCCCAAACCACTCAATGAAAAAATCCAAACTTTATATGGATTTGAAGATCTCGAGAAGATCTTCAAAAAGTTCAACTGTGGCACGAGCTAATTCGGCGTGGATTGATCGGAAAATGAGGGGGAAGGTTTGAAGGGTTTTCCGCCTTCGATCGACTGTCGGGGAGAGAGAAAATCCTTTTTTTTTATTAAATTCTGATTGGCCGGGAGGTTTTATAAGGGGTTTTCTGATACGACCTCCAATCCAAACCCAACGACTGTCGTCCCTAGCGTTTTACCCCCATTCCGAACACAATGGGATATGTTTCGTAGGCCCATTCGACTGTTTCAGTCAGTTTCCATTCAATTTAAAATATATAATATTCAATATTCGATTTGAACGTACATTTCAATTTGCCAGGGCCACAAACTGATTCGAAAAATTCCAGAAAAATAAATCTAGCTATGTTTTGACGATACGGTCCCAACAAAACTTGTTTCGTCGAATTCTGAGACCGTTTGCAAAAAGGCCCATTTCTGGTCGATCCAATTTAATTGTAATTAACCAAAACACGTTTTCCTTTGCCACGCTCACATACTAGCTTCAAAAATTATGAAATTTGAAACCTAGCAATAACTTCACATCCTGGATCCAACAAAAGTGGTTTTGTCGAATTCCAAGGTCGTATACAAAATGGCCAATTTCACGAGCTATACAAATTCCATAGCGACCTTTCTGAAAATTCATTTTGCCATAACTTTTGCTTTCCGCTATGAAACTTCGATTTTTCAGATTCGTTAGAAAGGTATTCACTAACATATTTAAATATTTTTGGTTTCACTCAAATCCGTTTTGTTTTGCACCCGGTACAGTCCGACAAAGTTTGAATTCAATTTTTGAAACTGCGGCGCCTTTTCAGGCCTTGTTTATAATTTGAATTAATTATATTCGTTTTCAAACGTCGATTCAAACTCACTTTTCATTGTTATTATTTAAAATATTTATTTTAAATATTTAAAATCCATTATTTTAGCCAATTTAAAAAATTTAAATTGGTTCAGATTTTCTGGGTCGTTACAATCTCCCCCACTTAAAACTTTTCGTCCCCGAAAAGGAAGTCGAAAGTGGTTTGATTAATCAACTCTACGTTCGATCTGGCTTCCATCCTCCAACTTTTCAGTTTCTGAGTATTTTCAAATTCTTCAAAAATTTGGCTAACACCCGAAATTTTCGAAAAATTTCGCCATAACCTCCTTTGTACGGGGAGAGGTTTGGAAATTTATTGGACCGTATTAGGTACCCAATAAATCCTAATAAGCATTCACATATTTATAGTGATATATTCTGGTGTTTACAGGGGAGCGTGTATTGATAATAACTCCAGAAAATAAATTCTCGTCACCCTGTCAAAGCCTGAGGGAGTGTGTATTTTAAATGCTCCAGAGGATAAATCCTCGTCACCTCGTCCCGTGTGGGAAATAAATAGTCCATGTGCCGTATCTAATAACTAGAGAGACGTGATTATTGTCAACTCCAGGCCCGTGTGGTTTTTTTTATTAATCTGGCAATTTTATCGTTATAATTTAAATAGTCCATATCAGTCATCAGTTATACCTGTAAAATATAGTCATCGCCATACAAGCCTCTCGCTCGTATGGTAAATCTTCCACCTCGTCACACAATCTCTAAATGCTTATGTGGTATATGATGAAGTATGCCTATCTTCAGAAGTATTCCATGCAGTGTAGTTCAATATTAATTGTTACTATCCTATGGTGATGTTTATTATTTCACACATAACAACCAGCACTCCGCATCTAATGGCATTCACAGGAGTTGATATAATAATATTTCGCATCCAACTCATTAAGGTTTACCTATTTGTCGGGCACGCAAATAAAATCTTTACTCAACAGCTAATCCATTTACCTGTTCAAACATATATAATGCACAAGCATATATATATTTCTATCTATTTTCTAATCAGTTCAATGTGTGATTTACTCGAATAAATTCTACCATTCATTCTATTATTGATTAAATTAACTATCGTTTTAATAATTTTAATTAATCAAATCTACTATCACACAACACAAACAACAATCAAATTGTTTTTAACTTTTCAAAAACATACTAATCAATTTCTATGTTCTTTCAAAATCATTCAGACTATAGAATTAAAAGTGCACATCCATGAAAAGAAAATAACAACAGAGTAGAGAATTAAATGGTAATGCAATGTATGGTAAATATACCTTGCACCGGAGTCAATCAGAGATATCCACTCGACATCTAGGATAGGCTTTCTGAATGCTCTCCTCGGTTTCCCAAGTACAATCTCGCGGATCTCCACTCCATTGCACTTTGATTAAGTGAACCTTCTTGTTCCTCCGCTCTTTGGTTTCTTTGCTGATGATCTTTAGCGGCTCTCTTCTCACAGCTAATTCTGGAGTAATTTCAATATCCTGTTGGGATGCTTCTTCCACGATCAAGTCTGGATCATGAACGTGTTTTCGAAGTTGAGACATGTGAAATACATCATGCACTCCAGGCAACCAATCAGGCAATTTAACCCTATAAGCGAGGGTTCCGATCCGTTCCAGAATAAGAAACGGACCAATGAATTTGGGCGCCAACTTTCCAGTTTTACCGAACCAGACAACTCCTCTCATCGGCGATACTTTCAAATATACATAGTCGCCAACAGCGAAGGATATATCTCTTCTTCTCCTATCGGCATAGCTCTTTTGTCGGCTTTGAGCAGCGAGTAATCGTTTCTTAATAAAATCGACTTTGTCGGCAGCTTCTCGAATCATGTCTGGCCCCAACACAAGTCTATTACCGGGTTCGACCCAACAAGCAGGAGATCGGCACGGTCTACCATACAATGCTTCGAATGGCGACATTGTCAGACTCGCCTGGTAGCTGTTGTTATATGAGAATTCAGCCAAATGCAGATGGTCTTCCCATGATCCACCGAAATCTAGAACACAAGCCCGCAATAGATCTTCTATTATACAGTTCACCCTCTCAGTTTGACCATCTGTCTGAGGATGATAAGCGGTGCTCAAGTTCAACCTCGTTCCCAGTTCGACTTGAAATGCCTCCCAAAATTTGCTAGTAAATATTGTATCTCTATCACTAACTATACTGAGCGGCACTCCATATAGTCTAACAATTTCCCTGAAGTATATCTGCGCCAGACCCTGAGCAGTTCTGTTTGATCTGACAGGTATGAAATGGGCGGTCTTCATGAAGCGATCTACGATCACCCAAATACTGTCATTCCCTTTTCTGGTTCTGGGCAAACCATCAATGAAGTCCATGGAAATATGTTCCCACTTCTAACCAGGAACGTCTAGCGGTTGTAACAATCCAGCCAGTTTCTGTTGGTCGGTTTTGACTAGCTGGCAAGTAGGGCATCGACTAACATATATCGAGATGTCTCTCTTTAACGACTTCCACCAGAATGTTCGCTTGATATCGTTATACATTTTACTCACACCCGGATGGATACTGAGCTTTGATTTGTGGCATTCATCAAGCACATCTCTTCTGAGTTCTGGAATTTCTGGAACACAAATTCGTCCTTCTAACCTCAGAATCCCTTCGCTGTCGAGCTGGAAATCCGAAGCATTGCCTTCACGAATTCGCTGACTCATTCCTTTAATAAATTGGTCGTCTTTTTGGAGAGCCGATATTTTGTCAATCAAAGAAGTTGCATTGATAAAACTGGCGATCATTTCATTCTTTCGGCTTAACGCATTGGCCACGACATTGGCTTTCCCAGGAGTGTATATAATTTCAAAATCATATGCTGCAAGGAACTCTAGCCAACGTTGCTGCCTCATATTCAGGTCTTTCTGAGTGAACAGATACTTTAACGACTGGTGATCTGTAAACAGTTCAAATCTCTCACCCAGAAGATAGTGTCTCCAGATTTTCAAGGCGAATACTATAGCCAATAACTCAAGATCATGAGTTACATAGTTTTTCTCGTGTGGCTTCAGCTGACGGCTAGCATAAGCAATCACTTGGCCCCTTTGCATTAACACTGCGCCAAGGCCTTCTATAGAAGCATCAGTCCAGACTTTCAAATCCTAATTGCCATCGATGATGGTTAACACTGGAGCTGTCGTTAATCTTAACTTTAGCTCTTCAAAAGACTCCTCACTTTCTGGAGTCCATTTGAATTTAGAGTGCTTCTTTGTAAGCTTCGTTAAGTGACCCGATATCTTTGAAAAGTTTTTAACGTACTTCCGGTAATAACTAGCCAATCCGAGAAAACTGCGGACTTCTGTAGGAGTACTGGGCTGTTTCCAATTCTGGATAGCTGTGATTTTGTTGGATCCACAGCAATTCCTTCTTTCGTTACGACGTGGCCCAGAAATTTCACTTCCTCTTGCCAGAATATACATTTGGACAGTTTGGCTTTCAATACATTCTTTCTGAGGATTTCCAGAACCTGTTCCAAATGCTTTTCATGTTCGGCCTTTGATTTAGAGAAGATTAGAATATCATCAATGAAAACCAAAACAAATTTATTCAAAACCCCTCTAAACACTCTATTCATCAGATCGACGAAGTAAGCTGGAGCGTTACATAAGCCGAACGACATTACTAACCACTCGTAGAATAAGTCGGGACCTCTGAATGTTGTCATAGGAACACATTCTTCGGCAATACGAAGCTGATGGAAGCCTGTAGCTAGGTCCATCCTTGAAAATACCTATGCTCCATTTAATCGATCCAACAAATCATCAATCCGCGGCAATGGATATTTGTTCTTTATGGTCTGCTTGTTCAAATCACGATAATCCACACATAGCCGTAGAGTACCGTCAGATTTTGGGACAAATACCACTGCTTCTCCCCAATCAGAGAAACTAGGCCTGATTAGACCCTTCCATACTAGCTGTCGTGTTTGATTGTCTAATTCTCTTTTAAGGACGTTCTTCGAACAGCGTGAACTACCAGCCTTGCATTCAGAATCAAAGCAATCTTGAAATCTATTTCTCTCTACGGAGGTAAGCGAACAACTTCTTCAAACACATCCACATAGTTCTGGACGACAGGAATATCTTTTATGAGGTCGGGAATATTCTCTGTGACTTCAAGGATATTTTCTATTCGATCTGGAGAAACATCCAAAGCTGCCTAGAAGTCCGTTCTATTTGAGGTCAGGCCTTCACATGGTATGGTTATATAATTCCCAGATCGGGCCTTTGCCTTAACAACTCTCTCGGCGCATCTAACCTCTGCTTCATATTTAGTTAGCCAATCCAATCCCATAATAAGATCGAATTCATTAAAATTCATGACGATAGAGATAGAAGGGAATTTATAGCAGGAAAAAGAGACAGGTACTGCACAAATCCAACTGAGATTGATGGAACCCCAACTGGATTTTGGACAGTCATTGGCTCTTTGAGCTTCTTCAATTTCAAATCCAACTTCTTGACTGCACTCTTTGCAATAAAGCTTCGTGACGCTCCTGTATCAAACAGTACTTTAACTGGAATGTTCTTGACATTTAGCGTGCCTTCTAAAACATCAGGCCTTTCCAGAGCAGACGAAGATGTAGGCACTTCTGCCACTTCATTTACTTGTACTGCTTCAGGTTTTATGAACAGCGGGCAATTTTTTGCAATATGACCGGTCTGGTGGCACTTATGGCATCCTCTGCCCTCATGAACCCTATTATTAGATTTGGATCCTTCCTTCCTTTGCTTCTTTAAAGATTTGCATTTTCCTTGCAGATGACCTTGCTTATGGCAGTTATTGCATATGGCAGTTGCTACTGGCTCTTTCTCAGATCTGGCCCTTTTTCGATTGTCCTTGGGCTTCTTGCTCACCTTAGACATCGTACTGGCTTCAGTACGATCAGTTTCAGACTCAACTTTATTGCTAGAACTGACTTCCTCTTCATCGCGCAACACGCCTTTCTTATGGAGATCTTCATACTGATAAGCCATATAAATCATTTCTGAAAAAGGAAGCTTCACATGCCCCATTACTTTATTCTGGTATTTCCTTTGAAGCCCATTAATAAATCTCATATTCTTTCTCTTCGTATTCTGAATTAGATGGGGAGCAAAGTGAGAAAGTTCGTTGAATTTCTTATGATATTCTAGAATGGTCATATCTCCTTGTATCAGATAAGAAAATTCATCGCATAATCGCTCAATCGCTTCGGGAGGAGTAAATCACTTTGAATCTGTCCCAGGTGATATCACCTTCTGGATTATTTTCAATAACTGAATCCCACCCGAACAAAGCTTCATCTTTGAGTGCCCAGGAGGCCAGTAATCTTTTCTGGTCATCCCTCAGCTTTAAACCATCAAAGATTTTCTCAGTAGAGCGAATCCAAGCCTGTGTCTTCATAATAGATTCTTCACCAGAGAACGGTATTCCACCCATATTTCGATATTTGATTAATAGGGCCTCGATATCCAGTTCTGCATTCCTTCTGTTTCTGACACTCATTTTCTAGTACTTCTGCAAATAGCAGATCAAGTGTTAGGTCACAGAAAAGTTATTTTTAAACATAGAAACAAATGCTTCAAATGTAAATGTGTCTATCGAGGTGTAATTTCATTCTGCTTTACTCATACTAGGATATTATTGATCATATCTGTATAGAGTTACCCGTCCTAGAACACTACTGGTTCTATTTCTGACGAGTTCGTTAATATGTTATATTCCAGAACTAAGCTTAACCAAAGCTCTAATACCACGTTGTGACGACCCCGTTTCCGGTACTGACGGAGACAATGGTTACCTTTGGAATATAACACAGAAACAGATAATAGCCGAATAGAATTAAATAAATACACCAGATAATGAACAATAGAATATACTGGATAAACGTAATCATCAGAGTTACACAGAATACAGGATCATACTTAGTACAAATACAGTTCAGCTATACATAAATGTCTACAGCGGAAACAAACAAAATATGTACAATAGGAGCTGAACAGCATAAAAGAGATAAATAATAGAATCCATCTTCAGCTCCAGCTATCCAGAAAGAGCCAGCTAAACCTGAATACAAGGCTGCCCGTGTAGAAAAAGGGGCACCCGAGTTTGAAAGTGAAACAAACTACGAGTCAGTCATGGGACTGGTATGAGAAATCTACTCAACACATTTATAATATGGCTAATCACAGGACCACGCCACTTTCGTGGAACGGGTTTACTCCATTGGATTGCCAGTGCTTTAAAAACAAATCTTTCTTTTAAATATCGCAATGCTTTTTATAAAAATGAAGCCATTACAAGGCTCGGTTCCCATCACACAATGCAACGCAAGCCGGAGGATAGAGTTTTTACCTTATAATGGCCAAGATATGCTTGATACGAATAAAATAAAAGCATTTGATAGTACTACTAGTGTTTATATGTTTCAAAAATAATTTCGAATCATAACTATCAATCATAGACGACATGATCATCCCATGCCACTATGTCGCCAAATATATATATATATATATATATATATATATATATATATATATATATATATACAATCGAAACCGCACTGTCACGTATTTGGAAATTGGATTTCCGCCATGAACCAAGGCAAAAGATAGTCCTTACCGAATTCGAGACAATCTAGCCCATGTCTCAGGGCCCAGACTCAGGTGGGCCCTTGGAGCGACAGGGCCGGTCCACCAATGTGGATTAAAATTCCTGAACACTGCGTTTCTCCGCCCTATGGGGCGTAAACGAGCCAACGAATGGCTCCATCGGTCCCAGATCGACCGATATATCCGAGGCGCCTCGCTATCCATCATCCACATAAGAAAAATGTCAGGCCGTGTAAAAACACCAACACAACTTCTAGCTAAAAAGAAACGCATGCCCTCCCTGAGGTCCTTCTCCCGTTTCTGGTTCATACCGGGGAGTGAGGCTCGCGAATTCACGTTGTACACAAAGCTACGCCACACAGGCGGTGCTTTGATCATCACCACAAGGCTTTGCTTTTCAACAGAAGCCCAGATCATTTGCCACTTAGGCATGCCACACTAGCAATTCATGCCATGCGACTGATGTCCATCGATATACAACCTCTAAGCTCGTGTGTTTCAGAGAAGGGCGTTAAGCAAAAGAATAAATTCTCCACCGCCAAACATATGTATTTTAATAGAGATCAATCAACACAGAATAAAATCCAATGTCAGACACACTATCACTTTGCAAGTCCGTTCTGGATCTGAATGAAACTGGAGGCACTATATACCTCGCAAACCCATCGACCACCACGTACGTCTGGAAGATCACCACTCATTATCCATATTTCGAGATGCCTCCCAATCAGGACCTCGGTTACCATCCAAAAAAGGTGAAGATCTCCGGTCTTCGACCACCGTCTTCATCTTTGATTTCTTATCGTCGATTCAGTTATTCAGAATGGGATAAACCCGGTCTTTCTGAACAACTCGCGTATATAATAAACAAGTGCAACACAAACATACACACGCATCATTTCAATTCATTAGTCACTAACCGTCAATCAGTAAGAGAGCGATTTCCCAAATATTAACCCCGAAGGCCGAAACCAACATCGGATCAAAATCCAGGAAACCATTCGACTTAGCTAACCTTCAGTTAATTTCTAAATCACATCCATATCGTTTATAATATTTTATAACGATTTATCGCTATTTTTATTTTAAAATATCCAATTATTCCAAACGACGCTTCAGGCCATAACGCGGCCGTGGCGCTGTTTTTCTTCAGATTTGTTTTACACATATTTGAAAATCTAACCGTTGGATCTTCACAAAATTTACATCATTAGAAGGATCTTTTCAAAACGAATCCAACGGTTCCAGTTTCGGGAAAATCCGACGGTCGGATCTCCCGGTATAATCGTTTGAAGTTTTGATTTCAAAATACGAACTGCAGCGTCGTTATTCGATTAAATATAATTATATATATATATAATCAATTCTGGCGCTGTTTTTCTTCAAATTTGAATTAAACATTCCAGACAATCCAACTGTTGGATTTTTACAAAGTTGGTGCCGTTGGAAAGATATTTCCAAAGCGAACCGAACGGTTGCGGTTTCAGGAAAATCCGATGGTCGGATCTCCCGCACTAATCGTTTGAAATCACGGTTTCAAAATACGTACTGCAGCGTCGTTATTCGATATATTTCACTTCTATTTAAATAAATATATCGATTCTTCGATTTCAAAGCTATATTCTTTTCACACATTTAATAAAAATGATATTTTTATCTAATTGTCTTCTATTTCAACACTTCACTATATTTAACAATTTATGTATATAATAAAAATGTGATTTTTTTATTGTAAAACAATTCATTTCAAAACACTATTATTTTATATAGTTTATATAGGTAATAAAAGTATGATTTTTATTATAAAAAAATTTATTTCAAAACGAGATCATTTTATATAGTTCATAGCGATGATAAAAATATGATTTTTATTATAAAACAATTTATTTCAAAATATCAATACCACTCAACACATGAATTTCAATCCAACAAATGAATATCGATTCAACACATGAGGGTTTTCTATAGTTTATATATATATATATATGTGATTTTTATATTTAAAACACGAATACCATTCAACACATGAATTTCTATCCAACAAATGAATATCGACTCAACATATGAAGGCTTTCTATTCAATGAATAAATATAGTTTCAACAAATGAAAATAATTCAAACAACTGAATATTATTCAAAATTTCGGCAGCATAACGGCAGGGTAGTTAAAACCGGGACCGTCCCTAGTACGGCTCCTCGCTCTACCTTAAAACCTCTCAGTTTTTGACAATGGGGAATCATGCATCTAGTTCGCACGCAGGCGGCATGTATATTCATTTCATTTCCACAAACTAATCCTATGTGGTTTCAACCAAATATTTCTCAACCATAAATGGGTATTTTTCAACCACAATCAATCAATATCAACCACAAACAATTCCAATCAACCATTCGCTATCAATCAATTTTCACACCAATCACAACAAATAAATATCGTCCATGGTTTGTGGACGAGGGGCGTATATATATATATATATAGCAATTTTCTTCTATTTCAACACATATATAATTTTTACAACGCATATACAACTTATACATCGAACGTACAACTTATACAACGCTTATACAAGAGGTGTACAATGCTTATATAACTCATACATCGATTATATAATTTATACATCGTCGTTTTCCATATCGTTTATAATAGAAATCTCACATTGGGTTCCACTCCACCAAAAATAGCAGAAGGCTCAGAAAAATATGCGGTCTCTTCTAGAAGGTAGAAGACGTCCACACGAGTCCACTCTTGTTTCACTGAATTTCGTCAACACACGAAAAAGATATGATTTTTCAAAGTTTGCAATGGTTTAAAGGTGTTAAAACAGTTGAAAATATATATAGCCGTACCTCAGCTGAAAGGTTCAAAACTAGGTTTGGATTTATCTCGAAATCCGTGTAGCTATTCGTCAATCGGCCTTCACAGCGTCGAAGGGGGAGGAGAGGCATTCTGGCGCAACGTGGTGGGGTCCAGCTCGGTGGTCGGATGGCGCGGCGGCGGCGGTTTGAACGGCGGATGTTCAGAGGCTCGATTCTCCCAAACCAACTCAATGAAAAAAATCCAAACTTTATATGGATTTGAAGATCTCGAGAAGATCTACAAAAAGTTCAACTGTGGCACGAGCTAATTCGGCGTGGATAGATCTGAAAATGAGGGGGAAGGTTTGAAGGGTTTTCCGCCTACGATCGACTGTCGGGGAGAGAGAAAATCCTTTTTTTTAATTAAATTCTGATTGGCCGGGAGGTTTTATAAGGGGTTTTCTGACACGACCTCCAATCCACACCTAACGACTGTCGTCCCTGCCGTTTTACCCCCATTCCGAACACAATGGGATGTGTTTTGTAGGCCCATTCGACTGTTTCAATCAGTTTCCATTCAATTTAAAATATATAACATTCAATATTCAATTTGAACGTACATTTCAATTTGCCAGGGCCACAAACTGATTCGAAAAATTCCAGAAAAATAAATCTAGCTATGTTTTGACAATACGGTCCCAACTAGTTTCGTCGAATTCTGAGACCGTTTGCAAAAAGGCCCATTTCTGGTCGATCCAATTTAACTGTAATTGACCAAAACACGTTTTCCTTTGCCACGCTCGCATATTAGCTTCAAAAATTATGAAATTTGAAACCTATCAATAACTTCACATCTTGGATCCAACAAAAGTGGTTTCGTTGAATTCCGAGGTCGTATGCAAAATGGCCAATTTCATGGGCTACATAAATTCCATAGCGACCTTTCTGAAAATTCATTTGGCCATAACTTTTGCTTTCCGCTATGAAACTTCGATTTTTCAGATTTGTTAGAAAGGTATTCACTAACAGATTTAAATATTTTTGGTTTCACTCAAATCCGTTTTGTTTTGCACCCGGTACAGTCCGACAAAATTTGAATTCAATTTTTGAAATTGCAGCGCCTTTTCAGGCCTTGTTTATAATTAGAATTAATTATATTCATTTTCAAACGTCGATTCAAACTCACTTTTCATTGTTATTATTTAAAATATTTATTTTAAATATTTAAAATCCATTATTTTAGCCAATTTAAAAAATTTAAATTGGTTCAGATTTTCTAGGTTGTTACACAAGACAAACTGGATTGTGAGATTCAAATTTGAAGTGTAATGTGATAATCAAGTTAAGAGTTGGGAATCGAGAAGAAACTCGAGTTGAAATGATATTTGGCTCGGATATAAGCGAATGGTTGTGTTGTAGATAAAAGCAGATTGGAATTTGATTGGGATGACCCTTGTATCCGCTGAATTGATAACAGGTGGAAAGGATATAATGATATGCCGACAAAAGGTACGAGTTTATATTTCTATTGGATATAAGATTTATGAGCCGAATTGGCAAGCCGCTTGGCTTTTTGATTTTCTTTTGGGATGGAGATGGCCCAGAGAGGCGAGTTGGAGTTTGACCTACTAACCAGTACAAAGGAGGTGCTTGCAAAAATTTTCGAAAAGTCAAGATGATAGAAAATTTTCAGGATTTTTGAAAATTTTCGTTGATAAGAATTAAATAAATTTCTAATTGAAATTAAATTGGTTCAGTTGGAAACTGAAGTTAAGAAGTGAGCAAATAAGTTATAACCAGTTAATAGAGTTGTTTTCTACCTTAGCACTTTCAAGGACGAAATTATTTTAAGTGGGGAAGAATGTAATGACCCGCATTTTCAGCGGTATAATAATTAATTAATTTAACTATTTAAAAGGTGATTAAAAGGATTTAATGGTCGTTGAATAAAATAATAGTGAATATTTAATTAAAATAATAATTAAATAATATATTTAATTCTGAGATAATCAGAATTGGCTGAAATGGCGATATGGTGTGAACTGGATCATCTGTGAAATTTAAATCAGTTTAGAATTGAATTATAATAACGAATATATTTAATTAACGATGGTTGAATGTATAAATTATATTATAATTAAAATCGAGCTCGAAATGGCGCTGTAGTTCGTAAATTGGCGATTCGAACTTCAACTGAATGCACAGGGTTCGTTTTTAATGGGATTTCTGTGAAACAAGAAACATGTGGAGCTGGTGGAGTATATATTTTTAGTGGAAGAGAAAAATCGGGATTTCGTCATGTAGATTTTGAGATATGTCCAAATCAAATTTTAGAATAGTCGTTATAGAATCGTTTACCGACCGTAACGGTTTATTCAAAATAACTAGATATCGGGCGTGAATTTAGACAAGGTTCTTTTGAGACATAACGGTAATTTAATTTTTAGAATTTTACTTTAATTTTTAATTAATTAAATAAGCAACTTTTTATTTGGAGTATTGGGCACCCTGTATCGACATTTTGGGGTTTCACAATATGAGTTAAACTACCGGTATTATTATATTTTTGGGATCATGGTACGATACTGGACACGACATCTTTATTTCTGTCCGTACGTGAATGAAATTTGGGTAACATAGTACTTTGACATACCAAACTGTAAATACATTAATAAAATAAAGTTGTAATTTATTTTGTGTGAACCTAAACGAGTCCACGTTCTCCTCTTCTCAACCGCCAGGTTTCCGTGGCCTCAAAACAAGATACGTGGTCCTTCAAAATCCAACCAAAAGCAAAAAAACTAAACACTATATAATAACGTTCTAACTTTCCCTTTAACCCTAAGCCAACAAATATCCGTCGCTTTCACATTTCTACTCACCGCCGAAAAACAAAAGGAAAAATCCATAAATCTCAACACTACTACTTTTGGGTTATTATCAATGTTTGATTTCATCTAGTATGGGTTTGGGGTTATTCCAGATATAGTTGGTTCGCTGTCTTTATGTTCAGCGAGGAAAAAAGGGGCTCGATGTCGCAGTTGTTTATGGTGCGAGTTTGAAGGGAGGGTGTGAACTGTTTTTGGGTGGTGTTGAGAGGGTGAGAGATGGAGTTGAGCTCAGTCAGGTAGTTGTAAAGGATGAGGCTCGAATTCGAAGGATAAGCTGAAGTCAAATGGGAAAGTAGCATTAAGGAATTGGAAATGTACAAGGCGCGGAGGGAGGAAAAGAAGAACAAACTGACCCTGTTTTGTTTTGTACAGCGAATTAAGGGAAAGGGTTTGAACACCTTATTGAGTTTCAGTGGAGCGGGTCTGGGCTTGATGATGGGCCAATGATTGAATGTAATGGAGTTAGGTATTGTGTTAGTGGTAGGAAATGTTGTAAGTTTGCAGAAAGTCGGGGGTGGATTTGGTGATAAAACTTGATGGTGGTTTACTGTAGAAAGTCAGGAAGATGAATAATGCGTCCGAGTATTTGATTTCGAAAGGTATGATTTTGATATGGTTTGAAAAAGGAAAAGGGAGATGGCAAGCTCTGTGGGGTTCTGGGGTGTTTAGACGACGATAATGGAGGAGGATGGAGCTGGTTGAACGGTCAAAGAAGAAGCGAAGGAAATCACGGTCAAAATGAAGTGGGCTGGTGCTTTTCTGAATGGGCCATAAGGAAAGATGAAGCCAAATTTCTTTGTAAGGAAACTAATCTCATTAAATTATGCATAAAGAAAATAGTGAAGAGAAAGAGACATGGAAAGAAAGGAAGGATAGACGTTCAGGAAGTGAAAGCAAGAATTTTGAATAGGGTATTTTCCTAATCTACGTAATTAAGGTCTTTAATTTAATAATTAAATTAAAGTTAATAATGTTTAAATAGTATAAATGCTTGTAAATTCGATAACAATCTCATACGTGTTCAGAAATTGACGAAACAAGATCCGACAGGATCGTATGGATGGTGGCTACACGCTGGAACTGACTGGAAGTGGATTGGAGCTCGCTTGAATTTACGGCGAAATAAATTGTTTGATTCAAATCAAACAAACAGTTTATCGTTCTTTAACGATGAATTGCAAATGTGAGTAAAACTCACCAACTCTGAACAGTTAAATTTTTGTAATGTATATTTAGAATTGTTTAAAATTGTCTGATTGACTATGTGTTAACCATTTGATTGAACTGCTAGTCAGTTAGTTGAATTTCTATATTGATTCCGTTTAACAGAATATATCATATGGAACTGAAAGTGATGTTGATTTTATTGTGTAACGTCTGTGGATGCAGGGAAACAGGTTGGAGGAATCCGACTGGATTCCTCAACATTTATTTTACTGTTTTTCATATATTGTGATATATGATGTGTTATATAATCTATTATGGATTATGTGTGTTGGAATGATTTTGATCCTTGTTATTCGATATTTTAAATATCATAAAAAGACCCTGGGATGTAAAAAGAATTATTTCAATGTATATTGAAATAAAGGGATTTTATAAAATCAACAGATTTTATAAAAGGAAATATTTCCAAAATAAATAAAAGGGAAAATGTTGATAAAACGAATAGAGTTTTATAAAAGGGAAAAATGTTGATAAAACGAATAGAATAGAATAAAGGAATATTATTAGAAAATAAATAGGATATTATAATGGAGAATATTTAGAAAACAAATAGAATTATAAAAAGGGAATAGTGTTAATCAAATAAAGTTATTCGATTAGAGTATATCAAGAAGTAGTTAATTGAATATAGTTTATATTCGAAGTAGTTAATCGAATATAGTTTATATTCGAAGTAGTTAATCGAATATAGTTTATATTCAAAGTAGTTAATCGAATATAGTTTATATTCGAATTAGTTAATCGAATATACTTTATATTCGAAGTAGTTAATCGAATATAGTTTATATTCGAAGGAGTTAAATCGAATATAGTTATTCGAAATAAAGTTAAAACGGAATAGAGTTATTCAATTAGAGTTAAGCAAATAGAGTTAAACAAATAGAGGAAAAGAAATAGAGTTAAGCAAAATTAGAAACTGACTAGAGATTAGTAAATTGAATGGTTTTCTAAGTGTCGATCTGATGTTGGTTTCGGCCTTCGGGGTTTATACTTAGAGAATTGTTCTCCTTCTAGTTTACAGTTAGGGACTGATAGTTGGGAAATGATAGTGATATGTAAATAACAATGGAAATGTTTTCCAGTGTTAATAACGTATATTTTCTAAACATAGAAAATAAGGAAATATGAATATATATATATATATATATATATATATATATATGTGTGTGTGTGTGTGATTGATTGATAGAATTTCCTTCTGGAAATGATATCGTTGTTTGCACATCTATTTTCCTTCGATAGTTAAATCATAGACTATCGAAGTTTTGACCAATTTACGTTGTTAATATAGAGAGATCGGTTGGATTATTATCCAAAGAACCACTCTGTATTGGCATAAGCGTTGTGAATCATATATGCCAAAGATAATTGAAGACAGAGTAAAGCGCAAGTGCTATTGTATAAGTCTTAGATAACAGTGCCTAAGATGGATGTACTGAATAGTACCTTCGGTTCATCCTGTTCCTGGATGACTTGTATGGAAGAATGTCTGACAGAGTATTTCCAGAAAGGTCACGTATATTGTTTTCTTCAACCGTACCAAGAGTGGAAGCATAGAAGGAAACTTCTTTTAGCTGACACGTAATGTATGGTTGTAGACGTCAATCGGTGATTTGATGGATGTGACGATGTGACATTCAAAGTGAATCTGATGTGATGATGAAGCGTAACCTCAAGCCTCACCAATCCGGTAAATGACAGAAATCGGGCAGGCAGCATGACTATGTAGGTCGCACCTATTAGGGTGTATAATCACCTGATCTAGAGTTTTGTTTACTTCTAAAAATCTATTGTTGATACTGTCCCATTCGGGAAACGGTTGCTGATCCCAACCATTGGTGATATACATTCGATACACTCAAGCGAAATGAGTGGTCGGTCATGTGTGGCCGGGTTGCAAGATGTTCTTGTTGAACCCAGTGTATTCCTTTCTAGAGGTACACTAGCGAAAGGTGGTTCCATACCTTGTCATAGTTGGAAATCCATTACCCAATACGTGCTTGCGGTTTTGATTGTATACTATATATGTAGAACGTGAGATGAAAGTGTTTCTGCTAGATGATTATTATATTGTGGTTGATAGACATTATTATAATATCAAAAGGTTTTTGATATAAAGATAATTTGGATTCTCATAAGGGAAAAACCCGTTCCGTTATACGGCGTGGTCTTATGAGATATCATTTACTTTTTCGAACTATTTTAAACTGTTTTACTCATACCAGTCCCATGATTGACCCAGAGTTTATTTTGCTTTGTTTTCCCTAAACTCTGGGTGTCCAAATTTTGTACGGGCAGTCAAGTAGTCGGGATTTACAAATACTTGAAGAGCTGGAGCTGGAGGCTTCAGAATCATATAACTATTGTTTATTTCTGCTGTGTTGTAAGTGTTGTACTTTGAAAATGATATGTATATTCAAGTACAGATTTATATTTCAAAGATATGTTATCTATTATATGTTATTCGTTCCACTGTGGGGTTCGTGTTACTCTGATGTTGTGTTCTTCTTCTTCTTCTGTTCTAAGTTTCTATCTTGTCTATCCTCGCCCTTTAACTTCTTTCATTAACTACCGGGATTTTTGATCCTTGGATGTTCGATATGTGTTGTATATCGGATAACCAAGATTGCCAAAAACCTGGGTCATTACATTATTCAAACCACAAATTCTGTGAGGACCCGTAACTTCCCCGTGAGGGAAAGAGCGGATACTTTGAGAACAACACACAATAGAACGCAGACGGAAGAACATTTCATTGCTTATTACGACAATTCCATCAGTATACAAGAATATACAGAGTATAAATAAATAAATTACATTCGATAAATATCAGAGATTACAATAAATTACATAGCAGCGGAAAATAATACAAAGCACAACTGAAGGTGATATACGGATACAGAGCTTTCCGGATATCATTCCAGCTGTAAACCAGGATCCTGTGAATGTAAATCTGCAAAACCAAAACTACTAGCTGCCCGTGTCGAAAATAGGGGCACCCAGAGTTTAGGTTAAAACAATAAACTCCAGGTCAGTCATGTGACTGGTGTGAGAACTAAAATAGTTATTAAAACTTTATTTTAAAAGAGAGTAATTCAAGGGACCACGCTGTATAACACGGAACGGGTTTCCTCCCAAGAATACCAGTGCATAGAATAAAAAACGCAATGCTTTTTCAAAAAATGAAGCTATTATAAGACCCAGGTCCCATCACACAATGCAACGCAAGCTAGAGGATAGGGTTTTACCTTATAACAGCCAAACGTGCTTGGTACGTTTAAAAACAAATCATTTGATACTATAATAAGTGTATAGTGTCAAGACAATTTCAATCATAAATATCAATCATAGACGGCATAGCATCCCATGCTACTATGTCGCCATACTAGGCTCTACAAATAAAGCCGAAATACACGTATTGGAAATTGGATTTCCGTCATGAGTCGAGGCAAGGGGCAAGCTCCTCTCCGCTTCGAGACATTCTAGAAAATGCCTCAGGACTACACACTCTGGGTAACCCTGGATCTTCAGGCCGGTCCACTCTTACGTTTGAGGATTGGCAATTCCTGAACACACGTTTCCCGGTCCTTGCAGACCTAAAACCGAGGCGCCTCATCCAACAACCACATAGGTGAAAAGTATATAAATGTCAGGGCTGGTAAGTCACTGACACCACCAAAGCTAGAAAGAAACGTTGTGCTCTCCCTGTAGTCTGTATCCCGTTTTTAACTCATACCGAGGTGTGAGGCTCGCAAATTCACGTTATACACAAAGCTGCCACGTAGGCCGTGCTTTGATCACCAACCACATGACTTTGCTTTTCAACAGAAGCCTTGATCCATGCAACTCAGCGTGCCACACAGGCAATTCATGCCATGCGATTGATATCTATCGATATATAACCTCTAAGCTCGTACGTCTCAGAGAAGGGCGTTAAGTAAGAGAATAAATTCTCCGCCGCCAAACAGATATATATTTAACAGAAATCAATCAACACAGAATAAAATCCAATGTCAGACACACAATCCATTTACAAGTTCGTTCTGGGTCTGAATGAAACCGGAGGCACTTTCCTCGCATATCCATCCATCTCCAAGTACGTCTGGACGACAACCAACTGATTCCCTCATCTTGGGTGTACAGCCCAATCAAGATCATCAGTAATCACTCAAACGATGTGAAGACTTCCGGTCTTCGACCACCGTCTTCATCTTCGATATATCGTCGAATCGGTTATTCAGAATGGGTATAAACCCGGCCTTTCCGAACAACCCGCGTATATTAAAAACAAATGTTACACAAACACAACATATGCCTCATTCCAATTCATTAGTCACTAACCGTAAATCAGTAAGAGAGCAATCCCCCAAATATTAACCCCGAAGGCCGAAACCAACATCAGATCAATACCCAGGAAACCATTCTTCTTAACTAATCTTCAGCTAGTTTCTAAATTTCAATTCTTAGGGAAAGGTTCCCATTAATTTTATCCAAGATAAATTCTTTAAAATTTATCCTTTAATCTTCCTTTGGATGTCATTTCAAACCAAATTATGGTTTTCCAAACTAGTCGAGATTAGCGAATCACATCGGAGTAATTATTTATTTTATTTGCCAATCCCAAACTATTCATCCCATAAAGCAAAACTGGTAATACTCCATATCTAACACCACGGTGTTATCGGTAAAATTAATTACGATTTCACGTTCAAATCTAATTAAAGATTTAACTATCGCTCTGGAGCAAAACTGGTGATACTCCATTCTCGCTCATTTTCTAAATTTGATAATTTAAATTATCAATGCACATTTCAATCTAATTGCAGATTCATTAAAACTCCTTTTACTGGGTTAAAGAACTAATGTCATTTAAAACACAGTTCACGACAAACCCAAATCACATGCTATTTATTATTGGGTTAAAGAACAAGTGTCATTCAAAACACCGTTCACGATAAACCCGCAAATCAATTCTATTTACAACCCATTTCAAATCCAATTTATTTATTTAAAAATAAATGGGTTTTAATTTTAGTTCAAAACTAGTTCATTTCGATAAAAATCTATTTTTATCTTTTCAAATATGTAGTTTTTCATCCCAATTTTTCCCAAATCATTTCTTATGATTTTACACAAATTATTGATATTTTTAATAATTTTATCAAGGCCCGTACAGTCGATTTCCATCAACGGCCATCGAACTGCACTTACACCAACCTTTTCCAAATTTGATTTGGACGTATCTCCAAATCCAACCGTTAGATTTCAAATTTCTAATATTCGTTAGAAAGCTCTTGTCAATACGAACCCAACGGTTCCGGTTTTAGGAGGATCCGACGGTCGGATCTCCCGTAATGTCCGTTTGAAATAAATGGTCGAAATTCACGAACTGCCGCGGCGCGGCGCGTTCTATTCAGGCCATTATATTATATATATAATATATATTTCGTCGATTTCTATTTAAAACGAATTTTATAAATAGTTTTGAATTCGTTTCAAAACAATTTTAACCTTTATTTCAAATTCAAATCAAAATTGAATTTTCTATTATAAATCCTTTTTACTTTCATTTCTATTTGGTTTCAATTCAAATCAATTTTAATTCGATTCGAATTCATTTTCTTTTCAATTCAATTCGATTCGAATTCGTTTTCTTTTCAATTCAATTCAAATTCGTTTTCCTATCCAATTCAAATCAAATTCGTTTTCTATTCAATTCAAATCAAATTCGTTTTCTATTCAATTCAAATCAAATTCGTTTTCTATTCAAATCAAATTCAATTCGTTTTCTATTCAAATCAAATTCAATTCGTTTTCTACTCAATTCAAATTCAATTCGTTTTCTATTCAATTCAAATTCAATTCGTTTTCTATTCAATTCAAATTAAAATCATTTTCTATTCAATTCAAATTCAATTCGTTTTCTATTCAATTCAAATTCAGTTCGTTTTCTATTCAATTCAAATTCAATTCATTTTCTATTCAATTCAAATTCAATTCGTTTTCTATTCAATTCAAATTCAAATCGTTTTCTATTCAATTCAAATTCAATTCATTTTCTATTCAATTCAAATTCAAATTGGTTTTCTATTCGATTCAATTCAAATTGGTTTTCCATTCGATTCAATTCAAATTGGTTTTCTATTCGATTCAATTCAAATTGGTTTTCTATTCGATTAAATTCAAATTCAAAAACGAATATAATCGATATAAATATCGTTCGCGTCAAAATAGCGCATCTCTAATTAATACGGCTTTATAAATTTCAATAATTCCGTTATTCTATTCAATGAATGAATATTTATCCTATTCAATACGTGAATCTAAATATTTCGTTCAACACATGACTAATCTCAACGGATGAGTACGGTCAACACATGAACCTTTATTTTATAATGATAAATATGTAAATTTTATTGTTAAAATATTTCGTTCAACACATGACTAATCTCAACGGATGAGTACTGTCAACACATGAACCTTTATTTTATAATGATAAAGATGTAAATTTTATTGTTAAAATATTTCGTTCAACACATGACTAATCTCAACGGATGAGTACTGTTAACACATGAACCTTTATTTTATAATGATAAAGATGTAAATTTTATTGTTAAAATATTTCGTTCAACACATGACTAATCTCAACGGATGAGTACTGTCAACACATGACCCTTTATTTTATAATGATCTTTATTTTCCCGATTGGAATGAGGCCCAATCAATTACCATATAAAGTTAATTATATGGATTCCATACAACACATGTATACAATAGCGACGATAAATAATCAACCATCATCCAAAGTGCACTACACTGTATAAGCATCAAATATAAATCTCTAACACTTATAACAGCCTGTCAATCAATCGATCGACACACAACTAATTATTGGGATTGGTGTATGCCGTATTTTATCCCAATACCCGTGTAGGGTTTCAAACAGTCAAACACAGATTTTATTTGTGCAGTTGGGCGATGTGTAAAATTTATCGATCCAATCAATATCAGTCAAATCAGTGTGTATAAACAAATCGGCCGATTTGTTTATAAATATTTATCTATTCACTTTCACGAAAAAAATTTATATTTTTAACGATAAAATATTTTATTTCAACACATGAATTTTTATTTAGTTCATTTATCAAATAAAATGATATTTTTATTTTTCTAACTTATTTTAGAAAATTTCGGCGGCATAACGGCACGATACTAGAAACGGGACAAGGCCTAGCCTTATACCCGGTCTAGTGAAGGCCCACGCCATTCACACATCAATCTATTCCATTCCATTTCACCAACCAATCAAATTCAAATCAAATAATCTAACCAACTACACAACCAAACAAACAAGTCCATGGTCTGTGGACGATGGTGTCGGGTGCTACTAAACACCGTCTACATCCTAGTATATATATAACTAGAAAAAGAAATTGAAGAGTGAGAAGTTCTCACCAAAGCTATCCCAACTCCACGACACTTCATATAGAGAAATCTTCGTCGTTCTCGCCTTTTTTGTCACCTTCGTTGCCCATATTCTCTACATATATAAAAATCACATTTTTATATTGCTATTCAATATATAAAAATCGTATTTTTTCTTCGCTATTCAATATATAAAAATCGAATTTTTTTCTATTTTAAAAATCAAATCTTTTCTATTCTATAAAAATTATATTTTTAACCTTCTCCTAATATAAAAATCATATTTTTCTATGCTATACGAATATATAAAAATCATATTTTTCTATGCTATATGAATATATAAAAATCATATTTTTATAATCAATCCTTATGGATAAAAATTCCATTTTTACATCGTTGTTCTCAATATAAAAATTTCGCCCTTTCAATTATAAAAATCATATTTTTATTATCTCTATTATATAAAAATCATTTCTTTATATTTAATATACATAAATAAAGGTCCTTTCTTTATACGTATATATTTTTTTATTAACCTAATTCATAGAAAATAAATAAAAATAAATAAAGAAGCTTACAGTGTTTGGATCAGAAAAGAAAGAGGGATAGAGGTCAGAGGGAGCGTCGGAGGGTGGTGGCTGGGGTGGCGTGGGTCGTGCGTTCGATTCGGAGGTTAGGGTTTTCAGGGGGGGCTGCACAATGCGCTAGGGAAGAGGAGGGAGGAGAAGGATCGGTGGAGGAGAAGGGTCGCGAGGGGAGGAAGAAGGAGGGGGGTGCAGCTCCGCCACCTACGGCGACACGGTGGTCATCGGGGGGGGGGGGGGGCGACGATCGTCGCTCCCCCTTTCTCTTTTTTTTTTTTGATTTCTGAAATCGGTTTCGAAATAAAAGGGGGGCCAGAGGGAATTAAGGGGGAAGAGAGAGGTTTTATTATTATTTTTTATTATTATTTTACTTTCAAAAAGTTGACTTTTACATACGACCTCTAAACGAGGCCCACCGCCTGTCGTCCATAGCTAATTACCCCCATTCCGAACACAATGGGATATGTATCGTAGGCTGATTCGATCATTTCGATCAGTTTTCGTCAAAATCAACATATACTCTATATATTGAATTTGAACGCGCATTTCAATTTACCGGGGTCACATACTGACTCGAAAAAATCCAGAAAAATATTTTCTAGCTTCGTATTGACGATACGGTCCTAACAAAACTAGTTTCGTTAAATTCTGAGACCGTTGGAAAAATGGCCATTTTCCAGTCGATTAAAATCAACTGAAACTGGTCAAACGCGTTTTCTTTTGCCACGCTCACATATTGATTCGAAAAATTATGAAATTTGGAATCTAGCAATAATTCGACGTCACGAATCCAACAAAAGTGGTTTCGTCGAAATCCGAGGTCGTTTGCAAAATGTCCATTTTTAAGGGCCTGAATTCCATAGCGACTATTCAGAATTTTCAACTGGACATATCTTTTGATTCCCGCTATGAAATTTCGATTTTTCGGTTCGTTGGAAAAATATTATCAAATAGATCCTAATATTTTTGGTTTCGCTAAAATTCGGATTGTTTTGCACCCGGTATGTTCAATTGAAGTTTGAAATCGAATTATCAAACTACCGCGCCATTTTCAATTCTATTTATAATTATATATAAATATTTATATTCTAACGACGACGTGTATAATATATACGTTCTAATTCCATTTAAAAATAAATTTCTCGTCGATATTATTTAAAATAATTCATTTTAAATATTCAAAATTCGCTAAAATAGCCAAAATAAAAATTTTAAACTGGTTCAGAATTTCCGGGTTATTACAAATTCTTACTTTCAAGTTTTGACAACATTTATAAATAGATCTGATAAGCATCATTTCAGATTTGACAATATTATGAACTGATCTGATAATGTTGGGCATTTATTTAAGATCTAATACAAACGAGCTAATAAGTTATTGTAACTTTGTATATAAATTTCTCACTAATATGAAAGCATCCAAATTTGAAATCTAAATAAACTATTAGGCTTACAATTCCCAAATTCTTACAGATCTTCAATTAATCTGAAAAGGGAACACTTTCAGATCTATAGATTTACAAGAAAATAAGACAAGAGGGGAGAATCTGATGAAGAATTGCTTAGCCATCAATTCACACCATTTTCCAATTGGATCTGATTATCCCATTCTAATTTATGTGATTTATGTTTGGTTGGTTGTATATGAATACATTTTTAATTTAGAAATTGATTGGAAGAGAAAGGGAAATGGCAGAGCTTCGCTGATGCCTACAGATTTATGTGGAAAAGAATAAGTCTTACCCCTTTATTTATAGGAGTGGAATTGGCCATGAACTGTTAGATTTGATTAAACAAACATCCATTTGTTTATATAGTATTTTATATAAAACCATACCTTCCAACCCTAGCCGTCACTGTGCGCTTTACACACGAAGCGGTCGACACCCCTATATCAGGCGATCAACCGCTCTTGTGATGAACTGCCCAGCGTACACTGGGCATAAAAGGTAAGATATATATTATTTATTATATTTATATATTTACATCCGTTTTTCGAATCTCGTCCGTAACTTTTTCATACGGACTCCAATCACGAAACTCCAAACATGAAAGTTGACTAGAATTCTGAGACGAATGCAATGGTTAAAGTTTCATGGTCAAATTCCATCGGTTGTAGAAATTTCTATTTTTGAGATATAATAAATAACTAATTTATTGTCAAAAATCCGGGCTGTTACATTGGTAATTTATTCTTTCAGCATGAGAATCAAGTTCTAAAGTGCTTTTAACATGAGAATCGAGTTATAAATATTTTCTAAAGAAAAATCGATATTAAAAGATATTTTCAGAAGTCCTCTTTATACACTTTAATTGACTAGAAACCATATTAAAGGAAATTTTTAAAGAAATCTTTTGCATATCTATCCATTGGAGTGTTGCCTAAAGGGATGATTTCTGTCAATATCTCCACCTATATGAATGCTTCCTAGAAGGAGTGTTTCTATCTTTAACTTCACCCACTATAGTACCTTCCAGTTGGAGGATTTCTGTCTACATCTCCGTCTATTAGAGCATATTCTCAGAGGAGGGTTTCAGTCTACATCTCCATCTGCTGGTGTACTTCCAAGAGGGAGTGCCTTCTAGACTATAATATCCATTCCATAACACCTGCTAAAGGTAGGGACTTTAAGCCTCTGTAGTCCATTCCAAGACACCTCCTAGAGGGAAGGTTTCAACTTGTATCTTGGTCACTGGAATATGTCTCAATGGGATAATTTCACAGGAATGAAAAACCCAACAACTAATAAGTTCATCAAAAGATCCACAAAACATTTTTGACAAGACAAAAGGTACCAAACTGTAACGTACCCAAAATTTTCGACTTAGAAAATTCGACATACAACCCCATGCCGAGTATTCAAACATCGAAAACGTCAGATAGTCCATGAAAGAAATTAGAGGGTGAGGATAGATAAGATAGAAACTTAGAATAGAAGAAGAAGAAGAAGAAGATACAACATCAGAGTAAACACGAATCTCACAACGGAATGAATAAATATATTTCATAACATAACTTTGAAAGACAAATCTGTACTTGAATGTACATATCATTTCCAAAGTACAACACTTACAACACAACGGAAATAACCATAGCTATATAATTCTGAAGCCTCCTGCTCCAGCTCTTCAAGTATTTGTAAATCCCGACTACTTGACTGCCCATACAAATTTAGGCACCCAAGAGTTTAGGGGAAACAAACAAAACAAACTCCGGGTCAATCATGGGACTGGTGTGAGTAAATATCTAAAACAGTTTGAACAGGTATATGATATCTCATAAGACCACACCGTAAATACAAAACGGGTTTTTCCCTTATGAGAATCCAAACATCTTTGAAAAAGCAATATCATTCTGATATTATAATAATGTTTAAATACAAATAGATATCAATCTAGCAGAACGCTTTCATCTCACGTTCCACATACATGGTATACAATCAAAACCGCGAGCGCTTATTGGATAATATATTTCCAACTATGACAAGGTATGGAACCACCTTACGCTAGTGTACAACTAGAGAGGAATACACTGGGTTCAACAAGAACATCTTACAACCCGGCCACACATGACCGACCACTCATTTCGCTTGAGTGTATCGAATGTATATCACCAACAGTTGGGATCAACATCCGTTTCCCGACAATAGATTATAGAAATAAATGAAACTCTAGATCAGGTGATAACACACCCTAATGGGAGCTACCCACATAGCCATGCTGCCTGCCCGATTTTTTTCATTTCCCGGTTGTGAGGCTAGAGTCCATGCTTATCTCTGACAGATCACACATCCATTCACTTTGAATGTCACATCGTCATACCCGCTAAATCACAAATTGATTTCCTCAAAAATACAACAGGTATACAGGCAAGAGAAACGAATTCCTTCGCCACCAAACGTATATACGTTTGAAGAGATCAACTTACGCGATCTATTGGATATACTCTGTCAGACCTTCTTCCATACAAGTTGTCCTGGGACTGGATGAAGCGAAGGCACTATTCAGTACATCCATCTTAGGCAATCTTTATCTAAGATTTGTACAACAGCCCTTGCACTTTATTCCGTCTTCAATTATCTTTGGCATATATGATTCGCAACGCTTATGCCAATACGGAGTGGTTCTTCGGATAATAATCCAATCGGTCTCTCCATATTAACAACGTTAAAATGGTCAAAAACTTCGATAGTCGGTGAGTTAACTATCAAAGAAAAACACGTGTGCAAACAACGATATTATTTCCAGATGGAAATTACATCAATCAATCACCAATCAACTTTTATCCCTTTAAATTAATTTATCGTTAATTTATTTCATTTATTTCATTTCCTGTTTCCATATATTCAACATTTCTTATTTTCTAAATTTAGAAAATATATGTTATTAACATTGGGAAACATTCCCATTTCTTGTTTTCTATATTAGAAAACATTTCCGATTCTTGTTTGGTAAACATTTCCAAAACTCTTTTGTTGGACTTGGACAAATGTTTAAATAAAACATCGTTTTTCAAACTCAAACCATTATACTCGTTAACTAAATTCACTTGGCCATCCTTTACTATCAAACCTTAGCCATTCCTTAATTAAGAAGGAAGTCAATCAAGTTGGGGTATAATTACCTCTCAGACCTTAACTGAACAACGTTTTAACTTCGGAATAGACAAGTTTATCTTTTAAACCTTTAACAAACTACCTTACGTAACTCTCATATTCTATTTACGTATCCACTTCTTTATTGAAAACATTGATTATAACTATAGCGTTATTATCCCTACTTTCGAAATCTCTACTTCGAATATAACTTTTATTCTTTAATTCGAATAATAAACAAACACTAATCTATTTATATATACTCTTGATTTAAAAACCGAATAGTAAATATTACTTTCCCGAATTCGATATAATTGAATTTGACGCATAACTGTCTTTCGAGTAATCTCTATTCGATTAACTCTTCTCGAATAATTTATATTCGATTAACTAACTTCGAATAACCAATATTCGATTAACTCACTTCGAATAACCAATATTCGATTAACTCACTTCGAATAAACAATATTCGATTAACTCACTTTGAATAACTTATATTCGATTAACTTACTTCGTAACTTATATTCGATAACTCTTTCTTTCGAATAAACGATATTCGAAAATATCTCTTTTCGAATAAACTATATACGATTAATCTCTCTTCGAATAAACTATATTCGATTACTCCTTTTCGAATAACTAAATTCAATTAACTCCTTTCGAATAACTAAATTCGATTAATGTAAGATCCCGTTACTTCCCCATGAAGGAAAGAGCGGATACTTTGAGAACAACACACAAATGAACGCAGACGGAAGAACATTTCATTGTATATTACAACAATTCCATCAGATACAAGAATATACAGAGTATAATTGAATAAATTACATTCGATAAATATCAGAGATTACAATAAATTACATAGCAGCGGAAAATAATACAAAGCACAACTGAAGGTGATATATGGATACAGAGCTTTCCGGATATCATTCCAGCTGTAAACCAGGATCTTGTGAATATAAATCTGCAAAACCAAAACTACTAGCTGCCCGTGCGGAAAATAGGGGCACCCAGAGTTTAGGTTAAAACAATAAACTCCATGTCAGTCATGTGACTGGTGTGAGAACTAAAACAGTTATTTAAAACTTTACTTTAAAAGAGAGTAATTCAATGGACCACGCCGTATAACACGGAATGGGTTTCCTCCCAAGAATACCAGTGCATAGAATAAACAACGCAATTCTTTTTCGAAAAATGAAGCTATTATAAGACCCAAGTCCCATCACACAATGCAACGCAAGCCGGAGGATAGGGTTTTCCCTTATAATAGCCAAACATGCTTGGTACGTTTAAAACCAATCATTTGATACTATAATAGGTGTATAGTGTCAAAAACATTATCAATCATAAATATCAATCACAGACGGCATGGGTACCATATATCATGTCGCCATACTAGTTCTACAATTAAAACCGCAATACACGTATTGGAAATTGGATTTCCGTCATGAGTCGAGGCAAGGGGCAACCTCCTCTCCGCTTCGAGACACTCTAGCAAATGCTCAGGACTACACACTCTGGGCAGCCACTTGGATCGGTTGGGCCGGTCCTCTCTTACGTTTGAGGATTAGTTATTCCTGAACACACGTTTCCCGGTCCTTACAGACCTAAAATCGAGGCGCCTCATTCCAACAACCACATAGGTGAAAAGTATATAAATGTCAGGGCTGGTAAGTCACTGACACCACCAAAGCTAGAAAGAAACGTCGTGTTGTCCCAACGGTCCGTATCCCGTTTTTGACTCATACCGAGGTGTGAGGCTCGCGAAACCACGCTATACACAAAGCTGCCACGTAGGCCGTGCTTTGATCATCAACCACAAGACTTTTCTTTTCAACAGAAGCCTTGATCCATGCAACTCAGCGTGCCACACAGGCAATTCATGCCATGCGATTGATATCTATCGATATATAACCTCTAAGCTCGTACGTCTCAGAGAAGGGCGTTAAGCAAGAGAATAAATTATCCGTCGCCAAACAGATTTATATTTAACAGAAATCAATCAACACAGAATAAAATTCAATGTCAGACACACAATCCATTTACAAGTCCGTTCTGGGTCTGAACGAAACCGGAGGCACTTTCCTCGCATATCCATCGATCTCCAAGTACGTCTGGACGACCACCAACTGATTCCCTCATCTTGGGTGTACAGCCCAATCAAGATCATCAGTAATCACCCAAATGATGTGAAGACTTCCGGTCTTCAACCACCGTCTTCATCTTCGACTTATCGTCGAAGCGGTTATTCAGAATGGGCATAAACCCAGCCTTTCAGAACAACCCGCGTATATAGTAAACAAATGTTACACTAACACAACATACGCCTCATTCCAATTCAGTAGCTACTAACCGTAAATCAATAAGAGAACAATTTCCCAAATATTAACCCCGAAGGCCGAAACCAACATCAGATCAATACCCAGGAAACCATTCTTCTTAGCTAACCTACAGCTAGTTTATAAATTTCATATTCTTAGGGAAAGGTTCCCATTAATTTTATCCAAGATAAATTCTTTGAATTTATTCTTTAATCTTCCTTTAGATGTCATTTCAAACCAAATTATGGTTTTTCAAACTAGACGGGATTAGCGAACCACACCGAAGTAATTATTTATTTTATTTCCCAATTCCATCCTATCCATCCCATGAAGCAAAACTGGTAATACTCCACATCTAACACCACAGTGTTATCAGTGAAATTAATTACCATTTCACGTTCAAATCTAATTAAAGAATTAACTATCGCTTTGGAGCAAAACTGGTGATACCCAATTCTCGCTCAATTTCTAAATTTGATAATTTAGATTATCAATTCACATTTCAATCTAATTACATATTCATTAAAACTCCTTTTACTGGGTTAAAGAACTAATGTCAATTAAAACACAGTTCACGACAAACCCAAATCACATTCTATTTAGTATCGGGTTAAAGAACAAGTGTTATTTAAAACACCCTTCATGATAAACCCACAAATCAATTCTATTTAAAACCCATTTCAAGTCCAATTTATTTATTTAAAAATAAATGGGTTTTAATTTCAGTTCAGAACTAGTTCAATTCGATAAAAATCTATTTTTATCTTTTCAAATATGGAGATTTTCATCCCAATTTTTCCCAAATCATTTCTTATGATTTTACACAAATTATTACTATTTTTAATAATTTTATCAAGGCCCGTGCAGTCGATTTCCATCAACGGCCATCGAACTGCACTTACAACGACCTTTTCCAAATTTGATTTGGACGTATCTCCAAATACAACCGTTAGATTTCAAATTTCTAATATTTGTTAGAAAGCTCTTTTCGATACGAACCCAACGGTTCCGGTTTTAGGAGAATCCAACGGTCGGATCTCCCGTAATGTCCATTCGAAGTCAATGGTTGAAATTTACGAACTGCCGCGGCGCGGCGCGTTCTATTCAGGCCATTATATTATATATACAATATATATTTCGTCGATTTCTATTTAAAATGGATTTTATAAATAGTTTTGAATTCATTTCAAAAACATTTCAACTCCCATTTCCAATTCAAATCAAAATTGAATTTTTCCTTATAAATTCGTTTTAAAATTCATTTCAATTCAAATTCGTTTTCTATTCGATTCAATTCGAATTCGTTTTCTATTCAATTCAATTCAAATTCATTTTCTATTCAATTCAATTCAAATTCGTTTTCTATTCGATTCAATTCGAATTCGTTTTCTATTCAATTCGAATTCGTTTTCTATTCAATTCAATTCAAATTCGTTTTTATTCAATTCAAATCAAATTCGATTTCCTGTTATAAATATTCGATTTTTATCTCTTTTCAATATTCATTATAAAAACGAATTTAATCGATATAAATATCGTTCGCGTCAAAATAGCGCATCTCTAATCAACACGGCTTTATATTTTTCAATAACTTCGTTATTCTATTCAACAAATGAATCTATATTTCTTTCAATACATGACTCTATATTTTTGTCAACACATGACTAATCTCAACGAATGAGTACTATCCACGTGTGACTATTTTGGTTATTTAATATATTTTATAAAAATTATGGTATCTATCATTGATTTCAAATCAGACTCCAATCGTAAATTAGTAAGAGAACGATTCCCTGAATATTAACCCCGAAGGTCGAAACCAACATCAGATCAATATCCAGAAGACCACTCATCTTATCTATTTTCCAGTTAGTTTCTAATTTTATATATGATAAAGATGTAAATTTTATTGTTAAAATATTTCGTTCAACACATGACTAATCTCAAAGGATGAGTACGGTCAACACATGAACCTTTATTTTATAATACAAAGATGTAAATTTTATTGTTAAAATATGTCGTTCAACACATGACTAATCTCAAAGGATGAGTACGGTCAACACATGAACCTTTATTTTATAATATTCTTTATTTTTCAAATTGGAATGAGACCCAATCAATTACCATACAAAGTTAATTATATGGATTCCATACCACACATGTATATAATAGCAACGATAAATAATGAACCATCATCCGAAGTGCACCACACTGTATAAGCATCAAATATAGATATCTAGCGCTTATAACAGCCTGTCAATCAATCGATCGACATACAACTAATTATTGGGATTAGTGTGTCATATATCATCCCAATACCCGTGTGGGGTTTCAAATCAACAAACACTGATTTTTATTTGTGCAGTTGGGCAATGTGTAAAATTTATCGTCCCAATCAATGTCCTTCGAATAGGTGTACATAAACAAACCGTCCGGTTTGTAAATGAATATCTATTTATTTATATTCACGTTAAAAATTATATTTTTAACGACCAAATTATTTTATTCAACCTATGAATATTCTATTCGATTCATTTATTAAATAAAATGATATCTTTTTTTTAACTTATTTTAGAAAATTTCGGCGGCATAACGGCACGATACTAGAAACGGGACAAGGCCTAGCCTTATCCCCGGTCTAGTGATGGCCCACGCCATTCACACATCAATCAAATCAATTTCCATTTCCCCAAACAATCAAATTCAACTCAAATAATCTAACTAATCTATGCAACCAAACAAACAAGTCCATGGTCTGTGGACAGTGGTGTCGGGTGCTACTAAACACCGTCTGCATCCTAGTATATATATAACTAGAAAAAAAGATATTTAGAGTGAGAAGTTCTCACCGAGGGATCCACTCCTCCATTGTTATTTCTGAATTTCTGAATATCTGGATTTTTGCCCGTACTTTCAACATACTCTTTGTCACGCTGTTCACATATAAAAATCATATTTTTATTATCACTTCATATGGATAAAAATTCTATTTTTACATCGCTACTATATAGATAAAAATTCTATTTTCACACCGCTACTATATAGATAAAAATTCTATTTTTACATCGCTACTATATAGATAAAAATTCTATTTTTACATCGCTACTATATAGATAAAAATTCTATTTTCACATCGCTACTGTATAGATAAAAATTCTATTTTTACATCGCTACTATATAGATAAAAATTCTATTTTTACTTCGTGACTTCATATATAAAAATCGAATTTTTAAAACGATGTTCACATTATAAAAATCAAAACTTTATTAAAAATTGAAATCAAATCCTATTTGCTATATATATAAACTGATTATTCCTCTCATTTAAAAACAAAATATTTTAAATAAATATGAATAAAAATAAAAATAAAAAGCTTACAGTCGGTTTTCAGCGAACGGGGGTGGAGATCGGCGGAATAGTGAGGTAGGCGGTAGCGGAGTGGTGGTGCCAGAGGAGGTGAGGAGGAGGTCGGAGATGAGGAGGGGAGGTGGCGCATTCGATTTGGGTAAAAGGGGGGCTCGCGATCTTCGTTCGCGGAGGAGGTGAGAGGGAGGAAGAGGGATCGGGGAAGAAGGTGGTGACTGCAAGGGGGGGTGCGGCGAGGCTCGCCGGAGCGCGGCGCGTTGGGCGTGATGCCCGATGTCGGCAGAGCGGGAGGGCAGCGGGAAGGACTACGGGGGGGGGGGGGGGGGGGGGTTCTTTTAATTTATGAAGGCTTTGATTGAAAATGGGAAAGAGGGGGTAGGGCTAGGGGTTTTTATAAAAAAATATATTAGTTATATTTATTTTCCACCAAAAAGTAACTTTTTATTTCGAAGTTGAAATCAAGCCCACCGACTGTCGTCCATAGCTAATTACCCCCATTCTGAACACAATGGGATATGTATCGTACGCTAATTTGATCGTTTCTATTAGTTTTCGTCAAAATCAACATATAACTCTATACATTGAATTTTAACGCGCATTTCAATTTACCGGGGTCACATACTAACTCGAAAAATTCCAAAAAAATATTTTCTAGCTTCGTATTGCCGATACGGTCCTAATAACACTAATTTTGTCAAATTCTGAGACCGTTTGAAAAATGGCCATTTTCCAGTCGATTAAAACAACTTAAACTGGTCAAACGCGTCTTCCTTTTCCACGCTCACATATTGATTCAAAAAATTATGAAATTTAAAACCTAACCATAATTTGACATTCCGGATCCAACAAAAGTGGTTTTGTCGAAATCCGAGGTCGTTTGCAAAATTCCCATTTTTAAGGGCCTGAATTCCATAGCGACTATTTAGAATTTTCAACTGGACATATCTTTTGATTCCCGCTATGAAATCTCAATTTTTCGGATTCGTTGGAAAGATATTCACAAATAGATCCTATTATTTTTGGTTTCACTAAAATCCGGTTTATTTTGCACCCGGTACATTCATTTGAAGTTTGAAATCGAATTATCGAACTACCGCGCCATTTTCAATTCCTATTTATAATTATATATAATTATTTATATTCTAACGACGACGTATATGATATATACGTTCGAATTCCATTCAAAATAAATTTCTCGTCCTTATTATTTAAAATAACTCATTTTAAATATTCAAAATTCGCTAAAATTGCCAAAATAAAAAATTTAAACTGACTCGCATTTCCGGGTTATTACAATTAACTCCTTTCGAATAACAAAATTCGATTACTCCTTTCGATTAAACTAATTGATAACTCCTTTCGACTAAACTAATCGATAACTCCTTTCGATTAAACTAATCGATAACTCCTTTCCTTTAATTCTATTCGAATAAACTATATTCGACTAACTCCTTTGGATTAACTCGGTTTGATTAACTCCTCTTGACTAACTTAACTTAATTAAATCGACTTATTTAATTCGACTTGATTAACTCCTATCGAATAACTAATATTCGATTAACTAATATTCGAATAACTATGTTTGTTTTAACTTTATCTCGAATAACTATATTTGATTTAACCTTATTTCGAATGTCTAGATTCGATTTTCTCCTTTAACTCTATTCGAATAAATTATATTCGATTAACTCCTTCAACTCTATTGGTTAACTCTAATCGACTAACTCTATTCAATTAACTCTAATCAACTAACTCTATTTGATTAACTCTATTGATTAAACCCTTTTGATTTACTCCTTTTTGAATAAGGAATATTCGACTCACTCTTCGTCCATATTCAGTTTCAAATATCGATGTTGAAACTGGTTCTTACTTCTCTATATAAGTCTTGACTTATATATTCCATTTATCCAGTGATAACTATTTTACTTAATTTATAAAATATTATTTATAAATTAATCGTCTCAATTTATCTGTTAAACAGATTCTATTTATTATCTACTTTAAATAATTTTTTTTTCTCATTTACTCGTTAAACAGGTTTCCATTTAATCTTTATTCCCCTTTATAATTCTATTTGCCTTACAAACAATCCCTTTATAAAACTCTATTGGTTTTATAAATAATCCCTTTATAAAACTCTATTTGTTTTATAAATAAATATCTTTATGATATCTTATTTATTTTCTAAATAAATATCCCTTATATTTCTATTTATTATCCCAATAAATGTTTCTTATATGATCTTATTTATTACCCCAATAAATGTTTCTCTTTATAAAATCCTTTGATTTTATAAATAATTCCCTTTTTATAAAATCCCATGATTTTATAAATATTTTCTCTTTAATAAATTCTCATTCATTTTATAAACAAATAGCCCTTTTTATAAAATCCTTTGATTTTATAAATAAATTTCCTTTTTAATTATTTTTTGATTTTACAAAGTATTTTCTTTATAAAATCCTTTCTTCATATATAAAATCCATTGATTTTATATAAATAATTTATTTTCAAAATACACTTTGAAAATCCCCTTTTTACATCCCAGTATTTCTTACGGTATTTAATATACCAAATAATCATGATCGGTATCATTCAAACACACATGATCAATAACAGATTATATATCACATCATATATTACAATATATGCAAAATAATAAAATAAATGTTGAGGAATCCAGTTGGATTCCTCTAACCTGTTTCCCTGAATCACAGATGTTAAACAACATGATTTACATCGATTTCATTTCAATATGAAATATTCTGTTAAACAGAATCAATATTTGATTAACGATTTATATATATATATCGTTATCTCTAATTTCAACCAATATACAAGCAATTCAACCAAACAGTTAACAAAAACAAATCAACAGATAATTATCAGTTCTAACAATATGTTGTAAAAATATAACTGTTTAGAGTTTGTGAGTTTTACTCACATTGGACGATCATCGTTAATAACGATAACCATCGCTTGATTCAGAAGGACAATTTATTTTGCTATAAATTGTAACAATCTTTGATTCACTTCCTGTCAGTTCCAATGTATAGTCGTCGTCCCTACGATCCCGTCGGATCTGACCGTTCGTGAATCTGACAACGTATGATAAAGATATGACTTACACAAGTTATACAATCATTTAAATTAAATAAAACTTAAACCAAATTTTGTTTTTGGGCTTAACTAAATTTCCCCGGCCCATTACCTTGCGCTAAAATACCAGACCCAACATCCTTTCTTCCTGAACGAGACATGGTGTCGGCTCCTCCATCAAACAATGCCATTTCGAAACTTTAAGCACCATTTCCGAACTCATTTCTTCATGAATTCAAAAACAAACATCACTTCATTCTCCTTTGAATCCTCTTCGACCTCAACCCCTACTCGCTCAACTCGGTTTCCTCCCGTCGAATGCGGCTTCAGAGACTTTGCATGCGATGAACAGCAGGACATCGACAATTTTTAATTCAGAAAAATCCTACAAAATCAAAACAAGTGCGGTTTTCCACTATGATTCCAAAACAAATACTCAAACGTCAATCTAGTGCTTCGATCTCAGGAAATTTCGAGCCCTAGGTCTCCTTTTCCTTTTGCTGTGAGGAATCGAATTTCTTAAACTGGAATCGCACTTATAAACAATAGCACCAATTCGAAGCTCTTCACCTAAAGATTTCACTTATATAACCTTTGGAATTTATAACAATTTGTATGATTTGTTTTTGATTTTCAAAGAGGAATTTCTTTTACTGGAGATGGAAAATGAGGCGGCTCAAATGAGAACGATTTATAAGGGGACGCGATTTTCTTGTGTGGCTGAAACAATGAGTGGGTGGCTTGTTTAGGTTCACCAATATTTAGGATATTTTAGGTTTATTCATTTTGTATTCGTTTCTGCACTCTAAAAATCCCTACGAACACACATTGTACCTAAAAATCATGAAAATTGACATGTAGCTAGAGTTCGACATTATAGTCCCAACGAAACCGGTTTCGTCGAATTCCGACTCCGTTTGTTCACACAGCATATTTTTTAACCGTCAGAATACTGACTTTATTTTCACATTAAAAATCGGTACAGCCACATACTGACTTCAAAAACCACGGAAATTGAAATCTAACAATAATTTGATATTACGAATTCAACAAAATTGGTTTCGTCGAATTTTGAGGTCATTTGCAAAACTGGCTATCTTTAAAGCCCTAAATAACCCTTTTAAATATATAAATATATATAAAAAAAATAATTAAATTTAATACTAAAAAATAAATACTATCGTATATATTCACAACAGAATATCATACAACTGTAGAATATTCCTATATGAATTTCTAACTCGATATTTCGAATCCCGATTAAATCAATATTCGATTTATAATGAAATTCGATTTATAAAATATAAATAAATCATTATAAATTATAAAGGAATTCCATAGCGGACTTTCTAAAATTTGATTTGGACATAAATAAAAATCTACACGACGAAATCCCGATTTTTCTCTTCCACTAGAAAAATATATTTCACCAGCTCTGAACGTTTCTTGTTTCACAGAAATCCGATTTAAAACGGCTTCTGTATGTTCGTTTAAAGTTTGAATCACCAATTTACGAACTGTCGTGCCATTTTGAGCTCGATTATAATTATAATAAAATTATACATTCAAACTTCGTTTAAATAATATATTTGTTAATATAATTCAACTACAAACTGAATTATACATTATCAATGATCCAATTCACATCATATTGTGAATTCCACTATTTCAGACTATTTCAGAAATATAATATATTATTCTATTATTTATATTAATTAAATATTCAGTATAATTTAATTAAACGACCATTTAATTCTCTGAATTACTATTTAAATAATTAAATAAATTAATTACTCCACCATAAAAAATAATGGGACATTACACAAGCCATAGGGAATGGCAGAAGGAAAAAATCAAAGATATAATTATCATTTTCTATAATAATAGAGGATCAATTAAGATACAAATAAATTCTATTGTGATAGTCACAATGGATGAAATAAGTTTTGCTAAATATGATGGATTGAGACATTTCCTAAAGAAGGAAATCTTTGGGTTTAAGTGACTTAGATCGAAAAATAAAATTCCCCATCAACGGGGTAGGAAAGCATAAGGAAGTTTGAAGTCCCATCAAACAATGATTTTGGACTATAAGAAATATTGAAGTTCAATTGAGCATAGTTATTTCTATCATAGCACAGGTGTATAATAGCCATAAGGAAAGTTTTGGAATGACTCTATTGAATGGCTTAATAGTTGAATGAACGAACAAAACTACTCTGTTGAACGACTTAAAAGCTGAATGATCAAACAGAACTACTCTACTGAATGGTTGAACAACTCAACGAAAAGAACCTATTGACTAGTAAGATGGATGGATAAGCCAAACTGCTGAGCAGAGCTACTGCTAGATGGTTAAAGAGCTAAACGACTGAATGGAACTTCAACTGAATAGTTTCATGGTTGAATGGTTGAACGAAACTCCCGTTGAACAATTGACACCTAAGCATGTGAGTAGAATTTCTTTGCTCCAAAATAGGTTCAAGGATACATGACTCAAGATCCATTTATATCTTTATAAGAAACAATGTAAATCCCCATTAATATCTCATGCACTAGAAGAATGGAGTTTCTTGAGAAGAATTTCCAATCTGGTACTCAGACAGTGTCATGAAATAATTATTTTCTTTCCATTGTAAAATATTTTTATCACATAGTTTTCTAACTCTTATGGTTTATTGATCTTATTGTTATCATATGGTTTAAGGACTTCTCAGTATTAGAAGGATTCCTAATTTTCCTACTACTAGATGGATTTCTACTTTCTTCTTAATTATTAGGTGATTTTCTAATTTCCTTGATGGTTTTCTGATTCGTTGGTCAGATAATCTCTTTATGACTTCCTATATATTTTCTTAACTTTAGATGGTTTTTTTATCTTCATGATAGATAGTTTTTGTTTTCTTTTGTTCTTTTTACCATCTCGTTGTCAAATGAATTTAACGATTTCTTGCTTTTCGAGTAAATTGTTCTCTAACTTTCTATAATTTTAGTACTTGATCTTTAGATGATTTTCTTCATATTATCAAATGGTTTGATGGTCCTATTGCACTCAGACGGATTTTTGATCTTCTTTTTACCACATGATTTCCTATTATTGTCACATGATTTACTGTTTTCATCTTATCACTAAAGTTGTTTTTTAGTTTCTTTATCAAAGATTATTGACTTGAAAATCAACGCTTCCTTAACAAAAGTGTAGCAACCCGAAAATCTGGGCCAGTTTAAAATTTTTATTTTGGCAATTTTAGCGAATTTTGAACATTTAAAATAGGTTATTTTAAATAATATCGACGAGAAATTTATTTTGAATATATTTATAACGTATATATTATATACGTCGTCGTTAGAATATAAATAATTATACATAATTATAAATAGAATTGAAAATGGCGCGGTAGTTCGATAATTCGATTTCAAACTTCAATTGAACATACCGGATGCAAAACAAACCGGATTTTAGTGAAACCAAAAATAATAGGATCTATTTGAGAATATCTTTCCAACGAATCCGAAAAATTGGGATTTCATAGCGGGAATCAAAAGATATGTCCAGTTGAAAATTCTGAATAGTCGCTATGGAATTCAGGCCCTTAAAAATGGGAATTTTGCAAATGACCTCGAATTTCGATGAAACCACTTATCTTGGATCCGTGATGTCAAATTATTGCTAGGTTTCAAATTTCATAATTTTTCGAATCAATATGTGAGCGTGGCAAAGGAAAACGCGTTTGGCCAGTTTTAGTTGATTTTAATCGACTGGAAAATGGCCATTTTTCAAACGATCTCAGAATTCGACGAAATTAGTTTTGTTAGGATCGTATCGTCAATACAAAGCTAAAAAAAAATTCTGGAATTTTTAGAGTTTGTATGTGACCCCGGTAAATTGAAATGTGCGTTCAAATTCAATATATAGAGTTATATGTTGATTTTGACGAAAACTTATTGTAACGATCGAATCAGCTTATGATACATATCCCATTGTGTTCGGAATGAGGGTAATTAGCTATGGACGACAGGTGGTGGGCCTCGTTTAGAGGTCGTATGAAAAAGTCAACTTTTTGTAAATTAAATAATTAAATAAATTAAAAACCCTCTCTCCTCCCCTTCAAAACCGCTGCCCCCCTTTCATCGTTTCATTCAGAACGATTAAAAAAAAAGAGAAAGGGGGGATGCGATCGATCGCCGCCCCCGCCCCCCATCGTTCACCGCCGCGCCCAGGTGGCACCGACCACCACCAAACCCACCCCCCCCCCACCTCGCGCGCCTCACCCTCTTCTTTTTCCCTGACCGAACCCCCCTCCCTCCAGTCGAACGCAACGCCCCCCTTCTTCCCCCGCCGCCTCCTGCTCCACCATCTCGAAACCCGCACCCCCCCTCCATCTCTCTCCTCTACTGTAAACTGCTCCCACCTCTAACGCAACCCGCTCTAAGCTTTTATCTCTTCTTATTGGTTTTATTTACCCTTTTAGTTAGTTGTTTACTTTTATTTAAAAGTAATTAGTTGATAAAAATTGGGGTTTATATAGTATTTATATTAAAGATATAATCTTTTTTTATGGTAGAAGGTTAAAAGTATAATTTTTATATAGTATGAAGAATAAAAATATGATTTTATATAATGTAGAGTAATAAAGATGTGATCTTTATAGTAGTAGCAATGTAAAGATATGATTTTTATAGTATGGAAAGTATAAAAACACGATTTTTATATTATATTGATAGTAAAAATATCATCTTTATAGATAAGACGAAATATTTATTTTTGAAAAGGCGAAATATTTATTTTTGAAAAGGCGAAATCTTTGTATAGAGAATAGCGTGATAAAAATGGAATTTTTATCTATATAGTAGCGGTGTAAAAATAGGATTTTTATATATTGAATAGCGAAGTAAAAATTCGATTTTTATATATTGAGTAGCGAAGTAAAAATTCGATTTTTATATATTGAATAGCGAAGTAAAAATTCGATTTTTATATATTGAATAGCGAAGTAAAAATTCGATTTTTTATATATTGAGTAGCGAAGTAAAAATTCGATTTTTATATATTGAATAGCGAAGTAAATATTCGATTTTTATATATTGAGTAGCGAAGTAAAAATTCGATTTTTATATATTGAATAACGAAGTAAAAAATCGATTTTTATATAGTGAATACGGATGACGAAAGTGACGAAAGAAGAACAACGAAGATTTCTATAAATGAAGTGTCATGGAGTTGGGATAGCTATCGGTGAGAACTTCTCACTTTAAATTTCTTTTTCTAGTTATATATATATACTAGGATGCAGACGGTGCTTAGTAGCACCCGACACCCGTCATCCACAGACCATGGATGGCTTGTATGCTTGTTTGATGTGTTGTGAAATTTGTTTGTGATGTTGATGTGAAAGCGATAATAAAATATTTATATAGTTAAAAATATTTTATTGTTAAAAATATAATTTTTAACGTGAATGTGAATAAATGAATATTTATAAACAAATCGGCCGATTTGTTTATATACACTGATTTGACTGATATTGATTGGGATGATAAATTTTACACATCGCCCAACTGCACAAATAAAAATCTGTGTTTGTTGATTTGGAACCCCACACGGGTGTTGGGTTGAAATTTGGCGTACACTAATCCCAATTATTTAATTGTATGTCGATCGATTGGTCGACAGGCTGTGTAAGCGTTAATTATTTATATTTGATGCTTATGCAGTTGTGTGGTGCACCTTGGATGATGGTTGATTGTTTATCATTGCTATTATATGCATGTGGCGTATGGAATCCATATAATTGACATTATATGGTGATTGATTGGGCCTCATTCCAATCGGGAAAATAATGAATATTATAAAAGAAAATTCATGTGTTGAAACTATTTATGTGTTGAGTAAAATATTTTAATAATAAAATTTACATCTTCATCATATTTAAAATTAGAACTACTTCCCAGTAGGAGTCTAATTAAAAATCAAACGATAGATACCATAATTTTATAAAATATTTTACATAACAAAAATAGTGATGTGTTGACAGTACTCATGTGTTGAGATTAGTCGTGTGTTGAAAGAAATATAGATTCATGTGTTGAATAGAATAAATATTCATTTGTTGAATAGAATAACGAATTTATTGAAATATATAAAGCCGTGTTGATTAGAGTTGCGCTATTTTGACGTGAACGATACTTATATCGATTATATTCGTTGTTATAATGAATATAGAAAAGAAGTGATTTCAAAATATAACGTTTTGAAAATATTATCATTTATATAGTAATGATATGAAATATTCAATTTTGATTTGAAATTGAATATAGAGTTGAAATGGTTTTGAAAACGAATTCAAAACGATTTATAAAATACGTTTTAAAAGGAAATCGATGAAATATATATAATATATATATAATGGCCTGAATAGAACGCGCCGCGTCGCGGCAGTTCGTGAATTTCGACCATTGACTTCGAATTGACATTACGGGAGATCCGACCGTCGGATTCTCCTAAAACCGGAACCTTGAGTTCGTATCGAAAAGAGCTTTCCAATGAATATTAGAAATTTGAAATCTAACGGTTGGATTTGTAATTATGTCCAAATAAAATTTAGAAAAGGTCGCTGTAAGTGCAGTTCGATGGCCGTTGATGGAAATCGACTGTACGGGCCTTGATAAAATTATTAAAAATATCTGTAATTTGTGTAAAGTCATAAGAAATGATTTGGGAAAAATTGGGCTAAAGAATTCCACATTTGAAAAGATAAAATAGATTTTTATCGAAATGAACTAGTTTTGAACTAGAATTAAAATCAAATTATTTTTGAAATAAATAAATTGAATTTGAAAGTGATTTTAAAAATAATTAATATTCCCAATACGTGAATTGGCCTGGAGTTGAATCGAAATTATCTTCGTAATATTTCAATGTTGGATTTCATGACTATACAGATATTGTTAAGGGAATTTGAAAGATATATTTTATATTGTTATTTCCAATATGATATTTGTTGGTTTCAGGATTTGATATTGAATATAAGCCGGTATATTTTCTATTCAGAGCCTTGTATTTAATATCAAAGGTGATTTGGGTTTATCGTGAGCGGTGTTTTGAACAACACCTGTTCTTTAACCCGATTAACAATAGAGTGTGATTTTGGGTTTATCGTGAATCGTGTTTTAAATGACATTGGTTCTCTAACCCAATTAAAAACAGGATATTGATTTTTGAAAAGATTAAAACTAAGTAGAGTTTTAATGAATCTTTAATTAGATTAAAAAGTGAATTGATAATTTAAATTATCAAATCTGAAAGGTGATCGAGAATGGAGTACCACCAGTTTTGCTCCAAAGCGATAGTTAAATCTTTAATTAGATTTGAACGTGAGATGATAATTAATTTTACCGATAACACCGTGGTGTTAGATATGGAGTATTACCAGTTTTGCTCCATGGGACGAATAGGTTGGGATTGGGAAATAAAATAAATAATTACTTCGGTGTGGTTCGCTAATCCCGACTAGTTTGGAAAACCATAATATGGTTTGAAATGATATCCAAAGGAAGATTAAAGAATAAATTTAGATGAATTTATCTTTGATAAAATTAATGGGAACCTATTCCCTAAGAATGTGATTTTGTGAATAAAAGAATATTCTGAATTGGAATGAGGCATTTGTTGTGTTTGTGTAACATTTGTTTATCATATACGTGGGTGATTCAGAAAGGCCGGGTTTATACCCATTCTGAATAACCGATTCGATGAGATGTCGAAGAGGAAGACGGTGGTT